>CM048648.1:35477816-36147399 GCA_026413185.1 Pueraria montana var. lobata | reverse complement strand
ATAGAGCATCCACTTACATGACAGGTGATGTTAGTCTCCTCAAGGCCTGTTTCATAGGGAAAAGGAGGGAAGAAATTAAGCCACTTTGTATTCAATTCTCATAATAGTTACAATGCAGGTTGCTCAAATAAAAAATAGGAATATAAGCCCCTTCTGATATATCTCATCTAACAAACTAGACATTCTAACCAATGAAGATTCTTCTACAATAAATCAAGTATATCATACCTTTGCTTGATGAAGGGATACACAATGCGAGTGAATTAATTCTTCCAACCACACAGCCCTAAATGCACAAGAGAATATATTAATCGTAAAAGCATCTCTATAAATCATATAAACCGATATTACCAAATTTAATAGTAATAAATAGTGCACATATCACATAACATGTTCCTTCACTGCTAAATTAACAATAAGTTTAATATAATTTTTTTTGCTAAAGCACTGGTGATAATATATAAGTATGAAAGTATAAGTAGCTATATTAAATCAAATATTTATTAAGATATATGTGTTTGATATATATTTATTTATCTTAATATGGTTGGAAAGAATTGTGTTAATGTGATCTTATCACAATCATAATCGATCTAATTCTTTTTAGATATTTATATTTGTATTTAATTAAACCATGTAGGTTAACTGTGTCTACAGATCTTGTTCTCCAGACAAAGGTAAAGGCAGAGATGGTTTAGGGTTTATCTCTTATATTGTTTGGTTTTCTTAAGTAATTTCAAACAGGGCTTCAATCAAGTACTGAGAAGCCATTGTAACAAATAAATTGACATATTGATGCAGTCAAAGTGCATATAAAGGACAACTAGGATATACCTTCAAATTAAGTATTGAAATTATCATAGGATTAGCATATTATGTTGGTGATTTATGAAACAATGAACCAAGTTAGTTTACCTCCCATGCCTGCACGAAGTCTTTAAAATCCGTTGGTAGTTTAGGCCAAAAAAGTGCCTGATTATATCGAGGCATCATTGGCGCTGGAGAAGCCCAAGTATTTGCTCCCATTGCAGCAGGATTGATCTCACTCATTTCAAACCGATGCTGCTTTGGAAATTGTTGATGATGACTACCATAATAAGGACTAGCACTGGCATTAGGACCAGCAACAACATCACCATCACTACCAGCATTAGCACTAGCACCAGCAATACCACCAGAACTAGCAGCAACAAAAGCACTAGCACCAACAAGAGCACCAACATCAACACTAGCACTAGCACTTGCACTAGGACCAACACCAGTACTACCATAAGGATGCACTGGGAAGCTTGGTGATTGAAATTGATTGAGTGAGTTTTATGTTGTATTAGGGAAACCAAATGAAGAAGCACCAGCTCTTGCAGGATACCATGCATTTGATCCCTCAGGCCATAAATCTGGATTGTTTTGGGGCAATGGCCCTTCTCCAGCTGTGGAAGTGGATGAGTAAAACACCCGTCCCAGAATTTCATCTAAATAAATTGGCTGCTCATCTTGTTTTAAAAGATGTGTTAAAGAGTCCTCTTCCAATGTTGTTACCTGTGGGATAACTGTGGCCAGTGTGCTTGTAGACTCCTACACAAGAAAGTGTTTCATGTTCAAAGTATATGAAAAGTAAATAAATAAAGAACACAAAATAGATGGAAAACACTATAAAAGAATTTTAACTCCACGAAAGTAAAAGGAGAAAAATAACTCGAATTATTCAACCAATTAAACTTTAATTTTTTTTTAAAAAAATCAATAAGGCTATACGTACATGTCTAACATTTTGGACACCCTCATTGCTTTGCTGTCCAACGCTCATGCTACTACTAGCTGAGAATAGGTTTTCTGAAAATATTAAACAAAAAGAAAAGATGAACAACAGAGAATTTTTTTAAACAATTAGAGTAAATGTTGAATTCAATATTTTCAGGCTTGTCCAGCTATTCTCCACTACTATCTAAATGGCATGAGATACAAAATAAGTAGAGGCAAAGTTTATAAGAATAAAAGAGCAACACAGGATATATAACTAGGGAAGGATGACGAGAAGAAAAGGATAAAATTGATGACAAACACATACATATTTAGAGAGAGAGAGAGAACCTTGACGATTGTTAGTGAAAGTCATGGGAAGGGTAGCATCAGTTATTGTGTTCATTGATTCTACTTCTACATTTGCTTTTGAGGCTAAACCCACTATTCCTTTGTTGTAATGGGCATAGTGTGACTCCTTAAAATTTCTTGACAATAAAATAGTTAGCTTATCATTTCCATAGTCGGCAATGGGAGTGTCTTCCTTTAGACAATTTCCCTACAAAATAAGAGGAAAAAATTATATACTAACCAAAACATATAAGAATACATACTACTGATAGATGATCATTCATTGGAAAATTAGTTTTAATGGGATTAACCTTATTCGTATGTGTACAAAAACTTATTAAACACCTTCATATAATTAAATTGCTTGGTAACTTGATGAATTACAGAACTTGTCCATTTTTGCTTCAATTTTAATGAAAATATTCAAAACCTAGCTTGGAATGTCTTGATTCATTTGGATTGTGATAGGCATGAAATTATTCATGTATTTTCACCTACGAATTTAAGCTTTAGAGATAGTTGATTCTTAAGATGGGTATCATCAGTTCCAACATTGCTATCACAAGCTTCAATTCATGCCCTCTTTATTCCGTCAATATTATGAAAAAATATGGCAATAATTGCAAATCAAATGCACTTTTGAAATTATGGTAATTGCATAGTTGCAATTTAATTGCAATTTAAGATCTTGGTTTAGTCTAACCAAAAGGGTTCACTAACACTTCCAATTTTTTTTTTATTGCCACTAACACTTCCATTATTGATACTAGCATTATACTAAATAGCTATTAGGTATTTTGTGATCAGGATCATGCCATTAGATGTTTTTAGAGAAGGCATAGTCTCTCATACAATGAGTACAAAGATAAATATATTATGGAAAGCTAACAAATTAATAAGTTATTCATGAAAGGAAGTTATATATAAGAAATAAACTCTTACCAAATTGAAAATTGATGTAAACAATGGATGTTGTGTCGGAGTAATTACTGAAAGAGATACCCTTAGCTTCATGTTTTACGTGGACATAGTCAGTATAAATAGAAGGCTATGATTATGGAAAAAGTAAGAATAGAGTTCCAAGATATTACCAGGACAAACATTTAGCCACGTTTAAAAAGTTTGCATTTAAAGCTATTAATTGTCCTGAAATAAATTTTCCTTCCTGAACCATAGGTAAAGACACAAGAATCCTCTTAGCAACAAGTTCACCCGTTGCCACAAGAATACAATGTCTTTCATACTCAAAGTATTCAGTTGCTGTCATTCTATCTTTTGGGAGCATCTGCTTAGTCCAAGGTTCATATTGTTATTTCCATTGTTACAGTAATTGCATGTACATCTCATATGTAAGATAATTAAATCAATAACGGAATATGGGCAAAAGATAATATATGTTAACATACCACTAAAGCATCCACCAAACCTTCCACAATGGTTTGTTGTTTTAAATTATCTCCGTTGAAAGGTAAATACGGCAGAATGCCTAAAATTGTTCCACATGTTTTGCCCAATTGATATATTGGACATTACTACCTATGCAAAAAAATTAAAAAAATTAGGATAAGCTTCATCGTCCAAAGATATGCAAGTAGAAGAGTCACCAGAACAACAATCTAAAGATGAAGACTTTGATGAAGATCATGAGATGTCCTTCATATCCAAAAGGATTCATGCTATGTGGAAGAAGAAAGGTGGATCCAGATGGAGAAACCCGAACAAGAAAGGATTCAAGGAGAAGAAGGACAAAGAGAAGAGTCCAATCGTCTACTACGAATGTAAGAAGCCCAGACACTTCAAGTCAGAATGCCCAGACCTTGAGAAGAACAAGGACAAGAAGAAGAAAGTCTTCAACAAAAGAAGGGCAAGAAAGTTCTGATGTCCACATGGGAAGACTTGGATGATGACTCATCATCGGACGACGATGAAGAGGAAGAAGCCAACATCTGTCTGATGGCAGACACTACATCAGAATCTTTCGAACCAGAAGAGGAAAGTAAGGTAGACTTTAATGATTTAAAATCTCTTCACGGAGCTTATCATGAATTACTTTCCAACTCTTCTATTCTGTCAAAGGCCTACAAAACTTTGAAGAAATCATCCAAATCACTTTCAAAAGAAAAGGAAGTTTTAGAAAATAGTTTCAAACAACTTGAAAGTGAGAATGAGGATTTATAGAAAAAGTTTACAAAGCTCTCAAAAGAGAATGAAGCCTTAAATGAGGATATACGAACTTTATGGAATGACAATGCTCATGCTTATCAGTCCTATGGGGAATCAAGGACTAGAGAAATGAAACTTTCAATAGAAATTCGAACTCTCGAAGGAGAAAACAAAAGGCTTGTTGAGAAGCTTCTGAAAGTTGAAGCAGATACTTCCTTAAGAGGTCAACCACATGATGTTGTGGAACTTCATTAAGAGATTGACAACCTAAAGAAGGATCTGTCCAACTTTTTCAAGGGATATGACAACCTTAATAAGCTTTTAAAATATGAAGGTTGTAAGAGACCCAATGATAGGTCAGGACATGGATATAAGGGAAAGAAATATATTCACGATGAGGATGTAGATGATTGTTATTTTTGTGGGAAACTTGGACATATAACATCCAGATGCAGACACCTGCCAAAGAAGGGAGCATCCAGTGCCCTTCAAACTAACAAGAAAGGACCCAAATCAATCTGGGTACCTAAAGATAAAATTGTTCCTGTTGCAGACATGCTTAATAGCAGGAAAAAGACTCCAGTCATGGTACCTGGACAGTGGGTGCTCACATCACATGATAGGAGAAAGTTGTATGTTCCAAAGCCTCTAACCCAGGACTGGTGGGACAATCACTTTTGGAGGGAATCAGAAAGGGATGATAGCTGACGTGGGTAAGATTGGCATTCCACCCCATCCCTCTATTGATAACGTTATTTATGTTAAACGTCTCAAACACAATCTGCTTAGCATAAGTCAATTATGTAATAGTGGATATGATGTTGCCTTCAACAAAGGTGAATCTATAGTCAAGAACTCAAATGGATCCCTTCTCTTTACTGCGAAGAGGCAAGGTAATTTGTACAAGATTAAACTTGGGGAACTATCAAGTCAAAATGTATCTTGCTTGGTTTCAGTTAAGGAAAATCACTGGCTATGGCATAAAAAGCTTGGTCATGAAAGTTTGAGGTTAATCTCAAAGCTTAATAGGCATAACCTTGTAAAAGGATTACCAAGTATGTCACACAAATATGATCTTCTTTGTGAAGCCTGTCAGAAAGGGAAACAATTAAAAAGTTCTTTTAAAAGCAAAAAATTGTTTCCACCTCTAGACCTCTTGAGCTGTTACATATTGACTTGTTTAGACCCACAAGAACATCCTCGGTAAGTGGTAAGAGATACGGATTGGTTGTAGTGGACACTACAAGAAAAAGGCTAATTACCGACATATATTTATCGACGGATTTAAATCCATAGGTAAATTTAAATTATCGACGAATATTTACCAATGGATTATAAATTTGTAGGTAAATTTAAATTACCGACAAACATTTATCGACAGATTTAAATCCGTCTATAATATAAATTTATCGACAAATTTAAATCCGTTGATAATATAAATTTATCGACGGATTTTACTGACGGAATTTTCGTAGATAATAACATCCATGGGCAAGATAAAAAAATCTGTAGGTAACCTTGCGAAAATTTTGGCTCCCTATATTTTTCACATATCCCGCTATATTTTTTGCACTTTCCCTCTCCGCACCTTTACTCTTTCTTTTTCTTTTATTCCTTAATTTTTTTCTTTGTTATTCTTTTATTGAATTGAATTTATTAATTTATTAATTTGTAAGCTAGGGTTTTCAGTTTTTCCTCACAAATTTGCAGCTTTCCACCTCGAATCCTTAATTGCTGTCAAACCTCCGGACCACCCTCCATACTCTCTCCGTCCATTTGTCCACTGGCTTCCACCTTCCGGAAGCCTAAAACCAATGATGCAAACCCCAATCGCAGCAACGCACCTCACCACCGTAACCTGTAATCGCACCTCACCAAAGCAACCCCTAATCAATGCGATGTGATTTGGTAACCCATTTTGGAAATAGTGTTTTGAGATTTGGTAACCCCTAATCATTGTGGCTCCACATTTGACAGTCTATGGCAGAAGACACTCCTCTGCAGAGTTCTCTATCATGCCATTGGAAGCCCTTATCTCTCTTCATGATGTCATCCAATCTCTTTCTCGTTCTTCGTATCATTTCTATTATGTGAATTTGATTGATGCTCACAATTGACTCAATTGTTTTTCTGGAAACGGTGGTTTATGATTACGTTTGCAAAAAAAACCTATTGCCCTTTCTGCGTCGAAGTGAAAAAGCTCTTCGGTAGCCTCAGTGTCAATTACTTTCATTTCGGTAACTTTGGTGGCCATCAAGCTTGACACTAAATGTGCGTCCCTTTTCAATTCTTAGTTTTTCCTTTTTCGCTAAACCCTTTTATTAAAAAAATAATATTCATAAAGGCGTTCACCACCAAGGTTATATTTCAATCAGTTTCTATATCTCTTATTTAAAAGGGAAAGTAGCTTCTTGGATTGGAACTCCTACCTCAGTTGCCATACCATTTACATATTTCTTATGTTTTAAGTAATGCATTTGGTTTGAATTGATATATATAGTTTCTTGCTTTTTGTTTTTCTAACTGCTTTCACTCTGCTTTTAAAAGTGGATCCTATGGGTGCTCAACTGAAGGTCGTAGAAATAGCTATCAGCCTGGGTCTTAATGTTGCTATGGCTCACGAGGTGTTTGTCACTAATATAGGTATTTGGATTTCCCTGTATACTTTCCTTTTACAACATTTGTTGTCAAATTTTAAATGAATGTTTGAATTTTGAAGGGCTTTTTTAATACCAACTAATTCCAATTCAATTTGTCTCATGCAAGTTTTGCCTGGAGGGATTAAAAACTATAAGGGAAGTGATCATGGCTTTGAATGCTTGTTTGGACTTCAAAAGGTTTAGAGCTTTCATGGACTTGGCAACTATTTGGAATCCCTATGTATTAGACACAAGCTAATTTTGTTGGTTTAAGTTGTTTCATTATAGAATATAATACATGGTCTGTCAATGATTTTCTTTTGCTATTTGTGTTTCCCAAAGTTATGAAGATTATGTTCTCTTATATTTTAGAATAATAAATGATAAACAAAATATGTTTGCTTATCTCTCTACCTTTCTCCCTACCTTACTAAGCTAGTAAGTCTTAGATTCTTATTTTTCTGTTTTATGTCAAAAACTATTTTTACTATGCAGACTCATTAAAAAGAGTTTTACTAGTCCTGATGTTTGGGGATGCTTTATACTTTTCAAATCCTCTAGTTCCTTTTGAAGGTGTAATTTACAATTTGGCAGATTCAAGAAATCTACAATGAAGCTGGAATTTGGGGTTTCTGAAAAGGTATATCACCAACATTGATTATGGTATGTTAGAAATGAATCTCTTTCATGCTGAGGGAGTATTACTGATTGATTGTTCCTTAACTCGGATAAGCAACCCTTCCATATAGTTCATGATGTATGAAGCCATTGACAAAGACAAGCCATGTTATTATGCAAATCTAGATAATATCTCGAGTGATGTTCTATTCATACTTATATTTTCTCTTATGTCACCTTTAATTGTTTACTACATTTTCATATTAATATAACCTTATGATACTAGATATTTCTTCTTGAAGTTTAATTAAGTTGGAGCTACTCTTGTAACTTATTCGCTCCCAGTTGTAAAGGTATATCACATGGAGTAGTATGACATTATTTAATCAACTTTATTTATATTAATATTCCCTTGTGATAAATAAAGTTTTGTGGATTATGTGTACAAAAAGTCTAAGAATAGAATTCAAGTGTATGCCAGATCATTTATCTTATCTATAAATATTAAATAATTAATTTAATTTGTTAAATTAAAAGTTAGAAGTAGCTTTATTAATTAAAAGTTTGTATGCCAGATCATTTATCTTATCTAATTTTGTTAATAATGGTTTAGTTGGCTTTCTAAGTGTGATGGCATTTAATCTAATTCCTTTTTAATGTCAAGGTAATTGTTGACGTGGCATATGGTAAAGTTGGGTACTTAGTTTCTTAAATTTATGTGTTCACTTACTTAATATTTAATGGTATTTATTATCTACTTCTCGTTGACTAATATTAGATTTAGTGGTATTTACACACAATAATAATAATAAAAAAAACCATCACCTCTATATAAGGTTTACTATTGATTAAATAATTCTGCAATTTATTTTAAACTTGTGTCCTTTTAGGTTATTATTATCTTAAAAGAGTTCATAGTGTTCATTCTTTGCTTACACTAAAGATAGAAAATGAATATACTGTTGAATTTAATATTATGTTCATTTTTTTTTGGACATATACTTCATATTATGTTTTTTTAATAATTTTGATATTTTTATTGTTTAATTAGTTGTTCATAATTTTCTGGTTATGTTGTTACCATCAAAAGTGTACTAAATCTTGTTAGTCACCCGGAGTGGTTCTTATTTGCTGTATATTATGTTATTTGTATTTTAGAGAATATTATGCATAAAAATTAGATATTTGAATGTTCTCAATTTATTTTTTCAGTTAGTTCATGAGGAACAATATGCAACATTGGTTGGTTCAAGAGTAATATTGCTTGGCGGAGAAGATATGAGTAGGAAGGTTGGGAAGGAGACAACAATCCCTTAAAAAGTTCATAATATGTATTCTTTTTTTTTTCTTCCCCAATAATATTGTAAAAAGCATCTTAACAGCCTCTTACAGAGGAATTTCTTGTGCCTTTCTCTTTTTGTAATAAAATTTTGTCTTTTTATGATTTTATCTCTAAATATATTAATTTAGTGGAATTTAAACCTGTATACATGATTTATTATTTACATTTATTTTATTTTTTTACATGATTTATATAAAATAAACTAATTATTTAAAAACAGACAAATGTTTATTGACAGAAAAATTTGTTGGTAATTTCCCACGGAAATATCCGTCGATAAAATCTATCAGTAATTTAGCTCGGTCTTGAACTCGAAGAAAGTCTTTTGATGTTTGGCATTCGAGGATACTTCAATGACACCCAGAAGATATACCCAGAGCTCATCAGAATGTTCTGGAGGAATGCTAAGTTTGATACTCAAAGACAGATAGTGTCCACTGTGATTGGATGAGAAGTAGTTCTATCAACTGAGTCAATAGCCAAAGTTACATGATGTATAAGGGAGCAAAACCAGTACAAGCGGATTGGGCTGAAAATATGGAAATCATGTTGGGAAGGTGCTCTGCAAAGATAAGTCAACTGATTCACCAAGGATAGAGTACAGAAACATGTGTGAGCAAGCAAAGATATGGCAACAAATCTGCAACAAATGTATTATGCACAAAGTTGGGTCCAAGGACTCAGTTACGAACTTACACAAGTTCGTGCTATTCCAAATAATGGAGGGCATTCCATTCAATCTGCCTCACATAATCAACATCAACATGCTTCGTAGTCTAAAGAAGCTAAGAGGCAACGAGGAAATTTTTACGCAACAATATTAAACAAGATCTTTTGGGATCAGAAGGTATACCAATGGTTCTATGATGAACTGGAAGATGATGAAGGAGATGAAATAATTCGCAAGGGCAAATTGATTGCCCAACAATACAAGCTTAATGAAACCAACATCAAGCCAATGAAGATTAAGCTGACTGCTAAGGCTATCACAAAGTTGTACGAGACCAGCAATGAAAAGATAAGAAGAGAAAGAAGTAGAGAAGTACATAGTGAAGAAGAGGAAGATATGGACTTTTTGGGTATTAAGAAGAAAATTCATAAGCTTATGAAGGATCAGGAAAACAGGACGGTGACAAGACAAATATCACAACAGCAAGAAGAAAAAGTTGCAAAGTAAAGAAGGACGAAGAAAAGACAAGAGGCACATGCACCGTCCAATCCTCCTATTCCTGCTGACAAGCGTCCAAGGACTATTCCAAAACAACAAGTCCAAGAGAAACCAAAGATCAGAAAACTCAAAATTATGAGTGATTTTGATGATGATGTTCCAATTGGCCAGATAAAGAGAAAGGTTGATGAGATGGAGTCTAGACCTCAAAAGAAGCAGAGGGTCACTGTAGCGTCCAACGAGGGTAATTCAATTATACCCACTGCAGTACCAAGAAGAATTAAGACTAGGGTGCCTAGACCAAGGAAGATGCCTGTTCAATCTCCTTCCTCTGTAGACACTGAGAGTGAATCCACAACTGCACCATCCACTGCTACTACATCTGCTCCACCACAACAACAACAACAACCTTAACCAACACAACGTTCATCTCTCAAGTTGAACTTGACAACGCCTGTGCGTCCAAGGGATACTTGGAGAGATGCCTGGGCTGCTTGGACTATTCCCCTAAAGGACCAAGAGAAATCTGAAGAAGAAAAGAAAAAAAGAAAAATTCCCAGTTGCTTACTTCATGCGAAATGAGTAGAATTACTGCAAGAAAAGGAATGTTATATGGAGACCCCTTCAGCAACCACTCGAAAGAAGCAGCACTTCATCATCCACTCCTGCTTAGATGAGGTTTGATCATGTTCATCCATCCTCTCAAGCATACTTAGCTTTACTAGAAGGCACTGTAACATGCAATCCACCTCCAACTTGGACAAGACAATCTTATCCAAATTTGGTTAGGATGGAAGGCCCCTTCACATGTCCAACTGGTACACAGCAAAGGGTGCGTACAACACAAGAAGAAGTTCCTGAACCTGAAGTGGAAATTGCTTCTCGATTCACTAAATCTCTACATGAAAAATTAGACAAACAGCAGAAGAAAAAGAAGCCTACACCAAAGAAACAAGTAACTTCCAGTATGGATAGAGGGTTGGTTGCAGAACTACAAATTGCAATCAAGGAAAGATTGGATCCGTCCAAGATGAAGTAGAATCCAATAGTGAAATGGGTAAAGGACATTTAGTTCTAGACCCCAATCACTAAGTTCATACCTCTTCATCCAAGAACTCCTGTGCTCAACTGTCAACCTATTGATTCTGCAAATTTAGGCAAGCTACTTCAACAAATGTTCTTACAAGATCAAGCCATTGCTTATCCTCCCAACCTCCACATCAGACGATCAATAGATATCACCTTTTGGCATCAAATTGTTTGGTCTGATTCGTAGAAAGCTTCATCTTTTGGATGCTCAAAAATTGACTTCATTCATCCACTAGAAAACATTCAAGTCATGCGTCTAGTAAAGACTTATCATTTCAATGACACAGCAACACGCTTCCTAACTGGCGATGATGATTTCCTTGAAGTTTTGAAGACCTTGCCAATGATCCAAAGCAATAAAGTCCATGATATTCGCATGATGGATCGAGCTATTTTTGAACAAGAGGTGAGGGCGAGTCATGCAACCCAACAAGCTGAGAAAGCTCATTTAGAACAAGCTGAAGAGCTCGTATAGAACAAGTTGAGATAGAACAAGTAGAAAGAGCTGCGAAGGAGAAGGAGGAACGGGTTGCCAAGGCAAAAGCAATGCATGCTGAGTTGGACGCTACCTCTGCCCAAATCAATGACGTTCTTATCCAACTTGATCTTGAACATGAAGTGCAAGTGGATGCAGAACACTTTGTCACTTTACATGAAGAACAGACTGTCCAATTAGATGCGTCCAAGATTGAAGAGATGCAACAAGTGGCTAAACCTGAAGTGCAACAACCACCGGAGTCCACTGCTGGTAAGCCTACTCCAGAAGTCACTCCAAGTGTACGCTGAAGCATCAAATGAAGCTTACTCTGGAACTCGACAAGCTTTGATACCCACTAGTTCCTCAAGTCCAAGGGCCATTGTACCCTTGCAGTTCGTTGAACCTAGTGGTGTTTCTAAAGATAGAGTGCAAGAGATTATCAATCAAGCTCTTAAACAACAACAAGCTGAAATCAATGCCACTATTCGAGCCTTCCAAGAGAGACAACAAGCTGAAGCTAAACAGCATAGACGCATGATGCAAAATGCTATTGCTGACCAGTTCATGAATCTCTCTCAGATGCTGCTCAATAAGATACAATTAATAGCTGCTAATCTCATTGGCACTGTTATACACCCTGTTCAACATGTGCCTCTACAGCAACATGAATAGCAACCACACATTGACCAACAAGCACCACCAACACAACCACCACCACAACAATCACCTCCACCACAAGAACCACCTCAACAGCCCTAGGTGACCATGATGGTCAATCAATTTTCCATCTTTCAAAACCATCTTCTTTGTTGATGACAAAAAGGAGAGAAATTGGAATTTTGATCATAGAGTCTTGACTGCACTACTCTATGTAAATACCTTTTGTTCTTTGGCTGTTCATTAAATATATGAGGTGTTTTTATTATATGCTCTGCATCCATATCTCTGATATGTTATTACCTACTCTGATATTATTATTTTTAACATGCTTAAGTCTATATTCTCTTATATACTTTTATGTTTTGAAGCATGAGATATGTTGAACTCAGGGGGAGTACTTCATTTCACATATTTAAACCCTGTCAACACTTTCTGGCATTGCATAATCATTCCATTACGTATATATCTCTGATACCTGTATATGATTATGTCTTTGCTCTCATCAAAATTTAACATTGTTTGTCATCATCAAAAAAAGGGAGATTAGTCTAAGACTTTGGATGATGTCCAACCCCTCAAACTTCATTTTTGATGATAACAAATGAGATTAAATTTTGAAGTACCTAATGATTAATGTTTGAGTATTACAGGTACTACACCATCCAATGCTATCACGGAATTGTATTTCTTAAACTCAAACTAAATATCGCTATGTGCTAATCGCGTCCAATAAGTTATTGGAACTTGTTTTCTTAAGTATAAATCCAGCGTCCAATACACTATTTTAAAACAAGCATCCAATACTTTATGAAAACCAGTGTGCAAACACTGCGTCCATTTGGCAAGCATCCAATCACTTATATAACTCACACAAACCTTTTCTATCAAACAGTTATATAACGCGTCCATTTTGTTAGGAAGTACACTTATGCTTTTTGATGATGATCTTATTTTGAATGATTTTTTATTCCCTCTCTTATCATACATGACATTGCATTTGAATATTCAAAAAGTGTACCACAAGAGACAGAAAAGCTTCTCTCTACAAAACCGTACAAGTAGTGGAGGCACTGCATGTACTGCTGTCCTCTCTCTCTCCATCCTGAGCTGACACGTGGTAACGGTCATATGATTGTGAGACAACGGTTTTTGGCAAAGGCTTAGATCCCACAACAGATACCTTCACTCAGAGGCCTATATATAGAGGATCAATCTCATGAAGAAAACAACGAAGCATTCACGAATTTTCAAAGAGCTGAAACTCTGCCAAAATACTTGGACGACCAACACTTGCGGGAAAAGAGCATTCTCTTAGCTTTGCTAAGTTATTCTATGTAATCTATTTTACATTGTCATATCCTCTCTGTGAGAGTTGATCTGATATTTGTAATCAAACTATTTGTTTGGAAAGCCAGGAGTGGCTTAGTGACAAAAAAATACTTGGGTTTTGTTTTAATCTCAGGGGGAGATTAAAGGTGTGCCAGAAGTAGCCTAGAGAATACTTGTAGCTAGAAGTGGCAGGGTAGAGAATACTTGTATGTAATCAAAGTTTTGATTAGTGGAATCCTTCAAAAGGTTATTTTTTAAGGAGAACTGGACGTAACTTAGGTTGAGTGAACCAGTATAAACCAAGTGTTTTTACTCTATTGCTTTTAGCTTTCTAGTTATCTCTTGTGTTATTTCTTCGCATTAGACGCACAAGTTTCCTTTATAAACTTATTTTTGAAAAGACTTTGTTTCTCACTTGGACGATAACTTGAAAACGTAGTTTCATTGAACTGTTATTTTGAACTTCTGGACGATAGCTGTAACTCTGCATCTTACAAGTTCCTTGTAAAATCTAATTTAAGATATCTCCATCTTTGTGAAAAGATTTCAGATTTTATCTAACACACTATTCAACCCCCCTTCTAGTGTGTTCTCTGCTTTTCATTACCTACTTAGGAAACTTGTGAACAATCCCCATTCTCACAAAGGTAGTCCCTGAGACTTGAGTAGCTCCATCAGATGCTTCAAACTTAGAAAAAACCACACCAGCATCCCTCATCAGTTGTGTGAACAACATGCAGTAAGGGATGGGGTTCTTCTGTTTCTTTGATGAGAAACGATCTTTGAACGCTTTCTCCGGATGATAGAAGGTCAGATCGGGAAGATTGATCTTTTCTCCCACCATGATATTGTAGATGTAGAATTTGTCCCTTTCACTGACATGGTCCCTCAAACCAGTCCTTGGGAGCACAATGTTGAACAACACATTGTGTAAGAGTCTGCAGATGTGGGTCATGTTGGCAAACCTTAGGAAACTCTTCAATGCCACAACATGTTTCTTTGGATCTTTGTCTATGGGTCAAACTCCATCATAGAGAAGCTTGTCCATAGTTTCTTGAGTGATCATCTTCTCCCACTCCTTGTGAAACACCAATCCTTCTTCAGCACACCCAATAGCCTTAGCTATGGTTGAAGGACTAATTTCCACCTTTGTCTGACTAAGGGTGCCTCGGATGCACTGGTCATCTTCCATCTTTACAGCACCCAAGTACCCCAGAATAGGGCATAAGGACCATGGTACCAGAGACTGTGTTTCCCAATAAAATTGCTCCACCCAACTCTGGTGAACATGTCCTTCACAGCAAATCCTTCCTTTGCCAACTCGTCCAGACTTGCTCATTTTCCAGAGATGAACAGTTCCTCTGGAAATATCGAGATGGCCTCGTCTTGGTTGCAGATGAGAGGATTAGCAGAGGTTGAGACTTACTTCTTGGTGTCATTTCAATCCCAAAGATTGATTCTTGTTGAGAAAAAGAGAGAAAGTTTGGAACTTTGAAGTTTCAGAAACTCTTAAGAGAAAAGAGAATTCGAAAGATCAAAGGAACTTTCTTTTTGTGTTGCTTTGTCCTTTTATACCAAATGAGAGAGGAGAGAGATTAAACACATTAAAAAGGGTGATTTAAAGTGCATTGAGATACTTTTTGAAAATTGTCTCATCATGGCGAAAAGGGCGACACACGTTTTAAGAGAAAGCAAAAAAGACTTATAACTGTTGTGATCGTGGGGCACCATCGTCTGTGCACTTGAACACACATTAGTCCTAACAGATTAATGAAAAATGGTAAGATGAAGGATATCGTCTAATGAATCCAAACATTAATCTGAAAGCATGTGCATGTGCAGATGATCCCTAATACAGACGAAACGTTCTTCAAACAAAGGTTTTGTAAAGATATCAACCCATTGATGATTTGTATCCATAAACTGAATATCAAAAACACCTTTTTGTACAAAATCACAAATGAAATGATATCTTATTTCAATATGCTTTGCCTTAGAATGTTGTATGGGATTCTTAGATAGGTTGATTGCACTAGTATTGTCACAATATACAAGTATATTGTTTTCAAAACTAGAGTAATCTTCCAGCTGATATTTTACCCATAACAGTTGTAAGCAACAACTGGCAGTAGACACATATTCAGCTTCTGCAGTTGACAGTGCAATTGAGTTCTGCTTCTTGCTTGCCCATGATAAGAGACAGGTTCCTATGAAGTGGCATCCACCACTTGTACTTTTCCATTCAACTCTGTCTCCTGCATAGTCTGCATTGCAGTAGCCTACTAACCTGAAATCTTGATTTTTCTTATAGAACAGACTAAGTTTAGTGGTGCCAACTAGATAGCGTAAGATCCTCTTGACAACTTTGAGATGTGACTCTCTAGGATCATAATGAAATCTAGCGCACAAGCAGATGCTATGCATAATATCTGGTCTACTAGTTGTAAGATAAAGAAGTGAGCCAATCATACCTCTGTAGATCATCTGATTTATTGATTTACCTTATTCGTCTTTGCTTAAGGGACTGGAAGCATGCATTGGAGTTTTCATAGGCTTAGAATCTTCCATCTTAAACTTTTTTAGAAGTTCCCTTGTATATTTCTGCTAATGAATGTATATTCCTTTGCTATCTTGCTTGATTTGAAGTCCCAAGAAGAACTTAAGTTCTCCCATCATGCTCATCTCAAACTCGTTTTTCATCAGATCAGAAAAATCTATGCATAGAGATTCATTAGTAGCTCCAAACATAATATCATCGACATAGATTTGAACTATAATGAAATCTTTGCCAACTTCTCTTCTGAAAAAAGTAGTATCTACTTTGCCTCTCGTAAACCCATTTTCTAAAAGAAAAAAGCTCAGTCTGTCATACCAAGCACGAGGTGCCTGCTTCAGACCATATAGAGCCTTTTTGAATTTAAAAACATGATCTGTAAGAGTGGGATCTTCAAAACCAGGAGGTTGTTTAACATTAACTTCCTATTCGATATAGCCATTTAAAAATGCACTCTTAACATCCATTTAAAAAAGCTTAATGTTTTTATGAGCAACAAATGCAAGCATGATTCTTATAGCTTCTAATCTAGCTACAGGAGCAAAGGTTTCAGTGAAATCTATACCTTCCTGCTAGTTATAGCCCTGAGCTACTAACCTGGCTTTGTTTCTTACCACTCTCCCTTGTTCATCCAGCTTGTTTCTGAAAACTCATCTTGTTCCAATGATTCTCTTATTCTTTGGCTTTGGAACTAAGGTCCATAAGTCATTTTCTGGTGAACTGATTTAGTTCTTCTTCCATGGCTAAGATCTAGTCATCGTCTGTCAAAGCTTCATTTATCGTCTTAGGCTCTATTTCTGAGACGAAGGCATAAGATGCTTGATCTCTGATGAATGATCTGGTCTTTACGCCTTCTGTTTGACTTCCTATGATATGATATTGTAGATGATAGGTCATGAACTTCCAATCTCTCATCTATGGTTGTGAGTCAGACGGTCCTTCAATCTGAGGTAGAATCTCTTTAGATGGTTGAGTTTCGTCTAACTTGGGTGTTACAGACGGACCTATATGCATATCTGCAAAATCATCCTCAAGATCTGATAGTCTTCTATCAGACGTTAGTCCATCATTGAACTTAACATGTATAGATTCTTCTACAACTAAGGTTATGGTGTTAAACACTCTATATGCCTTAGAAGTATCAGAATATCAGAGAAAGACACCTTTATCCACCTTAGAGTCAAATTTTCCCAATTGATCTTTGGTGTTAAAGATATAACACTCACATCCAAAAGGATGAAAGTAAGTAATGTTGGGTCTTCTTCCTCTCCATAGTTCATAAGGAGTCTTATCAAGAATAGGTCTGGCCAATACTTTATTTTGGACATAACAAGCAGTGTTCACAGCCTCTACCCATAAATGCTTAGGAAGAGAGTTTTCACAGACCATGGTCCTAGCCATCTCTTGCAGAGTTTGATTTTTCCTTTCAACTACCCCATTTTGTTGAGGTGTCCTCGGTTAAGAGAAGTTGTGGAAAATCCCATTCTTTTCACAGAAAGATTTAAACTCGGCATTTTCAAACTCAGTCCCATGGTCACTTCTGATGCTAGAGATGCAAAACCCCTTTTCATTTTGAACTCTTTCACAGAATATCTAAAAGACCTTGAAAGACCTATGTTTATGACCTAGGAAGTATACCCATGTATCTAGTGTAGTCATCTATAATAACTAAGCCATATTTCTTTTCGCCCAGACTTACTATTCTTGTTGGTCCAAAAAGATCCATATGCAAGAGTTGTAACGGTCTAGAAGTGGAAACAATGTTTTTAGATTCAAAAGAGGTTTTAATCTATTTCCCTTTCTGGCATGCTTCACAGAGAAAATGAGTTTTCCAAGATATCTCAAGCAATCCTCTTACTAAACCCTTTTTTGAAATTTTTGAAATATGTTTCAGATTCACATGCCCAAGTTTTTTGTGCCAAATCCATCTTTCATCTTCTCTAGACATCATACATGTTACCTTCTGCTTGCTAAGATCAATCAGATCAATCTCATACAGATTATTGTGTCATCTGGCAGAGAAGATAGACTTACCATTGTCTATTTTGACTACACATCTGTCCTTGTTGAAGGAAACGATATAACCATTGTCACACAATTGACTTATGCTCAGTAGGATATACTTCAAACCTTCAACATACAGGACGTTGTCTATGGAGGTTAGGGAAGACATACCAACTTTACCTACACCAGTAATACGTCCTTTCCCCATGCCTCCAAAGGCAACTGCTCTGCCTTCAACCGACTTTAGGTCTAGGAACATTGACCTTTCTCCCGTCATGTGCGTGAGCAGCCACTGTCCAGGTACCAGCTCAAACCTTGGTCTTTTCCTACCAAGGATATCTAAAATAGGAATGATCTGAGGCTTTGGTACCCAAATCTTTTTGGGTTTAGCAGCATTAGCGCTCTTAGACATCTATTTCTTCTTATGAATGCATCTGAACATGGAGTGTCCAGACTTTCCACAGAAGTCACATTTGTCTGGATCAGACTGAGTAGAAGCAGATGCATCCTTTTCGAAGCCTAAGCCAGATTTATCCTGGGGATGTTGGTGATATTTTAAAAGCATTTTGAGAGTGTTAGAGCTCTCTAGAAACTTCCCAAAATCCCTGGTCAGACAGGTAACTTCCTCCCTTAGTTTTTCAACTATGGATGGATCATCTGTCTTACCAGACGTAATGGCTTGACTCAAACTCTCTTCAAGATCTGCATTTGACTTTCTCAACAATTCAATTTCATAAATAGATTGTTTGAATATTTGTTTAAAGTTTTTACATTGCTGAGAAATCATATGACAGTTCTGAAGAAGAATGTCATAGGGCATATCTTCTTCATCGTCTGATGAAGAACCAGATGAGCTATCAGATTCAGATTCAGAGCAGGATTTTACCTCTTCATTTGCATCTGTATCTGCCATTAAACAGATGTTATCCTACTCATCGTCTGAGCTGCTACTTTGCTCACTATCTGAGTCATCCCATGTGGCCATCAGACTCTTCTTCTTTTTCTTGCCACTATAGGACTTTTTCTTTCTTAACCTTGGACATTCAGACTTCATGTGTCTAGGTTTTCTGCACTCAAAATAGATGATCTATTGATTATCCTCCTTCTCTTTTTTCTTGAATCTAGAATCCTTCTTTCTAGAGGATTGTCTGAACTTGTTTTTCTTTTTTAGCATCTATTTGAACTTCCTAGATATGAGAGTCACCTCATTGTCTGTTGGTTCGGTCGAGCTTTCGTCTGAGGCTTCAGACGCTTCAGCTTGAACCTTCAGGGCCTTCTGAGTGCTTTTCTTCTCTTCATTCTTAGTGTTGGTCTCGCCAACTATGAGGGTAGTAGAATCTTGGTTGGTAGATGGTCTCTGTTCTGTAAATGCACTTCGTGCACTCTTAGAACTCCCAGCAATTCATCCCAAGACAAGGTTCTCATATTCCTTGCCTCTTCGATAGTTGTGGTCTTGGGTTCACACACCTTGGGCATACTGTCTAGGATCTTCACATTGATCTGAGCTTTAGTGAACATGTGCCCAAGAGATTCCAGGTCGGTGAGAGGAACCTAAAGTCTTCCAAACATATCGTCTACACTTTCTCCTTCCTTCACGGAGAAGCTTTCATAATGTCTAGTTAAAGTGGTAGCTTTCATAAGTTGAACATCTTATGTTCCCTCAGAGTTGGTGTAGAGAGAATCCCAAATATCTTTGGTTGATTTGAGTCTACGCACCTTCTTATACTCGTTTCTGGTTAAAGCGCAGGTCAGAGTATATCTGCCCTTGTTATTGAGTTGAAGTATGTTATAGTCATCTTGGGTCCATTGATCTTAGGGTCTTGTGATGGGAACGTCTCCATGCATGATGATGTTCCATAGCTGATATTGAGTGGACTTTGATGTACATCTCCATGCGAACTTTCCAGTAGGGATAATCATCTCCAAGAAAGGCTGGAGGCCTGTTAGAGAGGCTCCCTCAGGAATGATCCAACTGGTTGTCATGACTGACCATTTGGATCTTTTCCTCTAGACACTGCCACTTCTGGTTCACCCAAGTAGTTTTTACACTTAGCCTCTCGAAGCTAAAAACCCAAGTATTTTTTCTTACCAAGCCATTTCTGGCTCTTACAACAAATAAGAAGATTCATTGAAGGTTGGGGCACACAGACTAAAAGTATCATCTTACAAACGGATATACAAACGAAGAACAAAGTCTTTTTCTCTTAGGATGCTCAAGGTGTTTTGAGAGCTTTTTACAACTTAAAGAATTTTTCAAGTGAAGAATGAAGGGTTGAAAGAATACTTGAAAGATTTGAATTAAGTTCTTAACTTTAGCACTTCAAAAACTTCTGCTATATATAGACTTGCTGAGGAAGTAACCGTTGTCTCTAAAAGACCTTCTTCCATGTGTCTTATCAGCGTCTGAAGGAGGGTGGCCGTTGGAGAATTAAATGCGAGCATTAAATGCTTGTCACCAACTAGTCACTTTGAGCTGATAAAACACTTTGCTTATTTTCCTTAAGGGGCACTCCATATCCTTCTGCTGCAGTGGTCACATCGCTTGCTCAAACAAGTACTCATTGCTAGCTCTAGTGCGTCTTTTGAGGCGAGGGAAAGTTTTACAACTTTGACTCTTCTTTCTATTTCCCTTTATGCACTTCGATAGATCCTAGGAAGGATGTTCCATGAACATTCCCTGCAAAATAGATTAAAATGAGAGTGCATTTACTATGCCTTTAAATGCTTCTTCAGACTCAAGCGTCTGTTTGCGTATCTTACAGATGTAGATACAACACTTTTGTCCGTTAGCATTCTCAGATGCAATCTTTTTAGATTAATATTTATTTGCATCAAATCAAAATTATTGAGGGTCCTAATTCGTCTTATGACTAAACAATTGGATGGTAACTTCCTCGTAGGCTTTTTTTCTGCCTTATTTACAAAAATAGAAATGGAGGTTTTATATTTTTATTATATGCTAATATGGACTGGATTTGCAATAAAACTAGTCAATACTCAACACTTACTACTTGGTTAACTTCTCAAAACAACACTACTATTGTGTTTGATTTTGCTTACAATCTTCAAATAAGAGTTTGAACAAAAGTTTTTAAATCATGGTTTAAGAGTTATTAAACAACAAAACATACATGCACTAATTTTATTTTAATAATCATGCAAAGGCTTTGTACTTGATAAGGAAACTTGTACAAACATTCTTCTTTCTGCTTTATCCTTTTAATTTAATATATGTTTTATTATTACTAATAAATTCATTCCATATAAATTTATTAACAAAAGGATATATTCATTTTGTATACCAAAACAAATTAAAAGGAAAAAAACTTTAAATCATATGAAACTACAAATACATACCAAAACGTATTTGTAGTTTCATATGATTTAAAGTTTTTTTTTCCTTTCAATACTCCAAATCAATTTTCTCCTTGCCAGAAAATTTGAGATTTAGGATGGAGCCTTATACAGCCCAAGTGAAAATTAATGAAACAAAATGAAATGAACTTATGTAGTCCATACTAAAGGCAAAAAAAAAACTTTACAATAACCACCCTATTCGTATCAGTACAAAAACATTTTGATCAATTACCAAATATACCCCTTGTTTATCCTTTTAATTTAATATAAGTTTTATTATTATTAATAAATTCATTTCATATAAATTAATTAACAAAAGGATATATTCATTTTGTATACCAAAAACAAATTAAAAGGAAAAAACATTAAATTGTAGTTTCATATGATTTGAAGTTTTTTTTTCCTTTTAATTTGTTTTGGTATGTAAAATGAATATATCCTTTTATTAATCATATGAAATGAATTTATTAGTAACAATAAAACATATATTATATTAAAAGGATAAAGCAGGGATATATTTGGAAATTGATCTAAATATTTTTTGTACTGATACGAATAGGGTGGTTATGCTAAAGTTTATGTTTGCCTCAAGTATGGACTGCATAAGTTCATTTCATTTTGTTTTGTTTCTTTTCACATGGGTTGTATAAGGCTCCATCCTAAATCTTAGTTTTTCTAGCAAGGAGAAAATTGAATTGGAGGAAGATTGATTTAAAAACTTCTGGTCAAACTATGATATGAAGATTGTAAGCAAAATTAAACACATTAGTAGTATTATTTTGAGAAGTTAACTAACTAGTACTGAGTTTTTCGTGCTGAGTGCTGACTGGTTTTATTGCAACTTTAGTCCAGATTATCATATAATTAAAATAAAAAACTCCATCTCCATTTGTGTTAATAACGTAGAAAAAAAAATGCTATGAGGAAGTTACCATCCAACTCTCCAAGAAAAAAATCACTAAGGAAGCACCTGGAACATTCCTACGTACATACAAGCTAAGACAACGCATGTCCCATGATGAGTCTATATGTCCAACTAATGTCCAATGGATTTTGAAAAATAACGGATGAGAAAGAGAGGGGGGGAGAAGGAGGGAGGAAATGACAGGGAAGGGAGATGAGAGAGAGGAAATAAAAGTTAGTATTTTTTTATCCAATGGATTTTACTTTTTATTTAATGTAATCTAATGGATTTTAAAAAATAGTGAATGAATTATTAATCATTCATAAAATTAAATTGATGGACTGGATCCAATCCATTATTATTATTTTTTTAATAGATGGATTGGATGAATGATGGATTGTTTTGCCCAATGTTTTGAAAATCGGACCAGTCATTGAACCGGTGATAGCACTGGTTAAAGGTTCAATGGTTGAACCATGGTTGAACTAGTAATAAATAATATTTTTTAAAATTTTAATAATAATAATAATATATGAACTAAAAATATTGAAAGATAATAATTTTTTTAAACTATAATATTATATTTATGTTTTTAAATATGTTTATATGAAGTTGAACCAATATTAATTTTTTTAATTGTTAAGTTAAATTAATATTTTATTTTTATAAGTTAAATCAATACTCTAGACTAGAACTAAAATTTATGCATATAAAAATATATTATGTGCTACGTTGCCTATTTAAAGAATAAAAGAAATCTAGCTAACTAAAAATAAATTTTAGAACAATTAATTCTCTAGTATGTTCATTCGTTGGTTGTATAGTGTATTCATACATTGGTTGTGTGCCAATTCATATTCAATTCATTAATAGTGCATGACTAAAAGATTGAATCAGATAGTAGTTGCCTTTCTTGAAAATCAATAATGTGTTTGGGTTGAATTCATTTTCATCAAGTTATACTATTTAGGATTGTAGAAAGGGTGTAGAGTTAAATAATTGATAGTATTGTGCAAAAGCAAATCAGTTGATCATCTAGATTGACACTCATAATTTAAAATAGCACTAATAAACTTTGATTCATTTTCAAAGCTTATTCTCACGTTAGTAGCTAGGCACTACTTTCTCATTGGAAAATTGAGTCCCACGTCGATAGGTTGGCCTTGACGGTTCTGCATAGCTGAGTCAAGTCCCACATCCTGAAAGTTGCCAAGTGAAATGCATTTCTTGTCTTATAAAAGCAACTGGTTGAGTGGTGACTACACTTATGAGCTGCTAACACTGCAGAAGTTCCACATCAGTGGAGAACCAAACCGAAATGCTTTTTGTATGTTATAAAAGCATTAGAATTTTTCTATACCACTTAACAATGCTCTGCGGTAACTTACAAGTAGTTAAAATTTTAAAAAAAATTCAATATTTTTAGCAAATCGAATTGACCCGTTGAACCACCGATTTTCATCGATTTGGAGGATTTTTATCCGGTTTTACCGGTTCAACACTGGTTGTTTGATGGAACAGTTTTGTGTACTAATTGGACCAGAGGACTAGCCAGTTCACGGTAGAACCGGCCGGTCCAGTTTTAACAACAATGGTTTTGTCACCCCTAGATTGAATTTTATTTAATGGATCATGGATGGATTGAATTTTGTAAATGAAATTTTAATGGATCAAAATGGTTAATGGATTATTTTTATCCAATCCATTATAATCTGACTCAAAATTTATCCAATTCATCCATTTGCCACCCCTACACAGAGCATTTCCAGTTTAGTATATTTTTTTTTTTATAATTTTAAAGTGAGTTTTATTATTAAACATTACTCATTTTTATTTATTACAATTAAAATAACTATTCTCTCCAACCCAACAACTTTAAAAATAAATTAATGAGTCCTACAAATAACTTCACATTCTTACATTTTATCAATATTAATTACTATTAACTTTTTTTAATTTCTTATAAAAGTACACTGTTGGGACCACAACAAAAACTTAGTAGTAGCATTTATACAAGCACCTGGTGCTACACATGTTCTTATTAAGTTACTACTCCGATGTTTGGTTCTTATTTAGCAACCATTCTTATTAGAACATCTCCACTAGAGGTGATTGTGGAGATAGTTCCTAATAACGATTAATGCTAAATTAGAATAGCCTATTAGAGTAGTTGTTTAATAAGAACTTGTAAGGGCATCTCCAACGGAGGTGCTTATTTGAACTTAATTACCCATTAAGAATCAGTGCTTACTAGAAATTCATTGTTGGAATTCTATTTTATTAAGCACAATTTAGGCACCAGTGCTAAATTTTTATGTGGGCTCATCAATGTACTTTTACTTGTCAAAACCAGGGTCGTGGCGGGACGACGAAAAAATAAGTTTAAAAATAGAGGAGTCACCACCATAGTTTATTAAGTAAAACTACAGAAAAACCTTTAAAGAAAAATGGTCTCGATATGTAGGAGCTGTGAATTCTCCATTGCACCTGGTTTCAAGACCATTTTTCTTTAAAGGTTTTTCCGTAGTTTTCCTTAATAAACTATGGTGGTGACTCCTCTATTTTTAAACTTATTTTTTCGCCGTCCCGCCGCGACCCCGGTTGTGACATTACCAAATAATAATAAAAATAGTTAGTAGCAAATAATGTTAATGAAATGCAAAAATATGTGGTTATTTCTGAGACTCGTTTAGGAAAACTTTTAAAGTTGCTGGGTTTAAGAGAAGAATTGCTTAATTATAAAAAATAAAAATAAATGATGCATGATTGTGGGACCATTTAAGACATAAAATGAAAAAAAAAATCCCATAATGGAGATGGCCTAAGGCACTGAGAGCATATTTAATGTAGGTTCTTGTGCAAGTTCTTAAAATTAAGACCTTGTTCTTGTGAGTTCTATGTTGGAGAAGAGTGAGTTGTGTTTCATGCTAGAGAACCGCTTGTAAAAGAAACTGGAGAATTGGGTTCTTAACAATAAAAAAAATTGTAGCCCATAGAGAATAGATAAAAGGGAAAATAACAACCATGACCATCACACCTTTAGACGCCTCACCCGTGATTTTGGTCGCACCCCTTTGGATTTTCCACCTCCACTTGCAACAACAAATAAAAAGGGAAAATTATGAAAAAAGAAAGAAAGAAAGAAAAATTAAAAAAGGGGATTCATAGAAAACAAAAAAAGGAAGAGAGTTGAATAAGGATGTTGAGAAGAGATATTGAAAGGGAGAAGGTATGGAGGAAAGGGAAGAGAGAAGGGTGTGGGAGAAGAGAAGGCAAATGGGAAATATGGGGAAGGGGGTGACTTGTGAGAGAGAGAAAAGAGAAAGGATGAAAGAAAAAAAAAAGAATGGGCATGGCCTAAAAAAATAAATTAAGAACCTACATTTAGTTTTAACATTAGAGTAATATATATTAAAGCTTCTTAAATAACATGGGAAGAAAGGCCCCACAAAAAGTAAAATAAGAATACCCTCTAGCCCTAGAACCCAATTCGACCTGAATTGGGTTCTAGGGTTGGAGATGCTCTAAGTGCTTGTATAAGCACCGACACTAATTTATGTTGTGGATCCTATTGTATTTTTTTACCAAATAAATTATAGGTCCGACATTAGTGTACTTTACCAAATAGTAATAATAAAAATAGTTGGTGGTAATTAATGTTATGAATTGTAAAAATAGATGGTTATTTCTAAGACTCATTCAGTAAAATTCTTAAAGTTACCCGGTCAGAGAAAAGATTTGCTTAAATTATAAAAAATAAAAATAAGTGATGTGTGATTGTGAGACCCATTTAAGATGTATAAAAAAAATCTAGAATAGAGATGGCCTAAGGCACTAAGAGCATCTTTAATGCAAGTTCTTATGGAAGTTCTTAAAATTTAGAACTTGTTCTTGCTGAGTTCTTCCATTGAAAAAGAATGACTTGTCTTCTAGGATGGAGAATAAAATGTAGAAGAACCTAAAGAACTAGGTTCTTAAAATAAAAGGGAAAATAACAATTATGATCGTTGCACCTTTGAACACCTCACCCATGGTTGCATCACTCGTGGTTGTCATCACGCCACCATGGATTTGCCACCTCCACCTGCAAAACAAATAAAAAGGGAAAATAAAAAAAATACAGAAAGAAGATTTGGAGAAAAAAGGAAGGGGATTGAGAAGAAAGATTGAAATGGAGAAGGTTTTAGTGAAGAACTGAATATTTATCAAAGTTACAAGCTCAACATTTTCAATAATACAATATAAAAACATATTGAATTGAAGGCATTCTCACTACTTAATACATATACAGTATAAAAACATATTGAATAGAATATGACATATAAGCTTCAACAAAGTACATCAAAGAGTATCCTTTTTATTTTCAGTTTAAGTAAAACACCTTCTTTTTATAATTGTACAAAATAGTAAATTTTAAAGAATAGTCCAATTAGGCAATTACCTCATGAGCTAAAAGAGCAAAATCTTCTAGGTTCTTGCTTGCAAAATTCTACTATATTCCGCCAATTTTCCTTAGAAAAAACCTGGAGCCTGTAGGCATTACAGAAAATTCACATGTTAGCCTAAACAATAAGTATAAGTATATAATACAACTATCTCCAAAATAGGTTGAAGTGTTGAACATTAAAGCCTTACAAAAGTCACACCCACTAATAAAAGCAAAGTTACAATGTCAAACACAACCAAAATTCTAAAACCGTGGGAGGAATCATTAAATCACTGACATTAAAAACTTATTCTCCATAGAAACAAGAAAAATGATAAAAAATTAAAAAGATCAGAATGAGAGGAAGTATATACCGTAAGCTTTGATGATTATGAGAAAGTCTTTGACTCCACCTTTGAATCGAAACCCTAAAGGCCTAAACCACAATAGTCCCAGGTTTTGCAAGTCCAAAAATGGATAAAAAGATCATAAATAGAGACAAAGAATGGTTTAAATGGAAACATAAATCATAAATCAAACATGCAAATCAAAAAATACCTACTAAGTTGAAAATACAAGACCAAATCTCAATGCAAAACGGTGAACCCAAAGCGCAATGCAAAAGCTATTGCATCACGGTCACGATTTGAGTGAACAACGACAGAGGGATGGTGAATCACCCTCAAGAAAGGCAACAACGGCGCCACAAACTTCTTATTACTTAGGGTTTCTATCTTAACTCTTGATACTTTATGAGTGTGAGTTGGTTTTAGGGTTAAGCTTAAGCATCCAGGTGCAGCCTCCAGGTCAGGTAGTTGGTGAATATGGGCTTGGGCCATGTATTGAGACTTGACTTAAGTAATGAGTAGTGTATGTTATGAAGGGAATTGGGCTTCGTCAAATGGGCCTATCCTTAAAGCTTAAGTTTAGCCTAATAGATTCGGGTCGGGTTGGTTATTGACGGGCCATAAAATCAAAACTGAACCCAACCAAATCTACTCATGCTAACCCATACTTTTTGACCCACCATACCCCTTGACCCGCCCGAAACTACCCAAGTTGCAATTTTTTCTAGTTTGCACAGTTTTGGGTTATGTCAAGCTACCTTGCTTACCCCTACAAGTAATGCCTTGATAATTACAAATTGGTTTTTAATTTTTTTATTAACTAATTAATTTTTCTTAACTTTCCATGCAAGTTAAAAATCAATTAAAACTCACTCTCTCTTAGTGTCCCTCATTCTCCATGACACACATAGAGTACTTTCCCCTTCTCCTTTTAATTTTTTTCTCACTCGTATCTCACAAATCGAGTAAAGCTAGTCTACTATCATCGTAGCTAATCAAGAAACAAAGTAAAAGCAAGCAACTCAACACTTCTTCTCATCTGTTCAATTGCTAAGGTAAGGGGGAATGGAGATTTAACTTCATCTATCATTGATCAAAAGGAGTAGGATGAGATTTGTCCCCAAATCTCTTTAGTTTGTATTGTTGATGTAATTTTATTTCCTTATTTTATATTGGTTGATGTTGCTGCTGTGAGCTTTAATTTTTCTATACTATTTCCATGGTTGGTTTTGATGATGTGATAACTAATCATGATTTGTATGGTTTGATTTTAAATTAAGAGAATGAATTTTTTTAATGATTACTATTAGTTTATATACATGGTTCAGTCATATGGACTCATGTGGAAGTAAAATGATTTTTTTTTACAACTCCAATTATTATTAACATATTTAACATTTTAAAATTATTGGCTTAAAGAAATTAGATGTTTAAAAATATTTTATTCCTCTATTTTTCTAAAAAGAGACTCTCGGCATTCATAAACAAATTAACTTTTTTTATGATATAAATATATAAAAAATGAATAATATATGAGAAAAAAGACTATGCACTAATAGTTTAAAATAGTTTTACACTGTCATCCAATCACAAACCACCATGTATGGTAAGTTATTGACTTTTACATTAATTACCTTAAAATTCATACCAATGATGATTTGTGATTGGATGACAGTGTAAAATTATTTTACATTATCAGTGTATCACCATTAAACTCATAATATATTCAGTTATTCATAGAAAAATAGGATTATATCTAGTTTGAACAATTTAAATATATAGTTTGATCTTTTATTTTGGAATGTGTTGAAGGTTTTAGTTAACCAATCGGTTGATTTTCACGCGACAACAAAATTTGTACGCCCAGTGGAACCGGAGTAAGTGAATTGATAGCAAAGTTTGAGGTCGAATCCGTTTGGCCTATGCATTTGCGCTCTGGTAAAAATATAGGAGAGAAGGAACCAACTCATAAGAAGACTTATAGTAGAAAAATGACTGAAACACAGACCCTTGGCATGCATGTGTCTATGATGCTTGTTGCACCGTCAATGCCAGCACCAAATCTAGCTACTTCGCTTTTCGATTCTACTATCGATGCCACGATGGTGGGAACTAAGGCTCCTACTGTTATGACGATGTCATTCATTAGGCAATAAATTGATCTGGGAATTCGTGATATTATGTACCAAGTCTCCAAATATCTTGTTGATATTTTTAGACCAATGTTGCATAACGAATTCCATCATGCGAAGGAGTTGGATAGTAGGGGGTCTAAATCAGTTGAGAGTTTGGCAACATCCTCAACACAGGGATGGAATGTTCAGCCGAATCAAGGATTAGGGAAAAATTATGAAGTCCGGCAAACTCCTCTGACAAGAGTATCACAAATAGGAATTCCTACGCCTTCAGAACAATCGGATGTGATACAACCGAACATAGAACTGGTAAGACCACCACTAGGGATTCAACCGAATGTATTTTAGGTCATACCATCTCCAATAGGGCAAGTTATTACTATTCAGGCTCCACCATTAGGTGTGATTCAGCCAAATATGGTAACTACTCCTAATGTTCAAATGACAATACCTTTGACAGGATAAGTTTCATCAGTCCAACTGAATCATATCCAGGTACCTCTTATAAATAGTTTACCGCTAGTTACTCAAATACCATATTTGTACAATAATGTTACAATTAATCCAATGTTTAGGGGCATGGATTGAGTGGTGATTATGTTATGCAAAATGATTTTTCTAATGGGTAAGTGAACCTAACAAAAGGCCATCGAATGCTATGGGAAATATTGGAATGCCACATTTAGGTCAGTCTAACATGCAAGCAACCAACGTTGTATCGAATGCAACAAATAACGAACAAGCTTGGAATTATTTTCGGCAAACACATCGGCAGTAGCTGGATCTTAGATTGGAATGTCTACAAGGAATCCTCAACTAATCGATCCCAAAATAATAGCTAAAACCATGAAGAAATACTTTGGTATTCAACTCAAGCCTTTAGAGGGGCCAGTTTACTGAAGGCCTTATCCAGAATAGGTGGACAAAATGATCCCATTGCGGAAAGGGTATAAAACTCCTAATTTTACCACTTTTTTAGGAGAATATGGTAAATCAACGTTGGAGCACATAGGCCAATTTATGGTCCAATGTGGGGGAAGCAAGTCAGAATGAATAACATAACTCCAACTATTCCCTTTATCTCTCACTAGAACAACTTTTACTTGGTATTCGTCTCTATCGCCCAATTCGGTCCAAAATTGGGTTGATATGGAAAGATGTTTTCATAGCCGATTCTATCGTCCTCAGCCAGAAGTTACCATTACCGATTTAATGGGGATGAAGCAATAAGTAAATGAATCGATGGTGGAATTTATTGAGTGATTCAGGAAGATGACTAGTAGATGTTCTGTATAGTTTCCTAAAGCCGAATACACTGCTATTACCAAGGGGAACATGCACTCTCAACTGAGAAAGAAGTTGGTAGCGCAAGAATGTAATTATTTTAGTCAATTGGCATCTAAGACTACTCGAGTCAAACAATTCATCCTAGACAAAGAACAAAAGTGAGCTAGTAAAGGGACAGGCCTCATCTTGTGTCCATAATTGAGGCTAATGAGTATGAAACAATCTCGGTAGGTAATGAAGCAAAAATCATAGTAGTCAAAATATTAAGAGGTAAACCTTATTCTTGCCCTGCTTTGAGAGTGGCAAAGAGCAAGGTTCTAGTGCTTCAAATGACAAGAAATATTGTAAGTGGCATAATTCATATAGTCATCATACAACGAATTGTCTAGTGTTTCAGCAAGCCATTCATAAGGCCTTAAAGGAAGGAATATTTAAGTTTATTGGTAAGAATATAGTCGAGATGACTGTTGATACAAACCTTTTCCCTAGTAGCAACATCAACATGGTCTCCTGCAATAGTGGTAGGAAAGGTGGACGAACTGTCTGGCAGTGGAAACATGTGGAAGATTCAGCATTAAGTAGTCAACCTCAAACCAGTGTGTTTGAAAGGTAGGGCAGATCAAAATCTTTGATGCCAAAGGGAGTGTTAGCACCTAATCAAGCTTTGTAGAAAATAAGGGAAGTGCTTATGTTAGTAAAGGCTTTCCTCTATACTTGGGAAGAACTAAAACCTTTGAAATGAGACCCTTGGTAGAGATGTATAATCTAAGGCAAAATCAACAATATATGAGGATAAGGGTAAATTGACCATTTTAGATGATTCTCCTATTCCTAAAGGAAAGAAAAGGATGGATGAATTCAAATTCAAGAATGGTATGAGGATTTTGAAGATTACAGTAAAAAACAATGAAGCTCTCAGTAGCTAAATGATTAAGCCTTCAGCCAATGTGAAAGAAAGAGAATGGACTTAAAAGAGGAGACGACAGAGGATGAGATCTGTATAGAGAATGAAACAGGGTTTGATGTTGATTAGTGAAGTCAAAGGATAGGGTGAAAAGGAAATTTCCTCTCCAAAGGTTGTTGTAGCATTGCAACGGACATTCGATAACAAAAAAAGAGAGGCATCAGCAGATCTCATAACAAAAGTAAACCAGCCGATTGTAGAAGATGGAAAAGGCAGAGTTGATTTAGAATTACCTCCACATGATGATGATCAACAAGATATTAATGAGGCAGAGTTATATGTTGATTTAACAGAGAAAGTACAGACTCCAAAAAATGATCAATTTATTATTGCTTCCTAGATAATCAATTCAAGGTTAAATGAGGATTTTGAAGATTCTTTGTTGGATTTTTTGCTTGGTGAGTAAGTTGACCTTCTGTCAGCAGAAATTGATGTGACGAGTCTTATACCAAGTGAATTATAGACTAATGAAAATCAACCAGATCAGTTAAATGGAGATGTCTTCGCTAAGGAGGTTGAGTGGGCAACTTTGATTGAAGCACTTGCTCAATCAGCTAAAGTTATTGTGTTTGAGAAGCCTACTAACGAGATGGGAAAACATCTCAAGCCATTGTATATTAAAGCACATATCAATGGCAAGACTCTCAGCAGGATGATAATAGATGGAGGAGCTATTTTAAATGTTATGCCAATCATCACTATGAGAAAACTTGGAAGAATAGTTGATGATTTCACATCCACCAACATGAAGATGATAAATTTTACTAGTGGGGCTACCAATGCTTTAGGAGTGTTGGTTGCTGATATTACTGTTGGAGCCAAAACAAGGAAGGCAGTATTCTTCATAGTGAAGGCAAAACCTGCCTATTCCTTATTGCTTGGTCATGATTGGATACATGGTAGCAAATGTGTGCCTTTTACTTTACATCAATTGCTTGTGTTCTAGGAAGGTGATCAAGTGGAGGTAGTGCCTGCTGATAAAAGTCCTTTTGAAGTCAATCTGAGAATAGTAGAAACAATTTTCTATTCTACTCATATGGAACCGATTCAAGTTCCAGATAATTATGAAGAGGGTTTATGGAAGGCTTGTAATTTAACTTCCAAGGGTTTTGAAATTGAAACTAAGGTCGAAACCATGACCTTCGACGTGTTTGATCCATAAAGGAAGACAAAGAAATTGTGCTAGATCTATTGGATCAGTTGACTTTGTTCAATGCAGAGAGTAAAATAGCTGATTCAATAGTATTAGAAGATGTAGAAGAGATCCATGATACCCTTGAAGGGAAAGAGACAGAAAGAAAAATACCAAGATAGCCAAAATCACTTGGGGCATTCTACCGAGATTTTGATTGAGGTATATGGGCCACAACTCCTTATTCAGAAACAGGTACCTAGAATGAATAAGGTTAACGGTTTGTTGATCGAAGAAGAAAAGGATGATGATAGAGGACTAGGAAGCTACAATAAGAGCTTAAAGTGGAGTCAATTCTTAGAATAGGAGTTTATTTAACTGGCATTTTATTGGGCTTTACAATTGGCCTTTTATGTTTTTAGTGATCTTTCCTTTTTAGTTATGTTTCCTTTTTGTTTAGGTCCATTATGACTCGTGTTAGCCCTTTTTAGTTATATGGGCCTTTTTTTATTATAGTATAAATAAGCCCTTAGGACACATTTGTAAAAAAAAAAAAAAAACCTTTGATGAATTGAAAATTAGCTTTGTGTTAAGTGAGAGAGTTCTCTCTTGGTTCTTGTGTTGAACCATTTGATTCTTATCAAAGAAACACTTTCTTTGTGGCGAATCCTCCTAGACTTATCAAGTGAGCTTCGTTTATGGTGTCATATTTCATTTCTTATCTTTCCGTTTTATAATTTTCTTCACCTTTTTGGTTTCCATTCTTTCCGTTTGATGCTGAATTTAAGATCCGAAAAAGGGGCCTTTATCATTTGGTCATCAAAGCTAATTTTCAGCAACATTCATTTGAGGTTGCGTCCATATTTGTTCGGGAGGTGCAATTAATTTGCGTCAAGAGCTGGTTCAAATCGAAATTGCTACAGCAATATTGGTTCGTCAAATTCGATTCACATCTTGTGCCTTTGATTTTAGTGTTGCTGATTTGTGCGTCATCTTTGTTGTCTTAATTCCATTCGGTGGCTTTAATCTGAATTGTGCCTCTATTTGATTCAGCGTCACTTTATTTCTTTTGTGCCTTTGATTGCTTTTGGCACCCCACTTTTGTGTGAGACAATTTCTTTTGAAGCTTGTTGTTCCCTGCCTTTAATTGTTTCAATCTATATTTTGAGTTTGAGTTGTTGTTCATTTAGCTTATATGAATCATTTCTTGTGTTTGTTTGTTTCAAATTGAGTCAAATTTCGCACTATGTGTTCTTCATGTTCTTAATCTTCTTGTGTGTTCTTGAGAGACTTTGGCAAAACCCTTTGGTTTGATCCATAAAAATTTTGATTCAAGTTGGGGTGTTTTTCATAAATATTAAAAAGTTTGAGGACTTATTAGCAATAGAAAAGGACTTAAAGATAAAAAAGTGAAAATACAAAAAATATAGAGGCCAGATTAAAAATATGAAAAGTTTTGGGGCCAAAATGCAATTTTGAAAAAAATGTAAGAAAACAAATTATACCATTGGAAAGAAAAAATTTTGCCCTATAAGAAATCCTTCTACACCATTGTCAAATTCTTTCTTTTTCATACATTTTATGCAATTTTGTCTCTCTTCAATACACTAGTTCTTACACAAAGTTGAAAATTTGAGTTTCTTAGTTTGCGTTGCTCTTATTCTTGTGTCTTCTAGTCTTGTCTTTTCTTGGTATTCTATTTTAAGTTGTCCTTTTTCATTTCTTTTAGCTTTTATTGCTTGTCTTTTAAATTTCCTTAGTTTTGTGCTCGAGTTTTCCTTTAATTAGTCTTTTTAGTCAAGTTTGGATTTGTGACATCTTTCACATTGAAAATTCTTTGTTATTGAAATTTGGAGGTTCTTTTCAAGAACTAAAGAGGAACAAGAGTGGAAAAAGGAAAGTTTGCTCATTATAGAAGAAGCCTTAAAAGAGAGAAATACAAGTGGACTATGAGTGAAACACTAAGTTAAGTGGTAAGGTCTATTTTTTCATTAATTGTGCTAACCATTTTTTTGTAGGTATGGCTTCAACAAGTGAAGAAAATATATTGATAGAATTGAGGAAACTTGGTGATGAAATGGAGAGAATGAGAAGAGTGTATAATGAGGGGTTGGATAGAGTTCAAAGAAGTTTCCAAAGGAATAGTGAGAGGTTGAAGAATGTAGAAAGGAGGGGAATTAAAAGAGAGCAAAAGAGAAAAGAAACAAAAGAAATAAAAGAGAAAGAAATGAGAGAAAAGGAGTTGAGAGAAAAAGAAAAGGAGTTAAAAGAGAAAGTGTTGAGAGAAAAAGAGAGAGCAAAAGATAAAGAGAATTATGATTATTCTTATTTTTATTCTAACTCTTTGTTTGATTGTGAAGATTCTCTTGTGAAAGAAATTGAAGAAACGTCCTCAAAGGAGGAGTGCAAGACTCTAATTTCTTCTCCTAAATTGGATTGTGAATTTAATTCTTCTTGTAAATTTGATTGTGCACCTAACCATATAAATTCTATTGTTTTGATGCCTATGGAAGAATTGTAAATCAAGGATCAATGGACAAAACAATTTGGAGAAGTAGAGACATATGAGGACCAATGCAACAATAGAGGGAAGAAAATTTTGGCTTACACCATCTCTAGACCTTGTGATTTAATTGATGTGTACTATGTGTTAATCCAAAATGCTTGTGAATTGCATGTTGATTTTGGCTTGCATGATATTGTTTTAGGTGATGGGGCCAAGTCCTTAAAATTTGAGATTAATGCACATCATTTGGACTTATATGATCATGATAAGCCTTCCTCTATGTGTGTTGTTGTTTATGGAGAAATTGAGAATGATGAGTTCTATAGGAATAAAGATCATAGGTTTAAAGATGTTGCATTTTGTGTACCTAAATATTCATTTCATTATTCATTAATTGGAGGAACTCATAGTGAAAGTTTAGTGATGTATGAACATTTCTTTTGGAATTACATGAAGTGTGAAACATTCAAGTGTATTGATAGGTGGATTGTGCATAAAAAGGTCAAATCTAAATTTTTTGTTCATGGTTTAAAAATATCATTGCTTATTAATAATTTTCATTGGATTGAGCTGGCTATGGAATTTGTGCTTAAGCATTTCATTTCAGTGTTGTTCGATGGTTTCTTTAGGCTTGTACTTGATCCAAGAGGATTGGTATATAAGCACACAGACAATAAGAAATTTGTCTTTTTAAGGGATTCAAGTCTCAATAGAGATAATGTTTTCTTTTTTAAATATTTTCTCAAAACTAAAACATGTTGTTATGTGTTGTTTTTGTGATGTAGGTACCTTGGCTCCAAATTCGAGGTCAAATTTCCTTCAAGAAGGAGATGATAGAAGACTAGGAAGCTACAAGAAGAGCTTAAAGTGGAGTCAATTCTTAGAATATGAGTTTATGTAATTGGGCATTTTATTGGGCCTTTGTAATTAATTGGCCTTTTAAGTTTTTAGTGAAGTTTCCTTTTTGTTTGGGTCCATTATGACTTGTGTTGGGCCATTTTAGTTATATAGGCCTTTTTTTATTAGAGTTAATATAAATAGGCCCTTAGGACACATTTGTAAAAAAAAAAAAACCTTTGATGAATTGAAAATTAGCTTTGTGCTAAGTGAGAGAGTTCTCTCTTGGTTCTTGTGTTGAACCTTTAGATTCTTATCAAAGAAATACTTTCTTTGTGGCGAATCCTCCTAGACTTATCAAACAAGCTTCGTTTGTGGCGTCATATTTCATTTCTTATCTTTCTATTTTATATTTTTCTTCACCTTTTTGGTTTTCGTTCTTTCTGTTTGATGTTGAATTTAAGATCCGGAAAAGGGGTTTTTATCATATGAGTTGGTAAATCTTATTAAAAGGTACAAAGACTTCTTTGCTTGCGACTACCATAAAATGTCAGGTTTGTCTCAAGAATTAGTACTCGAACATCGCTTGCCGATTAAACCAGATTTTAAGCCTCATAAATAACCACCCAGGAGAATCAATCCTTGACTAATTCCTCATATAAAGGTAGAAATAGAAAGACTACTAAAAGTAGGGTTTATCAGGATGTACGATAAGGTATACTGAATGGTTATCCAACATTGTTCCCGTTATCAAGAAAAATGGTAAGTTGAGGGTATGTACCGATTTAAGAGATTTAAATTTGGCTACTCCTAAAGATGATTATATGTCTTGCGCATAGCACCCAAGAGATTTTCATAATGAAGGAGTCATTCACATGCCTTGCTTTATGAAGCCCTAAACCACCTTTCTACTTTGGCTTACAAATAAACTTCCATTCCACCTAATGAACCTTCTTATTTGTGCTTGTATCTCCCCAAAGGAAATTCCTACTAATTGGTGTTAGAACAAAAGACATTGGATGATGTCTAGCCCCTAAAAAATCTTATGATTTTAATGATGACAAATATATTAAAATTTCATGGACTAATGGATTTCATTGAGTGTTACAAGATTACTATCTTCCAAGACAACTTTGGTAATGAAATCCTTAACTCTTACTTTGCTCTGATCATATATATTCAGCCCCTAATTCATTGTTTTCAAACTCTGATACAAATTGTTATTAAAAGAACATCTAGCGTCTAACGCGCTACAATTAAACAAGTGCCCAAGAGTTTGTGAAAACTAGCATCCAAAGTGTTAAGCTATATTTGAATGTCCAAAATGGAGATAAGAAACTCACACAATGTTTTCTATCATCCAAAGTTTACATAGTACACGTGTGCATTTCACGAGGATGATTCATGCTCAAAAAGCTATGTACCTTTACTCCCTTATATTTTTGAATTGCTAATTATTTGAATTTCAAGTGTGTACTGAGATAGATCACAAAAAGGAGTATATTCTTTACAAGATCGTTAATTGTACAAGTAGTGGAGACAACTGCTTAGAAAAGGATAATACTACTGTCCTCTTTCTCTCTCCACCCCAAGCCGCCACGTAGCAACAGTACAACCCTGTGAGAGAATGAATTTTCACCAAGGCTTTGATCCCATAACGGTCATCTTTTTGAAGCCTATAATTTGAGAAAAAAAGTACAACAAAGAAGACTACGGAATCTGTGAAAATCAAGCAATATCATCAAGCTTTGTTATGCTCTGATACAAGTATGTTGGACGATCAAAACACTAAGTGCTTAAGTGTGCAATCCTTTACTTAGAAAGTTTTCTTGTAATTTGTGCTTATTGTATATCCTCTCTTTGAGAGTTGATTTGATTTGTATTCTTTCAAACTATTGTTTGGAAAAGCCAGGAGTGGATTAGTGATCAAAGAATACTTGGGTGTTTATCAATCTCAAGGTGAGATTGAGGGTGTGCCAGAAGTGGCCTAGGTAATACTTGTGTAAGACAGTAGTGGTAGGGTAGAATACTTGCTTTGTAATCAGTTTTGATTAGTGGAACCCTTCAAGGATTTGAAGGAGAATTGGACATAGCTTAAGAGTTTGAGTGAACCAGTATAAATCAAGTGTTTATACTCTCTTCTTTAAGCTTTAACTTGTTTTCTCTTGCATTCCTTTGAACACAACTTTGGACGCACAAGTTTTTAAAATCTATTTTGAGAAAACTATTTTTCAAGTTTGGACAATCTCTGCAACAAACATTGTCTTTGTGAAAATTGCTTTTATACCTGTTGGACGATCTGTTAGCAAACTAGTTTTTCAAAGTTGTTGTCATATTTGATTTTGAAAAGGTTACCATCTTTGAGAAAAAGGTTTAAGTATATACTAACGCACTATTCAACCCATTCTAGTATGTTCCATTTATTTATATTTGATCTAATTTTTGACAAATAGACCGAGGAATAAACTCATATTGCATGGTGTACATAGGAAGTGCACTCAACACAAATTTATGAGAGTTAATCTTTCTACAAAAGATAGGGAGCTTGCTTTCCAAGCACTTAGGCGTTGTTGAGCCTTCTCCATAATATGATTATAAGATGCACTTGATACTCTCTTATGGTGAACCTTAATACCTAAGTACTTCCCAAGATCATCATGTTCATTGAAAGCCTAAAGCACTGTTGATTTCTTCCTGAACTCTCCATTTAACATTATTCGAGAAAAATACCATTGTTTTATCACTACTTACCTTTTCTCCTGAGTTATCACAAAAGATATCATGGCGAGCAGAAATTACCTTAACTTGGTCCATAGATGCCTCCACAAATAAATTTAAGACATTAGCAAAAGCCAAATGTGAAAGTTTGGGACCATGCCGACTCACCTGGATGAGTTTCCAAAGCTAACTATCCACAACCACTGAAATTAGTTGATTCAATCGTTCCATGCATAGAATAAAAAGATCAGGGGGAAATATGACACCCTTGCCTAATGCCTCTACTAGGTGAAAAGCATCCAAGGCCACACCATTTCAAAGCACCCTGATAGAGGAAGTAGAAATACAATGATACACAACATTAATGAAAGAAAGAGGCAGCCCAATCTCCTTCAAAGTGTCCACTATAAACTCCCAATTAAGCCTATCTCATAAGCCTTTTCTAAATAAATTTTTATGGTTATCCAACCTTTCTTCCCATGTTTCTTTCACATTGAATGAATGACCTTTTGTGTTATAATAATATTGTCCCTGCTTTTGTCTATGCAGAACGGAACTACATTGATTCAGGATAATAACCTTATTCATCACCCTTTTGCCTGAAAGTTAATACCTTGGTAAAAGCTTTGTACGAAGCATTGCATAAGCTAATAGGACGAAATTGTGAAAGTCTCTACCCTCCTCCACCTTCCAGATCAAAGTCACCAGCGTCTTATTTAAACAACTCACTTAAGAAGGATTGTAAAAAAGATTCCTTATAAGTCTACAGAGAGAAGGCCCTACAACATCCCATTCACTTTGGTAAAACAAAGTCTAGAACCCATCCTCCCCCGAAGCCTGGAAACTCCCTAAGTCAAAGGCAAATCTTCTAATTTCATCATAAAAAAATTCCCTCCCCAAACATCTCAATCTCTAAAGGTTCCGAAGTTGGAAATTCTCCTCTAAGCAAAAATGTTTGTGAGCATAATTGGTGTAATGTTGTAGTTTTCCTAATTGTATGATTAATTGTTTGATTAATAATGCAAGAGAAAATTAAATTTAAATTATGTTATTTGATATATAAAAAATTAACATCAGTTTTATGTTTCGTTTTGTGTTAAAGTGTTATTGTTGGATTTTCATGTATAGTTGGACTTAGAGTGTGTATTGTGAGATTTTTTATACTTTTACGTGAGTTCCGTGAGTTGTAGAAAAAAAAAATAAGAGAAGGGGATGCCTTTAGAGGAAAATAGGTGTTAATAGTAAAACTTCAAATTAATCCCAAATCTTATACGTGCAAAGCTTTCAATTCTTTCATTTCCTTTATTCTTCCTCCTTCCTCCCGAAGCCTATCTTCCTCTTGAGCTGAAGTTGGATTCCTACATCATTGAAGGACTCTTCTCCTTGTCTAGAGATTCCTTTGATGTCTATTGTAAGGAGTAAACCTCTCATCTCCTTTCTTTGATCTTCTAGTTCACCACCTACCAAGAACATGAGAAATGGGTTTCATGTAGAATCTTGGTTGGTGGCTTAAAATTTGATTGGAGCTTACTTTGATGTTGGTTTAGGTTCCTCCTAGTAGATTCTATAAAAAAAAATTGGGGAAGGATTACTCAAGAACCCGAAAGTTCTCCTCCTAGTTTCTCTTTCAAGAATTTTCAAGAATTTTGGGTAAGGGAAGCTTTAAATTTGTTTGAATGATTTGGTGGTGTTTTATGTTTGGATTGATGATATAATTCATTGCATAAGGTTGGGATGATTGGGTATGCCATTGATGGCCATGGAGCTTGCAAATTCGCCGGCCCATTTTCGCCCGGCCCAGCCAAAATTTTGGTTCAGCTAAGCCAGAATGTGTCAGAATAGAGAAATATGCTTCAAGGGAGTTTTGGCCCAGTCAAAATTTGGTGCAGCTGGGCCAAAATTTGACAGTAGCTCCAGGGGAGTTTCAGCCCAGCCAAAACTTGGTGCAGCTGGGCCGAAATGTGAGAGAGGAGAAATAAACAAATTCAAGGGAGTTTCGGCCTAGTCGAAACTTGGTGTAGCTGGGCCGAAATGTGACAGAGGAGAAATAAACAAATTCAAGGGAGCTCCGGTTAGGCCGCGATTTTGGCCGGCTGGGCTAGAATTTTTTTTAATTCTCTTAAAATATTTCCCTTTTTGATTATTTAAATGATTTTAAATATTTATATAAATGATGTATAAATTATTGATGAGATGATGATATGTTTTTTTCTTATTCTCCACATGAGTCACTTAGACTTATGTTTTTCTTTTTAAATATAGTAATGTGTATTAGATTTATCAATGTTGAATGAGGATACTGGATAGGCCACAACTTTGGTTTTAGATCTATGATAGGAAATTCACATTTTATGAGCTTATAGGACTGCTAGATGGGTTCTTAAGCGTGTTGCTTTTAAATGGTGAATTTATAACATAGAGAGTACTAGATGTGTTGGATTTGATGAATGATGTGGATATGTACAAGCTTATATGGCATTTGCATATGGGTAGGCACGTAAGTTGAGGGTGCTAGGTAGGCTCTCAACCTAGTCTCGGAGGTTTTCATGGTGGCTAATAGTGGGCCTATAGAACAGACAAATGGGCGAATTCCTATAAATGTAAGGTTTTGCAAACCTTATAGAGGTAAGCCAATACCCACACTTGTCTATATTAGATAAAACCACACGTCCTCAACAGGGTCAGCTCAAGGGACTCCCTGAATGGTCAGAGAGTGAGAGCATGGTAAGGGATGGGGTCTATGAGGGATTGCCCAAAAGTTGTAGAAATCTCCATGGAGTCGAGTCAGCAGGACATTACATAATGAAATTGCATATGAGATGGATGTATGTGTTATTGAACGATGTGATTGATTTATTATTGTTGATTTATTTTAGTTTTCCTTTAAGTAAATCCTATCCTTCTTGTATATCTATGTTTTTTTTATAAATAAGCTTACCGTTGCTTTTTGTGTTTGTATTTGTGTTGTATTACTGCAATGATTGTGTGGTTGGCATGGGAGCAGATAGTGGTGATGGTGCAGGTTCTCAGATCGCTTGTGACTGATGCAGATGTAGATCTTGAAGATGGGATAAGATCCCTCTTTTTGGATATGTTTTCGTATATATGTACATAGTATGGGGAACAGCTTAGGACATATGTATAAATACTTAGGTTGTGGTGAATGTCCTCTACAAGAGGACTATTTTGGTATTGTATGTACATATATATGTGTTAAATGTGAAAAATTTCTATGTAGTTTCATAGGATAATATTTAACAAAATGTTTTAGTATAACAAATCTGTAACGAAGATGGGTCGTTACAATAGTGGTATCAGAGCTGGTTGCTTCTTTTGAACAAACCTATGGGGATAGGTCTGTTATGTTTTTGCTGTGTGTGATTGATATAATGGGTAGCAGGCTTTAGCCAAGGTTATTCTTTAACTTGGTTTAGTCCTATGTTAGGATGGTAAGACCACCTAAACCTCCTCCTCCTCCTCCTCCATCTGATATGGCCCAAATTGCCTATGCTATAAAGGTGGTGGCAGCTGCAATGCAATAATAGAGTGCCACCATGGCTTATCAACACCAAGCAACTTTGGCACAGCTTAAGGCCACTTGAGTTGCTGCCCAAGCAGCTCAAGCAGCAATTCCACCTGAATATCAAAGGCTAGCTAAATTCAGGAAGAATGATCCTCCATAGTTTAAAGGAGACTTTGATCCAGATGTAGCTGATCACTGGATTAGAGCATTGGAGAAGATCTTTAGGATAATGGCATGTCCTGAAGATAGGAAGGTTACTTATGCCATATACATGTTAGCTGATGAAGCAGAGTTCTGGTGGCATGGAACTTGATAAATGATGGAAGCACATGGAGAACCCCTCACTTGGGGAAACTTCAAGGAGCGCTTTTTGGGAAAATATATTCCAGATAGTGCTAGGTATGAAAAAGAAGCTGAATTCATGAAGTTGGAGCAAGGCAACATGATAGTCCATGAATATATGACTAAGTTTGAACACTTAGCTCATTTTTATTCTCAAGCTGCTACTGAAGCTTGGAGGTGTAGGAAATTTGAAGAAGCCTTGAAGCAAGAGGTGAAGCGGATGGTTATCGCTATGGCTATTAGGGAGTTTTCTGCATTGGTAGAGAAGGAAAAGACTGTGGAACGTCTGGAGGGTGGTAGCAGAGTTATCAGAAACCATGGTGATGGATCTTCTGGTAGTAGGAAAGGAAGTTTTCAGAAGAAACCTTATTCCAGACCCCAACAGCCTCGAGGAAGTCCAGTTGTAGCTCAGCCAGGAGCTCAAGGCATCAGATGCTTTAGGTGTGGTGGTCCACATTACAGCACCCATTGTACTTATAAGGAGATGGTTTGTTTTAAATGTCAGAAGCCCAGCCATATTGCAAGAGATTGTCAAGTTAATGTTAGAGTTGCACCAGCAGAAAGTACACCAAAGGTTGAGAAGCCTAAGGTAGCTGGAAGGCCTAGGGTTTTTGCTATGAGTGGAGCGGAAGCCTCCAAATCTGATGATCTTGTCCAAGGCGTGTGTGAAGTGGTTGGTAACTCTTTATCTATTTTGTTTGATTTTGGAGCTACACATTCTTTCATTTCTCATGATTGTGTGAAAAGATTGAAGTTGTCTGCATGTCCTTTATCGTTTGATCTACTTGTCTCTACTCCTACAGCCACTCCTGTGGTAGCTTCCTTAGTATGTGTTGGATGTCTTGTGGTAGTTAGTGGACATAATTACAAGGTTAACCTGAATTGTCTTCCTTTGAATGATTTGGACATAATCTTAGGAATGGATTGGTTGTCCTCCAATCGTATTCTTATAGATTATGCTTGAAAAACTCTTGTATTCCCTGATCATGAAGATCTTGATTTTATTTCCGCCAAGCAAGTACAAGTTTCTTTGAAGGAAGGAGCCTTTTGTTTTGTGGTCCTTTCTTTCTTGGGAGTCAAGGGTGATCTTGATTTGAAGTCTATAGATGTTGTTAGAGACTTTCCTGAAGAAGTACCTAGCTTGCCTCCACAAAGAGAGGTTGAGTTTGCCATTGACCTAGTTCCAGGTGCGGGGCCAGTGTCAATAACTCCTTATAGGATGGCACCAGCTGCATTAGCTGAATTGAAGAAACAAATTGAAGATTTACTTGAGAAGAAGATGATCAGACCTAGTGTTTCCCCTTGGGGAGCACCTGTGTTATTGGTTAAGAAGAAATATGGTGGCTCAAGATAATGTGTTGATTATCGCCAGTTGAATAAGCTTACTATCAAGAACTAATATCCTTTGCCAAGGATAGATGATTTGATGGAACAGTTACGTGGAGCGAAGATTTTCTCAAAGATTGATTTGAAGTCGGGGTATCATCAGATAAGGGTGAAAGATGAGGATATACCGAAAATGGCTTTCCGGACTCGGTATGGACATTATGAGTATGTGGTCATGCCTTTTGGAGTGACGAATGCTCCTGCTATATTCATGGATTACATGAATAGGTTCTTTTGTCCCTTCTTGGATAAGTTTGTTGTTGTGTTCATCGACGACATTCTTATCTATTCCCATACTTGTGAAGAGCATGAAGAACATTTAAGAGCTATGTTGGAGACTTTGAGAGAAAAGAAATTGTATGCAAGGCTCTCTAAGTGTGAGTTTTGGCTAGAAGAAGTGAAGTTCTTGGGCCATGTGATCTCGGCTGAAGGGATTGCAGTGGATCCTTCCAAAGTAGAAGCTGTTTTGCAGTGGGAACGTCCTAAGATGGCTACAGAAATCAGAAGTTTTGTTGGGTTAGTTAGATACTATCAGAGATTCATATAAGGATTCTCTAAGATAGTAGCACCGTTGACTCAACTCACTCGCAAGGACCAACCATTTGCATGGACAGAAGCTTGTGAGCAGAGTTTTCTAGAATTGAAGCAAAGGTTGACTTCTTCTCCTGTCCTTGTGATACCTGATCCTAGTGAATCTTTTGAGGTTTATTGTGATGCATCTCATCAAGGATTGGGTTATGTGTTAATGCAAGAAAGGAAAGTTGTAGGTTATGCCTCAAGGCAGTTGAAGACTCATGAGAGGAACTATCCCACTCATGAACTGGAGTTAGCATCTGTGGTGTTTGCTTTGAAGATATGGAGACATTATCTTTATGGGGCCAAGTTTGATGTTTTAGTGATCACAAGAGCTTAAAATACTTGTATGATCAAAAGGAGCTCAATATACGACAGAGGCGATGGATGGAGTTTTTGAAGGATTATGATTTTCAGTTGATGTACCATCCAGGTAAAGCTAATGTGGTAGTTGATGCCCTTAGCAGAAAGGCTATTCAAATGTCCGCTCTAATGGTGAAGGAGTTGGAGTTGGTGGAGAAGTTTAGAGATTTGAATTTGTATGTAGAAGTGGCTCATGATCACATTAGTTGTGGTATGTTAATCATGACTAAAGAATTCCATGGGATGATAAAGGAGAAACAGTTGTTGGATCCTAGCTTGTGTAGAACAATGGAGTTATTAGGTACAAATAAAGCAATAGATTTCAATTTGAGTGATGATGGAATTTTGAGATTCAAAGGTAGAATTTGTGTGCCACAAGATGTGGAGTTGAAAAGACTCGTATTAGATGAAGGCCATAAAAGTGAACTTAGTCTACATCCTGGTATAACTAAGATGTATCAAGATTTGAAGATGTTTTGGTGGTCTTGTATGAAGATAGATGTGGTACAATATGTGGCAGCATGTTTAACTTGTCAGAAGGCTAAAGTAGAACATCAAAGGCCCAGTGGTTTGTTGCAAGCAATGGAGATTCCAGAGTGGAAATGGGACAGTATTACCATGGATTTTGTATCCAGTTTGCCTTGGACAACTAGAGGGTGCGATGACATATGGGTAATAGTTGACAGGTTAACAAAGTGTGCTCATTTCTTACCTGTTAATATGAAGTATTCTTTGGAGAAGTTCACTCAACTGTATATCATAGAGATAGTAAGATTGCATGGAGTGCCTTCCAGTATCATTTCTATCAAAGATCCAAGATTTACTTCAAGATTTTGGCAAAGTTTGTAAGAAGCTTTATGAACTAAGTTGAGACTTATTTCTGCTTATCACCCACAGACAGATGGACAATCTGAGAGGACAATCCAATCATTAGAAGATTCGTTGCGGGCATGTGTTTTGGATCATCTTGGAAGCTGGGACGAAGTTTTGCCTTTGGTGGAATTCACCTACAACAATAGTTTTCATGCTAGTATTGGTATGGCACCATTTGAAGCTTTATATGGTAGAAGGTGTAGAACACCTCCTTGTTGGTACCAAGATGGTGTAAATATGGTAATAGGACAAGAGATGTTACAACAGACTACAAAAAAGATTAAGTTGTTCAGGAAAGGATGAAAGCCTCACAAAGTAGGCAGAAATTGTATGCAGATAAGCGTAGAAGACCGCTTGAGTTTGAAGCTGGTGATCATGTTTTTCTGAAGGCTACACCAACTACTGGTGTTGGACGGGCAATCAAATCGAAGAAACATACTCCTAAGTTCATTGGACCTTATCAAACCTTAGATGTATAGGTTCAGTGGCTTATGAAATAGCTTTACCACCTTTTCTAGCCAACTTGCACAATGTATTTCATGTGTCTCAATTGAGGAAATATGTTCCTGATCCTACTCATATCATTAAGCCTGATGTGATACAAGTGCGAGAAGATTTGACTTATGAGACTCATCCAATAAGGATTGAGGACCAAAGGACTAAGCAACTTAGAGGCAAAGTAATTAGTTTAGTCAAGGTTATATGGAATGATACTACGGGAGATGCTACATGGGAACTTGAAGATAAAATGCAAGAACAATACCCTTATCTCTTCCCAGGTAAGCGAATTTTCGAGGACGAAAATTTTCTTGTTGGGGAGAATTGTAACGTTGTAGTTTTCCTAATTGTATGATTAATTGTTTGATTAATAATGTAAGAGCAAATTAAATTTAAATTATGTTATTTGATATAAAAAAAATAACTCAATTTTTATGTTTTGTTTTGTGTTAAAGTGTTATTGTTGGATTTTCATGTATGGTTGGACTTAGAGTGTGTGTTGTGAGATTTTTGGGACTTTTATGTGAGTTTCGTAAGTTGTAGAAAAAAAATAAGAGAAGGGGATGCCTTTAGAGGAAAATAGGTTTTAATAGTAAAACTTCAAATTAATCCCAAATCTTAAACGTGCAAAGCTTTCAATTTTTTCATTTCCTTTATTCTTCCTCCTTCCTCCCGAAGCCCCTCTTCCTCTTGAGCTGAAGTTGGATTCCTACATCATTGAAGGACTTTTCTTCTTGTCTAAAGATTCCTTTGATGTCTATTGTAAGGGGTAAACCTCTCATCTCCTTTCTTTGATCTTCTTGTTCATCTCTTCATCTTCCTACCAAGAACATGAGAAATGGGTTTCATGAAGAATCTTGGTTGGTGGGTTAAAATTTGATTGGAGCTTACTTTGATGTTGGTTTAGGTTCCTCCTAGTAGATTCTATAACAAAAATTAGGGAAGGATCACTCAAGAAACCCAAAGTTCTCCTCCTAGTTTCTCTTTCAAGAAATTTCAAGAATTTTGGTTAAGGGAAGCTTTAAATTTGTTTGAATGATTTGGTGGTGCTTTATGTTTGGATTGATAGTGTAATTGATGTTTGTTGATGTCTATGAGCTTGGATAAGTCATTTCATAAGGTTGGGATGATTAGGTATGCCATTGATGGCCATGGAGCTTGCAAATTTGCCGCCCTATTTTCGCCCGGCCCAGCCGAAATTTTGGTTCAGTTGGGCCGGAATGTGTCAGAATAGAGAAATATGCTTGAGGGGAGTTTCAGCCTAGCCAAAATTTGGTGCAGTTTGGCCGAAATTTGACAGTAGCTCCAGGTGAGTTTTGACCCAGCCAAAACTTAGTGCAGCTGGGCCGAAATGTGACAGAGGAGAAATAAACAAATTCAGAGGAGCACCGGCTGGGTCGCGATTTTGGCCGGCTCTACTAGAATTTTTTTTAAAAAATTCTTTTAAAATATTTCCCTTTTTGATTATTTAAATGATTTTAAATATTTATACAAATGATGTATGAATTATTGATGAGATGATGGTATGTTTTTTTTTCTTATTCTCCACATGAGTCACTTAGACTTATGTTTTTTTTTAAATATAGTACTGTGTATTAGATTTATCAATGTTGAATGAGGATACTGGATAAGCCATAACTTTGGTTCTAGATCTACGTTAGGAAATTCACATTTTTTGAGCTTATAGGACTACTAGATGGGTTCTTAAGCGTGTTGCTTTTAAATGGTGAATTTATAACATAGAGAGAACTAGAGGTGTTGGATTTGATGAATGATGTGGATATGTACAAGCTTATATGGCATTTGCATATGGGTAGGCACGTAAGTTGAGGGTGCTAGGTAGGCTTTCAACCTAGTGCAGGAAGTTTTCGTGGTGGCTAACGGTGGGCCTATAGAATAGATATGTGGGTGAATTCCTATAGATGTAAGGTTTTGCAAACCTTACAGTGGTAAGCCAATACCCACACTTGTCTATATTCGATAAATCCACACTTCCTCCACAGGGTCAGCTCAAGGGACTCCCTGAATGGTCAGAGAGTGAAACAATGGTAGGGGATGGGGCCTATGAGGGATCGCCCAAAAGTTGTAGAAATCTCCATGGTGTCTAGTCAGCAGGACATTACATAATGAAATTGTATATGAGATGGATGTATGTGTTATTGAACGATGTGATTGATTTTATTATTGTTGATTTATTTTAGTTTTCATTTAAGTAAATCCTATCCTTCTTGTATATCTATGTTTTTTTTTAATAAATAAGCTTACCCTTGTTTTTTGTGTTTGTATTTGTGTTGTATTACTGTAATGATTGTGTGGTTGGCACGGGAGCAGATAGTGGTGATGTTGCAGGTTCTTAGATCGCTTGTGACTCAAGCGGATGTAGATCTTGAAGATGGGATAAGATCCCTCTTTTTGGATATGTTTTCGTATATATGTACATAGTATGGGGACCAGGTTAGGAAATATGTATAAATACTTAGGTTGTGGTGACTGTCCTCTACAAGAGCACTATTTTGGTATTGTATGTACATACATACATATATATATATATATATATATACATATATATATATATATATATACATATATATATATATATTGAAGTTTTGTAAAGTCAGACCTAATACTTTGATGATGTGATGATGTACATTATAGGTAGGAAAGTAGGTACATATATATGTGTTAAATGTGAAAATTTTCTATGTAGTTTCATAGGATAATGTTTAACAAAATGTGTTAGTATAACAAATCTATAACGAAGATGGGTCGTTACAATTGGTTCAATGGTTAAGCCTTCTCATTGCACCTTGCATCAATGTTATCAGACTCGGTCCGATCATCGACTCAGTTGGGGTACTAGGTCACTGAGTCAGGGTCGACCCAGTGATTCACTATTTGACTCACAAGAACCGATGTAGATAAAATAAAAATGAAAATGTATAATATATAGTATATTTCGCATATAATAACATAAGATATAAGATAGTCCAGCGGTGAGTTAATTTGTTAGAGTCTCCCAAGTCATATATTCGATTCTCATAGATGACACCTTTTACTATTTTAATTTTAATTAAAATAACTTTGTGTGTACAAAAGGTAAAAGCTGACATCTGTAACAAAATAAAAAAGCAAAACTACAATGCCAAAAAAGAAAAAATTAAAAGCTGACAAGTGACACCTACTAAGTGGTTCTTATTTAGAAATGGTGTCTCAACTACAACTAGCTATATTTAGTTTAAATTACTTAATTGGTTTATGAGATAATTAAAAAAATTTAAGTAGGTTTCTAAACTATTTTTTTAATTGAATCCTTGTTCAAGCTTTTTTTTAATTGAGTCTCTAAAATTTTTAAAACTATCACAAATTTAGTATTAAGCCGCCATAAACCAACTCAAAAATCTACTATTTTTGGGTACAAAATTAAAAAAAATAGAAATCTAGTCCAAAATTTTCAAATAATTTGAAGACCAATAAAATAATTGGATTTACTATTTTTTGGTTTTTAATTTTTTTGGATTTCTGCTTTAGTCATCAACTAGTCTGAACAAATGAGAAAATAAAAACCATTTCAAAAAAATTACACTTGATTGTCCTGTTAGACTACATGTTGCAAGTCACTAAGTTGTCAATGTCATTGTCACATAAAAACATACTAAAGTAACTTACAAGTAGTATTACTTTAAGGATGCTTGAAGTCAGTGTCAATATCTTTACATTGACGAGCACTTGCAGCCATCTTATGAGGGTTGAACTTAATCCTATCTAGGGTAACCTGTCAAAATTTACTTTTTCAAGAAAGGAAAGATTGCATGTGGAGGAGAGTTGGTGATCAGCATAACCCATGAAAGTGCAAGAACTAAGATTTGGAGTAGAAAGCGCAATTTTGCAATCTTCTATTTTATAACTGTGTATGGTCATGCTAGACAATGGGGTCTAGCTCAATTAGTTGAGTAGTGTGCGTGAATTGTTGTAAACTCTTTGATACTTGAGTTCAATTTCAGTGGATAAAAAAGAAAGAAAGAAAGAAACACACTGCATAAGTGCTTAAACTCGGGGAAAAAATGCTTAAACTCAGACAAAACGAATAACATTTAGATAAGTATGATTCTTCTCAATTTGCATTGCATCAATTCTCAATGGGCTTAGCTTCAAGCTTCTTGAGGACAATGACCCTAAGAAACCCATTTTCTTCGAAGACCTTCATGTGATTTGTGTCAGCAATGATCAACATTCGTTGAGATTGTGTTGGAAGTTGCAAGGATGAGTTCATGTTTAAGGGTGTTGTATTGTATTGAAGAACGTTTCGAAAGGTGAATAGAATTCTTCGGAAGATTTAAGTTGTGAGAAAAAGGAAAATCTATACAGCATAATTTAAATTGTGGAGGGGAAAAACTTATTGTTAAACCTTTTACAGGAAACTCCACTGATATACCTTTGAATTCATCGTTTCATTTAAAACAAGCTAAGACAAGAAACACAAAAGAAAAACAGTTTTTCTTTTTCCTGGATGAGCACATAACCATAAATTCCTCTGAAAGCTGACTTGTGCCGTGGTGGAAAATGAGTATTCATGAACATTGATGATTCAAGCTGGAGTTAGCCACACCAGAGGTAATGACATGGAAAATTCAGTTGCAATAGAAGGACACGCAGCAAGAGGAGATGAATTCTTCTGCATAGTGAAGAAAAATATATGAAGATGTGAATTGAATTTATTGAAAGGGTAGTCTGGAGTGTGAATTTGTCTTCTCTGAGTATTCTTCTCCTCTCTTCCCTGTAATTCTATAGACTATTCTTTCAAAACTCATCTTCCATTCTGTTATACACTTCTTAAATTCAAGAAAATTCATCCTCAAGGTTAATTCAAAATTGCTATTGCTCCATTAATCTGAGTTAAGGCGATAAAAATTTAGTGCAGGAGGTTGCTGTTATCACATTTTGCGGTTAAATTCTCAAAATTTTCATTGTTTTTGGGTAGGTAGTTCAGTTCAGGATTTTGGGTTATTCTTTGCTGCTAATGAAAAACTTAGCTCTTTTTTACATCATCATCTGGTTTTATTTGCTGAATAAACTATCATTTTAATTTCTGAGTGCAACACTTTTTATATAGTCTTTAAAATTAAGAAAATTTAAATAAATTTAAAATTTTCTTAATTTCAGGAACCAATACAATAATAACATCATACACTTTCAGCTGTTAAAGTTATTTGCCAATAAAATTTTAGAAAAAAATATTGGTTCAAGCAAGGCCTTACTTTGAGTTTGCATTTTTTAAGCATTAGCACCCGAATATGCTCATACCTGCTTAGGTACAGATATAACGATATTCTAAGATGAATTTTATATTTCAACAATGTAACTATTACTTGTATTTGCAATTAAAATGCACAGCCCATGATATCTTTCTTACACAAATCACACAAACAAAAAGAAAGAAAATCACACACAAGATTCTCAGCAAAAGAAAACATGCGACTTTCAACTAATTAGGAACAAAGTAGCAGAGAGCTTAACCAGAGATTTCTATGGCCTTGACATCAGGCTTCTTCATCTCTTCCTTGGGAACAGTCACAGTTAGAACCCCATTTTCCATAGAAGCCTTCACTTGATCCACTTTGGCATTCTCCGGCAATTCGAACCTTCTCATGAACTTGCCACTGCTACGCTCCACGCGATGCCATGTGTCGTTCTTATCTTCCTTCTCAACGTTCCTCTCTCCACTGATCTGAAGAACCTTATCATCTTCAATCTCAACTTTCACTTCCTCCTTCTTCAGCCCTGGAATATCAGCCTTGAACACGTGTGCCTCTGGGGTCTCCTTCCAATCCACCCGGGTGCTCACAAATGCTGAATTTTCCCGCGAAAATTCAGGGAAGGAAGCAGAGAGAGAATATGGGAAAGGAAAATCCTTGAAGGGATCCCACTCGTCTAGGGAGAAAGGATCAAATACGTTGCTCCTTCTGCCACCGAAAAAACTTGGAATCAGAGACATGTTTTGGTATTTCTTAGCTGAGATTTGAAACTTGGCAGATTGTAATGACTAATGAGAATATGAGATCGTTCGTAAACTGGTAACTCTTTTCTTCGTTTGTTTGATTGATGATGTCCAAGGGGACTCGTGTGGTATTTAAATGAAGTGAAAGGATAACCTTGTAAATTCCAGAAGGTTTTACTTACAGTTTCAGATGATTCGAAAAACTTGTCGACTTCTCTGCATGCTGAAAGAAGGTTCTAGCTAGTCTTGTTAAATATCATTGTGTTTGTTTCTTTTGGTCCATACCTTTTTAGTCCACAGTACAATAAACCAAACAAAAACAAGGCCCAGATAAAGGCCCAATAGCAAAATTCTACAATGCCGAAGAAGCAAAGATACAAGAAATACCAATTTTCCACTAGAAATGCTTTGCTTTTAAACATACTCCGTATATATGTCATGGTAATATTGTTGTTGTTTGAAAAACCATGTTATTTGTGAAAGCCTATCAAAAAGAAAAATAATTTAAAGGGGTTTACTAACATACACATACTTGTTTTTTTTAGTATGAATGCGTTAGCAAATTATAAAGATATTGTCTTAAAATACACCAAAGGTATAGCTTGTTAACGCATTCATACTAAAAGACAAGTGTGTGTACATTAGCAAATGCTTATGGGGTTTGCAAACGTACACACACTTGCACTACTACAAAAAAGGCATTTAACATCGGTTATTTTAGGCTTTTAACATCGGTTATTAACCGATGTTGTATCGAACGATGTTGAAAGTGGACAACTTTCAACATCGGTTCTTGAACCGATGTTAAAATACAATACAACATCGGTTCGGAGCACAACCGATGTCAAAGGATGCCCACATAGTGAAAATTATGTGTTGAAAACAACATCGGTTTTTGCCAAAACCGATGTTGTTAGGTGACAAACAACATCAGTTATCCCAAAACCGATGTTGTTTGTGCCAAAATAGTCAAAATATGTGTTGAAATCAAGATCGGTTATGGCAAAAATCGATGTTGTTAGGTGACAAACAACATCGGTTGTCCCAGAACCGATGTTGTTTATGCGCAAACAACATCGGTTCTGGGACAACCGATGTTGTTTGTCACCTACCAACATCGGTTTTTTCCATAACCGATGTTGTTTGTGCGCAAATAACATCGGTTCTGGGACAACCGATGTTGTTTGTGCACTAACAACATCGGTTTTTACCATAACCGATGTTGTTTATGCAGTTTTTTTTTATTAGCGTTCTGTTTTAGATTGAACCAAACCTGTAATTTCAAAGAAAAATCCAGACCCAGGCAATTTGTATAATTAATAATCAATTATCTATGCTTTATATTATTATAAATAAAATACTAATTAATGTATAAACAAACATTAAGCAATATATCCAATATACAAATAGAATCCATTAATAAGCTAACATTCTACTAATTTGTTCAGTGCTTCATTTCTAACTCTCAAAAAGTATCGTGTCCACTGAATGCGAATATCTTCAATTGTCGTTGCCTCCAATGGTTGAGAATCGCAAAATGTCTACATCATATATAAACAAATGTTAGTTAATCACATCGAATATTAATAGTTATAATAAATGAAACATGTTAAAGTAAACAAATATATTACCGTTTCCCAGTTATCCCTGAATCCCCCATGGATGATGGTCCACATCCAATGCATGACATAATAGCCACACTCAGTGCCTCCGCTTTGTAGATTACACTAAATTCAATATGAAATTTAATAGTGTTTAAAACAAATTATTGTAAAAAAAAAAAAAACTAAGTAAACATTTTGGATATTCAAACATTGGTTAAATTACTTACTTTTACATTTATCCAATCAATTTTCTTCGATTTACTTGGTTGGTTACCTTGCAAGCCCTTTAAAGCACTGGTTAAAAGAAACATGCAAATATAATTGTAAGACCAAGATATTCATGTATAATAGGTTCGATAGAATCAATTTGTTACAAATTTAAACGTACCCTATAACTGTGGCTTTGATGTCTACATCAGGCTTCTTGTGTAGGGAACAAAACCAGACAACAACATTGGACCTAGGACAAATAACCAGGAGTTGCCAATGTTGGATGCATTGGAAAATAGTTATTAGTAACAATGCAATCATTATTTAAATGCATTTATTAATGAAATTTTACTTACTTTTTTAAGTAAGCTCCTAGGTAGACTTCTTTTTGAGATTCATGTATCCATCTTTGAATGTAATTTTGAGCATGATCTCGCGTATTCCCTGATCTCTGTATGCTCTGAGGCTCAAGGAGTCCATAGACAGAACCATGCTCGAATTCCATACATAAGTCATTCAAAAACCTATTTTTGTTCAAATAAATGTAAATTGTTAATCACTTACAATTAAATAGGTAATTGACCTAAAATTAAAATGTACTTACGTCATCCACAACTGTATAACACTGATATTAAGATATTGATTGCCACTCAATATCTCCCCAACATCACTATGATTTATATAGATGGGGAACTGTTCATTATGCACCCCAAACAATCTCGCATCCCACGACACCTGGAAAGGATGTCTGAAAAGTAACAGGCTAACCTGTACCAAATTTAATAATGGATCATCATCAGGGACCGACCTATCATGAGGTTCAACTAGTTCCTTTGGTCTCTGTTTACAATCCTACACAATTAATAAATACAAGTTACTTGTAGTCAACAATTTATTCTATTCAATTGTATTGATTATACCAAAAAATAAAATCAGTTAAAGAAGCTACCTCCCGTGCTACCTCCCATGAAACAGGCTTCACAAGATGACTCGGCCATGCAATAAAGGTGTTTAGGGCATCCCCCACTAATTGAACCTCATTAGTCGGTAAAGGGACTCGAGCAGTAGCATCTAGAACCTCTTCAACCCCCACCTTGACCATATCATCCATCAAACACGTGTGGTGTATGATTGAAGCCCCATGATAAACTCTCCCAATGGCCACCAAGCGGGGATGCTGCTCATCAACATAGAAGCCACACTGATCAGTTGTTGTGTCAGTGCCAGGCTCCTCCCCTGAGGGATCAATATCAGTACCAGCACAACTCCCCTTCGTGCTAACACGGGCACCGGAAGGAGCTACATATGGGTGAACATGCTCAGGCGGCTGCTGGGAGGTCATCTGGCTCAACTCCATTAACAATTCTCTCTTTAGCTCATCTTTAAACTCCTCTTTTAACTGCTCTTTAAACTCCTCTTTAAACTCCTCTCTGAAGCTCTCTTTCAAGCTCTCTTTCAACGAAGCCACAAGCTCTGCAGTGATGGATGAAGAAGTATGCGAGCCACGTGATAGTGGTCCAAAGTAATGGTTAATGGTCACACCAACTCCAGCAGCACGAACACGACCAGCGTGCTCCGGTCGACCAATAGCAGTGGTCAGTATATCCTGACATCCATGGGGAACAAAGGTACCCTGTATGCACTGCTCCTCTAGGGAATCCTACAAGCAAAAAAAGATAAAGGAGTCAACTTGTGTTGTTACTATATGTAGTTACATTTTAAGCTGCATAATAACTTACAATCCTATCAGCAACTTGTTGTGCTGCCTCAGATGTCATCTGCCCAGAACGTTTTGTACGGGCCTTCTTCCACTTCACATGTCGTTTAATGGGAGATGGAGGATCAACTACACTTGTACTCCCAGATTCAGCAGCTTCAGCCTGTTTTTTCTTCATCTTCTCGGCCATCATGTTTTCCTCAAGCCATTCATAACCCCCCACGAGACATCACATGTGGCATGTTGTTATGTTTCTGGATTTCTTGAGCCTTCTGTCTGATTTTCTGTGAATAATAAGACATACTTTCAGCAAAATAATTAATCAAATTTTGATATAGACAAATTAAAAAACATTGCCCACAACTTACCTGCCAAGCAGAAGTATTACGGCTGTCTTTAAATTCCCTCCACATGTCCTTCTCAATGCCAAATTTTGCACAAGGAATGTCATCATCATCCTCATGTACCTCTTCCTCCTCATCACCCTTCTTTTTTTTAAGTGCATATTTCCTTGTAAGGTCTGCCTTAAACTGCCTCCATCTTGTTCCCACATGGGAAATAATTTTCCTCCTAGCCTTGGACGCTTCTGGAATATCAAATTGTTCCTTCATTTGAGAATCATATGTAATAGTCAATGACAATAATATGCAAGTTAAATACATACAATTACTATAACATAAAGAGTTTATTGAAAATACCAGAATGTCCTCCCAAATCATGTTCTTCTTATTTTCCGGCACATGGTGCCAATCTTGATATGTAATATCAACCCTGTCTCGGGCAGCAATCCCCAAATAGGTCCTAAAATGTGATCTATTTGGACCTGAAGCTTTCCCAGTTACAGGATCGACATCAACTTATGGCTTCTCCCCAGACAAGCGTTTAGCAGTGAATTTTTTGAGTCGTGTGGATTGTCTAGTCCTCCTGGACGTAGACTCAGAAAGAGCTGATGACTCAGGATGAGGGGAACCTGGTGGTGTACCCATGTGCCTATTCAAACAAACAAAAAATTAAGTGTTATTTGCAATTGTACAAAGTTTATAAATTGTAAATGGAGATAAAAAATAAGTTGACAAAATTATTAAAGTATACAATAACATAGACATTACTTATATATAACATGGTTAGGTAGGAATGTTCTCCCATAAGCCTTCATCATGATCATGACGATTTGCGTGTACGCCATCCTCCTCATTTTCTTCAATGATGGTAGGCATGCGTGTGTAGAAAGAGGGAGGCTCACAAATATCAAGTGTTGAATCATCATTTTCATGAATAACACTGCTGGTTCTTCCTTGTAGAACCACTGACCACCTTGCATTACAGGGATCTTCGACATAAAACACTTGTTTTGCTTGTTCTGCCATGATGAAAGGCTCGTCCTTATAAGCAACCTTTGTAAGGTCTACAAAAGTGAATCCCAAATCATCAGTCTTCACACTGGTGTTGCTATCAACCCAATTACACTTAAAAACAGGCACTTTGAAAATAGTATAATCAACCTCCCAGATTTCTTCAATCACTCCAAAGTAAGACATGGACCCCAATTCGGGGTTGTTATCTTTTGCACTAGAAAAGTGTTCTGCTTCAGCCCGAAGACTAACCCCACTGTTTTGAACTGTACTCTTGTCATATTGTGACTTCGTGTAGAATGAATACTTGTTGATATCATATGCCTTCCAAGTTGGAACATTTAGCTTAGGCCCATTTGCTAACCACTTTAACGTTTCAGAAGGATCATCAAGAGCAAAAATGGTGTCTTTAAACCAGTTTAAGAAAGTTTTGTTATGCTCAATCAACACCCGATTCTTGTTCATTTTTGGGTTACTTGCCTTCACAAATTCTTTGTGTGCATTTATGTATGGGGTCACCTCATCGGTATTATTCAATATATACAAATGTGCTTCATTCAGTGCCTTGAGACCCATGGTTACAACAAGTAACCCTCGTGTACCCTTACCTCTCACTCTATTCTTGTGACGAGACTCAGGAACCCCGACAGGTTTCATCTTCTCCATGTACTCTGAACAAAACTCAATAGCTTCTTCTGCAATGTACCTTTCAACAATGGATGCCTCAAGACGGTATTGATTCTTCGTATACCCTTTTAAGATCTTCATGTATCGCTCAATTGGGTACATCCACCTTAAATAAACGGGTCCACATAATCTAATCTCCCTCACTAGATGAACAATTAAGTGAACCATGATGTCAAAAAATGAAGGAGGAAAATACATCTCCAACTGACACAAGATAATAGCAGCCTCATTTTCCAAGTCATCCAACTTTACAGGGTCAATTACTTTGCTACATATTGCATTGAAGAATAAGCACAGACGAGTTATGGCAACCCTGACTTTGTTAGGCAAGATGTTTCGTATCGCCACGGCTAGAATTTGTTGCATCAAGACGTGGCAATCATGAGACTTTAAGCCAACTAATTTGAGATCCTTCATCGATACAAGACTCCTTACATTTGAAGAGTATCCCTGTGGCACCTTAACATCCCGTAGACACTGACAAAAACTTTTTCTCTCTTCTCTGGACAAAGTATGGCATGCTGGGGGCAAATATGTTCGTTTACCTTCTGACCTTGGATGTAACTGCTCACGTATACCCATCTCAACCAAATCTTGCCGAGCATTCAAACCATCCTTTGTCTTGCCTTTAATGTTAAGAAGCGTGCCGATTAAACTATCACATACATTTTTCTCCACATGCATAACATCTATACAATGTCTAACATCTAGATCGGACCAATATGGAAGATCAAAGAATATCGACCTCTTCTTCCATATTCTTTTCTCACTTGCATCCTTCTGTTGCGTCTTCCCAAAGATATTTTGGATTTCCTCCACCCGCTCATAAACCTGCTTTCCAGTCAAAGGTATCGGTGCACTTACATCCTCTTGTCTTCCATTGAAAGCTTTTTTCAATCGCCGATACGGGTGATATGGTTTGAGAAATCTCCGATGCCTAGTGTAGACTGTCTTTCTTCCATGCTTGAGTTGCACGTAGCTTGTGTTTTCTTCACATATAGGACATGCGTGATGCCCCTTAACACTATATCCACTCAAATTCCCATATGCTGGAAAGTCATTAATGGTACAAAATACCATTGCACGCAACTTAAAGGTTTCCTTGCGATTCCCATCAAAGACATCAACCCCTTCGTCCCACAACTTTCTCAAGTCTTCAATCAACGGACTTAGATAAACATCAATGTCATTTCCTGGCTGTCTTGGACCCGAAATCATCATAGACAACATAATGTATTTTCGCTTCATGCACAACCAAGGAGGCAGGTTGTAAATTACTAGCAAAACAAGCCATGAACTGTGGTTAGTACTTAAGTTACCAAAAGGATTCATTCCATCGGTAGCAAGTTCAAGCCTAAGGTTTCTTGACTCTTCCCCGAAATCTGGAAACAAATGATTAATATTGTCCCACTGGGGAGAATCAGCCGGATGCCGGAGCAATCCATCACATTTTTGACTATCTGCATGCCATGTCAGGTTTTTTGCGTCATCTCCATTAGCAAACAATCGTTTAAACCTTGGAATTATTGGAAGATACCAACACACCTTTGCTGGGGACTCTTTGTTTGTGCTTTCATCACTACCACACGCGTCATCCTTCAATTTGTACCGTGACACTCCACACATGGGGTATTTATGCATATGTTCAAACTCATTTCTGTACAATATGCAATCATTAGGGCATGCATGTATTTTCTGATACTCCATACCCACCGGACACAGTATCTTCTTTGCCTCATAGTTATTTTTCGGCAACGTGTTATTTTTTGGAAGCATCGTTTTCAACACCTCAAGCAAATCAGTGAAGCTTTTATCACTCCACCCATATCTTGCCTTCAAATTGACCAAACTTAACACCGCTGACAACCGTGTGAAGTTGTTGCACCCTAGATACAAAGGCTTCTTCGAATCACTTTCCAATGCATCATACAAAGGGGCATGTGCTTGATGAAAAGACTCTTGTCCAACATCTCGGATCATATCCTCTAATCGATCTCCCATTTCAACATCAACAACATACTCAGTTTGGGACACCGTCGGCATGTCTATGAATTCACCATGCCATATCCATCTTGTATATGTTTGAAGAATCCCGTCACAGAGAAGATGTGTCCTTATGTCGTCCACGACATGTCGTCTCCCATTCAGACAGTTAACACAAGGACAATAATATTTTCCCCCTATATTTGGTGAATTTTGTTGAGCAAATTCCAAAAACTTTTCAACCCCATTCTCATACTCCTCAGTGATGCGAATAGCTTTCATCCAACTTCGATCCATCTTTCCTTTTCTGTGATACTCACAAAATTATATCATGCATGACGATCTCACTTTTTCATAAAGGTGTGGCCCTATCCCATTCAGGAAGACATTTTTTATACTTAATTTGTACGTAGAGGTTAAGTCTCTTTTGTTAAATTTGACGAAATTTCAGCAGCATTTCGCATTGATCTCCAAGTACACGACATGAAAGCAGTGACATCAATTCCACCACAATCAAGTATGCACTTGGAGAACAAAATGAAATACACTAAACCAAAATTTTGTCAAATTTAACAAATGAGACTCAACCTCTACGTATGAATCAAGTATAAAAAAATGTGTCTTCCCAAACTGTCCAAACGGACAATTCAAGATTCAATACAACGATTAATCCAAACTTTCTGTATTAATCATTGTATTGACCCTCAAACGGGAAACTAAGGTTCACTCAAAATGCTTAACTTGCATATAAAATAATACTCATTAATTACACAAACAACTTATACAGCATTATTATAATTGTAACAAGCACTGAAGTGTTAGAATGAGATACGCACCTGAAAAGATGCTCACTAACAATAACAAAGAATGCGGTGATGACGGTGGACATGACACAATCTCTGAAGGACAAGAACAACACCAACACAGGTACTCAATGCTCACTGCCTGTAGGTTAAGTTATTACAAAAATTATCAAATTGATCATCATTTCTAGAAATTTCAATGCTCAGAGTAACATGCTATTTTCAAATTCAAGACAAAATTAAAATAAGAGCAAATACAGGTGCAGCACATAATTCACGTTTTTTTTTGCATAGACCACAAATTGAAGCATCAAAACAGGTGATTTTGTCCTATTTTGGTCACCAAACAATAAGGGCTTCATATAGTATCCATGACATACTTTATTTATATCATTGGGCACACTTAAAATATGATTTACACGAAAATTGTGCAGCATAACAGTAGTTGAAATTATGCAGTAAAACTGAATGATTCAATGCCTTAAGCATAGCTTTCATGCATGATTTGGTCACCATTAATCTAATGAGTTATGAAATAACCTTTGTAACACCAAATACATCACTTACCATTGTTAATGTCATGATTTTAACAGCAATAAAAAGTGCACGACAGCAAATGTGTTATGTCATAAAAATCAGTGTGTGCAAACTTTTTGTCTTGTATCTTTTTATATATTTATAAAAAAAATAAAAATTATAAAAATCCATAGAATCTACATTTCTTCCAAGCAAGAGGCAAGGTTCATGAGCCAACAAGGTAATCTACTTTTAAGAACTAATCAATTGCAACAGAAGCTATCTAGCATGTGTTGAAATCACAACCAATAAAAGCAAAAACTGCAACAAGATACAACTCTGCATTTTCATTTTTATTTAAAAATAACAACATCAACAAACATTCGATTGCTAAGTAAACATGTTATGAGCCAGGCAGGGCAATGGCATCTACATTGGCATATATAGTCATTTTAGGAAAAGTAATTTCAACTAAAAAGAGCAACACCAGAAAAACAAAATCATTGAGCCGTAAGAGAATATCACCTGAAAGCGAGGATGATGAAGGCTTCCTCACGAAAATATCAGTTAAAGTACCCTCTGTAAGGGGTGAGGTCAATATGGGCGGTGTCTGCAGAGAAAACATTAAGTGAATCATAATCAACAACCAAAAACCCTAACAATAAGGAATAGTTTTCTTATATTGAGAAAAGAGTACATACAATTTACAGAGATTTGGGGCGTTCCAAGACAGGGGCAGAGGCTTCCAATCGCTCGATTATGTGCCCGACAATGGCGAAAGGGATAATGTTTCGCCGAGAACGAGTGACAATATGGCGTCGCCGGCAATGAAAGGACTGGCAGAGGCAGCAACGGGGTGGAAGGAGACGGCAATGAAAATAGTGTTTCGTTCACAGACATGGAAGTAGGGCGCGAGAACGATAATGTGAAAACCTATTGCTTTATAAGCCTAACCAACATCGTTTCATTCAATAACCGATGTTGAGCATCTCCTATCAACATCGTTTCACTACAAAACCGATGTTGAGCATCTCCTATCAACATCGTTTCACTAGAAAACCGATGTTGAGAAGCTATTTCAACATCGTTTCACACATAACCGATGTCAACATGTTGCTTATAATTTCAAAAATGCCACCGCGTTTCCATTGACATCGTTTTTTGATCAACCGATGTTGATCCAGCGATGTAAAAACGCATTTTTGTAGTAGTGTTGTTTCATAATATGAGTGTGTTAGTAAGCTATAACTAGAAATTCTCTTAAAAGACATCAATGGTGTAGCTTGCTAACACAGTAATACTAAAAAACAAGTGTGTATACGTTAGAAAATCCCTAATTTAAAACTACTTCTAAATAATATATATATATATATATATATATATTGTTTTTATTTATAGAGCTCTAAAATTGTTGCATATAAATTTAATGAACTTTATTAGAACTTTGGGGTTTTTCTTTATTGAATAGAACTTTGGGTTTTCGTAATAAGAAATATGGTCTAGTCGCTATGGCTATTTTAAATTGGGTTAACTAAGTTTTTAGTTCCTAAAATTTTTTCAAAATTTGGTTTTTAGTCCCTAAACTTTAGTTTGACTGGTCAAAGTCCTAAATTTTTTAAAAAATCGGTTTTTAGTCCTTGAATAAAATTTTGACCAGTCAAAGTTCCTAAACTTTTTAAAAATTCGGTTTTTAGTCCTTATACTTTTTAAATATTCAGTTTTTAGTCCCTAAATTAATGAGATTTCAGGGACTAAAAACCGAATTTTTAAAAAGTTTAGGAACTAAAAACAAAATATTTAAAAAGTTTAGTCATTACAATCTGCCAAGTTTCAAATCTCAACTAAGAAATACCAAAAGATGTCTCTGATCCCAAGTTTTTTCGGTGGCAGAAGGAGCAACGTGTTTGATCCTTTCTCCCTAGACGTGTGGGATCCATTCAAGGATTTTCCTTTCCCAAATCCTCTTTCTGCTTCCTTCCCTGAATTTTCGCGGGAAAATTCATCATTTGTGAGCACTCGGGTGGATTGGAAAGAGACCCCAGAGGCGCACGTGTTCAAGGCTGATATTCCAGGGCTGAAGAAGGAGGAAGTGAAAGTTGAGATCGAAGATGATAAGGTTCTTCAGATAAGCGGAGAGAGGAACGTTGAGAAGGAAGATAAGAACGACACGTGGCATCACGCGGAGCGTAGCAGCGGCAAGTTCATGAGGAGGTTCAGATTGCCAGAGAATGCAAAAGTGGACCAAGTGAAGGCTTCTATGGAAAATGGGGTTCTCACTGTTACTGTTCCAAAGGAAGAGGTTAAGAAGCCTGATGTTAAGGCCATAGAAATCTCTGGTTAAGCTCTGCTACTTTGTTCCTAATTAGTTGAAAGTCGCGTGTTTTCTTTTGCTGAGGATCTTGTGTGTGATTTTCTTTTTTTGTGTGTGTGAGTGATTTGTGTAACAAAGTTATCATGGGCTGTGCATTGTAATTGCAAAAGTGGCTGTTGAAATATAAAAATTGATGTTAATAACTTTAGCTTCTAATGATATCTTAGAATATCGTTATATCTTGTACTGAACTACCCAAAAACAATGAAAATTTTGAGAATTTACGTGCAAATTATGATAACAGGAACCTCCCTCCAGCACTAAATTATTGTAGCATTAACTCATATTAATGGAGCAATAGCAATTTTGAATAACCTTGAGGTTGAATTTTCTTAAATTGAAGAAATAAAACAGAACCGAAGATGAATTTTGAAAGGATTAGTCTATAGACTCACAGGGAGGAGAGGAGAAGGATACTCAGAGAGAAGACAAATTGACACTTTCAATAAACTCAATTCAGACGTTCATATATTTTTCTTCACAATGCAGAAGAATTTATCACTTCTTGCCACGTGTCCTTCTATTGTAACTAAATTTTCCAGCTCAGTCATCATCATCCATATTCATAAATACTCATTTTCCACCACGACACAAGTCAGCTTTCAGAGGGTTTTATGATCTCAACCAGGAAAAAGAAAAAACTGTTTTTCTTTTGTGTTTCTTGTCTTGGCTTAATTTAAGCGAAACCATGAATTCATGAGTATACTATTAGTGAAGTTACTTTTCTTGGCTTATTTTAAATGAAACGATGAATTCAAAGGTATATCAGTGGAGTTTTCTTTAAAAGATTTAACAATCAGTTTTTACTTCTAAAATTATAGATTTTCCATTTTCTCGCAATTAAATCATCTGTGCATGAATGTTTGTGCACTGATCACATGAAGGCCTTTCGCGGAAAATGGGGTTCTCAAGGTCATCGTCCTCAAGCTTGACTCTAAGCCCATTGAGAATACGGGTGGAAATAAGCTAGACTGCTCAACAAGAGTCTATGACCTAGCTTACATCAGGCTTAGGTCTTTTTCAAAAAAATAAACTAAGTCACAACTTTTATTAAGGCCTATTTAATCCAGTAACTTCTGACCAGTAAACTTATGGAGTAGAGCTGATCCTCCTAATCAACAGGATGGAATTCTGACCAGTAACTTCTGGAAATGCCATATTCAAACCAAAGTTCTTGTGTTTTCATGGAGACTCTTGCGAGATAGATTACCGACGTGTCAACAGTTACAAAAACGTGGTGTCTTAGTACCAAATTTGGATAGATCTTGTGTTTTTTGTTGCAGTGCGGTGGAAGACTATAATCATCTTTTTTTTATCTGCCCTTTCTCGTTTCAGATATGGCGAGCAGTTTTTGCTTGGTTGGGAATCTCAATGGCTCTTCCACAAATATAGCCAAATGGGTTTATGTGTTAGGGGAAAAAAGAAGTGGAGGTTTAAGTTCATGTTTTTGCACATTACATGTTGGTGTCTATGGAACTCACGTAATAACATTATCTTTAGAGATGGGACTGCTGAGTTTATGGGTATTTTGGCACAGATTAAGGCACTCTCATGGCAGTGGGCTTTGTATAAAACGGGAGTTAAACCTGGTGTCTTTTTTTCATCTTGGTGTACAAATCTGTTGGCTTGCGTGTAAAGTTTCTTTCTAAGTATAGAGGCCTTATTCAGAGCTAGTTTTTTTGGTATGAAGGGCCATAGCTTTTTGTTTGAATTACTGTACATCTTGTACAGGATGGTGTATGTATATATATATATATATATATATATATATATATATATATATATATATATATATATATTGCCTTTCAAAAAAAAAATTAAGGCCTGTTTAATTAAAGAGACCAAGCCCTATGCCGTTCAAAAAGTTTTTTGGGCCTAACAGGCAAGCCAATTTAAAAAAAAAACAAATAAATTTATTGTTAGTATTATTATTATTGTATTAAAATTGTTATAATGCATTAAAATCTTACATTTATTTGTCTTTTTAAATGTTAAGCATGTTGATCTACATAAAAAATAAAGCTAAAGCTTTTAATTAAGTATGTTGAAAGATAAATTTATGTCTTATTTTGAAGTTTTATTACAAAATATATTTTAAAATAAGTTATCATGAATGTTATATTAAACCTTAAAATCATGTTTATATCACATAAACAAGTTAAATTCGATTCTTATATAGCCTAACATACATATTTTCACATTTATCATTGGTGTTAAATTATCACAAAGTAGACCCTTAAACAAGCTTGTAGTCAAGCCAAGCTTTTTTCTTTTTATTATTAGCAAAGAAAATGATTAATATATGATAACAACAAGGGGTACCCAAACCCTTTTACACAAGTAAGCCAACCCAAAGGTTATTTTGTATTTACATATATGTCAACATAAATATAAAATAACCTAGGCTTGACAAATAAAACTAGAGCCATGTTTACTCCAGCAAACAAAACGTGTGTACAAATACAATATACTTCCTGCCCTGCTTCATGAGGCTTTTATGTAAGCCATGCCAAGCCTTTTAAAAAAAGGCCTTTAATAGGTAAACAGATCAGACTTAGGCTATGTATTTTTAATGAAGGCTAAGCTCGGGTGTAGTAAAGCCTAGCCTGAAAGTAAATAACAAGTGAATAGTGATTTTAATTTCAGAAATATCTCCCTCTCTCTCTCTCCACGTCAACTTCGCTCTCTCTCTCCCTCTCTCCCTCTCTCATATTCTTTTTTTCTAATTTATTTGCATTTTGGGTGGGTTTAGGTGTTGTAACAACAAAAAGGTCTAATTTATTTTCTGTGTTAAGTGTTCTGGGCTCAAAATAGGTAACAGCTTAAACTTTCACTTTTTGCACCTTAAAATTTGCTCTTTTAACCCCAACTTGTATCAGGCCACTTTTACTGGCTGCATCCCACGTACTGTTATATACACCCCTGGCAGATTTTTTTTTGTTTTCTAATATCTTAGGCCCAATTTCTATTCTATTTCTCTAGGCCCATAATTATATATATCAAATCATGGGTATTTAATTATCTTACTAATTTAAATAATTAAATTCATAGTGTCATCACAGTCACACCAACATGCTAATTTAATTAATTCCAAACATCATACTAAAAAAATAATCACCAAGTAATTATTCGAATAGAAATCTAACCAAGGCTTGAAATATTCAATCCCACATCAAGAAATATTTTTCATGACGAAAAAATTATTAAAACCCTGATACAAATTTACTTAAGGAATTAGCCAATATTTACTACTCGTCAAATTCCTTTAAATCAATCAATTATATTTTAAGAAATAATTAAATTCCTTAAAATATATCAAACAATTTAAATTCCTAAATGGGAAAATTTGGGCTGTTACAAGAACACCACAAATTGCTGAGACAGGTTGTTAACAGAAAGAAAACTATTTTGTTGATCTATGTTCTACATAAGGGACACATGAGGTATTTATATGAAGTGAAAGGCAAATCCTGTATGCTCAAGAAAATCCTACTTACTGGTTAGTTTGCCAAACTTGAGAAGGTTCCAATGTGTTCTAGATATTTCTACATGACCTAGAAGGTACTACACGATATGATATCATTGAAGTTTTTCTTTTTTGGTCAAAGCCACATATCATTGTATGGATTTATCAACAATGCGGCTTGGGTTTTAAAGCCCAAATAATTTGAGTTGGGCTAAAAATGAAAAAAGGTTTGTGTTATACTAGGATGGCATAGTTTTTCTTTTTCTGTGGGATGGACCAGAAAAAAAAATGGAAAAACACTAATTTTGTGTTGCTTGAGCATTAGTCAATTAATATTTTCCTTGCATTCTAGGATTTGATAATGATCCTCTTTGATGTTTCCTTCTTTTCCATTCCTTGTTCATTTTAAAGAAAAAGTTGATTTCCATGACATTGCACAAATGATAATGTGAACATGCTAGTGTAACTTGCAAATAATAGATAAGGGTGGCAAAACAATCCATTTATTCATCATCCATTTAATTTATCCATAAGTAAATTCATCCAATCTATCCGTTAAAATAATAATAATAATAATAATAATAATAATAATAAATCCATATACTATTTTTCAAAATCCATTGGATTACGTTAAATGAAAAAGTAAAATCCATTGGATAAAAAAATGCTAACCTTTATCTCCACTTTCTCTCTTCCCCTTCCCTTTCATCTCCTCCCTCCTTTCTCTCTATCTTTCTCATCTGTTTTTTTCAAAATTCATTCAAAATTAGTTGGAGATATATACCTCATCATGGTACATACACTGCCACAACTTTTATGTACGTATAAATGTTCTAGGTGCATAATTAGTGATTCTTTTTCTTGGAGAGGAGAATACGAAGGAATTTGATGGTAAATTTCTTGTAGCCTTTTTTTTTTTTTGCCTTATTTACACAATTATAAATGGAGGTTTTTTATTTTTATTATATGATAATCTGGACTGGATTTGGTATAAAACTAGTCAACACTCAACAGTTACTACTTGGTTAACTTCTCAAAACAACACTACTATTGTGTTTGATTTTGCTTACAATCTTCACTTCAGAGTTTGAACAAAGTTTTTAAATCACAATTTAAGAGTTATTAAACAAAAAAAATACACGAACTAATTTTATTTTAATAATGATGCAAAGGCTTTGTGCTTGCTAAGGAAACTTGTACAAACATTCTTCTTTCTGCTTTATCCTTTTAATTTAATATATGTTTTATTATTACTAATAAATTCATTTCATATAAATTAATTAATAAAATGATACATTCAATTTGTATACAAAAACAAATTAAAAGGAAAAAAACTTTAAATCATATGAAACTACAAATATGTGCGTATTGGTACGTATTTGTAGTTTCATATGATTTAAAGTTTTTTTTCCTTTTAATCCTCCAATTCAATTTTCTCCTTGCCAGAAAATCTGAGATTTAGGATGGAGCCTTATACAACCCATGTGAAAAGAAACGAAACAAAATGGAATGAACTTATGTAGTCCATACTAAAGGCAAACAAAAACTTTAGCATAACCACCTTATTCATATCAGTAAGAAAACATTTTGACCAATTACCAAATATACCCCTATTTTATCCTTTTAATTTAATTTTATTATTGCTAATAAATTCATTTCATATAAATTAATTAATAAAAGGATATATTCATTTTGTTTACCAAAACATTTTGTATATTCATTTCATATAATTTAATCTGAGTAGGTTTCTTTTTTCGTTCTGATGTAAGCTCCTTTTTTTGGGTCACATACCGTGGCCTTCTTAATAATATACATATGATTTTGCTTTTCAAAAAAAAAAAAAGGAAAAAAAACTTTAAATTGTAGTTTCATATGATTTAAAGTTTTTTCCTTTTAATTTGTTTTGGTATACAAAATGTTCTTTTATTAATTAATTTATATGAAATGAATTTATTTTTAATAATAAAACATATATTAAATTAAAAGGATAAAGCAGGGGTATATTTGGTAATTGATTAAAATGTTTTTGTGCTGATACGAATAAGGTGGTTATGCTAAAGTTTCTGTTTGCCTTTAGTATGAACTGCATAAGTTCATTTCATTTTGTTCCGTTTCTTTTCACATGGGTTGTATAAGGCTCCATCCTAAATCTTAGATTTTTTGGAAAGGAGAAAATTGAATTGGAGGAAGATTGATTTAAAAACTTATGCTCAAACAATGATTTGAAGATTGTAAGCAAAATCAAACAAATTAGTAGTGTTGTTTTGTGCAGTTAACTAAGTAGTGAGTTTTCCATCTTGAGTGTTGACTGGTTTTATTGCAACTTTAGTCCAGATTATCATATAATAAAAATAAAAAAATCTCCATCTCCATTTGTGTAAATAACATGGAAAAAAAGGCTACGAGGAAGTTACCATCCAATTCCTTCATATTCTTCTCTCCAAGAAAAAAATCAATAATGAAGCACCTAGAACATTCATACATACATACAAGTTGAGATAGTGCATGTCCCATTATGAGTCTATATGTCCAACTAATGTCCAATGGATTTTGAAAAATAGTGGATGAGAAAGAAAGAGGAGGGAGAGGGAGGGAGGAAATGAAAGGGAAGGGAGAAGAGAGAGGAGATAAATGTTAGTATTTTTTTTATCCAATGGATTTTTCTTTTTTATTTAATGTAATCTAATGGATTTTGAAAAATAGTGGATGAATCATGTCATTCATAAAATTAAATGGATGGACTGGATCCAATCCATTATTATTATTTTTTAATAGATGGTTTGAATGGATCTACTTGTAAACTTCATACCACACATTATGAAAATACGTAGAATTATAAAATAACTAAACTACATCTTCCATAACAAGGCTCCATGCTCCAACGATACGTGCCATCACTTGTTTCCTGAAAAAGAGGGAACTTAAATGAGTTAGACATAATGTCTCAGTGAGTGCTCTAAGGATCTACAGTTAGGTTAGATTATTCTACCCGAACAATCCATATATTAGTCTCTCATGGCTTTACCCTCATAGGATCTCTATGATATGAAACTCTATTATTCATATGGTTGGGACTACACCCATCAATCATGAACACTTTCTCTTGACTCATCTCTTATGCTCACTACTACACTGGTTTACCCTCATTGATATCTTAGGATTCATCCTCTGACTAGCAAGTTACTTCCATAACTCTCTCTCGCGTTAATTCCAATTCCCTTACTTGGGCATTACTCCCTAACACTCACATTGTATTAGTCTATTCTCATTAGCGCTATACATTCTAACTTCTATGTTTACATAGTATCATTCTAGGTATATCTCTATCCATGCCCTTAAAGAGTCACATCCCATTCCATTACAAGTCAACAAGACAGTTTAATATATAGATACATATACATTCATAGTATATTACAACTATGGATAAAATCATTCACACATCACACAAGTACAACACAAGGCATACATGGCATCCACATCATATACCACACAAGCCAGACAAACTCACAATAATGCACGTATGCAATACAATGTTCCTTTCTCTTTTCTCATATGCATGCGGTACTAGTAAAACATATTACGAAAGAAGCCCGGGAGGACATGCAGTAATGGACCCACATGATCCTATTACTACACTCTCATAGATATGAGACTGCCGACGGCGCGTCAGGGTTACCCAATCTTGCAAGGATACTCTAACCCATGGGATCAGCATGAGCCACATGGAGATTCCAAACCGGATAAGACCTCTAAGGACAAAGTCATACTTCAACTCATTCATGACCTCCCCAGTTAGCTTAACAACATCTCTCGACTTACAAAAACATATGCACATTTATGATGCATGTCTCAAACATTCATACACAAAGTGGTTCCATTGAACCTCATCTTAAACATAGTGAGCCCATTCTCGCCCCACATGGGCTAGGTCACTCACGGTCAAAATACCACCTAGGCCCATTCTCGCCCCACATAGGCTAGGTCACCCGTCTCAATGACATCTAACCAGAACTCATCATAACATGGTGGGTCCTTGCTCCATATGAACTCGGGCCACATATAAATCTTTTCGAAAGATTGCTATGACATCACTTGCACAACATAAATATATATGTATATCACAATTCTTGTTATAACATCCATACATGTACCTAAACATCATCATTCAATTAGGTCGCGTACACAAAATACATCCTAATTCTATACCACATACCCACTATAACAACCATCTACTAAGTCTTATGACTGGTATAGCCCTTCTTAAGTTTCGGGAGTTACTTATATTATTTTATCTTATGCATCTATGACCTCTGCTAGGTGTTACACTTTATCTAGGTTATACTAATCCTATTAAGTTTATCCTTATCTCTCTAGAAAACTAAGAAAATTATTTATAACTTCTATGTTGACCTTAAACTCTAGTTCAATGGTTTACTATGTCTAAAGTTAGGAAGAACACAATTTGATTGCGAAACTACTTTGGCCCAGCAAGCCACACTTTCTAGCCCAGCCAGAGACTCCCTGTAACTTACCTCACATTTTGTCTCATTCTGGCCCAGCGAGACACATTGTGCTCGCCCAGCCAGAGGATTCTAGTGACTCACCTCGCTACTGACACTTTCCGGCCCAGCGAGACACATTGTGCTCGCCCAGCCAGCGGCTTCCAGCAACTCACCTCACTACTGACTCTTTCTGGCCTAGCGAGACACATTGTGCTCGCCCAGCCATAGGCTTACAGCAGCTCACCTAGCTACTGACTCTTTCTGACCTAGCGAGACACACTTTGCTCGCCCAACTAGAGGCTCCCTGACAGAACTCGATTATGCATTTTTCTGCATAATCTCTCCCTCAAGGGTTCTTAACACTCCAAAACTCATTTTAAGTATACAAGGCTCAAAACTCAACCTATCTCAAACATCACAAACCACACAAAGCATAGAGAACACTAATTAAACACATCCAATACAAATTCACATAAATCAATTTGTTTCAATCCCAAGAACACAAAAGGGGTAAAACACCAAACACTCAATTATCAAGTAAAGACAACAATTACGAGCTTTGGGGTATTCACAACCCGTCCAATTAAATTGAAATACAATTATAATGAATCAACACATAGCATACCCAATAACCACCCCAACCCTAACTCAAGGCAACAAAGGGAAGAGGGAAAAGGGAAAAGAGATGAACTCAAGAACCAAGAAGGGTTTGAGAAGACAAGGGGAAGAACACTCACCTAGATGAGGCACGAAGGAGAGCTCTGGCTTGAGCCTCCAAGTTCCTCCTTCCTTTTTCTCTTGTCTTCTTCTTCTATCTTCTCTATTCTATCTCTTTTCTCTATTTCTCACAACAAAACCTAATGCCTTATTTTCTCCCTTCTTATAACACTTGGGTGGGCTTAGCCCCCTTATTGGGCCTTAAGCACTCTTTAGTCCTTATCATCTTATTCTTACTAATTCCTAACACTAGAGCACCTCAACAACAATAACATAATCCAATAATAATAACAACAACAACAACACTTGATTAAATACATAGAGCGCACACATATAAGAAAACATGCACAATCGCATAACACATGCGCATACTCAAGACATAACCAATCATATAATATAACAATAATAAAGATATACAAACAAGTTAACAACAAGGTCTTAGTAAGGATTATGCTTAACTTATATTCCTAGTGTTCGAAACTTAGGGTGTTACAACACCAGCACCAAATGTATCTACTTCACTTGTTGTTTCTACTACCGATGCCACGGTGGTGGGAATTGAGACTCCTACTGTTATGATGATGTCCTTCATTAGGAAACAAATTGATCTGGGAATTCATGATATTATGTACCAAGTCTCCAAACAATTTGTTGATATTGTTAGACCAATGGTGTAAAACGAATTCCATCATGCGAAGGAGTTGGACAACAGAGTGTTTAAATCGGTTGAGAGTTTGGCAACATCCTTAACACAGGGATGGAATGTTCAGCTGAATCAAGGATTAGGGCAAAATTATGAAGTCCAACAAACTCCTCTGACAGGAGTATCACATATAGGAATTCCTACACCTTCGGCACAATCAAATGTGATACAGCCAAACACAGTATTGGTAGGACCACCAGTAGGGGTTCACCTAAATGTATTTCAGGTCGTACCATCTCCAATAGGGCAAGTTAGTACTATCCAGGCTCCACCATTAGGTGTGATTCAGCCGAATATGGTAACTACTCCTAATGTTCAAATGACAATGCCTTCGGCATGATATGTTTTCATCAGTCCAGTTGAATCATGTCCAGGTACCTCCTATAAATAGTTTACCGCTAGTTACTCAAATACCATATTTGTACAATAATATTGCAACTAATCCAATGCTTGGCGGCATGGATTGAGTGGTGATCATGTTATGCAAAATAAATTTTCTAATGGGCAGGTGAACCTAGAAAAGAGGCTACTGAATGTTGTGGGAAATATTGGAATGCCACTTTTAGGTCAGTCTAACATGCAGGAAACCAATGTTGTGTAGAATGCAGCGAATAACGATTACCTTGGAATCATTTTTTAGCAAACACCTCGGCAGTAGTTGGATCTCGTATTGGAATGTCTACAAGGAATCCTCAACTAATTGATCGTGGAATAATAGCTGAAACCATGAAGAAATACTTTGGTATTCAACTCAAGCCTTTAGAGGGGCCAATTTATCGAAAGCCTTATCCAGAATGGGTGGACAAGATGATCCCATTGCTGAAAAGGTATAAAACTCCCGATTTTACCACTTTTTCAGGTGAAGATGATAAATCTACGCTGGAGCACATAGGCCGATTTACGGCCCAATGGGGAAGCAAGTCAGAATGAATATCATAAACTCCAACTATTCCCTTTATCTCGTGTGAAGGAGCTTTGACATGCAAGGAAATACATTTAAATCCTTATATGTTAATCTCATGGTTTCTTAGTTTTGATTTCTTTTTATATTGAAATTATTTCATGGTGGTTGTGTTCTATAATTTAATTCTTTTTGTTTATATGTCTTAATTTATTTCTATTTGTGATATTTATTTAGTATGTTTTCAATTAGTTGAAGTATCTGAATTAAATTAATTGTTGAAGGAAAATGTACTACTTATGTTTTAATCATGTTTGTATAGTAATTGGGCTTAGGACTAATAAGATAGAATAGAAAAATTTTAGGCTTCAAAAGAATAAAAATAAAAATCCGCCAAAAGGGGTGCATATAGCAGTAAAGGGGGTGTGGCCAGAAATAGTGGACTGCCACTAATCCTTAGCAATTTTGGGAGGTACAAACAGTAACAATCCCTAGTAACAATTAACGTGAGAGAGAGAGAGAGAGGGAAGAGAAAATCTGTTCAGATTTTGGCATGTTAAACAACATCATGTTAGTCACTTACACACACTAAACCTATCCTTCAAGCTACAAGCTTGCATGCAAAGGATACAAACCCCATTGGTCAACTTTGCCACCCTACCTAGCCTACAAGATAAGTTCTAGAATGTCCTAAATATTATTTTATTTTGTTCAGCCCCTTCTACACTCCACCCTCCATCTATAAATACCACCCTTCACCTGGGATTTCAATACACCTTCTATAAATTTCTCTAGTCTTTCTTTCTTTCTTCTTTTTGTGAGTGATCTAAGTGTGAGCAAGAAGCATCTTGTGAGGAAGCTTAGGAGAGGAAGAAGCAATTTTCTAGCCCCTTTGAAGCAAGATAGGCGTGAGGTATGGGGGGAGTGGGGTGTGGCTTTCATTCATGTTGTTTCTATGGAGGAGAAGGATGGACTTTGGCCCCCAAAGTTCTCTCACTCTTATGTTTCTGTGTTGTTGTGTGTTTGATCCTTAATGTCTTGTTATTATCTCAAAATCATGTTGTTATGCTTGCTGTCCAGATTTCATAAACATGTATATTATGTTGTCTTGCATTTAAAGTTGGATTAAACATGTAGTTTATTATGTGTTGGGATGAACATGCTAAGAACACACCATGAACATGATGAAAATAAAAGTGAAACTAGTGGTTTTTTATGTACATGGGGCGTGACCTTTTGGTGTGCCCATGTTGGTGGATTTATTTCATTAACAAGTTATTACTAAGCATAAATAACCATTGTTTTTTATATTTTATTAAAGGTATAGTTTCAAATTATTATGTAATAATAATAATTATCTACATGATTTTGGGACTAAAAATATTATGCTACTGTTTTAAGAATAAAAAGTATGTTACAAAGTTATTATAGCATCAAACAAGCATATCTTCTTATAATAATTATCTTGGATAAATAAAATATTATTAGAACTATTTATTTAACTAAGTTCAATCCTTGTAATAAATTTCAGATTTTAAAATACAAAGTTGTTATTACCATCAAGTGAAGATTACAAATTGTTTATAATTGTTATTTATAAACCAAAAATCTGTTTTGATATAATTAAACCTTTATTTAACTATTATAGGACAAGGAAAAATTATCCTTTTATAATAAAGTATATAGATAAATAATTAAAAGTTATTATGCTTGGATAGAAGTTATTATTGTATGTATCAAAGATGTTATTTTATAAATAAAAGTTGTTATTATGATTATTAAAGTATTTAATCTAAGTAACTAATATTTATTTCATAAGAAAAATTATTATTTTATGTGACAAGGTTGTTATTTTTTGTGAAAAGAATCATTATTTTAAATACAGAATTTTATATAATTATATTACTTTGACGATTAAAGTTCTATTTAATTTTACCTTATTAATGACATTATAGTAATTATAAATATGGTCTTTATAATAATGTTTAGTATAAAATTCTGTTTTGAATTAAGGATGTTATTATAAGATGTGCCTTATATTACTATAATTGTTTTCTTATAATAACAATATTGAATAATTATATTAGACTTGAAAACATCTTATGGTAATAATAGTTTATTATGCCAAAAGTGTTCTATATCATTTTTGTAATTATTTTTAGACTTTAAATATGTGGCTTATTATTGTTATCATAACTAAATTCAAGTTTTCTTATAATTATCTTTTTTTTAAATGCTCTAATTATCTATTTTTGAACTAAAACTTTGGTCTTATCATAAATACCTCTTTACAATTGTTATAAAATAAAGAAAGTGGTTCTTACTATACCCAAGTGTAAGAATACATGGTTATAAGTTATTATACTATGATAAAAGCTATTATTTTATGTGAGAAAGTTATTATTTTATGCATGAAAGTTGTTGTTTTATAAGAAATAACTATTCTTAGTATACCACAATTAATTTGTAAGAAAGTTACATATTTAACCTACTAAGATATTTCTTCTATGGACAAAATAATTATTTAAGATATAGTATATTATTTTGTGAAACAACATTGATAGGTTATTATTTTATGTCAAATTCTTATTTACTAAGTATGTAACTTGTTTACAAAGTTATAAGGTTCTTTCTTTAAAGGCTAAATGTCACTTTTGGTCCTTTATGTTTTAGCTTTTTTTCATTTTGGTCATTTAAGTTTTAAAAGTCTCATTTCGGTTCTTTATGTTTTCAAAAAGTTTCATTTTGGTCCTTTCGTCAATTTTCTGTAAACACTGGTAGTATTTTTAATTTAAAATAATTAATTTTAATATAGTGACTGCTAAAAACCGTCACTATGTTTAAGTTATTTCTTCTAAAGTAATTTAAATATTGTAGCAATTTTTAGCCGCCACTAAAATAATTTTAATTTATAAAAAAATACCCTGTGAGAAGAACTCATTCCAAATCCCTAATATTCAAATTCAATCACCAATTTCAAAATCCAATTATACAATACACAAATTAAAGAAAACAGATATATATAATAGAATAAACTAATTGATATCAAAGACTCAAATATTTCAGAAATTTCTAGGATCTCATCCAAGAGACAAAAAAATGGGTTCCTGGATTTGAAGACAAACATTAGAGAAGCAAAAAATTTGTATAGTGGTGATCCTAGAAAAGGAATGGCTTCAAATCTCCCTAAATTTTGATGACGAACATTCTATGCCATTGCTTGCCTTGCATGCTTTAGCAAAAACAAGATGATAGATTCATCTTCTGAATCCGATACAATGATAGATTTCAATGCAGAATTGTGGGTGGGTCTTTGCCTCAATCTTTGCTTGTTGTAGCAATCCCCTTTTGGATAAGGTTTGAGTCCAGATCCACCGCCAATGCCACCAATTCACCGCCATTCAGACAACCTTACGGCCCAAACCCTCTTCTCCCTCCTCTCCATCGCCATGCTGCCATCGCCGCCGTCAACCACCTTTTCATTGTCCCCACCGAACGCCTCCCTCATTGGACTTTCTCCCTCCTCATTGATCTTTACTATCTTGAATACTAGTGGTTCAATTTGCGTTTGAGTGGCCGTGAAGGTATGGGTTGGGTTTTGTGTGATGATTATTGTTCAGCCTAGTTTTGGTTTTCGTAGGTTCAATTATGAGTTGCGGAGGGGAGTGATAATGGCTAAAGGATCAAGGAGGAAGCACGAGAAGGAGAGAGAGAAAATTTGGTGTTGGAAGCTTTTGATTTTGATCTTGTGATTCATTCTGAGTTTGAAGATTAAAAATTTAATTTTAATAAAAAAAAATAATGTGGCGGTTTTTAGCTGCCACTATGTAAATTAATTATTTTAAAATTTAAAACACTAATGGTGTTAACGGAAAATTGACAAAAGGACAAAAATAAAACTTTTCGAAAACTTAAAGGACTGAAATGAGTCTTTTGAAACATATATAAATGACTAAAATGAAAAAACACGAAAACATAAAGGACCAAAATGATAATTTAGCCTTCTTTAAATAATACCTTAGATAAATATCACAAAGTGAAGTTAAACTAAGTAACTATGTGAAGTATGTGTTGGCGTCATATTATATATAGATATACACAATGTTTTGCTAATTTATCTAGTCATAAAAGAGACAGAAATCATAACTAAAAGCTATTATTTTATGTGAAAGTAATTACTTAAGTACATAACCTGATTCTTGCACAATACTAAGACACAAGGTTACAAAATAAAGATTTCAAAGTGAATATAAGATAAATGACAAAGTGGAAAATGCATGAGTGTCATCTGTGCATATGTAAATATCTATGCCTTAGATTGGTTATATGTGTACCATGATTATTTCTAAGTATAAATTGATGATATGGTTATTATTGTTAAATATCTACTTCTTGCACCATATCCTAGTGTATGCTTGGTATTATATACTCTAGATAGATATTTAAAGGGTGACAATGACCATTGTGATTAAATGAACTCCGTAGAAATATTTCAAGAATAAGTACCTTAAAGCCTCGAGGGCTTGGATTAGCCAAGTTGGATGGAAGGTACAATTGGATGTGGTACGAGAAGCTATGGTTTGTTACGCCGTGAGTTGAGATGCATGACCTTGGCTAAGGTCTAAGGGATGGGAGGCAATAAGAGTGTGACATCCCAATGGGTAGGTCGACCCCCTACATCCTGGGACTGATAGTGTTAGCTCGTAACATCCTGATAAACGCAGGGTATACCTCTTATGGGAGTATTTCGGGAAGTTACGCGTAACGAAATTATATATATATATATATATATATATATATATATATATATATAGTTGACAGCCGATATTGGTGTCAGGGTACCAAGTAGATTGATGACTGCACAAGTATGAGACTGTGGTAGTGGTAGAGGTATACTTACTCCTATCGCTTCCCAAAGGTTGGATTTGACGATAAGTGATTAATTGACCGGAAGTATGGATCCATACGATGATGATGATGATGATGATGAGGCTTATGGTAACACGATAACTTATGAGAACTTAGAATGAAACCTTAGGTTCCCCTTAGTATTGTTTGTAGATATGTTTGCTTGTGTGTGTTGGAGTGAGAAAATGTCTCTTTCCATAGAAACAACATTGAAAGTTCAAAACACCTCACTCCAATTTGAGGGCCCTTTGAATGCTAGTTATAGAGGTTACCTAGGTAACGACGAGTCAGGTTTTTAGGATATTGTAACTTATAGACTGCTATGTAGGTCTGGGGTGGGATATGATGATGTATCTCTTTCTTTATTTCAATTGTATCTTCTTCGGTTGTATTATGCTTTCATAATGTACTTGAAAACTTATGTCTAATGGAAATGATGATGTTTTCTTCATTCACATGTTATTTATTATTTCTATGCAACACATTTCACATGCACAAAAAAATTACCCAATTTTCATAACATTAAAGAAGAGTTTTAATTGAACTAAAAACTAAAATGTGTGTGTGATCGATGGTTTTGGTATCAATGTAACAAGGGGTGTTACAAGTGGTAGTTTGAGATGGTGTAGGTTCTGCGTCATGCATCTCCTCTGGCTAGTCGTCATCGATCACTATAGGGTGGAATGCGGCATCTCCAGATATGAGTGGTGATAGGGGTGAATCCGTGAAGTTATCGACCTCCTCTGGTACTACGATGGGATAATCATCAAACTGCACCCAGTTGGGTGAAGGCAGAAACATAAGATACACAAGAGCAGAAAACTCGACTGGATCTACCTTATGCTGGGTAAAGGAAGAAAATGAACCATGATGTCTCCATGATAATGAATCCTGAACTTGTCCTCATCATTGACTATCTATGAGGGCTGAAGGTCAAATCTAGATACCACAACACTGGAGGGTCCATCTTCACGTATCATGATAACATACAAAAGAAACAAAAGATATGAAGTGCAGTGTTTGTTTTTTCTATGTCGTTTCTATGGAAAGAGTCGAGACATTTTTTCACTGCAACACACAACAACAAGCAAACACAAGTAATACTATCCTATGGGGAACCTAAGGTTCCATTCTAAGTTCTCAACATCATCGTCAATATCAACATTATCATCATCATCGTATAGATCCATACTCTTGGTTGATCAGCCTTTGATGACAAATCAACGCTCGGGAAGCGATGGGGAGTAAGTATATCTCTGACCCAATCCTTGGTACCCTTACACCAATCCCGACTGTCACTCAATCATCAATATCCATATCAAATATAATCTCATTACACTTAACCAACCGAGCAAATCCTTGCAAGAGATATATTCTCCGCTCCTTCATAGATTGCTTAGTGCTAGCTAGGTGTGCGAACTAGCGTTGTTCATCCCGTCACGTAGGGAGCTACCCTACCCATTGACAATCTCACACTCATGCCATCACCCCTTAGACCTACTGGCCATGCCTTACAATCTGTGATGTATCGAACCACAACTTCCTGGACCATAACCATTCTCTCATTCCATCTAACTTAGCTGCTTCAAGTCACAGTAAGGGACGTACTCTCGAAATAATTTCCCAGAGTTTTCTTATATCAAGGGTCATCATCACCCTTATAACACACACATATATATATATATATATATATATATATATATATATATATATAATATCATTATGTAATATATCAAGTATACAATCTTAGTACTATCATCAATATAGTAAGGAAAAATATTTGACATAATAAGCATGGCATAAGTAACACACTTATTATAAATTGTCATGATATAACCACTTCTCATACTAAGGCATAAATAATTTTAACATGGTTTGCATGTATACATATGCATACACATGACACACACATGCACAAAAATTTGCTTGATTATTTTCTTTATTTGTGAAACATGATGTTGAAGTGAATCAATTAGTCACTAGAAGGGGGGTTGATTAATAGTGACCCTTTACTGATCTAGCTATTTATTCGCACTAGTACACTAGCTTCGGAATTTCTTCAAGCTTCTTTGCTTTAAGAACCAGAGAACTAGTAGAAGTATTACGTTTCCTTACAAGTACTTGGATGTTATGATATGTCTCTTGACAAATCACCAAATACTTGTCTTGTAGCTACTTCAAATCTACTCACAAATGATACATAATCTGTTGGAAACATATTTCTGATTTTCACTTGGTTGCACTGAGTAGAGTTGCTTCTTAACAATAAAACAATTATAAAAAAAACCCTTGATTATAAATCAAGTTTAAGTTATAAAATAGGATTTTTGTAAAACAAGTTAAAGTATAAGCAACGATAATGAGAAGTAGCAAAGAGGGAAATGACACACCAAGGAGTTATACTGGTTCACCCAACCTAGGCTATGTCTAGTCTCTACAACTGTAAGCTTTCCACTAAGACCAACATCTTATGTTATTCTTTCTTTCCTGAAGCCTCCCCAGACTTCTACAACTGGGTATTCTTTCTTTCTTGAAGCCTCCCCAGGCTCCTTCAACTAGTATTCTCTAAGCCTTTGCAGGCTCACCCAAGTATTCTTTCAACAAGCCTCTCCAGGCTTAACCCTTAGTAGCAACTGCTATTGGACACACACAGCCACCTGTTGTGTTGCCTAGACCCTAAGAAACAACAGTCCCCTGATTGTCCTTCCTAGTTCTCTTTAGCACCACCTCTGCTAGAAACACTTAACTTCAAAAGCTGTAGTCACCTGACTACTCTTCTAAGCTCTCTTTAGTAGCAACTACTGAATACGCACAACTACCTGTTGTGGTCCCTTCACACTAAGGGAGTGGTGGACAAAACACTTTTGGTTTAGGCACAAATGGCTTTCACCTAGAGTGTTCTGGGCTAAGGAAGTTCCTTCAGATAGGGGTTTGTCAACTGACCTTAGCCACTACTTTGGCAAGCTTCCTTGCACTTAGCTCCTTCGAACTTGATCAATTTATAGACTTGATCAAGGAGCTAGCCGTTTGTGGCCATTGGAGATTGAACACTAATACTACACGAGAGCTGTCCATGTTCATGCAGGTATTCATTTAACCTTAGTTCAATCTCATCCACTCAACTCATTGAGTTGTCTTCATCTCTACTTTTTCTCCACTATCGCCAGCTTTCACCTTGAATCTATTGAATGATTCGTCGATGCTAGCTATGATCATAGTGACTTCCATGTGGTTTCAAACTTTGAAACCATAGGAAGTTTTTTGGAGATAGTTTTTGCAGCAAGTCTTCTCAAGAAAAGTGATTTACTACTTTTTACAATTTCTCTTCTATTGTTGGTTGCTGGTTCTTTCTTCGACAAGGACAATTGTTTTCCTTTGAGTTCTTATGACTTAGACTATGTCACGAGACTTAAGGAATAACAATGTTAGGATCAATGTTCTCCAAGCACTGATGCATATGAATGATGTGTGCTTCTGGAGTGCGAGACACGTCTGTCTCCACCTTCCAATTGCAACACAACTTCTAATGATCCTCAAGCCATGTGTAGCTTCTGATATCTATCCCTTGACTTAAGTTATCCCCAGCATGATGCCTCCAATCATACACAACTTTTGATATCTGCACTTTGACCTGGAAAACATGACTACCTTTCCAGCTTCTCAATAGCTCTTCTTCTAGTAGTTCTGCTTCTGATTGTAGAATCTATGTCATGTAGAAGCTTCCACTATAGGCTTATGCTTCACACCTATACTATGCTCCTAAATATGTCTTGTCTTAACAAGAACACTCAAAGCAACCATTAGTAGCTTAGTTCAGTAACTTTTGATTTTGCCTTACAGTGGTTGTCATCATTAAAACACTTAGTTCTAGGAGAGACTTTGTCTCAACAGTACTTGCAAAACATTATCTAAGATAAATATGTCCAATACTTATCTTAAATAAAACCATTTTTATTAATATTATGTAATAATATATGATACTTAAAATAAAAATATGCACTCTTAACCCACATAAAATAATAACTTATCTTATGAAATCAATATTAGTTACTTAAAATAAATATTATAACAATTATAATAACAACTTTTATTTATAAAACAGTAACTTTTACACATGAAATAATAACTTATATGCATAAAATAACAACTTTTGTACTTAAAATAATGACTTGGTTCATGTATAATAACTTATAATTATTTATTTTCTTTATTTTACAATAGTAAATTTTCCTTATTCTACAATAATTACGTAAAAAATTAGTGCTAAAACACATCTTGAACTTATAAATATATAATTATAAATTTTTGTTATGACACATAGTAAACTTTTTAGTTAAAAATGAAATTTACTATAGAAGTATCAAACTTTGTTAATTAAATAATTCTAAAATTATCTCATTTATCTTATATCATTATTATAGTAAAATATATTTATTTGATGCTAATTTAAACTTAGTAACAACACTTTTAGTATTCAAAACAACAAATTATGATTATCTTAGTCTAAAAACGTTGTATTTAATTATTATACTAACATAATAATTCAAAAACTATAATTTAAATTTAAACAAAATAATTATAAACAGGGATTATTTATACTTAGTAATTACATCACACCCCATGTGCATCAAAAACCTCTAGTTTCACTTTTATTTTCATCATGTTCATAGTATGTTCGTAGCATATTCATCCCAACACTTAACAACATTTTTTATCCAAATTAATCACAGTAGCAACAAAAATATCGTGTTATTAAAACTAGACAACAGCTAGAAACATGATAAAATTATAATAACAACATCAAACAAGATCAACATTATGCAAATACATTAAAACACAGAATGAGAGAGTCTTGGGGGCCAAGACTTATCTCTTCCCCTCCCATAGAATAATATGCAATGAAAGAAAACACCCCACTCTCCCCATACCTCTTACATGAACACCAAGGCGAAGGGATTGGGACTTTGCTTCCTCTCCTAGCTTCCAAGCTCTTGTCCAAAGCCCCTCTAACTCTCAATCTCATAAACTTTCAACAATGGAATTTGTGGTGGGTAGAATGCATGGAGAATGTCTCTATTTATAGAGCGGATGGAAGTTTCTAATAGAAGTGGGCTGAAGGTGTAGGCTCTAGATGGGTGGCAAAGGGAACCAATGGGGGTAAGGTAACTTCTCATTTAGGGGCTTAGGTTTGGCTAGATAAGCCCTTGAGTGTGTAAGTAAGGAAGATGATTATGTTTGGCGAGCAAGGGAGAATCAAATTTCACCATATATATCTCTCCTTTCTTTCTCTCTCATGTCATCACTCTCTCTCTCTCACACTCACATGTTCATTTTTTTTTTTTTTTGCAAAGAGTTTAGGTCCAAAATGGGATAGTTTAGGATAAGTTTGTGTAGAATTAGACCCAAAAGGATGGGTTTAGAAGATACAAGGGTCACTTTATGTTTTTATAAGGTCCAACTATTCTACCCAATTTGTCAGCATTGCTAATAACACCCCTGTTTTACTAACTGAGGCCCAACTCAGGTAGTAGCTCACTGTTGTTACTCACTACCCTTTTTTACTACATACAACCTTTTTTGATACTAAAGCTCAAACCACTCTATATATATTTGCGTTGAGTCCCTAATAAAACAAAAAAAATATTTTTGACCATTGTTATTTTGTTTTAGTCCTTCTAATATATCTATTTTTTCATTTTAGTGCTTATAATATTTTGTTTATTTTGTATTAGCCCCTTTGAAAAATATTTGATAGGGACTAATAACAAACAATCTACATATTATAAGTTCAAAAATGAAAAAATAGATATATTAGGAGGACTAAAACAAAATAATAAGAACCAAAAATAAAATTTTTGTTTTATTATAAACTCAATGCAAAAAAAATTTATTAGAGACCCAAAACAAAATTATCTAATTTATCAAGGACCAAAAACATATTTAAGCCAAAATTTTATGTGTTATTAGTCCCTACAATTTGATAGAAACATGTATGTTTTTTGTCGCTAACGAGGGACAAAAACCACACTACTTCTGATAAATGTAAGAACTTATGAGGCTAAGAGATTATGATGCTGAAGGGAAGAGGAATAAGAATGGAAGATTGAATGAGTTAGAGGAATCCTCCAAGTTTTGAATCATTGTTTTTATACTTTTTGATGTAGTCTTTTTTTTCTTCTAAATTTGATTTATAAGAAAAATTGTTTCTAGTGTCATTGGCGATGGCTTCTACATGATTCGTATAATAAAATATTTTTCTTTTTCCTTTAACAAAGTGTAATTTGGTGCTTTGCATATACTGTTAAAAGGACTTAACAGTATACCTCGGGGTTCCATAGCCGGACCCAAAGGACCAAAGCTTGTAGCAATACCTCGAGGTCTCACCGAGGAGCCAAGGACCGTAATTACAGTGGTTACCAAAAAAAAAGGACTTAAGCCTCAGTATTAACCCAATTTGATAGAACTAAAACGTGCAGCTGTGCTACATTTTGAAGATGCAGTAGGAAAAAGACATGCATGGTAGCTAGAAGACTATGAAAATAAATGAGTTATGTTTCACTTCCATGGTGATACTAATTAAATGGGTTTTGATCAAGTGTTAGAATATATATGTCCAATACATGATTCTAATTCAAATAAAACCAATTCCGTGTTTCAATGATTCAAAACACAAGCTAATTGAAAACTATACAAAAATCAAAGGAAGGTTGAAGTCCTCTTACTCAAGAATTCAGCAATGACTAAAGATACTGTACTTAAAAACCATATCAATGTCATAATCATAATCTACGTGTACAAATATCAAAAACCCATAAAATTACCAAGCCTATTTGCTTAAACAAACAACAGTATATGACAAAGCCAATAAAGAGAACTAAAATCAAACAAACACAACGAAATATAGATAAATTTTGGGAAAAAAAAACCATAGTACCTATGTTATAAAATGTCCAAATAAAAATTTATAAATTACAGCACTAGTTAGAGCCACAAGCCAGCCAGCCGGTTTGGCTGCTTGTGCAAAGTTGCTACCTCTAGCTCATCTTGCTACAGCACCAGGTACCAGCCACTTTAATCAATTACATTGATTTACTTTCATGGTACTCAACTTTCTGATACAGTGCAGTTGCAACTGCAACATGATCTCATGATTGGTCTCTTTCTCTTTCCTCTGATTTCATGCCCTTCTGGCTTACAACTAGCAGCTCTTTGAACCTTTTGTTTATGACATGGGGCTGCTTTGGCTGATCCAGAGCCAAAATGCATACTTAGGCGGTTCAACAAATATCGTATCCTGTGTCATTCACTGATTAGTCAAATTGCTAATATTGAAAAAGGCACAGGAAATTAATTCCTCCACTTCTAGCCAAATGTTCCATCAAAAGACAACTTGAAATTAAGGAAAATAAAATAATAATGTGAAATGATATTGACATCACACTCACCCCTAGAAAAACTGCTCCTAAAAAGTGATATTTGCTATCGACTGTAGACAAGATTATAGTCTGTGATGGGAGTTCAATTTTTGCACACTGCACAGATATGTAATGTTAAAATGATTCTTATATACTAGAAAATACATTTATATGCAGCTAAAGATATCCATTCGGTCAATAGTTCAATGTTTTGTTGTTCTAGCCTTTATAAAAAAAATAAAATTGTAACATGAGAGAATCGATTCCCATATATATGACTCACCAAATTTTTACTCTTCAGATGATCGTATAAGTCGAGATTGTTGAAATGAGTTATGTGAAAGAACACATAATCAATGGGTCCACCAACAATCCTAAGTTTAAAATGTTATTAAAATATGTATAGGATTTCCTCATAAAAGGAAATGTTAATTAAAAAGACGTCAATAACATTATATGCCATAAAATTACTTCATTGTATAGTTGACAGCATTTCTGGGTAAGAAGAGGACGATCTCCAGCCTAGGTCTCCACTGAGCAGTAAGCCTGCAATGACCAACAAACTTGATAATTGTGTTGGGAAAAAAAAACATCACTAACAAGATCACTCATATGCCCAAAAGGTTTTAGATGGAAAACACAATAATTAATGTAGTTCAACACTCCTTACCTACCTCTACTAACACTTAAGAGTTAAAAGAAATGATAACATATTCTCACTACAAGATACTCTCTCACACAAGTGATCACATGCTCACACACAGACTTTCTTTTCTTGCTTTGATATATTGGGATGATTCATCTTTTTCACATGAGTCCTTTATATAGTAAAAGGTTCATGGCTCTATTGATGAATGAGACTTAGTGAACCTTAATTGTCTCATCTCTTCACCTACCCTTTCATTATTGTACTGAAGTTAAGATACATTCCACTACTTCTTGGAATGTACTCTTGACTTTCCACTACTACATTTATTTGAAAAATTGAATTGTTCTCTCCAAAAAATTACATGTTTAAACAATTATATGTGTACTTTTGGATTTTTATTGAGAAATTTCTAAGTTATGTTTCCAGCAAAGGGTCTTGTCAGCAAAGGTTTTAAATAACTTCTGTATTTTTTTATATGATATTTTTTTTCTTAGCATTTGGGAAATGTTTATTTTTGTAATTAACACAAAGGACAATAGAAAATTTCGGATTTGAATATAGATCCACTTACGTGATAGGTGATGTTGGTTTCCTCACAGCCTGTTTCACAAGGGAAAAAGAGGGAAAATTTTCAACTACTTTGTAGTCAATTCTCATAATTGTTACAATGCCAAGGAATATCTCATCTAACAAATTAGACCATTAAGCCAAGAAATATTTCTTCAACAATAAATTAAGTATATCATACCCTTGCTTGATGAAGGGAATGGCGATTCGAGTGAATTCTTCCAACCAAACTTCCCTACATGCACAAGAGAATACATTCATCGTACAAGCATCTCTATAAACCATATAAACCGATATTACCAAATTTAATATTAATTAAAGTATAATATATATTTCTAGCAACATACTTTATCTTTTTACCTAATCATATATTTAAGAGTGATGCTATATGGTAGGAATAAAAAGTGCACGAATTGCACGTAATATAATGTGTAAGGCTGATATTTTTTAGATGAAATTTAATTAATAAAAGTTCAAAAAAATATATATACATTGTGATTTGATGAAAATCATGATCCGTTTCTTTTGACGAAATTTTTTTCGCAACATTTATCACTTCCCTATATTTAATAATGATAATAAAATCCAAAATTAATATATCTGCAGCTTAGAAAGCACATCACATAACATGTTCCTTCATTGGTAAACTATCAATAAATTTAATATATAAAATTTACTTAAGCATTGGTGATAATATATAGGTATGAAAGAATAATTAATCAACAGTATTAAATGAAATATTTATTAAGATATACATGACTAATATATATTTATTTATCACAATGCCAATCTAATTATTTTTATACACACATACACACACACTCACAACATAGGATAAATTCTTCACAAGTAAATGAGCTATCAAATAAATAAAGCATTTGGAAAGAAAACAGTATATAAATAGGTTAATCGTGATATATAATTGTTAACCGTGTTTGTACAGATCTTGTCATCCAAAAAAATGTAAAGGCAGAGATGATTTATGGTTTATCACTTCAATTGTTTATTTTTCTTAGGTAATTTCAAATAGGGCTTCAATCAAGGAACTGGAAAGCCATTTTGTATTTTGTAACAAATAAATTGACATATAAAGGACATGGATATATATACCATCCAATTAAGTTTTAGAAATTATCATAGCATATATTATGTTGCTCATTGATCAAGTAATGAGACAAGTTAGTTTACCTCCCATGCATGCACGAATTTTGGGAAATCCGTCAAAGGTGGTGGGCAAAGCCAAAAATTTCCTTGATTATACTGAGGCATCATTGCAGGTATACCTTGTGAACTGATCCCAGTCATTTGGTATGGAAGGTACCTTGGAAATTGTTGGTAATTACTACTATCATACGGAAGCACTGGGAAGCTTGATGATGAACATGAATGAAATCCTGTTGTATTAGGAAACACGGAATCACCAAATGAAGTGCCAATTTGTGGAGGATCTTGTGGATCAATAGTTGTCAACCGAACTGTTGTGCTAGCACTAGCATTAGCACCAGCAACAACACTAGCATCAATACCAGCATTAACACTAGCACAAGCAATACCACCAACACTAGCATTAGCACCAAGAGCACGTGAACTTGCAGTAGCACCAGCATCAACACTTGCAGTAGCACCAGCACCAGCACTAGCACAACCATAAGGATGCACTGGGAAGCTTGGTGATTGAAATTGAGTGAATGCTTCAGATACAACTACCCCAGCTGGTGGAATTGAAATATTCACTTCCCCTAATGAATTTGAGGTCAAATGAGTAGTTGAATTTGTGTCATGGGTTACACTATGTGCTAGTTCCTGCTCTAGTCCCTCCACTGCTTTAAGGACTTCCAAGGAAATATCATCTAAAGGTATTGGCTCATTTGGTTGTAAAGGGTCTTTGAAAGTGTTCTCTCCCAGTTGCAAAATATCATTGTCATTACATAGCCGTGCCATTAAATCTTCATAGACATTCATTGGCACAGAGTAGTTGGTGGAAGGAACAAACATCTCATTATGTTGCTTGTGGGATAAGCGGGTATAGGGTACATTCAGACTCCTGAACACAGAAATTATGTGAAAAAAAAATAAACAATGAGCCCAAAATCGATTGAAAATTCTGTAAAAGAATATTAACTCCTTGAAGGTGGAAGAGGAAAAATATCTGGAATTAATTATTCTACGAGTAAAGTATGTTTTAGGTTCCTTAAAAAAATTCAGAATATTAATTGTAAAACCTATAAAAAAAAATTAATACACTTTTAGTCTTTATATTTAGTAAAAGTGATGTGGTTTCAATCCTTCATTTGGGACTAAAAACACATGTTACTAAAATGTAATAAATTTTCATAATGACTATAACTAACCTTTTGTTCTACTAAATAAACTTTAAATTTTTGAACAATACATACATGCCTAACATTTTCGACACCCTCCATGGTTTGCTCTTCGATGGTCATGCTACTAGCTGAGAATAGGTCTTCTGAAAATATTAAACAAAAAGAAAATATAAACAACAGAGAAATTTGCCTCGTAGTCACTAATGCGATACAGGGGAAACAAAATTAAAAAAAAAAATCCATAAGCTTCAATACTAATAAATCATAAGCAGAAGAAAAAATTCAACTTTTGATGGCTTTTGTAAGAAGAATCATCTTATAGAAAAAGAATGTAACTTTTGATGACTTTTGACAAAAGAATGTTATCACTACATTACTTATAGCTATATTCATAATTAAATTATTCTCCACTATATTGACCACAAAAGAATCAAACTAATTAACCACAAAAGAATCAAACTAATTAGAGGTAAAGTTTTATCAGAATAAAGGAGCAACACAAGTTATTTTACTCTGTAAAGATGATCAAAAGAAAAGGGGAAAAAATTGACGACAAACACACATATTTAGAGAGAGAACCTTGAAAATTGTTAGTGAAAATCATGGAAAATGTAGCATTAGTCGTTGTCTTGCTTGATTCTACACTTCTTTTTTAGGGTGAATCCATTGTTCCTTTTTTTGTAAAAGAGATTGATTGTATGCCTAGCTCCTTAAAATTTCTTAACAATAAAACAGTAAGTTGAACAATTCTATAGTCGATGGGAGTGTTAACATTAGAGAATCTTTATTCCTCTGTTCCTTTCCCTTATTCTTCGGGTTATGTTTCCAGTAGTGACATCAACGTCTTAATTGTTTTGTAGAAAAAGTTAATAGAAAGTAACTAACTTACGGATTCTCATGTTGTGCAACCGGAGCTTTTCTTTACCTCTCTCTGCTTTTACTTCATTTCTCGGTTACTTGATTTTCCACAAAACAAATTTCATTAATGAGAATGGTGGAAATGGCGTTAAAGTTATGAGAGGTGAGGAGAGAGTAGATATAGGATTTGTTGCCCATATTAATTAACCCTTCCAATAATAAATGTGAGTGAGGTGGAGTAGGGGTACTATAGTCTTATTATTTCTCATCTCATTTATTTTCTCTCTTTCTATAGTAGGGGTACTATAGTCTTTACCTCTCTCATTTATTTTCTCTCTTAATTGTTTTGTAGAAAAAGTTAATAAAAAGTAACTAACTTACGGATTCTCATGTTGTGTAACCGGAGTTTTTCTTTACCTCTCTCTGTGTTTACTTCATTTCTCAATTACTTGATTTTCTACAAAACAAAATTTCATCAATGAGAATGGTGGAAATGGCGTGAAAGTTATAAGAGGTGAGGAGAGAGTATATTATAGGATTTGTTGCCCGAATTAATTAACCCTTCCAACAATAAATGTGAATGAGGTGGAGTAGGGGTACTATAGTCTTATTATTTCTCATCTCATTTATTTTCTCTCTTTCTATAGTAAATCAAATAAGGTAAGAAATTTCAATATTATTTCTTCTTAATTCACTTTTATTTCTATCAAACCAAACAAATAATTTATAACACTTTATGTGAAAAGTTATTTGTACCCAACAACATCAATGTTCCTATATTAAAAAACAAATCAATAAATCAAGTGTGCTTATGAATGATAGGTAGTTCAAAAACATTTTTAGCATGAAACAAATGCCATAAAAGTAGAAAAATAACATGGATGACATATGAGTAGTAAGAATTTTCAAACATGCATGACAATCTTTTCAAGATACTTTGAAAAATATTGGGCCAATAAGGACTCAAGGTTGACTTGTCATATACTACTATATTTAATCACTTCTTACTGTCATTCTTTGAAACTGAAAACTATAGCAAATTAAACAAGATAAACTGAAGAAACAATCGAAAAAGATGTAAAAGAAGACAGGTGGTGCAACAAACGAGAGTGAGAATGAAGAAGAGGAGGACTCCTTGGTTGTTAATTTTGTTTATTTAATAGCAATTAGCCATAAGAAGAAAGGTGTTTTATTTTTAAGATAAGAAGAAATGTGTTAATAATTATTTATTTTTATTCATTGTCTTTTCTAGAGCTAAACGTTCACAGTCAAATTATAATACTTAATTTACTTACTTACCAATTACTCAAACTGAAAATTTTGAAGTGTAAAAAAGCTTAAATAAATTATTGACTTATGATCCCTATCAGACAAATATATATAAATTTTAATGGATTAAGATTATAATATATTTTTAAATTTATGTTAGTAATATATGATTAAATAGTATAAGTTATTCTTATTTAATAAAATTGAAAAATTCATTAAGCAAGAAATCAACATAAGATTTAATTAACGAGTAAAATTATTTTAATAGTAAAACATTAAACAAGAAAAAAGGCATCAAATTAAGTAGTCCCTTGAATGAATTTATTTTAGATTATATTTTCAGGAAAATATAGAAACTTGAAAGTGGTAGGAATTAAAGACAATAACTGACTAAGAACTCAAAAGTAATTGTATGCTATAAAAGTGTGTAATAGTCCACGTCATTTAATGTAACCAGAACACATAAGTCAATATCTTTACTGCAAAAGTGAAGGATATCAGGACAAAAGGTGAAAGAGATAGAAAAAAACGGATGTGTGATGTTGCAAAAATAAAGAGTCATTAAAGTCAGTTTAATTTTTCTAAATTTTCCTTAATTTTTCCACCTCTCAAGCACTTGGTCAGGTTTTCCTCCATTGTTTTTCTCCCTACTTTATGTGCCACCTTCTCTTTTTCTCTTCAAGTTTTTATTTTTCTTCTTCTTATTTTTGTCCGATAAAACTTAGGTGATGATTTGGTCTCAAAGAAAGCCAACTTTGTTGGAGTTTCTTTAAGTTTTCAAGGAAATCTTCAAGGGTAAGGGAAGGCTTTGCCATAAACCCAGTATTTTCATGTTTGCCTCTGTTTGAAAGAGTTAGTGGGTTTTTTCCATCTTGAAAATTATGTTTTTGGTTGGTTTTAAACCTTGAAATTGTGTATATGTTCATATATGTTCATTTGAGTGCAAAAGGCCTCTATTTTTTTCTGGCAATCATGCTATATACATGACATATGTGCTCACTGTTTTATGAGTATTGTGGTTGTATTTGAACTATTCTACCACGATTTATCCATATATTTTGATGATTATGTGTTTTGACCGCATTATTGGGTGATTTGGAATTAAAATATCAAATCTTTAACATTTACATAAGACACAAAATAGAAAAATGAAATATTTGACCTTGGCTATATTTTAAAGCCTCTGGACCATGCATGGGGGTGGAGCCCTCATGGCTGCTGGACAAGAGATGGAAACAAAGCCCTAAGAACCGTAATCAAAAGTTAAGAAAATTAAGTTTAACCTCTAGAACTTAACAAAAATGGTATCTTGGTATTAAACAATGGAAGAATCCTATTTTAACACCTTAACACAAAAGGATTAACTTATTGATGGTTAAAAGTGATTAATTAAGAGTTTGTGGAGTTAGGAAAAAGGTTAGAAAAAAAAAAAACAAAACTAAATTAATTTTAGTGATTAAATTGAAATTAGGTTAATTAAGAGAAAAATAGAAATTTTTCCCTAATAAAAACAATATAATGATTAAAATAATTAGTCTTATTTGTAATAAAATTATTGAGTTAGATTTGAAGAATTGATAATCTTTTAAGTTAATTTTAAGTATTAGTCAAAATTAACTAATTAGGGGTTAAACTATATTTTTACCCTAATTAAATTAATTTCATAAATAAAATAATTAATTTTAATCATAAATAAATTTACTAAGTTAGACTTGAAGGAATTTCTAATTTTGAACTTAATTTGAATTAATTATCAATAATTAAAAATAATATTATATCACAATTAACTTTGTTTATTGTAAATTCAAAACATAATTTAGATTATGGACTAAAATCAAAAATCCGAAAAAGTTTAGGAACCAGAAAGATAGTAAACCCTAAAAAAAGATTTATTTCGTGTAATGTACATGCTTAAATGCTAGTTTTAATTATTTACAAACAATTCATCTTTTTTACATTTTTATTCTCAAAACTCGGCTGTATGGTGAGATTGGACTTTCACCAAAAGTTTGAGTCATATGTATTGATTGGCCTTCAATTATCATGGAAAAGAAAGAAAAGTATTAATTGGTTTTTTTTAAACATGCCTTGGTCAATACTAGTTTCAAGATTTTTTTTAGCTTAATTGCACTTTTGGTTTCCCTTTTATTGCCTTTTTGTGAATTTAGTCCCCTATTTTTATTTTATTTTTGCAAATTTGGTCTCCCCCACTATTTAATGGAAATGTTGATGTGATAGCAAAATCTTGACATGGATGTGCATTAGAATGCCATGTCATCACTTTTTGTTAGATATTGGATGTCGGATTAACAAGTGGACAAAAATTACACAATGTTAAAAAAGAGGTGGAGGGAGGATTGAATTCGCAAAAATGAAGAGACGAAATTCTCACGAAATAATGATAGTGGGAGAACACAAAATTCAATTCAGGACTCAAAATGCAATTAAGCTTTTTTTTGTCATAATATTTTTAATTTGAAAAAGTGTTTGTGTTTATAACTATTTATAAAAGTATTATATTTTTTTGTTTTAAAAGATTTTTTATTTTTCTATTTTTCCTTTTATACAAATATTAAAAATAAAAAATAAATTACAAACAGATATCATTACAATTATTTAAAAAATCCCTTTTAGATTATTTTAAAAGTTATAGAAGAAAGTTATTTTACTCCAAATACATGAACTAATTTGTTTATTTCCGTTATACTGATATCCCATAAAAAATGAGAGTTAAAATTTGATGTACAGTGAGTGTACAACTTTTTACATACATACGAAAATATAAGTGGATACCAATGTATTATAATTAAATTCTAAATTAAAGAGTAAATATTCTATGTATGTATTGACTGGTAAAAGGTTTTTATATTATTATCCAATTATAAATTAATATATATGATAAATTTGTTAAATTCTATACAATAACTGTGATAAAAATTAAATTCTTTAAAAAAAATAAAACTGAAAATTTTATATTTTGGTCAGTAGAAAATTTGAAGATCCAAACCCTAGTTTATACTGAAAATTGGCCGGTGTAAGATATCCAGGTCGGCAAGCCCATAGTATTAAACACAGATTCTGAAAGTGAAACCACTCTCTTCACTGATATCCCAAAACAACCCAAGTTCTGAGAGCAACAGTAAACCATCAATTAACAGTAATTCCCATTAATATAGAAAATTCCATCCCTGCCTCAGATTACAACACCAAGCATAACCAACATCAGTATCAGGTTACCACCTGTGTTGACAGCACCATCATCCAATACCAACAAAAACCTGCATCGAAATTGGTTCCAGCAGGCCAAGTTGGACACAGACTATTTTTCCTAGATGTTTGACAGACACAGAAGAGGTTGCACAGACCAATCATAAAATTAATGTACATGAGAGGTTATCCAACTTTGCTTCAACCATTTCCATGCTCTTATCTTAATAAGTTCCATGCGTTGAGTATAGGAGAGAATGAATGAAAGGCTGAGAGATTATGAGGCTGAATTGAAGAGGAAGAAGGATGAGAGATTGGTCTCTTTCTCTTCCTCTGATTTCATATGCCCTTCTGTCTTACAGTAGCTCTTTTCTTTTTTTTTTTTTTTTTGGAAGGCAAATATATATATATATTATAATAAGAAAGTAATTACATCCAATCTGTACAAGATGTACAGTGTGATAATTACATAAAAAAATCTCAAAACAGACTCCTTCTTAGCCTGAAGAACCAAAATAACCCAGCAAAGTAGGATCCACTAAGCATTAAATAGGTAAACTTTGCAGGGGATTCATACACCATGAAGAGAAGAAACAACCAGGTTTAGGACCTTTCTTATATAGAAACCATTGCTAGGAAATAGTCTTAATTCTTACAGTAGCTCTTTTCTTTTTTTTTTTTTTTTGGAAGGCAAATATATATATATATTATAATAAGAAAGTAATTACATCCAATCTGTACAAGATGTACAGTGTGATAATTACATAAAAAAATCTCAAAACAGACTCCTTCTTAGCCTGAAGAACCAAAATAACCCAGCAAAGTAGGATCCACTAAGCATTAAATAGGTAAACTTTGCAGGGGATTCATACACCATGAAGAGAAGAAACAACCAGGTTTAGGACCTTTCTTATATAGAAACCATTGCTAGGAAATAGTCTTAATTGCTGTCAAAATACCCCCTACCTCATCTGCTGCATCCCTGAAGGCTATTCTGTTTCTCAAATTCCAAATGCTCCAACAGGTAACATGCCATATCATATGTTTCCAGCATCTAGTTCTTACCCCCCTAATATAGAAACCAAACTGGACATAAAGTTGTTTTACATCTTGTGGGAGGACAGTCGTAATACCCATCCATCTAAAAACCTCATTCCAAATCTGAATAGAGATCGGACATTGTATGAACAAATGGTCAACAGTTTCAATATCATTGTGACAAAAGTAACATGAGTTCTCCAAATTTGGAATGATAATCCCACGCCTATTGAGTTGATCACGGGTACGCAATCTATACAAAAGCAACCTCCAAGAGAAAATTAAAACTTTGGAAGGAACATCACAGATCCAGAGCTTCTTCCAAAAAGATAACTCAGTTTGCTTACCTAGACTGACTTGGTGTTGAGTCAAAAGACTTTTATAAGCTGCTGCCACAGAAAAACCATACCCTTCACCTATTTTCCATTCCCAAGTATCTTGCACACCAGGCTGGAATTTTGTCCCTTGTAGAATTTGACACAAAAGTATGAGTTGCTCTTCCTCCCACGCAAACAACTCCCTACGCCACTTCCACCTCCAGATTGTATCTTCACCTGAATATGCAGCCACCTCTGAAATAAAATCAGACTTATTTTCTGCAATTTGGAATAATCTGGGGAAAGAATCTTTAAAACAAAAATCACCATGCCACTTGTGTAACCAAAACGCTGTTTGTTCACCACCACCCACCTTTCTATTAACAGAATCCTCAAACCAGCCATAAGTTCCAGATGCACTTTGACTAATACTCAAAATATCCCTCCACCAGATAGATGTATTAGTCAAAGATGATTGGTTGAAAGAGAACTCAACAAGGTTGCCATACTTATACATTAACAGATCATACCACAGAGAAGATTTATCAGTTAAAAACCTCCACTTCCATTTTGACAACAAGTTAATGTTGAACAACTGTAAATTTTTTACTCCAAGGCCACCTTCAGCTTTTGGTAAGCAAACCTGATCCCAACTAACCCAATTAATTTTTTGTGACTCGGCCACCCCATTCCATAGAAATTTCCTTTGAATTCCAACCAGAAATTTCAAGACCTTTTTCGGAGTTTTAAAGAAAGAGAAGAAGTACAACGGGAGACTACTTAAAACTGAGATGATGGGAACTAACCTGCCCCCTATAGACAAGTTTCTACCTTTCTAGCATGCCAATTTTTTTACTGAAATTATCAACTATAGGGTCCCATGTTCTACACAACCGAGGGTTCGCCCCTATGGGCAGTCCTAAAAATTTAAAGGGCAGAGATGCAACCTTACAATGTAAGAAAGCCTCTGCTGCTTGTAAAAATAAGGCATCTGTGTTAATTCCATATAAGAAGCTTTTGTGGAAATTAACTAACAATCCTGCACATAACTCAAAGCCACAAAAAATAGCTTTAAGGTCCCACAAGTTATCAAAATTTACCTCTCCCACAATAACTGAGTCATCTGCATACTGCAATAAGGAGAAATTCACCCTCTCATCCATTGATAAACTCTTATATACCCCACACTCTACTGCACTTCTGAACAAACTCTCAAGACCTTCTGCCACTACCAAGAAAAGAAAAGGGGCAAGCGGATCCCCTTGCTTCAAACCCTTTTTTGCCTCATACTCCTGAGTTGGACTGCCATTAACAAGGATTGAGATGTTACTTGAAAAAACTGTTGCTCTGATCCAAGCTCTCCACTTATTGTCAAAATCCATTTTGGACATCATATAATCCACAAAAGCCCAATTTGCTGAATCGTAGGCTTTTTGAAAGTCTACCTTAAAGATAAAGAATTTTTTTTTAGTCTTTTTGCCCAGTCTACCAATTCATTGATAACTAGCACTCCATCGAGAATTTGTCTTCCAGGTAGGAAAGCTAATTGACATGATGAGATAACAGAAGATAACACTTTTTTTATTCTAATTGCTAGCAACTTAGAGATAATTTTGTGAATACTTCCTATTAACGAAATAGGTCGATATTCTGAGAGTCCTTGTGGGTGATCAGGTTTAGGAATGAGTGCTATAAAAGAAGAGGTTATTGATTTTGGCAAAGTAGAATTCTGATAAAACTCATGTATCCCAGCACAAATGTCATCACCTATAATGTCCCAGCATGATTTGAAAAAATCAAAATTGAACCCATCGAGTCCAGGGCTCTTACCTCCGTCACAACTCCACACTGCCGCTTTAATCTCCTCGTTAGAAAATGGCAAAAGATAGGAACTCCCTGTCCTCTGGGCTAATTTGCTTGAAATCTACCCCATCCAAATATGGCCTAATCTCCGAAGATTCCTGAAAAAGATCTTGGAAGTGCCTTCTGACCTCTTCTTTTACACCAGCCACATCATCAAGCCATCCATGATATGAATTCAGAGCTATGAGTTGGTTTTTCCTCTGCCTATTACGCAAGAAATAATGAAAAAATTTAGTGTTATAATCACCCAGCTTCACCCATCTTGCTCGTGATTTTTGGAATATCAAGCTCTCTTTTTGTCTGACAAGCTTCCAAAAATCTTGCTGTAAAAGCTTCCTATGCTCCACCATGTGAATCTAGCCATCTATCAGAAGTGAATCCACATCATCCAATTTCCTGACTTTTTCATTTATTTGATTGTCCAAATCACCAAACACCGACTTACTCCACCCTTTCAATTTCTATTTTAGGGTCTTCAATTTTTCTTTTGCTCTGAATAATTGCTAACCCCCAATCCTGGATGAGTTCCAACACTCATATACCACCTTCTTAAATTCTGGATGTTCTATCAAAAAATTAAAGAAGCAGAAAGGTTTGGATCCCCAGTCCCTAACCTTATTCTTCAACAAAACTAAGCAGTGATATGATATATCTCTTGAACCAACCCATTGAGAAGTGCATTTCCATAAATCAAAAAGCTCTTCTGATAATAAGAAACTATCAATCCTACTCATGGCTTGACCATCAGAGCTGAACCAGGTAAACTTCTTTCCCAATGCTGGAACATCTATTACCTACATATCTTGCAAAAAGGAGTTGAATTCCTCCATCTCTGAAGAACTGTGATATTCAGATCTGCCTCTTCTTTTACTCCTATTTAGAATGGCATTGAAGTCACCTGCAATGCATCATAAACCTACGCCAAATCCTCTCTTGGACATAACTAATTCTCTCCACAATTTTCTTTTCCCAGGCAAAGAACAAGGAGAATAAACATTAACAACAAAACCTATTACTCCACTGCCCATCCAGTCCAGACCAATCCCCAAAAAACCTTGTCCTTGAAATTGAAATTTTAAATTAAACAAACAGTTCCTCCATATATTCAATAATCCACCTGCCATCCCCTCTGAAGGAAGAGCTATCCACTGACAGCTATCGTAGTTGCCCCCCCAAATGTCTTTGATTAGACTTTCCTCCACCATCTCGACTTTTGTTTCCTAAAGCATACAAAATTCCACCTTGTTATCTAGAATCAAGGACCGAATGCGTCTTCATTTTGCATGGTCCTGCAGCCCCCTAACATTAAGAGACAAAATCCTCATTGATCTTTTGGAACCATCCCTCTATCCCTTTTGGCCAAACGATCCCTTTCTTCCATTTTTTGAATTTGTTGAATGAAGAGATCATCCTGTGCCTCACTACGGACCCCTATTTTCTTGGCCAAATCCCAAATTCTGCTTGCAGTATCTCCTTCTGACCTTGCCTTATGTCTTGTGTTACACCTAATAATGTCAAAATTTGAAGCATCCCGTAGCAGCAAAAACTTGCCCTGCTCCAAAGCCCCACTCTTAGTGGTTCTAGTTGTAACGTACTGGTTCTAGTATACTACCCCATCTTCACTTCAAACCCTTCCACATGTAGCCTCCGTCGGATTTGAAGATTCCCCTTTTGTGAACCCTAACCGTAGAGTTGTTTTCTCTAGATTGAGACAGGGGACAACTCAAATGGTTAGATAGAACAAGACTCTGGCTAGGTAGATTGGCAACCCTTATCTCTTTTTAGGCCAAACCCACCCCTGATACACTAAGGCCTGCGAGAGAGTTTGAGCGTACATGGGTGTGTTTCCCCTGACTCTCGAACTCTATGTTGGGCCGCTTGTTATCCACACTCTCCTTGTTAGACATTTTTTTTAAAAATACTATTTGTTATTTTTAAATTATGGGTTGATATTTTGACATTATTCATATGATATTTAATTGATGTTTTTTTATTGTTTATATAAAATTTATAATTCAAGTGTGATACTTTAAGTAAAAATTATTTTGACTAAAACTAATTTAAATTAAATTAGAATAACGTATTATTTCATATTTATTAATTTGTTATCTTGAATTAATATCATTATTAAAATATTTAGCCTTAATTATATAAAAGTTAAATCATTATCCTTTATTTTAGCCTGAAAATTTGTTGCACACTACCTTTCTTTTTTAAAAGATTTTTTAATTGATGATCCAAATAAAAGATTTAATTTGTTGCAGGCTACATTGCTACGACACAAATATGTTAAGAATTTTTAATTGATTATCAAGTTAAATATATGTTATTATTTAAATTGTTCTAATTAATACACATTTTTTAATTATTATATATATATATATTCAAATATTAATTAATTCTTCCATCAATTAAAATTAACTTTTAAAACATTGTAAATTAAAAGTTATGAATTACTACATATTTTATGTATTAATTTATATTTACAATATCAATAAGCTAAATTTTCAAATACTTGTTTTTTTTTTACTGGAATTTTAAATACTCCCTCTGGACTGAAATATAAGTAAAAAAAAAAATTCATGTATGATGAACTAAAATATAAACAAATTTTAACTAACTCTCTCCTATTTAATGATACCATATCTCCAAAATACCCTTCATTTAATTAGAGTTTTATTTCCAACAACCTTTTTTTTTGTCCTATGCAATTAAATGTAAGGGGTACTTTAGGAAATGAGTTATTTTTTTTATTGAGACTATCAAAATTAAATTATCCTAATTTTTTTAAAGGGTGTGATTCAGTTTTTCTTCTTCATATATTTTAGTCCAGATGGAGTACTTGTTAATCATAGAATTTTTCATATTATATATATATATATATATATATATATTACCCTTATAATTCAAAATGAAATTATTTTTTGCATACTAACCGTATTTTATTTTTAAATTTTTAATTAATTATCTAATTAAAATATTTTAAGTTGTTGCTAACTACTTTGCTGCTAAATAAGATATTAAGATTTTTTTATTGATTAATGGTCAATCAAATATTTTTTGTTTTTAAATTATTTTTATTAATGGTCATTCAATTACTTTGATAAAATAAATTAATATACTATACCAAAAAAAATTAATATACATATTATTTTGTCTACCCATATTTTAGACAAGAAAATGTTTTCTTAAGGCAACCATAATGTTTTCGTCTTTTTCCTCCTTTGTTAATGACTCATAACAATAATATTTTACTTTTAACCAGATTAAAAGTATTGTACACAAAAAAACTAAAAACATTAAAATGAGAAACTGAAAAAAAAAATGCACAAAGGAGACACTTGCACAAAAAACAAAAAAAAATAATAAGACAAAAGATTCCATTGAATGAAATAAAGTAAGTTTAAGCTCAAAGTGTGCAAAGGCAGTATGCAGAGTCTCTTTCTAATACAAAGACATCATAGACCAACTACCATTATACATTGAGATCCTATAATCATAGTATCCAAATCACTTGTCAACCCATGAAAAAACTATCAAATTCATTACACACTACAACCATCCACCTATTGTACTTCGCACTTCCGCTTTCTATATGGTATGCAACCTTTCTATGAGAGCCTCACATGAGATCAATCCGCAAGACTTGCACACGCACCTTTCCACTGCACCAGCCAATTTGGTGCAAATAATGCAATCACATCTCACACAGATCAATTGCATAGCTCCCCCACTACAATTTATAAACGTTACAAAATTATTAAGGTAATTTGAAAACATAGCTAATTATTATTATTATATCATTAATTATAAATTATAATAATGGGGGATTGTAATGATCAGCCTATTAATGGGGATTAAACTTTCCGTGAATAATATATGTTGAATCATTATAAATATATTATTTAGCATATATAATATAATTGTTAAAAATTTTATTCAGCAGATATTTTTTTTATAAATTAAATTATCAGCATATATATTATTCAGAATATAATTATTAAAATTTTTATTATGATTGCAATGTGTATTAGAGCATTATAATTAAACATAGTTCACAACAAACAAATGTAAAAAATGCTAATGTTTCTTGCTTTTTTTTTTAGAAAATAAGATCGATTCTTCATAAAATTATATTTATTGATAATAATTAATTTAATTATTCAGAATTTCATATTAGAATATATATATATATACACACACACACACACTTCTCATAATTACCTTAATTACTATATTTATATAGTTTTATGAATTAAAAATAGATAAAAAAAAATTTCTCTAAACATTTATGTGTTGATAATAATTAATTTAATTATTCAGAATTTCAAATCAAAATATATACTTATCATAATTACCTTAGTTACTATATTTATATAAATTTATGAATTAAAAAATAGATAAAAATTTTCTCTAAAAATTTTCTGCTTAAATGTATAAGAATTCCCTCCAAGACTTCTTTACTTTTATTAATATAAAGAGATATATATAATTAAATATATATATATATATATATATATATATATATAATTAAATATATATATATATATATATATATATATTAATATAAAAATAACTTTATTAATTTTCAAAGTGATTTTTAGTTAATAAATTTGAAAATTTTATTAAATAAGAAATTAGCATAAGATTATTATAAGAGTTTAATGATCATGCATTGACAGTGTAATATTGTTTTACACTATCAATCAATACAAAATCACTCGGGTGGTATGACATTTTAGATAGTTATTGTAAAAGTCAATAAATTTATCATACATCTTAGTTTGTGATTGGATGTCAGCTTTACACTGTCAGTGCATAGTTTATTTTCTCTTATTTAGTAGTAAAACTTTAAACAAGAAAAAAGGCATCAAAGTAGTGCCCTGAATTTTTTTCCGTAATGAATTTCTTTTAGATAAAATTTCCAGGAAAAAATTGAAACATAAAAAAAGTGGTAGGAATTAAAGACAATAACTAATTGAGAGCTAAGAGATAAAAGTGTGTAGTCCATGACATTTATAATGTAATTAAGTACGGTACTAAAGTCAATATTATTATTGCAAACATGAATAAATTTTTTGGTGAAATTATTGCTTATTGCAAACATGAATATTATTTTTTGGTGAAATTATTGCAAAGACAAATTATAACACCCTGAAAATTTCAACTTAGTTATATAAGTATATATATGTATATATATTTCTCTGTAAGTAACTCTTTGGAATTAATTTTCTATAGTTGCTTTCCTATGTTTTGGCCTGTAAGCTGCTTTTAGAATTCTATGTAGTTAAATTGTCTGTGTTATTTTATTTATTTTAGTTATGTGTAGTGTGATACATACTTAATATTCAAGTACTCAAAATTTGAATATGAGTGACTATCTGATATGCCTGTTAGTAATTAATTAAGCTAAGATTAATTACTAGTAGTAATTATTTATAATATTTATTGCTATGTACTAATTAATTTATTGTTTGCAAATTAGTTTTAAGTATTTTAATTAAATTAAATTATAGTAACTTGCGCGGCAAGTCACCTCTTATAAAATTTATCTATGAATAGTTTCTTTATAGAGAAAATTTTATTTGAGCAACTAGAAAAGTTTTCATTACAAGATGTTTTATAAAATTAAATATAGATGTTCAAAGTTTAGTTTTCAAAATTAAAATCACATTTCATGGTGAATTCACAAAGTAATCATACGTTGTATAAATTTAACTCAGTACCTAAAACTATCAAATCACACCTTCATGCAAAACCCTCACCCACTCACACCCCACTCATTCTCTCACTTAAACCCCAAAACTTGGTGACCAAGAACAAAAAACAAAGGGAAAACCTCTTCTCTCTCTCTTCACTCCACAACAACACACACACACACACACACACACACCACTCAAAACCTTCACATTCACTCACATCACTCTCTTCCTCTCCTCACACGAACCCAGCAGCACACACACACCACACTCAAGTTTCAATTTCATTTTCTCTCTTCTCTTCTTCCTCTCTTTTCATGGCCAACACCAAACCCTCTCCTCTCTTCTCCTTTTTTTCTTCCTTCTCACTCACTTGGCTGAAGAACTAAGCAGTAAGTGGCTGGTGTAACACCCCATTACATTAGACACAACCTACACTAATATTTGTATTTGTTTAAGTTATTATAAAAATGAGGGTAATTTTTTTTTTTGAAACATAATTATTAAGCATATTTAGATAAGACGAATTTAATAAAAGCATAAATATTATATAATGAACCATTACCTTATGAAATTAAACATCAGTTCATGATACTGAAATAAACACAGAGTTTAACAGATACAAGGAAATCGAGTATTAGTTATTCCCAACCCATACATGTAATATCCTAGTTAGAGCAGTGAACAAGTTCTACCCTAACCCAAAACATAAGAGCAAATAACACTAGCCTTCGAGTTTCGTATCTTCTAGTATCTCTTCTCAGTCTTTGCAATCTCTGAAATGACCATGCAACAAGGGACTTGATCGCTAGGCTTGGCCATCATCTTCACGTATCCAATCAGCAAGTACATACATAGAAAAGAAAGAGAGAGGAGTGAGACTTGATTCTAACATATATATGTATTACTAACGGTATAAACTACTGTCATTTAATAATAGCGGGGGAACCTAGTATTTATCTAGTCATAATGTCCCAATTCTTAACGACTCAAACTTCTAGACGCAATATGAATCCATACTCCCCGATTGGAAGTGATTGGGAGTACATACGCCTCAACCCTATGGCAAAACCTTCATCTTCCACAGATGAACTCAAATTATTTCAATTCAGGACATCCACAGTCCTACATAACTTAGGACATCCACAGTCCTATATAACTCAGGCGTACTCTCGCACCAATCAATGGAATGCTAAGCAGTTGTTGGGCTTGCCAAGCTTGGTCAGATGAAGTCCCCGACACAGGGTGCCCCCTGGCCCTTCAGTTACTTCATCACTCTACACCATACCCTCGAGACTTCCGTTAGTGAGTCCCTGTCTTTCACTCCCCAGCTTGCCAGACTGTGTCTTCCACTATAGGCAACATGTCACTGCATGTTCCTCTCTTAACAGTACTCACACTAGAGTACTCACAGTTCACTTTACTCATCATCATTTGGCATAACATCTCTGTCCCTTAGACAGATAAAGATTTATATAACTAGTGTACATCATCATTCACTATATCACATCTAACATTACTAGTTTCATTCACTGAGCACCAGTACAGGGTAACAACACCTCTGTCTTACAGACAGATAAATAACATTGCCAGAACACAATCATCATATCATGTCAACACATCAAATTCATCATATCACATATGCATTGGACCACATCAAGGCATCTTATCACATATTAAGTATCTAATATAAAGATTTGTGTAATATTACAAGGCATTTAAGCAAGACATTATATACTTAATTTTTAACTTTACTAATCATTAATTTAATAATTAGCTAATATTTAACTAATCACTATTTGTATTAAAATCTTATTTAAAACTTGTCAAGTTAAATTTATTTGTTTTATCTTTTTCTTTGTCTAATCCCTTAATTTAAATTGTAAAAAGAAACGACTTTCTAATTTATTATAAAGTATCTCTTGTACAAGCATAAATAAATTTTTAATATTGAAAAATTCCTTTCTGGTGTGGAAGATCAGATTAACCTGCAGTTACAGAGCATACTCGGAGTTTTCCGCATATTAAGTTTAAAAGAATCATAAATATATTTTTAATATTGGAAAATTCCTTTCTGTTGCGGAAGATCATATTAGACTGCATCTATCCCATGAACTCAATCATCTTTGTTCTTTGACAAAATAAAATAATTAAATTAGTTTTTATAATTATTCATTTGCTAAACAAATGTTTTCAATGAAAAAGTCCAATACTAATTAAAAGAGGACAAGAAAAAGGGCCACAAGCACATGGTGTTCCAACAACAAACTTCTCTCTCTTTTTTTTTTTTTTAAAAAAAATTATTCTTTAGTCATCCCACAACCAATTGTATTTATTTTAATTAATTTAACTTAATGCAAATGTTTAAACCTTGAAAACAAACAAACAAACAAATAATAATAATAATAATAATAATAATAATAATAATAATAATAATAATAATAATAATAATAATAATAATAATAATAATAATAATAATAATAATAATAATAATAATAATAATAATAATAATAATAATAATAATAATAATAATAATAATAATAATAATAATAATAATAATAATAATAATAATAATAATAATAATAATAATAATAATAATAATAATAATAATAATAATAATAATAATAATAATAATAATAATAATAATAATAATAATAATAATAATAATAATAATAATAATAATAATAATAATAATAATAATAATAATAATAATAATAATAATAATAATAATAATAATAATAATAATAATAATAATAATAATAATAATAATAATAATAATAATAATAATAATAATAATAATAATAATAATAATAATAATAATAATAATAATAATAATAATAATAATAATAATAATAATAATAATAATAATAATAATAATAATAATAATAATTCACAGTAACTTCTTTTTAGATCTATAAATTTCCAAACTTTACTAGAAATTATATTTTTATATATGTGACTTAACAATGAACTGACTTTGTCAGTTTCATCAAGTTTTGATATTAATCCTACACTGACTGACTTATTAGCAATCTAGAGGGTTTTGTGACATTTTCTCAGAAGTCTTCTAAAATTTATGAAAAAATTATTCTAACTATATTTAAGCCCATAAAACATGATTTAAAACATGATTATAAGTTCAAATAATTATTTTATAATTATTTGAGACTTATTCTCATGTTTGTCACAAATATTGATAATTCCGTATAATTGTCGTTTTAATAGTTATTTCAGATTTTCATCCAGAATAATTATCAAAATTTTCAATTATATTGGATATAAAATATTAGTCACGATAATGTGATTTAATATTTCATCATCCTATCTAGATTTATCAATTCTTAAAAGTTAGATTAAGAACAAACATACAGTTAAATACATCATACAAAAATGAGGGTGTTACAGCTGGAATCACAAAACCCCTCATCACCACTCTTCCCTCTCCTTGGCCATGACATCCCAAGACCCAAGAGAAGCCATTGGAGACCTTGCATGCAAGCTAGACTACCTTCTCTTCCATTCTCTCCACAGCAAGCTCACTCTCTCTCTCTCTCTCGGCCAGGCTTAGCAAGGTGAGAGAAACTCTCTGTGAATTTAAGATTTATTCTGTAAATGTTGTTGAGGGTTAGGGGTCTCAACCACATCTTGCATGCATGCCTCTCTTTTGGCGGTTGTGTGTGTGTTTGGTTGAATGTTTGAGTGTTGAAAAGTGGATGGAATGGGTGGAAACTCTTTGGCAGTGACTGTGTGGTTGCATGCACTGACCTTAGTATTGTTTTTTATTTTTGAAATTGAGTGGGATGACCCCTGGAACAAGGGAAGCCATTCCCAATTTTCCTAAAATTAGATGGGTGAAGGTTGCATGTAAAAACAAACCTAAAAAATGAAGTGGCAGTGGCTGTAGGTTCGAGTAGTCATGAACAGCCCCCACGGTTTTGCGATTTTTGGGAGATCCAACCGTTGGTTTTTAACTAAATTTGTTTTGAATGAAAATAAACACGAAATGGAGCAACTTTAATTTTGACACCTTGGATACAAAACCTCATCTCGGGGTTCATCCATGGATCATAAAATGGTTGTTCTGTTTTCGAGTTCCCCTGGAACATATCTCGGTTTTTCTCAAATTCCCACTTGTGTACTTAATGTTTCTTTTTTGTTTTTGTACCATTAAAAACTATACAAAACAATATTTTTAAATAATTTACCAAAATTATCATGCACAATTTCTAAATTAACTTTTCGAAGAGAGACAGGGCAAGGGTTTGGAGCTCTGTCTGGAATCCGAATTTTAGGTTGTTAGAGAAAATTTTACTGGGAACAATTGGGAAGGAATCTGAGGACATGGGATACAATTTTGGAAATACCAATGTGTTATATCTATCCTGTAAAAATTCCAGCTCAAAATTCTTTTGGTAAGTATTAGAAAATAAATTTTCTTTAGAACATGTTTTCTGGGAGAATTTAACTAATCTGCCAACTTGTAGAAATTTTAATAATTTTTATAGATTTTTTCTAATTAAGTGGAATACCATTCTGAAAAGTAGATTTCAAGAGCTTCAATTTCATATAAAATTTTTCAATTCTGAGGTCAATTGCTACAATCAGTGAGTGCTCACATTCACTACTGCCAAAGAGAAATATGCCTTTTTGGTCAATTTTGTTACCACATGTGTGTTATTTTGAATTGTGGCAATTATAATTATTAATTGTGATTTTGTAAGGCAGTGGATATGTAATATCCATTGACCTATTCTGTTTTGGTTTAAGTCCCAGAGATGTGAATCTTGGGTACTTAACCTTTGAAAGTGTGATTTTTGTATGCTTTGTTGTTTGTTTGTGTGATGTGTTCACAAGACTCGGGCGCGAGTACTTGTGAGGACTAGAACTCTGTTCTAGTGTCTGTGGCATGATTTCCATTTAAAGATAAATGAAACTTGAACAGTGAGCACCATTAATTAGGATGTAAGATTTTATTTTATTAAATAGAAATTAATTAATCAACTCTTTATTTTTATGCATATTGGACATAGAAATAAACTTAGGACCTTTGCGTGGAAGAATAAATGGTAAGTTAACATTTTATAAAATTGTAAAGTTTTGAGAGAGCAAGGAAATACATAAAACATAATAAAATTGTTTACGCGTGGTGAATCATGTTGAGTTGAGAGTCGTACAAGGATGATACCAGTGTGCGGCAAATCGTTGGAGTTGCAAGATGGTAAGAGAGTCGTGTGGGGTGTTCTAGTTGTGAGAATAACAAAGAGATGGGGTGGAGTTCGAAAGGCGTGTCACGACGTAATGTGACGGTCACCCATAGAAAGGTGATGGAGGCAAATGTTCTCGTACATATAATTTTGAGCAAAGACGGGGTCTCAGGCTCAGCGTCTATTCGACTGTCTAGTACCATGTACGACGGAACCCCACTGTGACGAGAAATAAAAATCTTTGTGAGGAGAGTTGTGGAGGGGTCAGTCCTCCGAGTAATGGATGACCACAGTTGGTACCTGGGAGATGATCATAAGGCATGATGACCTTGGAGGTGAACTGAGTTGTGACAATAGATCACATAGCTGACTCGGCCACCCTGACAAAAATATGAGACTTCATCAGTTGGTGAGAGCCCGCCATAGTACCATGGTGAGAAGTGTACTCCCAATAATCATCCAACTCAAATTGTGTAAGATCATTGAGTTCTGGGAGTTCCAGTGGCGGCTGACCAGTAAGAAAGGATTTATAGAGTTAGTAGAAGGAAACGATTAGGACTACGAGTGCGAACGTTAGACAACCATACGGCGATGGTTGACAGGATTTTGTTTGTGACTTGTAAAGTCATTGTTTGTGTGTTGTTTGATGAAGCAGAGAGTTTACCCTTCTGTTTATTTTCTTTTAGGAGCAGATGGCAGCTGAGGAGTCAACCCTCCATTGGAGGATTGAGAGCATCTTTGGGAGATGGGTAGCAGTTGTGGTCCAGAGCATGGATCACATCTTTGGCTACATCTGGTTTGCATGTACGCCCATGTATGATCCTTGGGGCTTAGGATCTCTACATAGGGTGGGAGTTAGAAAGATGACTGCTTTGAGTCCTAGGATTTTCTTTTCTTTGTCATGTATTTCATTGGGGTGGACCTAGGTACTTAGATTTCTTTTGTTATGTGTATATGTCAGTCATCATGTTATATATGACTATGTTCTAGTTTTCCCATACTTTGTCTTTCTACGTGTTTACTGTTACGCTCCAGGGGTATATTATGTTAAACACTTTCATATATGAATATATTTCAGTCATAATTATCATTTGTATTTACTTATTTCTTCTCTTTCAAAAACTTAAAATCATTCTTTTACAATCAAAATAACACCACGACCTTTTCTACCAAATTATATTAACACGTTATAACTATTAAAACGAAGCGCAACTTTCGAAATTAAAATTGAGGTAAAAGGTCTTAAAAATTCCACTAAAATCCCAATCAAGTTTTCTTAATTTCACTAGATTTTCGTAAGTAAATTAATAAAAATAATTAATTGAATTAAACCTCGCATATTTATCATTATAGAAATTAGGGTGTTACACAAATGATGGGAATGAACGTTGAAAGAGACAGAAAAATACAAATATGTGTTGTGGAAAATATAAAGAGTCATTAAAGTCAATTGACTTTTTTTCCTTATTTTCAGTTCAGTTTCTTATTTTCATTTCAATTTTTTCTTAAGTCAAACAGATGCTGATCCACATATAAAGTATTTTTTTACTATTTCAAAATTTTGAAAATTGTTTGAATTTCTTGTTTCGTTTACTAATTTTGAAAGGCTATGTTTTAAGCAACATTTATTAAAAATAAGTTTACTATCCTTTTTTTTGTGATAGATCACAAGTGATATATATATATATATATATATATATATATATATATAGAGAGAGAGAGAGAGAGGGGGGGGGGGGGGGGGGGAGAGAAGGGATCCATTTACTCCAATAGTAACTTACTCTTCGTCCCCACCATTCATTTTCTTGGAATCTAATGATTGTAATGAGTAACTAATCTTAACCATTAGATTTCAAGAAAATAAATGGTGAGAGGATGAAAAGTAAGTCTCTTAAACTCTATTGAGTGTATCCTATTTTAGAGTGTAAGAAGTGAAAAGAGAGAAGACAAAAGATACTCCCTCTGGTCATATTTATAAGACCTAAATTAAAAGTGGTGTTTGGCCTTTTTATAATACTCATTCCATTATGTCTCTTGCATTAGTTATTTTTAGACTAAAATACCCCTAATTAAATGAGATGTTATAATGAAAAATAATTAGAAGAGAGAGTAAGAGGAGTATTAATGACAATGGTAAATTTAAAAAAAAAAAAGAATATTTATTACTATCGACTAAATTAACCACTTTCCTTAATCATTAGGTAATTGGGTCCTATAAATAGAACTGGAAGAAGTAATAGATTATAGATGTAATAAATAATATGATAAGAAATAAATAGAGAAATAGAAAAATAACAGAAAAATATGGTTATTTTTTTTTTTTTTTCTATTATAAGGATAAAAGTATCATCAAATATTATTCCTTCAAAGAATTTTAAAATCAATTTTTTCAATTAACTTTAAAAGTAAATCAACTTAATCAGTTACCAAAAATAATATTAATTAAGTCCATTAATTGTAAAACATGTTATCAATTTATTAGCTTGTCATCTATATAATTTTTACATTTATTTAATCCATCATTCAGACAAAATATTATATCAATTAATTAGCCATTTAGTCTTGATAACCTTCGCCAAGAAAGAGTTATTTAATTTTTCAATATGTATACATGTAGTCAAATGATTTTTATGTCACTTTTCTTAATTAAAAAATGAATATGAAATTTTTATGGCACTTATTTTTTAAACATCAAATCATGTCATTAAAAAAACGTGGGTTTGCTCTTAAGTAGCATTTCATGATAGGAATTTATTAGCATTTCATAACCTTTGTGTGGATTCTTGAAAGTTTTTATAAAATATGTTTGATTATTATTTTACTTTTTGAAGAATATTATGGTTACATTTAATTTTGATAGGAATTTTTTTTTACAGAAACAAACTTATATTATCTCATGTAGAATCAAAGAACGAATACATGTTGGACTGAAATAAAAAACTTGTGGACTAGCATAAAATCTAGATGCTCGTGCTAAGTAATGAACAACTTGATTGGCTTGTCTATGTACAAACTGAGTATAACAGTTTTGGAAAAGAGATAATTTTTCTAAGCAACACTTGAGAATATCTCCAGCTTCATTGTTCATGAATCTTCTCATGTTGATGCAATCAGCTACCTGCTTGCAGTCAGTTTCATAAATAATGTTATCAAGATGCATGCTGGAAACCCATTTGATTGCAATGGAAAGAGCTACTGCTTGAGCCTCTAATGGAGTAGGATTTCCATGAAAGTATTGTGAGATAATTAGTAACTATGAAATAATTACTATAAGAGCTTCACTTTCACTTATAAGGTAGGTCAGTTTTATTGTTATTTATTTATAAATTAATATATCTAGAAAATTTTATACTTAGTAAATATTTTTATCTTGCATTGGTTGCAAGGAATTGGAACAATGAGCTAAAAATGTGGATTTCCGGTGACAGGACAGCACGGTTCATTGACAGCACTTATACACCCTACAGTCCATGAACCATTATGTTTTTGGGTGCTAAGAATGCCAACACGCTCTAATGGCAACCCGTGAACCACCTTGTTGAGAGTGAAGCATGAGTTGTGATTAATACATGTAATTTTGTGTTTTTATTTTGGTAAGGCCCAAACTTCTATTAGCCCAATAGTTTAAAGAGGACCTATAGATTACATTTTAAGGTTCGAACCTCATACCTTGTGACGGCTAGTGATTAAAGATAGGTGCTCTCTTTCTCTATCAATCCTTATATAGGTTTAGTGTTCTCCTTTAGTTTCCTTGATTTTGTGTTTATGGCTATGTGAGTAGTCATCTTTGTTGTAGGATTGGGGCTTAGCCTTCGATGTAACATCCCAATTTTCACCTTACAGGAATTTATGTTGTTTAATATATTTTAGGAAATTTAATATTTCTGAAAAATATTTCTTGTTTGATCTTAAAGAATTATTATTACAAGAAATTTGTGAGTAAATTCTCTTGTTGTTTGAAAGAATTAAGGTTCTCCTACATATTGATTGATTTGAATTCTCTTATGTCTTACTTGATTTAATTCCTTGAAATTTGGTTTGATTCCTTAAATTATAATTATACTGTATTATTATTATGCTTTGTCATTATAATTAGTTAATTGCCATTTGATTGTTGTATATAGAAATGGGCTAAAGGAAATAAGAGTTTTGGGCCTACGAATTAAAAATAAGAACAAGAGAAGCGGAGGTGTGGGCAGTAGAAATAAGATGTGTTGCAAGAAATATAGGCCTGTCTCTTATTAGAATTCAGCTAGCAGTTTTGGGTTTAGAAATAAAAAACAGAATTGGGCTTCTCTAAGAGCCCAGCCCAACAAAATAACAAAAATCAAAAACAAAATTTTTGTTTTATTAGGGACTCAAAGCAAAAAAAAAATATTAGAAACCCAAAACAAAATTCGCTAATTAATTTATTAGGGACCAAAAATATATTTTAACCTACTTTTTATAAAGCAAAAAAGGCCACATATGTTATAAAAAAGACTCAACATATAGCTCTATCAATTAAAGTAAAAAAAAAAAATCTTAAAATTTGTCTTACGCTTCACTTACAGTTGGGCCGGCCCTGCATAAGTTGTAGGGACAATTAATTAAGGTGTCATGTTATGTTAAACAACTTTTCGGAAGGAGAAAATTCTTCGCAAACATTCGCAGATGAGATGGTAACTCTCTTTTCCTCGGATGCACACGTAGACTTCATTTTATTTGAGAGAGATCTATGTGGAGATTGTGCCCAATTCTTATTTTTGTTGTCTATAATACAGAAAAAAAAATTACTTCCTTATGGATTGTGAGAAAATGGAAAATATATGAAACATCATTTAAATTGTAGAGGAAAAAAAAATTTAATGTTAAACCTTTTACAGGGAACTTCATTGATAAATTCATTGTTTCATTTAAAATAAGCAAAGAAAAGAAACATAGAGGAAAACAATTTTTTCTTTTTCCTGGTTGAGTATGGTACAATAAAACCCTTTTTAAAAGCTTATTTGTGTCACGATGGAAAATAAGCGAAGTATGAAGATGGATGATGATAAAATTAGCCACGTCAGAGGAGATTACATGGAAAATTTAGTTGCAATAGAGGGACACATGGCAAGATATTATTTCTTCTGCATTGGGAAGAAAAATATATGAAGGTGAGAATTGAGTTCATTGAAAGGGTAGTCTAGAATGGAATATGAATTTCTCTTATGTCTCTGAGTATTCTTCTGCTCTCCTCCCTGTGATTCTATAGACTACTCCTTTTAAAGTTCATCTTAGGTTCTGTTATCCTTCTTCAATTTAAAATTATCCTCAAGGTTAACTAGAATTGCTATTGCTCCATTGATCTCCGAGTTAATACGACAATAATTAAGTACACGAGGTTGCTGTTTTCACAATATATTCTTAATTTTCATTATTCTTGGGTGGGTCAATGCGAGATTTTGGGTTATTTTTTGCTATTGATGAACTTAGAGCTCTTTTTACACCTTCAGTAGCTGGTAAATTACTAAATTGGCTATAGTTTTAATTGTCAGATGAAATTTTAGTAGAAAAGTGGTTTTTAACCTCTTAGCTTGGCCTTTATTAATTTTGCACTTTTTTTACACATTAGCACTGTTAGTCTGCTAAGACTTGTGCAGGTACAAGTAATAACAATATTCTAAGATGTTATCATATATAAGTTGTACTTATGAACATGAATTTCTCAACAACAACAACAACTATTGTCTGTATTTGCAGTTACAATGCATAGATGATATTGTTAGAGTCTAAGACTTTGGACGATGTCCAATCCCTCAAACTTTGGTTTTGATGATAACAAATGAGATTAAATTTTGAAGTACCTAATGATTAATGTTTGAGTATTACAGGTATTAAACCGTCCAATGCCTTCATGGTATTGTATTTCTTAAACCCAAACTATATATCGCTATATGCTAATCGCGTCCAATAAGTTATTTGAACTTGTTTTCTTAAGTATAAATCCTGCGTCCAATGTGCTGCTTTAAAACAAGCATCCAATGCTTTGTGAAAACCAGTGTGCAAACACTGCATCCATTTGGCAAGCGTCCAATCGCTTATATAACTCACACAAACCTTTTCTATAAAATAATTATATAATGCGTCCATTTTGTCAGGAAGTACACTTATGCTTTTCAATGATGATCTTATTTCGAATGATATGTTATTCCCTCTCTTTTCATATATGACATTTCATTTGAATATTCAAAAAGTGTACCACAAGAGACAAAAAAGCTTCTCTCTGCAAAACCGTACAAGTAGTGGAGGCGCTGCATGTACTGATGTCCCCTCTCTCTCTCCACCCCGAGCTGACACGTGGTAACGGTCATATGACTGTGAAAGAATGATTTTTGGCAAAGGCTCAGATCCCACAACGGATACCTTCGCTTAGAGGCCTACATATAGAGGATCAAGCTCATGAAGAAAACAACGAAGCATTCACAAATTTTCAAAGAGCTAAAACTCTGCGAAAATACTTGGACGACCAACACTTGCGCGAAAAGAGCATTCTCTTAGCTTTGCTAAGTTATTCTATGTATTCTGTTTTACATTGTAATATCCTCTCTGTGAGAGTTAATATGATATTTGTAATCAAACTGTTTGTTTGGAAAGCCAGGAGTGACTTAGTGACAAAGAATACTTGGGTGTTGTTTTAATCTCAGGGGGAGATTAAAGGTGTGCCAGAAGTGGCTTAGAGAATACTTGTAGCCAGAAGTAGCAGGGTAGAGAATACTTGTTTGTAATCAAAGTTTTGGTTTGTAATCAAAGTTTTGATTAGTGGAACCCTTCAAAAGGTTATTTTTGAAGGATAACTAAACGTAACTCAGGTTGAGTGAACCAGTATAAACCAAGTGTTTTTACTTTATTGCTTTTAGCTTACCAGTTATCTCTTGTGTTATTTCTTTGCATTAGACGCAGTAGAAACTTATTTGGTAAAATACTTTGTTTCTCGCTTGGACGATAACTTGAAAACGCAGTTTCATTGAACTATTATTTTGAACTACTAGACAATAGATGTAACTCTGCATCTTACAAGTTCCTTGTAAAATCTAAGTTAAGATATCTCCATCTTTGCGAAAAGATTTTAGATTTTATCTAACACACTATTTAACCCCCCATTCTAGTGTGTTCTCTGCATTTCATTACCCACTCAGGAAACTTGTGAGCAATCCCCATTCTCACAAAGGTAGTCCCTGAGACTTGAGTAGCTCCATCAGATGCTTCAAACTCAGACAAAACCACACCAGCACCCCTCATCAGTTGTGTGAACAACATGCAGTAAGGGATGGGGTTCTTCTGCTTCTTTGGCGAGAAACGGTCTTTGAACGCTTGCTCCAGATGATAGAAGATTAGATAAGGAAGATTGATCTTTTCTCCGACCATGATGTTGTAGATGTAGAATTTGTCCCTTTCACTAACATGGTCCCTCGAACTGGTCCTTGGGAGCACAATGTTGAACAACACATTGTGTAAGAGTCTGCAGATGTGGGTCATGTTGGCAGACCTTAGGAAACTCTTCAACGTCGCAGCATGTTTGTTTGGATCTTCATCTATGGGTTGAACTCCATCATAGAGAAGCTTGTCCACAGTCTCTTGAGTGACCGTCTTCTCCCACTCCTTGTGAAAAACCAATCCTTTTTCAGCACACCCAATAGCCTTAGCTATGGTTGAAGGACTGATTTCCACCTCCGTCTGACCAAGGGTACCTCGGATGCACTGGTCATCTTCCATCTTTGTAGTATCCCAGTACAAGGCATGAGGACCATGGTACTAGAAACTGTGTTTCCCAATAAAATTAGTCCACCCAACTCTGGTGAACATGTCTTTCACAACAAATCCTTCCTTTGCCAACTCGTCCAGACTTACCCATTTTCTAGAGATGAACAATTCCTCTAGAAATGTCGAGATGGCCTCGTCTTGGTTGCGGATGAGAGGAGTAGCAGAGGTTGAGACTTGCTTCCTTGGTGCCATTTCGATCACAAAGATTGATTATTGTTGAGAAAAAGAGAGAAAGTTTGGAACTTTGAAGTTTCAGAAACTCTTAAGAGAAAAAAGAATTCGAAAGATCAAAGGAACTTTCTTTTTGTGTTGTTTTGTCCTTTTATACCAGATAAGAGAGGAGATAGATTAAACACATTAAAAAGGGCGTTTAAAGTGCATTAAAATGCTTTTTGAAAATTGTCTCATCATGGTGAAAAAGGCGGCACAGGTTTTGAGAGAAAGCAAAAAGACTTATAACCGTTGTGATTGTGGGGCACCATCGTCTGTGCACTTGAACACACATTAGTCCTAACAGATTAATGAGAAATGGTAAGACGAAGGATATCGTCTGATGAATGCAAACATTAATCTGAAAGCATGTGCATGTGCAGATGATCCCTAATTCAAATGAAACGTTCTTCAGAAAAAGGTTTTGTAAAGATATGAGCCCATTGATGATTTGTATCCATAAACTGAATATCAAAAACACCTTTTTGTACATAATCATGAATGAAATGATATCTTGTTTCAATATGCTTTGCCTTAGAATGTTGTATGGGATTCTTAGATAGGTTGATTGCACTAGTATTGTTACAATATACAAGTATATTGTTTTCAAAACTAGAGTAATCCTCCAGCTGATATTTTACCCTAACAGTTGTGAGCAACAATTGGCAGCAGACACATATTCAGCTTCTGTAGTTGATAGTGCAATTGAGTTCTGCTTCTTGCTTGCCCACGAATGAGATAAGGTCCTATGAAATGGCATCCACCACTTGTACTTTTCCTTTCAACTCTATCCCCTACATAGTCTGCATCGCAGTAGCCTACTAACCTAAAATCTTGATTTTTCTTATAGAACAGACTAAGGTTAATGGTGCCAACTAGATAGCGTAAGATCCTCTTGACAACTTTGAGATGTGACTCTCTGGGATCAAACTGAAATCTAGCGCACAAGCAGACGCTATGCATAATATCAGGTCTACTAGCTGTAAGATAAAGAAGTGAGCTAATCATACCTCTGCAGATCATCTGATCTATTGGTTTACCTGATTCCTCTTTGCTTAAGGGACTGGAAGCATGTGTTGAAGTTTTCATAGGCTTAGCATCTTCCATCTTAAACTTCTTTAGAAGTTCCCTTGTACATTTCTGCTGATGAATGTATATTCCTTTGTTGTCTTACTTGATCTGAAGTCCCAAGAAGAACTTAAGTTCTCCCATCATGCTTATCTCAAACTCGCTTTTCATCATATCAGAAAAATCCTTGCACAGAGATTCATTAGTACCTGCAAAAATAATATCATCGACATAGATTTGAACTATATTGAAATCTTTGCCAACTTCTCTTCTAAAAAGAGTAGTATCTACTTTGCCTCTCATAAACCCATTTTCTAAAAGAAAAGAGCTCAGTCTATCATACCAAGCACGAGGTGCCTGCTTCAGACCATATAGAGCCTTTTTGAGTTTAAAAACATGATCTGTAAGACTAGGATCTTCGAAACTAGGAGGTTGTTTAACATAAACTTCCTCTTCAATAGAGCCATTTAAAAACACACTCTTAACATCCATCTGAAAAAGCTTAATGTTTTTATGTGCAACAAATGCAAGCATGATTCTTATAGCTTCTAATCTAGCTACAGGAGCAAAGGTTTCAATGAAATCTATATCTTCCCGCTGGTTATAGCCATGAGCTACTAACCTAGCTTTGTTTCTTACCACTCTCCCTTGTTCATCCAGCTTGTTTCTGAAAACCCATCTTGTTCCAATGATGCTCTTATTCTTTGGCTTCGGAACTAGGGTCCAGATGTCGCTTCTGGTGAACTAATTAGTTCTTCTTCCATGGCTAAGATCCAGTCATCGTCTGTCAAAGCTTCGTCTATCATCTTAGGCACTATTTCTGAGACGAAGGCATAAGATGCTTGATCTCTGAAGGATAATCTGGTCTTTATGCCTTTCGTCTGACTTCTTATGATCTGATCTTGTGGATGATGGGCCACGAACTTCCAATCTCTTGTTTGTGGTTGTGAGTCAGACGATCCTTCAATCTGAGGTAGAATCTCTTTAGATGGTTGAGCTTCGTCTGACTTGGGTGTTATAGACGGACCTATCTACATATCTGCAAAATCATCCTCAAGATCTGATAATCTCCTATCAGACGTTAGTCCATCATTGAACTTAACATATATAGATAGATTCTTCTACAACTAAGGTTATGGTGTTAAACACTTTATATGCATTAGAAGTATCAGAATATCCTAGAAAGACACCTTTATCCACCTTAGAGTCAAATTTTCCCAATTGATTTTTGGTGTTAAGGATATAACACTCACATCCAAAAGGATGAAAGTAAGCAATGTTGGGTCTTCTTCCTCTCCATAGTTCATAATGAGTCTTATCAAGCATAGGTCTGATCAATACTCTGCTTTGGACATAATAAGTAGTGTTCATAGCCTCTACCCAGAAATGCCTAGGAAGATAGTTTTCACAGAGCATGGTCCTAGCCATCTCTTGCAGAGTTCGGTTTTTCCTTTCAATTACCCTATTTTGTTGAGGTGTTCTCGGTGAAGAGAAGTTGTGAAAAATCCCATTCTTTTCGCAGAAAGATTTAAACTCAGCATTTTCAAACTCAGTCCCATGGTCACTTCTGATGCTAGAGATGCAAAACCCCTTTTCATTTTGAACTCTTTTACAGAATATCTTAAAGACCTTGAAAGACTCATGTTTATGGCCAAAGAAGTATACCCATGTATATCTAGTGCAGTCATCTACAATAACTAAGCCATATTTCTTTCCGCCTAAACTTACTATTCTTGTTGGTCCAAAGAGATCCATATGCAAGAGTTGTAACGGTCTAGAAGTGGAAACAGTGTTTTTAGATTTAAAAAAGGTTTTCATCTGTTTCCCTTTCTGACATGCTTCACAGAGAAGATGAGTTTTCCAAGAAATCTCAGGCAGTACTCTTACTAAACCTTTTTTCAAAATTTTTGAAATATGTTTCAGATTCACATGCCCAAGTTTTTGTGCCAAATCCATCTTTCATCTTCTCTGGACAGCAGACATGTTACCTTCTTCTTACTAAGATCAATCATATCAATCTCATACAGATTGTTATGTCATATGGCAGAGAAGACAGACTTACCATCGTCTGTTTTGACTACACATATGTCTTGTTGAAGGAGACGGTATAACCATTGTTACACAATTGACTTATGCTCAGTAGGTTATACTTCAGACCTTCAACAAACAGGACGTTGTCTATGGAGGTTAAGGAAGAGATACCAACTTTACCTACATCAGTAATGCGTCCTTTCCCCCATGCCTCCAAAGGCAACTGCTCCACCTTCAACCGGCTTTAGGTTTAGGAACATAGACCTTTCTCCCGTCATGTGTTGTGAGTAGCCATTGTCCAGGTACCAGCTCAAACCCTAGCCTTTTCCTACCAAGGATATCTAAAACATGAATAATCTGAGACTTTGGCACCCAAATCTTTTTGGGTCCAGCAGCATTAGTGCTCTTAGACATCTGTTTCTTCTCATGAATGCATCTAAACTTGGAGTGTCCAGACTTTCCACAGAAGTCTCATTTGTCTTGATCAGATTAGGTAGAATAAGATGCATCCATTTCGAAGCCTAAGCCAGATTTATCATGGGAATGTTGGTGATATTTTAAAAGCATTGTGAGAGTGTTAGAGCTCTCTAAAAACTTCCCAAAATCCATGGTCAGACAGGTAACTTCCTCCCTTAGATTTTCAACTATGGATGGATCATCTGTCTTACCATACGTACTGGCTTGACTTAGAGTCTCTTCAAGAGTCTTGACTTTCTCTTCAAGATCTGCATTTGACTTTCTCAGCAATTCAATTTCACAAATAGATTGTTTGAATTTTTGTTTAAATTTTTTGCATTCCTGAGAAATCATATGACAATTTTGAAGAAGAACGTCATAGGGCATCTTTTCTTCATCGTCTGATGAAGAACCAGATGAGCTATTAGATTCAGATTCAGAGTAGGATTTTACCTCTTCTTTTGCATCTATATCTGCCATTAGACAGATGTTAGCCTGCTCGTCATCTGAGCTGCTGCTTTGCTCACTATCTGAGTCATCCCATGTGGCCATCAGACTCTTCTTCTTTTTCATGCCACTGTAGGAGTTTTTCTTTCTTAACCTTGGACACTCAAACTTCATATGTCCAGGTTTTCTACACTCAAAATAGATGATCTCTTAACTATCCTCCTTCTTCTTTTTCTTGAATCTGGAATTCTTTTTTCTAGAGGATTGTCTGAACTTGTTTTTCTTTTTCAGCATCTGTTTGAACTTCCTAGACATGAGAGCCACCTCATCGTCTGTTGATCCGGTCGAGCTATCGTCTGAGGCTTCAGACTTTACAGCTTGAACCTTCAGGGCCTTCTGAGTGTTTTTCTTCTCTTTATTCTTAGTGCTGGTCTAGCCAACTATAAGGGTAGTGGAATCTTTGGTTGGGAGATGGTCTCTATTTTGTAAATGCACTTCGTGCACTCTTAGAACTCCTAGTAATTCATCCCAAGACAAGGTTCTCATATTCCTTGCCTCTTGGATAGTTATGGTCTTGGATTCCCACACCTTGGGCATACTGTCTAGGATTGATCTGAGCTTTAGTGAACGTGTGCCCGAGAGATTTTAGGTCGGTGGGAAGAACCTGAAGTCTTCTAAATATCGTCTACATTTTCTCCTTCCTTCATGGGGAAGCTCTCACAATGTCTAGTAAGAGTGACAACTTTCCTAAGTTGAACATCTTTTGTTCCCTCATAGTTGGTGCAAAGAGAATCTCAAATATCTTTGGCTAATTTGAGTCTACGCACCTTCTTATACTCGTTTCTGGTTAAAGCGCAGGTCAGAGTATATCTGGCCTTATTGTTGAGTTGAAGTATGTTATAGTCATCTTGGGTCCATTGATCTTTGGGTCTTGTGATGGGAATGTCTCCATGCATGATGATGTTCCATAGCTGATACTAAGTGGACTTGATGTACATCTCCATGCAATCTTTCCAGTAGGGATAATCATCTCCATGAAAGGTTGGAGGCCTTGTTAGAGAGGCTTTCTCAAGAATGAACTGGTTGTCGTGACTGGCCATTTGGATCTTTTCCTCTAGACACAGTCAGGTGCTCAACCCCTTAGAGGCTGATTTCTGATGCCAAACTATAAAGGCAAAAATCACAAGAAGGGGGGTTGAATTGTGATTTATAAAATTTTTGTAAACTTTTCGCAAATAACTATCGTCTATTACAGATTCAAAAATAGCGTTTTAGAAAGGACTAACACAAACAATGTTTAATAGAAATGACAGACAAAACCTTTTTCAAAACATATAAATCACAACACAAAGTCGGTTCAAAACAATTAAAAGAGAAAGAGCAAAGAAAAGAACACAAAGATTTATACTAGTTCGTCTCACCCCAATACTACGTCAAGTTCTTGGAAAACCACCAAGTTTCCACTAACTTTACCAAGTTACAAGTATTATTCACTGCCCCTTCTGGCTCACCCAAGTAGTTTTTACACTTAGCCTCTCTAAGCTAAAAAACCAAGTATTTTTTCTTACCAAGCCACTTCTGGCTCTTACAACAAATAAGAAGATTCGTTGAAGGTTGGGGCACATAGAATAAAAGTATCATCTTACAGATGGATATACAAATGAAGAACAAAGTCTTTTTCACTCAAGATACTCAAGGTATTTTGAGAGCTTTTTACAACTTGAAGAATTTTTCAAGAGAAGAATAAAGGCTTGAAAGAATACTTGAAAGGTTTGAATTAAGTACGTAGCTTCAGCAACTTCAAACACTTCTGCTATATATAGACTTGCTGAGGAAGTAACCATTGTCTCTAAACGGCCTTCTTGCATGCGTCTAATCAGCGTCTGAAGGAGGGTGGCCGTTGGAGCATTAAATGCTTGTCACCAACTAGTTACTTTGAGCTGATAAAGCACTATGCTTATCTTCCTTGAGAGGCATTCCATATCCTTCTGCTGTAGTGGTCACATCGCTTGCTTAGACAAGTATTCATTGCTAGTTGTAGCGCGTCTTTTGAGGTGAGGGAAAGTTTTACAACTTTGACTCTTCTTTCTGTTTTCCTTTATGCACTTTGACAGATCCTAGGAAGGATGTTCCATGAACATTCCCTACAAAATAGATTAAAATGATAGTGCATTTACTATGCCTTTAAATGCTTTTTCAAACTCAAGCATCTATCTACGTATTGTCTGTATCTTACAAACGCAGATACAACAATTTCGTCCGTTGGCATTTTCAAACGCAATCTTTTTAGCTTAATATTTATTTGCATCAAATCAAAATTATTCAGGGTCCTGATTCGTCTTATGACTCAACAATTGGATGGTAACTTCTTCATAGCCTTTTTTCTACCTTATTTACAAAAATAGAAATGGAGGGTTTTTATTTTTATTATATGCTAATATGGATTGGATTTGCAATAAAACTAGTCAATACTCAACACTTACTACTTGGTTAACTTCTCAAAACAACACTACTATTGTGTTTGATTTTGCTTACAATCTTCAAATCAGAGTTTGAACAAAAGTTTTTAAACATGGTTTAAGAGTTATTAAACAAAAAAATATACACGCACTAATTTTATTTTAATAATCATGCAAAGGCTTTGTACTTGCTAAGGAAACTTGTACAAACATTCTTCTTTCTGCTTTATCCTTTTAATTTAATATATGTTTTATTATTACTAATAAATTCATTTCATATAAATTAATTAACAAAAGGGCATATTCGTTTTGTATACCAAAACAAATTAAAAGGAAAAAAAATTTAAATCATATGAAACTACAATTACATACCAAAACGTATTTGTAGTTTTATATAATTTAAAGCTTTTTTTCCTTTTAATCCTCCAATTCAATTTTCTCCTTGCCAGAAAATTTGAGATTTAGGATGGAGCCTTATACAGCCCATGTGAAAAGTAACGAAACAAAATGAAGTGAACTTATGTAGTCCATACTAAAGGCAAAAAAAAAACTTTAGCATAACCACCCTATTCGTATCAGTACAAAAACATTTTGATCAATTACCAAATATACCCCTGCTCCTTTTAATTTAATATAAGTCTTATTATTACTAATAAATTCATTTCATATAAATTAATTAACAAAAGTGTATATTCATTTTGTATACCAAAACAAGTTAAAATGAAAAAAAGTTAAATTGTAGTTTCATATGATTTGAATTTTTTTTCCTTTTAATTTGTTTTGGTAAGCAAAATGAATATATCCTTTTATTAATCATATGAAATGAATTTATTAGTAATAATAAAACATATATTATATTAAAAGGATAAAGCAGGGATATATTTGGAAATTGATCTAAATGTTTTCGTACTGATACGAACAGGGTGGTTATGCTAAAGTTTATGTTTGCCTTAAGTATGGACTGCATAAGTTCATTTCATTTTGTTTTGTTTCTTTTCACATGGGCTGTATAAGGCTCCATCCTAAATCTTAGTTTTTCTAGCAAGAAGAAAATTGAATTGGAGGAAGATTGATTTAAAAACTTCTGTTCAAACTATGATTTGAAGATTGTAAGCGAAATCAAACACATTGGTAGTGTTGTTTTGAGAAGTTAACTAACTAGTACTAAGTTTTTCGTGTTGAGTGCTGACTGGTTTTATTGCAACTTTAGTCTAGATTATCATATAATAAAAATAAAAAACTCGATCTCCATTTGTGTAAATAACGTAGAAAAAAATGCTACGAGGAAGTTACCATCCAACTCTCCAAGAAAAAAAAATCACTAATGAAGCACCTGGAACATTCCTACGTACATACAAGCTAAGACAGCGCATGTCCCATGATGAGTCTATATGTCCAACTAATGTCCAATGGATTTTGAAAAATAATGGATGAGAAAGAGAGAGGAGGGAGAGGGAGGGAGGAAATGAAAGAGAAGGGAGAAGAAAGAGAGGAAATAAAAGTTAGTATTTTTTTTATCCAATGGATTTTACTTTTTATTTAATGTAATCTAATGTATTTTAAAAAATAGTGGATGAATTATTAATCATTCATAAGATTAAATTGATGGATTGGATCCAATCCATTATTATTATTTTTTTAATAGATGGATTGGATGAATGATGGATTGTTTTGCCCAATGTTTTGAAAATTGGACCGGTCATTGAACCAGTGATAGCACTGGTTCAAGGTTCAATGGTTCAACCGTGGTTAAACCAGTAATAAATAATTAATATTTTTTAAAATTTTAATAATAATAATAATAATAATATATGAATTAAAAATATTGAAAGATAATAATATTTTTTATACTATAATATTATATTTATGTTTTTCAATATGTTTATATGAAGTTGAACCAATATTAATTTTTTTAACTGTTAAGTTAAATCAATATTTTATTATTATAAGTTAAATCAATACTCTAGACATAGAACTAAAATTTATGCATATAAAAATATATTATGAGCTACGTTGCCTATTTAAACAATGAAAGAAATCTAGCTAACTAAAATATATTTTAGAATAAATTTTAGAACTATTAATTGTCTAGTATGTTCATTCGTTGGTTGTATAGTGTATTCATACATTGGTTGTGTACCAATTCATATTCAATTCATTAATAGTGCATGACTAAAAGATTGAATCAGATAGTAGTTGCCTTTCTTGAAAATCAATAACGTGTTTGGGTTGAATTCATTTTCATCAGGTTATACTATTTAGGATTGTAGAAAGGGTGTAGAGTTAAATAATTGATAGTATTGTGCAAAAGCAAATCAGTTGACCATCTAGATTAACATTCATAATTTAAAATAGCACTGATAAACTTTGATTCATTTTCAAAGCTTATTCTCACGTTAGTAGCTAGGCACTACTTTCTCATTGGAAAGTTGAGTCCCACATCAATAGTCTGGCCTCGACGGTTCAGCATTGCTGAGTCTCATAATAAAATTGTCACTCCATACAACATAAGTCCCACATCGTGAAAGTTGCAAAGTGAAATGCATTTCTTGTCTTATAAAAGCAACTAGTTGAGTGGTGACTACACTTAAGAGTTGCTAACACCCCAGAAGTCCCACATCAGTGGAGAACCAAACCGAAATGCTTTTTGTATGTTATAGAAGCATTAGAATTTTTCTATACCGCTTAACAATGCTCCGCGGTAACTTACAAGTAGTTAAATTTTTTAAAAAAAATTCAATATTTTTATCAAACCGGATTGACCCATTGAACCATCAATTTTCATCGGTTTGGCTGATTTTTATCCGATTTTACCGGTTCAACACCGGTTGTTTGATGGAATGGTTTTGTGTACTAATTGGACCGGAGGACTAGCCGGTTCAGTAGAACTCGCTGGTCCGATTTTAAGAACAATGATTTTGCCACCCCTAGATTGAATTTTATTTAATGGATCATGGATGGATTGAATTTTGTAAATGAAATTTTAATGGAACAAAATGGTTAATGGATTATTTTTATCCAATCCATTATAATCTGACTCAAAATTTATCCAATCCATCCATTTGCCACCCCTACACAGAGCATTTCCAGTTTAGTATCTTTTTTTTATACTTTTAAAGTGAGTTTTATTATTAAACATCACTCATTTTTATTTATTAGTATTTAAATAACTATTCTCTCCAACCCAACAAATTTTTTTAACAAATTAATGAGTCCTACAAATAACTTCACATTCTTACATTTTATCAATATTAATCACTATTAACTTTTTTTTTAATTTCTTATAAAAGTACATTGTTGGGACCACAACAAAAACTTAGTAGTAGCATTTATACAAGCACCTGGTGCTAAACATGTTCTTATTAAGTTACTACTCTGATGTTTGGTTCTTATTTAGCAACCATTCTTATTAGAGCATCTCCACTAGAGGTGCTTGTGGAGATAGTTCCTAATAACCATTAATGCTAAATTAGAATAGCCTGTTAAAGTAGTTTTTTAATAAGAACTTGTAAGGGCATCTCCTACAGAGGTGCTTATTCGACTTTTACCCATTAAGAATCAGTGCTTACTAGAAATTCATTGTTGGAATTCTATTTTATTAAGCACAATTTAGGCACCGGTGCTAAATTTTTATGTGGGCTCATCAATGTACTTTTACCTGTCGCAACCAGGGTCGCGGTAGGATGGCAAAAAAATAAGTTTAAAAACAGAGGAGTCGCCACCATAGTTTATTAGGGTAAACTACGAAAAAAACCTTTAAAGAAAATGGTCTCAATACGTAGGAGCTCTGAATTCTCCATTGCACCTGGTTTCGATACCATTTTTTTTTAAATGTTTTTCCGTAATTTTCCTTAATAAACTATGGTGGTGACTCCTTTGTTTTTAAACTTATTTTCTCGCCGTCCCGCCGCGACTCCGGTTGTGACATTACCAAATAATAATAAAAATAGTTAGTAGTAAATAATGTTAATGAAATGCAAAAATATGTGGTTATTTCTAAGACTCATTTAGGAAAACTTTTAAAGTTGCTGGGTTTAAGAGAAGAATTGCTTAATTGTAAAAAATAAAAATAAGTGATGCATGACTGTGGGACCATTTAAGACATATAAAAAAAATGTTAGAATGGAGATGGCCTAATGCACTGAGAGCATCTTTAATGTAGGTTCTTGTGCAAGCTCTTAAAATTAAGAACTTGTTCTTGTGAGTTCTCTATTGGAGAAGAGTGAGTTGTGTTTCAGGCTAGAGAACCACTTGTAAAAGAAACTAGAGAATTAGGTTCTTAACAATAAAAAAAATTGTAGTCCATAGACAATGGATAGAAAGGAAAATCACAACAATGACCATCACACCTTTAGACGCCGCACCCGTGATTTTGGTTGCACCCCTGTGGATTTGCCACCTCCACCTGCAACAACAAATAAAAAGGGAAAATTACGGGAAAAAAAAGAAAGAAAAAATACAAAAAAAGAGATTCATAGAAAAAAAAAAAAAAAGGAAGAGAGTTGAATAAGGATGTTGAGAAGAGATATTGAAAAGGAGAGAGTATGGAAGAAAGGGAAGAGAGGTGGGTGTGGGAGAAGAGAAGGAAAATGGGAAATATGGGGAAGGGGGTGGCCTGTGAGAGAGAGAAAAGAGAAAGGATGAAAGAAAAAAAAATAGAATGGGCATGGCCTAAAAAAATAAATTAAGAACCTATATTTAGTTTTAACATTAGAGTAATATATAGTAAAGCTTCTTAAATAACATGGGAAGAAAGGCCCAACAAAAAGTAAAATAAGAACACCTTCTAGCCCTAGAACCCAATTCAGGCGAATTGGGTTCTAGGGTTGGAGATGCTCTAGGTGCTTGTATAAGCACCGACACTAATTTATGTTGTGGGTCCTATTGTATTTTTCTACCAAATAAATTATAGGTCCAACATTAGTGTACTTTTACCAAATAGTAATAATAAAAATAGTTGGTGGTAATTAATGTTATGAATTGTAAAAATATATGGTTATTTCTAAGACTCATTCAGTAAAATTCTTAAAGTTGCCGGGTCAGAGTGAAGATTTGCTTAAATTATAAAAAATAAAAATAAGTGATGTGTGATTGTGAGACCCATTGAAGATGTATTAAAAAAATCTACAATGGAGATGGCCTAAGGCACTAAGAGCATCTTTAATGCAAGTTCCTATGGAAGTTCTTAAAATTTAGAACTTGTTCTTGCTGAGTTCTTCCATTGAAAAAGAATGACTTGTCTTTTAGGATGGAGAATCAGTTTTTGTAGAAGAACCTAAAGAACTAGGTTCTTAAAATAAAAGGGAAAATAACAATTATGACTGTTGCACCTTTGAACACCTCACCCATGGTTACATCACTCGTGGTTGTCATCGCACCACCATGGATTTTCCACCTCCACCTACAAAACAAATAAAAAGGGAAAATAAAAAAAATAAAAAATACAAAAAGAAGATTCGGAGAAAAAAGGAAGGGGATTGAGAAGAAAGATTAAAATGGAGAAGGTTTTAGTGAAGAACTGAATATTTATCAAAGTTACAAGCTCAACATTTTCAACAATACAATATAAAAACATATTGAATTGAAGGCATTCTCACTACTTAGTACATATATAGTATAAAAACATATTGAATAGAATATGCCATATAAGGTTCAACAAAAGTACATCAAAGAGTATCCTTTTTATTTTCAGTTTAAGTAAAACACCTTCTTTCTATAATTGTACAAAATAGTAAATTTTAAAGAATAGTCCAATTAGGCAATTACCTCATTAGCTAAGAGAGCAAAATCTTCTAGGTTCTTGCTTGCAAAATTCTACTATATCCCGCCAATTTTCCTTAGAAAAAACCTGGAGCCTGGAGGCATTACAGAAAATTCACATGTTAGCCTAAACAATAAGTATAAGTATATAATACAACTATCTCCAAAATAGGTTAAACTGTTGAACATTAAAGCCTTACAAAAGTCACACCCACTAATAAAAGCAAAGTTACAATGTCAAACACAACCAAAATTCTAAAACCGTGGGAGGAATCATTAAATCACTGACATTACATTAAAAACTTATTCTACATAGAAACAAAAAAAATGATCAAAAATTAAAAAGATCAGAATGAGAGGAAGTATATACCGTAAGCTTTGACGATTATGAGAAAGTCTCAGACTCCACATCTAAATCCAAACCCTCAAGGCCTAAACCACAATAGTCCTAAGTTTTGCAAGTCCAAAAATGGATAAAGAAATCATAAACAGAGACAAAAAATGGTTTAAATGGAAACATAAATCATAAATTTAACATGCAAATCAAAAAATACCTACTAAGTTGTAAATACAAGACCAAATATCAACGCAAAACGGTGAACCCAAAGCGCAATGCAAAAGCTACTGCATTACGGTCACGATTTGAGTGAACAACGATAGAAGGATGGTGAATCACCCTCATGAAAGGCATCAACGATGCCGCAAACTTCTTACTACTTAGGACTTCTATCTTAACTTTCGATACTTTGTGAGTGTGAGTTGGTTTTAGGGTTAGGCTTAAGCATCCAGATGCAGCCTCCAGGTCAGGTAGTTGGTGAATATAGGCTTGGGCTGTGTATTGAGACTTGACTTAAGTAATGAGTAGTGTATGTTATGAAGGGAATTAGGCTTCGTCGAATGGGCCTGTCCTAAAAGCTTATGTTTAGCCTAATAGATTCGGGTCGGTTTGGTTACTAACGGGCCATAAAATCAAAATTGAACCCAACCTAATCTACTCATGCTAACATGTATTTTTGACCCACTATACCCTTTGACCCTCTCAAAACTACCCAAATTGCAATTCTTTTCGGTTTGCACGGTTTTGGGTTGGGTCGGGCTATCTTGTTTACCCCTACAAGTAATGCCTTGATAATTACAAATTGGTTTTTAATTTATTTTTATTAACTAATTAATTTCTTTTACCACAAGTTTTCTTAACATTCCCTGCAAGTTAAAAATAATTAAAACTCACTCTCTCTTAGTGTCCCTCATTCTCCATGACACACACAGAGTACTTTCCCCTTCTCCTTTTAATTTTTTTCTCACCTATATCTCACAAATAAAGTAAAGCTAGTTTACTATCATCATAGCTAATCAAGAAACAAAGTAGAAGCAAGCAGCTCAACACTTCTTCTCGTCTATTCAATTGCTAAGGTAAAGGGGAGTGGAGATTTAACTTCATCTATCATTGATCAAAAGGAGTAGGACGAGATTTGTCCCCAAATCTCTTTAGTTTGTATTCTTGATGTAATTTTATTTCCTTATTTTATATTGGTTGATGTTGCTGGTGTGAGCTTTAATTTTTTTTATACTATTTCCATGGTTGGTTTTGATGATGTGACAACTAATCATGATTTGTATGGTTTGATTTTAAATTAAATTGGTAAACTTACGTTTACAAATTGATTAAGAGAATGAAATTTCTTAATGATTACTATTAGTATATATACATGGTTCAGTCATATGGACTCATGTGGAAGTAAAATGATTTTTTTTACAACTCCAGTTATTATTAACATATTTATCATTTTAAAATTATTGGCTTAAAGAAATTAGATGTTTAAAAATATTTTATTCCTCTATTTTTCTAAAAAGAGACTCTCAGCATTCATAAACAAATTAACTTTTTTTATGATATAAGTATATAAAAAATGAATAATATATGAGAAAAAAGACTATGCACTAACAGTGTAAAACTGTCATCCAATCACAAACCACCATGTATGGTAAGTTTATTGACTTTTACATTAATTACCTTAAAAGTCATACCAACGATGATTTGTGATTGGATGATAGTGTAAAATTGTTTTACACTATTAGTGTATCACCATTAAACTCATAATATATTCAGTTATTCATAGAAAAATAGGATTATCACTAGTTTGAACAATTTAAATATATAGTTTGATATTTTATTTTGGAATGTGTTGAAGGTTTTAGTCGATCCAATTGGTTGATTTTCATGCAACAACAAAATTTGCACGCCCAGTGGGACCAGAGTACTTGAATTGATAACAAAGTTTGAGGTTGGATCCGTTTGGCCAATGCATTTGCGCTATGGTAAAAATATAGGAGAGAAGGAACCAACTCATAAGAATACTTATAGTAGAAAAATGACTGAAACACACACCCTTGGCATGCCCGTGTCTATAATGCATGTTGCACCGTCAATGCTAGCACCAAATGTAGCTACTTTGCTTGTCGGTTTTACTATCGATGCCACGATGGTGGGAACTGAGGCTCCTACTGTTATGACGATGTCATTCATTAGGCAACAAATTGATATGGGAATTCATGATATTATGTACCAAGTCTCCAAACAGCTTTTTGATATTGTTAGACCAATGTTGCATAATGAATTCTATCATGCGAAGGAGTTGGACAGTAGGGGCTCTAAATCGGTTGAGAGTTCGGCAACATCCTCAACACAAGGATGGAATGTTCAGCCGAATCAAGGATTAGGGCAAAATTATGAAGTCCGACAAACTCCTCTGACAAGAGTATCACAAGTAGGAATTCCTACGCCTTCGACACAACTGAATGTGATACAACCGAACACAGTACTGGTAAGACCACCAGTAGGGGTTCAACCGAATGTATTTCAGGTCGTACCATCTCCAATAGGGCAAGTTATTACTATTCAGGTTCCACCATGAGATGTGATTCAGCCAAATATGGTAACTACTCTTGATGTTCAAATGACAGTACCTTCGATAGGATATGTTTCATCAGTCCAACTGAATCATATCCAAGTACCTCTTATAAATAGTTTACCGCTAGTTACTGAAATACCATATTTGTACAATAATGTTGCAATTAATCCAATGTTTAGGGGCATGGATTGAGTGGTGATCATGTTATGCAAAATAATTTTTCTAATGGGTAAGTGACCTAACAAAGAGGTTGTTGAATGTTGTGGGAAATATTGGAATGCCGCATTTAGGTCAGCCTAACATGCAAGCAACCAACATTGTACCGAATGCAACGAATAACGAACAAGCTTGTAATTATTTTTCGGCAAACACATCGGCAGTAGCTGGATCTTAGATTGGAATGTCTGCAAGGAATCCTCAACTGATCGATCCCGAAATAATAGCTGAAACCATGAAGAAAAACCATGAAGAATTACTTTGGTATTCAACTCAAGCCTTTAGAGGGGCTAGTTTACTGAAGGCCTTATCCAGAATGGGTGGACAAAATGATCCCATTGCCGAAAGGGTATAAAACTCCCAATTTTACCACTTTTTTAGGAGAAGATGGTAAATCAACGTTGGAGCACATAGGATGATTTACGGTCCAATGTGGGGGAAGCAAGTCAGAATGAATAACATAAACTCCAACTATTCCCTTTATCTCTCACAAGAACAACTTTTACTTGGTATTCGTCTCTATCGCCCAATTCGGTCCAAAATTGGGTTGATATGGAAAGATGTTTTCATAGCCGATTATATCGTCCTCAGCCAGAAGTTACCATTACCGATTTAATGGGGATGAAGCAACAAGTAAATGAATCGACAGTGGAATTTATTGAGTGATTCAGGAAGATGACTAGTAGATGTTCTGTATAGTTTCTTGAAGTCAAATACACTGTTATTGCCATGGGGAACATGCACTCTCAACTGAGAGAGAAATTGGTAGCACAAGAATGTAATTATTTGAGTCAATTGGCATCTAAGGCTACTTGAGCCAAACAATTCATCCTAGACAAAGAAAAAAGGTGAGCTAGTAAAGGGAGAGGCCTCATCTTGTGTCCATAATTGAAGCTAATGAGTATGAAGCAATCTCTGTAGATAATGAAGCAAAAATCATGGCAACCAAAATATTAAGAGGTAAACCTTACTCTTGCCCTGCTTTGAGAGTGGCGAAGAGCAAGGTTTCTAGTGCTTCAAATGACAACAAATATTGTAAGTGGCATAATTCATATAGTCATCATACAGCAAATTGTCTGGTAATTCAACAAGCCATTCATAAGGCCTTAAAGGAAGGAATATTTAAGCTTATTGATAAGAGTATAGCCGAGATGACTGTTGATACAAACCTTTTCCCTAGTATTGACATCAACATGGTCTCTTGCAATAGTGGTAGGAAACGTGGACTAACTGTTTGGCAGTCGAAACATGTGGAAGATTCAGCATTAAGCACTTAACCTCAAACCAGTGTGTTTCAAAAGGTTAGGCAGATCAAAATCTTTGATGCCAAAGGGAGTGCGGGCACCTCATCAAGCTTTGTAGAAAATAAGTAAAGGGAAGTGCTTCTGTTAGCAAGGGCTTTCCTCTATACTTGGGAAGAACTAAAACCTTTGAAATGAGACCCTTAGTAGAGATGTGTCATCTAAGGCAAAATCAGCAATATATGAGGATAAGGCTAAATTGACCATTTTAGATGATTCTCCTATTCCTAAAGGAAAGAAAAGGATGGACGGATTCAAAGTCAAGAATGGTATGAGGACTTTGAAGATTATAGTAAAAAAACAATGAAACTCTTAGTAGCCGAATGATTAAGCCTTCGGCCAATGTGAAAGAAAGAGAATGGACACATAATTGGCCAAAAGAAAGGACGCAACAACCTAAACCTTTGACAAGGACTTAAAATAGGAGAGAATAGAGGATGAGATCTGTACAGAGAATGAAACAGGGTTTGATGTTAATTAGTGAAGTCAAAGGACAGGGTGAAAAGGAAATTTCCTCTCCAAAGGTTGTTGTAGCATTGCAACGGACATTCGGTAACAAAAAAAGAGAGACATCAGCAAATCTCATAACAAAAGTAAACCAGTCGATTGCAGAAGATGGAAAAGGCAGAGTTGATTTAGAATTACCTCCACATGATGATGATCAACAAGATATTAATGAGGCAGAGTTATATGCTAATTTAACAGAGAAAGTACAGAGTCAAAAAAAATGATCAATTTATTATTTCTTCCTAAATAATCAATTCAAGGTTGGATCAGGATTTTGAAGATTCTTTGTTGGATTTTATGCTTGGTGAGTAAGTTGACTTTTTGTCAGCAGAAATTGATGTGATGAGTCTTATACCCAGCGAATTCTGGGCTAATAAAAATCAACCAGATCGATTAAATGGAGATGTCTTCGCTGAGGAGGTCGAGTGGGCAACTTTGATTGAAGCACTTGCTTAATCAGCTAATGCAATTGTGTTTGAGAAGCCTACTGACGAGATGGGAAAACATCTCAAGCCATTATATATTAAAGCACATATCAATGGCAAAACTCTCAGCAGGGTGATAGTAGATGGATGAGCTATTTTAAATGTTATGTCAATCATCACTAGGAGAAAACTTGGAACAATAGTTGATGATTTCACATCCACAAACATGAAGATGATAAATTTTACTAGTGGGGCTACCAATGCTTTAGGAGTGTTGGTTGCTGATATTACTATTGGAACCAAAACAAAGAAGGCAGTGTTCTTCGTAGTGGAGGCAAAACCTGCCTATTCCTTATTGCTCGGTCGTGATTGGATACATGGTAGCAAATGTGTGCCTTTTACTTTACATCAATTGCTTATGTTCTAGGAAGGTGATCTAGTGGAGGTAGTGCCTGCTAATAAAAGTCCTTTTGAAGTCGATCTGAGAATAGTATAAACCATTTTCTATTCTACTCATATGGAACCAATTCAAGTTCCAGATAATTATGAAGAGGGTTTATGAAAGGCTTGTAATTTAACTTCCAAGGGTTTTGAAATTGAAACTCAGGTCGAAACCATGACCTTCGACGTGTTTGATCCATATAGAAAGACAAAGAAGTTATGCTAGATCTATTGGATCAGTTGACTTTGTTCAATGCAGAGAGTAAAATAGCCAATTCAATAGTATTAGAAGATGTAGAAGAGATCCATGATGCCCTTGAAGGGAAAGAGATAGAAAGAAAAATACCAAGACAGCCAAAATCACTCGGGGGCATTCTGCCGAGATTTTGACTGAGGTATGTGGGCCACAACTCCTTATTCAGAAACAGGTACCTAGAATGAATAAGGTTAATGGTTTGTTGATCGAAGAAGAAAGGGATGATGATAGAGGACTAGGAAGCTCCAATAAGAGCTTAAAGTGGAGTCAATTCTTAGAATATGAGTTTATTTAACTGGGCATTTTATTGGGCTTTGCAATTGGCCTTTTATGTTTTTAGTGATCTTTCCTTTTTAGTTATGTTTCCTTTTTGTTTAGGTCCATTATGACTTGTGTTGGCCCTTTCTAGTTATATAGGCCTTTTTTTATTAGAGTTAGTATAAATAGGTCCTTAGGACACATTTGTAAAAAAAAAAATCTTTGATGAATTGAAAATTAGCTTTGTGCTAAGTGTGAGAGTTCTCTCTTGGTTCTTGTGTTGAACCTTTAGATTCTTATCAAAGAAACATTTTTTTTGTGGCAAATCCTCCTAGACTTATCAAACGAGCTTCGTTTGTGGTGTCATATTTCATTTCTGATCTTTCCGTTTAATATTTTTCTTCACCTTTTTGGTTTCCGTTCTTTCCGTTTGATGCTGAATTTAAGATCCGAAAAAGGGGTATTTATCATTTGGTAATCAGAGCTAATTTTCAGCATCATTCATTTGAGGTTGCGTTAAGATCTGTTCGGGAGGTGCAATTAATTCGCGTCAAGAGCTAGTTCAAATTGAAATTGCTACAACAATATTGGTTCGTCAAATTCCATTCACATCTTGTGCCTTTGATTTTAGTGTTGCTAATTTGTGCGTCATCTTTGTTGTCTTAATTCCAATCAGTTGCTTTAATATGAATTGTGCCTCTGTTTTGATTCAGCGTCACTTTATTTCTTTTGTGACTTTGATTGCTTTTGGCACCCCATTTTTGTGTGCGTCAATTTCTTTTGAAGCTTGTTGTTCCCTGCCTTTAATTGTTTCAATCTATATTTTGAGTTTGACTTGTTGTTCGTTCATCTTATATGAATCATTTCTTGTGTTTGTTTGTTTCAAATTGAGTCAAATTTCACACTGTGTTCTTCATGTTCTTATTGTTCATGTGTGTTCTTGAGAGACTTTGGCAAAACCCTTTGGTTTGATCCATAAAAATTTTGGTTCGAGTTTGGGTGTTTTTTGTAAATATTAAAAAGTTTGAGGACTTATTAGCAATAGAAAAGGACTTAAAGATAAAAAAAGAAAATATTGGGGCAAAAGTGAAAATACAAAAACTATAGAGGCCAAATTAAAAATATGAAAAGTTTTGGGACCAAAATGCAATTTTGAAAAAATCTAATAAAACAAATTATACCATTGGAAAGAAAAAATTTTGCCCTATAAGAAGTCCTTCTACAACATTGTCAAATTCTTTCTTTTTCATACATTTTATGCAATTTTGTCTCTCTTGAATACACTAGTTCTTACAAAGTTGAAAATTTGAGTTTCTTAGTTTGTGTTGCTCTTATTCTTGTGTCTTCTAGTCTTGTCTTTTCTTGGTATTCTATTTTGAGTTGTCACTTTCATTTCTTTTAGCTTTTATTGCTTGTCTTTTAAATTTCCTTGGTTTTGTCTTCGAGTTTTCCTTTAATTAGTCTCTTGAGTCAAGTTTGGATTTGTGACATCTTTCACATTGAAAATTCTTTGTTATTGAAATTTGGAGGTTCTTTTCAAGAACTAAAGAGGAACAAGAGTGGTAAAAGGAAAGTTTGCTCATTATAGAAGAAGTCTTAAAAGAGAGAAATACGAGTGGACTTTGAGTGAAACACTAAGTTGAGTGGTGAGGTCTATTTTTCCATTAATTGTGCTAACCATTTTTTTTGTAGGTATGGCTTCAACAAGTGAAGAAAATATATTGATAGAATTGAGGAAACTTGGTGATGAAATGGAGAGAATGAGAAGAGTGTATAATGAGGGGTTGGATAGAGTTCAAAGAAGTTTCCAAAGGAATAGTGAGAGGTTGAAGAATGTAGAAAGGAGGGGAATTAAAAGAGAGCAAGAGAGAAAAGAAACAAAAGAAATAAAAGATAAATAAATGGGAGAAAAAGAAAAGGAGTTAAAAGAGAAAGTGTTGAGAGAGAAAGAAATAATTGAAAAATAGAATGAAAAAGAGAGAGCAAAAGATAAAGAGAATTATGATTATTCTTATTTTTATTCTAACTCTTTGTTTGATTGTGAAGATTCTCTTGTGAAAGAAATTGAAGAAACGTCCTCAAAGGAGGAGTGCAAGACTCTAATTTCTTCTCTTAAATTGGATTGTGAATTTAATTCTTCTTGTAAATTTGATTGTGCACCTAACCATATAAATTCTTTTGTTTTGATGCCTAAGGAAGAATTGTACATCAAGGATTAATGGGTAAAACAATTTGGAGAAGAAGTAGAGACATATGAGGACCAATGCAACAATAGAGGGAAGAAAATTTTGGCTTACACCATCTCTAGACCTTGTGATTTAATTGGTGTGTACTATGTGTTAATCCAAAATGCTTGTGAATTGTATTTTACTTTTGGCTTGCATGATATTGTTTTAGGTGATGGTGTCAAGTCCTTAAAATTTGAGATTAATGCACATCATTTGGACTTGTATGATCATGATAAGCCTTCCTCTATGTGTGTTGTTGTTTATGGAGAAATTGAGAATGATGAGTTCTATAGGCATAAAGAGCATAGGTTTAAAGATGTTGCATTTTGTGTGCCTAAATATTCATTTCATGATTCATTAATTGGAGGAACTCATAGTGAAAGTTTAGTGATGTATGAACATTTCTTTTGGAATTACACGAAGTATGAAACATTCAAATGTATTGATAGGTGAATTATGCATAAAATGGTCAAATCTAAATTTTTTGTTTATGGTTTGAAAATATCATGCCTTGTTCATAATTTTCATTGGATTGAGTTGGCTATGGAATTTGTGTTTAAGCATTTCATTTCAGTGTTGTTTAATGGTTTCTTTAGACTTGTATTTGATCCGGGAGGATTGATATATAAGCATATAGACAATAAGAAATTTGTCTTTTTAAGGGATTCAAGTCTCAATAGAGATAATGTTTTCTATTTTTAATATTTTCTCAAAACTAAAACTTGTTGTTCTGTGTTGTTTTTGTGATGTAGGTACCTTGGCTCCAATTTCGAGGTCAAATTTTCTTCAAGAAGGAGGGGATGATAGAAGACTAGGAAGCTACAAGAAGAGCTTAAAGTGGAGTCAATTCTTAGAATATGAGTTTATCTAATTGGGCATTTTATTGGGCCTTTGTAATTAATTGGCCTTTTATGTTTTTAGTGATGTTTCCTTTTTTGTTTGGGTCCATTATGACTTGTGTTAGGCCTTTTTAGTTATATGGGCCTTTTTTTATTAGAGTTAGTATAAATAGGCCCTTAGGACACAATTGTAAAAAAAAAATCTTTGATGAATTGAAAATTAGCTTTGTGCTAAGTGAGAGAGTTCTCTCTTGGTTCTTGTGTTAAACCTTTAGATTCTTATCAAAGAAATATTTTCTTTTTGGCGAATCCTTCTAAACTTATGAAACGAGCTTTGTTTGTGGTGTCATATTTCATTTCTTATCTTTCCATTTTATATTTTTCTTCACCTTTTTGGTTTCAGTTCTTTCCGTTTGATGTTGAATTTAAGATCCGAAAAAGGGGTTTTTTATCATATGAGTTGGTAAATCTTATTAAAAGGTACAAAGACTACTTTGCTTGCGACTACCATGAAATGTCAGGTTTGTCTTAAGAATTAGTACTCAAACATCGCTTGCGGATTAAACCACATTTTAAGGCTCATAAACAACCACCCAGGAGAATCAATCCTCGACTAAGTCCTCATATAAAGGTAGAAATATAAAGACTACTAAAAGTACGGTTTATCAAGATGTACGATAAGGTATACTGAGTGGTTGTCCAACATTGTTCCCGTTATCAAGAAAAATGGTAAGTTGAGGGTATGTACCGATTTAAGATATTTAAATTTGGCTACTCCTAAAGATGAGTATATGTCTTGCACATAGCTCCCAAGAGATTTTCATAATGAAGGAGTCATTCACATGCCTTGCTTGATGAGGCCCTAAACCACCTTTCTCCTTTGGCTTACAAATAGACTTCCATTCCACCTAATGAACCTTCGTATTTGTGCTTGTATCTCCCCAAAGGAAATTCCTACTAATTTGTGTTAGAACCAAAGACATTGGATGATGTCTAGCTCCTAAAAAACCATATGATTTTGATGATAACAAATATATTAAAATTTGATGGACTAATGGATTTCATTGAGTGTTACAGGATTACTATCATCCAAGAAAACTTTGGTATTGAAATCCTTAACTCTTACTTTGCTCTAAGCATATATATTCAGCGTCTAATTCATTGTTTTCAAACTCTGATACAAGTTGTTATTAAAAGAACATCTAGCGTCTAATGCACTACAATTAAACAAGTGTCCAAGAGTTTGTGAAAACTAGCATCCAAAGTGTTAAGCTATATTTGAATGTCCAAAATGGAGATAAGAAACTCACAATGTTTTCTATCGTCCAAAGTTTACATAGTACACATGTGCATTTCACGAGGATGATTCATGCTCAAAAAGCTATGTACCTTTACTCCCTCATATTTTTGAATTGCTAATTATTTGCTAATTATTTGAATTTCAAGTGTGTACTGAGACAGGTCACAAAAAGGAGCATATTCTCTTCAAGATCGTTAATTGTACAAGTAGTGGAGACAACTGCTTAGAAAAGGATAGTACTATTGTCCTCTTTCTCTCTCCGTTCCAAGCTGCCACGTAGCAATAGTACAACCCTGTGAGAGAACGAATTTTCGCCAAGGCTTTAATCCCATAAATTGAAGCCTATAAATTTAGAAAAAAAGCACAACAAAGAAGACTACTGAATCTGTGAAATCAAGCAATATCATCAAGCTCTGTTCTACTCTGATACAAGTATGTTGGACGATCAAAACACTGAGTGCTTAAGTGTGCACCGCTTTGCTTAGAAAGTTTTCTTGTAATTTGTTCTTGTTGTATATCCTCTCTGTGAGAGTTTATTTGATTTGTATTCTTTCAAACTATTGTTTGGAAAAGCCAGGAGTGGATTAGTGATCAAAGAATACTTGGGGGTTTATTAATCTCAGGGTGAGATTGAGGGTGTTCCAGAAGTGGCCTAGGTAATACTTGTGTAAGCCACTAGTGTCAGGGTAGAATACTTGCTTTGTAATCAGTTTTGATTAGTGGAACCCTTCAAGGATTTGAAGGAGAATTGGACATAGCTTAAGAGTTTGAGTGAACTAGTATAAATCAAGTGTTTATACTCTCTTCTTTAAGCTTTAACTTGTTTTCTCTTGCATTCCTTTGAACACAACTTTGGACGCACAAGTTTTTAAAATCTATTTTTGAGAAAACTGTTTTTCAAGTTTGGACGATCTCTACAATAAACGTTGTCTTTGTGAAAATTGCTTTTATACCTGTTGGACGATCTGTTAGCAAACCAGTTTTTCAAAGTTGTTGTCATATTTGATTTCAAAAAGGTTTCCATCTTTGAGAAAAATGTTTAAGTATCCACTAACACACTATTCAACCCCCTTCTAGTATGTTCCATTTATTTCAATTTGATCTAATTTTTCACAAATGGACTGAGGAATAAACTCATATTGCATGGTGTACATAGGAAGTGCACTCAACAAAAATTTGTGAGAGTTAATCTTTCTGCAAAAGATAGGGACCTTGTTTTCCAAGCACTTAGGCGTTGTTAAGCCTTCCCCACAAAATGATTATAAGATGCACTTGATACTCTCTTATGGTGAAGCTTAATACCTAAGTACATCCCAAGATCATTATGTTCATTGAAAGCCCAAACCACTGTTGATTTCTTCCTGAACTCTCCAATTAACATTATTCGAGAAAAACACCCTTGTTTTATTACTATTTACCTTTTCTCCTAAGTTATCACAAAAGATATCATGGCAAGCAGAAATTACCTCAACTTGGTCCATAGATGCCTCCACAAATAAAATTAAAACATTAGCAAAAGCCAAATGTGAAAGTTTGGGACCATTCCGACTCACCAGGATGGGTTTTCAAAGCTTACTATCCACAACCACTGAAATTAGTTGATTCAATCGTTCCATGCATAGGACAAAAAGATAAGGGGGAAATAAGACCCCCTTGCCTAATGCCTCTACCAGGTGAAAAGCATCCAAGGCCACACCATTTCAAAGCATCGTAATAGAAGAAGTAGAAATACAATGATACACAACATTAATGAAAGAAAGAGGCAACCCAATCTCCTTCAGAGTGTCCACTATAAACTCCCAATTAAGCCTATCTCATAAGCCTTTTCTAAATCAATTTTTATGGTTATCCAACCTTTCTCCCATGTTTCTTTCACATTGAATGAATGACCTTTTGCGTTATAATAATATTGTCCCTGATTTTGTCTATGCAGAACGAAACTACATTGATTCAGGCTAACAACCTTATTCATCACCCTCTTGAGCCTGAAAGCTAAAACCTTGGTAAAAGCTTTCTATGAAGCATTGCATAAGCTAATAGGACGAAATTGTGAAAGTCTCTACCCTCCTCCACCTTCCAGATCAAAGTCATCAGCGTCTTATTTAAACAACTCACTTGAGAAGGATTATAAAAAAGATTCCTTATAAGTCTACAAAGAGAAGGCCCTACAACATCCCATTGACTTTGGTAAAACAAAGCCTAGAACCCATCCTCCCCCGGAGCCTAGAAACTCCCCATGTCAAAGACAACTCTTCTAATTTCTTCATAAAAAAATTCCCTCCCCAAACATCTCTATCTCTAAAGGTTTCAAAGTTGGAAATTCTCCACTAAGCAAAAAGGTTCATGAGCATAATTGGTTCAATGGTTAAGCCTTCTCATTGTACCTTGCACCAATGTTATCAGACACGGACCGGTCATCAACTCGGTCGAGGTACTGGGTCACTGGGTCAGGGGTCGACCCAGTGAGTCACTAATTAACTCTCATGAACTGGTGTAGATAAAATAAAAATGAAAATGTATAATATATAGTATAATATTTCGCATACAATAACACAAGATATAAGATAGTCCAGCGGTAAGTTAATTTGTTAGAGTCTCCCAAGTCATGTATTTGATTCTCATAGATGCCACCTTTTACTATTTTAATTAAAATATCTTTGTGTGTACAAAAGGTAAAGCTGACATCTGTAACAAAATAAAAAAGCAAAAATATAATGCCAAAAAAGAAAAAATTAAAAGCTGACAAGTGACACCTACTAAGTGGTTCTTATTTAGAAATGGTGTGTCAACTACAACTAGCTATATTTAGTTTAAATTACTTAATTGGTTTATGAGATAATTAAAAAAATTTAAGTAGGTTTCTAAACTATTTTTTTTAATTGAATCCTTGTTTAAGTTTTTTTTTTTAATTGAGTCTCTAAATTTTTTAATACTATCACAAATTTAGTTTTAAGCCGCCATAAACCAACTCAAAAATCTAGTATTTTTGGGTACAAAATTAAAAAAAAAAATTAATTTAGAAATCTAGTTCAAAATTTTCAAATAATTTAAAGACCAATAAAATAATTGGATTTACTATTTTTTTTGTTTTTTATTTTTTTTGGATTTTTGCTTTAGTCATCAACTGGTCTGAACAAATGAGAAAATAAAAATATTTTACAAAAAAATTACACGTGATTGTCTTGTTAGACTCCACATTGCAAGTCACTAAGTTGTCAATGTCGTTGTCACGTAAAAACATACTAAAGTAACTTACAAGTAGTATTACTTTAAGGATGCCTAAAATTAGTGTCAATATCTTTACATTGACGAGCACTTGCAGCCATCCTATGAGGGTTGAACTTAATCCCATCTAGGGTAACATGTCAAATTTTACTTTTTCAAGAAAGGAAAGATTGCATGTGGAGGAGAGTTGGTGAACAACATAACCCATGAAAGTGCAAGAACTAAGATTTGGAGTAGAAAGCGCAATTTTGCAATCTTCTATTTTATAATTGTGTATGGTCATGCTGGACAATGGGGTCTAGCTCAATTGGTTGAATAGTGTGCGTGAATTGGTGTAAACTTCTTAATACTTGAGTTCAATTTTTGTGGATAAAAAAGAAAGAAAGAAAGAAACACACTGCTTAAGTGCTTAAACTCGGGAAAAAAAATGCTTAAACTCAGACAAAACGAATAACGTTTAGATAAGTATGATTCTTCTCAATTTGCATTGTATCAATTCTCAATGGGCTTAGCGTCAAGCTTCTTGAGGACAATGACCCTAAGAAACCCATTTTCTTCAAAGACCTTCATGTGATTTGTGTCAGCAATGATCAACATTCGTTGAGATTGTTTTTGGGTAGTTCAGTACAGGATTTTGTGCTCAAATTCTCAAAATTTTGTGCTTAAATTCTCAAAATTTTCATTGTTTTTGGGTAGTTCAGTACAGGATTTTGGGTTACTCTTTGATGCTAATGAAAAACTTAGCTCTTTTTACCCCATCATCTGATTTTATTTGCTGAATAAACTATCATTCTAATTTCTGTGCGTCACACTATTATATTAGTCTCTAAAATTAAGAAAATTTTAAATATTTAAAATTTTCATAATTTCAGGAACCAATTCAATAACATCATACACTTTCAGCTGTTAAAGTTATTTGCCAATGAAATTTTAGAAAAAATAATGGTTCAAGCAAGGCCTTATTTTGAGTTTGCATTTTTTAAGCATTAGCACCCGAATCTGCTCATACTTGTTTAGGTACAGATATAACAACAGTCTAAGATATTATTATAAGCTACATATTTCAACAACCACTATAACTATTACTTGTGTTTGCAATTACAATGCACAGCCCATCATATCTTTGTTACACAAATCACTAAAAAAAAAAAAAAAAATCACACACAAAGATCCTCAGCAAAAAGAAAACACGCGACTTTCAACTAAGGAACAGAATAACAGAGCTTAACCAGAGATTTCTATAGCCTTAACATCAGGCTTCTTAACCTCTTCTTTGGGAACACTAACAGTGAGAACCCCATTTTCCATAGAAGCCTTCACTTGATCCACTTTGGCATTCTCCGGCAATCTGAACCTCCTCATGAACTTGCCACTGCTACGCTCCACGCGATGCCACGTGTCGTTCTTATCTTCCTTCTCAACGTTCCTCTCTCCGCTGATCTGAAGAACCTTATCATCTTCAATCTGTACCTTAACTTCCTCCTTCTTCAGCCCTGGAATATCAGCCTTGAACACGTGTGCCTCTGGGGTCTCCTTCCAATCCACCCGGGTGCTCACAAATGCTGAATTTTCCCGCGAAAATTCAGGACAGGAAGCAGAAAGAGAATTTGGGAAAGGAAAATCCTTGAAGGGATCCCACTCGTCTAGGGAGAAAGGATCAAACACGTTGCTCCTTCTGCCACCGAAAAAACTTGGAATCAGAGACATGTTTTGGTATTTCTTAGCTGAGATTTGAAACTTGGCAGATTGTAATGACTAATGAGAATATGAGAATATGTCCAAGGGGACTCCTGTGGTATTTAAATGAAGTGAAAGGATAACCTTGTATATTCCAGAAGGTTTTACTTACAGTTTCAGATGATTCGAAAAACTTGTCGACTTCTCCGCATGCTGAAAGAAGGTTCTAGCTAGTTTTGTTAAATATCATTGTGTTTGTTTCTTTTGGTCCATACCTTTTTGGTCCACAGTACAATAAACCAAACAAAAACAAGGGCCCATATAAAGGCCCAACAGCAAAATTCTACAATGCCGAAGAAGCAAAGATACAAGAAATACCAATTTTCCGCTAGAAAAGCTTTGCTTTAAACATACTCCGCATATATGTCATGGTAATATTGTTATTGTTTGAAAAACCATGTTATTTGTGAAAGCCTATCAAAAAGAAAAATAATTTAAAAGGGTTTACTAACATACACATACTTGTTTTTTAGTATGAGTGCGTTACAAATTATAAAGGTATTGTCTTAAAATACACCAAAGGTATAGTTTGCTAACGCATTCATACTAAAAGACAAGTGTGTGTACGTTAACAAATACTTATGGGGTTTGCAAACGTACACATACTTGTTTTCATAGTATGAGTGTTTAGTAAGCTATAACTAGAAATTCTCTTAAAAGACATCAATGGTGTAGCTTACTAACGTATTCATACTAAAAAACAAGTGTGTATACGTTAGTAAATTCCTAATTTAAAACTACTTCTAAATAACATATATATATATATATATATATATATATATATATATAGAGAGAGAGAGAGAGAGAGAGAGAGGAGAGAGAGAGAGAGAGAGAGAGAGAGAGAGAGAGAGAGAGAGAGAGAGAGAGAGAGAGAGAGAGAGAGAGAGAGAGAGAGAGAGAGCTCTAAAATTTTTGCATATAAATTTATTGAACTTTATCAGAACTTTGGGGTTTTCTTTGCTGAATAGAACTTTGAGTTTTTGTAATAAGAAATATGGTCTAGTCGTTATGGCTATTTTAAATTTACATGGACTTATTTTCTTAGTCAAAAATAATTTTTTCAATATCTTTAAAACATTTTGTAAAAGATTTTAAAACAAAAAAGATATTTACATTACAACTATTAAAATCGACCATTATACACAATTTAAAAATCAAAATTTCAATACTTTTTATGAACAAAATGTCAATAACATCAATAGTAATAAATTAATAAATTTCAAACTATTAGCAGTATTAAAATACTTAACACAGCCATTAATTCTTTAAAAAAAAAATTGATACAGTAATATGTTTTTAGTCCAAGGCGAATAATAAAGAAAAAAAGCAAGAAACAGAAAATGCTAAGTCACAGAGCTAGAGTCCTTTAAAAAGGCTTCTAAAATCTCAGTCGGTGGAGAAGTTCAGGTCAGAGATACAGTAATCTAATAATCCAATAATATAAATCAAGAATTTTTAATTTTGGTTTCTTTATTTTTTTTTGACAGCTGGTTTCTTTAATTTTTAATCATCTATTCTTTGTACAAGAAGGGGCTTTGTGTAGTTTGGGCTACAATTTTGGGATTCATTGAAGAAGGAAGATGATTTGAGGTATTCAGGAAAAAAAATTCCGATTCAAATGTGTCTTCATATGAAATCATTCCTCGGTAATCATTTATAGACACTACATTAATTAAATTAATCATCATTGTTTCTTATTTATAATTGTCTTATACAATTTCTTTTTCTCTGTTATTCCATTCAGGTTCAAGTGTCAGATGGATCGGCTAACGCTTGCTTCAAGTTAGTTGATTATGATGTTGAAAAATTATTGAAAATGACATGCAAAGATCTCATCTCTAAAATTCAGGTACATATATAGCATAAAATCAGTTTGTTCATGTTGTTAATATATTTTTATTTAAGTTACATACTTATATTTTAGTTGTTTTTCTGCCAGGACCCACCTACACAATTGAGTATCCTACTCTTGAATTCTTCTATTGGGAGGGATTTGTTATTTTTAGTAGATAGGAGGATCAAGATCAACTTTTATTTATAATCATCAGCATTTTAATATAATTGAAATATGTCCTGACAATGAGATCTTGATTATGTTCGTTGAATACATATCTTTAAATGATGAGGTTAGACATACTCTGTTATTTGGTTTTATAGAATGGATATCTTATATATATATATATATATATATATATATATATATATATATATATATATATATATATATATATAACGACTAGGAATGCTAAGGCATCACAATAACCCAATAAATCCCAATGAGCTTGGCACTAAAGGGCTACCATTCATCTGCCAGCAAACCTAATTTTATTAATAAATGAAAATGCCAAAGATCCAGCACAAGATGGAAATAATCTAGACTAACACTAACAAAATAGATAGAAAGGTAAACCTATTCTATTACGATAAAAATCCTGCCTTAGAAAATCAGGCAAGACATCCCACCAAACAAAACTAACTTACGTGAATCCCAAGTTCGCAAGACTATCTGCACAACTATTTCCTTCTCTGTAGATATGAGTTACCTTAAAGTGCATAGCTCTTGTCTTTTCAAGACAATTGGACACCATTTAATTGCCAGGATAGACTAAACCTCACCTGTTGCCTAACTTGCTGAAGCTCATTCTCTAGTTGGGTTAGCTTCAAACGACTAAACACAATGATGCATATCTATAGTCAACTAGAAATAAAAATTGTATTCACTATTAGTGTTTCTGATACAAAAATATCTCCATAGAAAACCAACCATAAGCAACAACTGATATTAGAACATTGCAAATTGCTGAGACAAGTTGTTAACAGAAAGAAAACTCTTTTGCTGGCCGATGTTCTACATAAGGGACACATGAGGTATTTATTGCTAGAATCTAAGACTTTGGATGATGTCCAACCCCTCAAACTTAGGTTTTGATGATAACAAATGAGATTAAATTTTGTAGTATCTAATGTCTTATGTTTAAGTATTATAGCTACCACATCGTCCAATGCCTCAATGGTATTGTATTTCTTAAAATCAAACAAGATATCGCTATGTGTATAGTGCGTCCAATGAGTAACTGGAAACTTGTTTTCTAAGTATAAAACCTAGCATCCAATGCATTGTTATAAAATAAGCATCTAATCCTTTGTGAAAACCAGTGTGTAAACATTGCGTCCATTTGAAGAAGCGTCTAGCGCTTACATAACTTACACTATCTTTTCTATCAAACAGTTATATAATGCGTCCATGATTGTGTAAAAGTACACTTATGCTTTTCGATGTTGATTCTTTGAAATGTTCCTTATTCCCTTTGTTATCATATGTGACATTTCATTTGAAAATTTGAAAAGTGTACCACAGGGGACAGAAAAGCTTCTCTCTGCAGAAACCGTACTAAAGTGAAGGCACTGCATGTACTGTTGTCTCCGCCCTCTCTCTCCACCTCGAGCTATCACGTAGCAACAGTCATATGATTGTGAGAGAACGGTTATTGGTAAAGGCTCAAATCCCACAATGGATATCTTCACCAAGCTGCCTATAAATAGAGGATCAAGCTCAAGAAATCAACAACGAAGTATTCAAGTTTTCTAAGAGCTGAAACTCTGCTAAAACGATTGGATGACCTACACTTGTGCAAAAAAAGCGATCTTCTTAGCTTTGCTAAGTCATTTTGTGTATTCAAGTTACATTGTAATATCCTCTCAATGAGAGTTATCTATTAACTTGTAAACAAACTGTTGTTTGGAAAGCCAGGAGTGGCTTAGTGACAAAGAATACTTGGGTGCTCTTTAATCTTAGGGGGAGATTAAAGGTGTGCCAGAAGTGGCTTAGAGAATACTTGTAGCCAGAAGTGGCAGGGTTTATAATACTTGTTTGTAATCAGGATTTGATTAGTAGAACCCTTCAAAGGTTTTTGAAGGAGAACTGGATGTAGCTCAGATTGAGTGAACCAATATAAACCAAGTGTTTTATTACTTTATCGCTTTTAAGCTTACCAGTTATTCTTTTAAGTTGTTTCTTCGCATTATATGCATAAGTCTCTTTACTTTATATTTGCAAAAAAAGTTTTATTTTACGCTTGGACGATACACTAAAAACGCAATTCCATTGAACTGTTATTTTAAACAACTAGACGTTAACTACAATTTTTGTTTTGCAAGTTCCTTGTAAAACTTAAGTTGAAAATTCTCCATCTTTGTGAAAAGATTTTAAAGTTTTATCTAACACACTATTCAACCCCCCTTCTAGTGTGATTCTTTGTATTTTAGTTGACATTAGAGCTCGGCCTCTTGGGTTGAGTACTTAACAGTACAGAGGAAACCAGATCCTGAGAAAGATGGAAAATGAGGGACAAGCTGTGAACAGACAACCACTCTTCAAGGGTGTCAAATATGATTATTGGAAACAAAGAATGATAGCATTCTTTGAATCCTATCATATTGATATGTGGGACGTTGTGGAAATGGGCGACTACATTCCATTCGATGAGAACCTCAATGAGATCCCCAAGGCTAGATGGACGGAGGAGCAAAAATAGAGATTTCATCTCAACTCCAGAGCCAGAAACATCATCATGTGTGCACTATCCGAACAAGAATACAACAAAGTACACAGTTTCAAAAGTGCTAAACAGATGTGGGACACTCTTGCTTTAACGTATGAGGGTTCCACCCAGGTAAAACGTAACAAACTCAATCTTCTTACGCGTCAATATGAACTGTTTAGTATGGAGAGAAACGAGGACATACAAAGTATGTTTGGGTGGTTTCAAACCATATTAAATGAACTTAGAGCACATGGAAAAGATTACAATAACTATGAACATATTGACAAAATTCAGAGAAGTTTGCCTAGGTAATGGAGACCACAAATTACAACTTTGAGAGCAACCAAAGGACTCGATGATATGTCCTTAGAAGAGCTTGTGGGAATCCTTAAATTGCATGAGCTGGAACTACAGCAAGATGGTGATGCAAAGAAAAGCAAGTCTTTGGCACTTAGCGTCTAGAAGCCAAAGAAAGCACCATCATCCAAAGCCATGCAACCTGAAGTACCATCAGATGAGCAATTTGAAGATGATGACTCAGACAAAGGTGATGAGCTATCCTTCATATCCAGGAGAATCCACTCTATATGGAAGAAGAAAGGTGGATCCAGATGGAGAAACCTGAACAAGAAAGGACTCAAGGAGACGAGTCCAAGCGTGTGCTACGAATGCAAGAAGCTCGGACATTTCAAATTAGAATGCCCAAACCTTGAGAAGAGCAGGGACAAGAAGAAGAAAATCTTCAACAAAAAGAAGGGCAAGAAGGTTCTGATGTCCACATGGGAGGACCTGGATGATGACTCATCATCGGACAATGAAGAGGAGGAAGAAGTAAACATATGTCTGATGGCAGACACTACATCAGATTCTTTCGAACCTGAAGAGGAAGATGAGGTAGACTTTAATGATTTAAAATCACTTTAAGAAGGTTATCATGATTTACTTTCGAACTCTTCTGTTCTGTCAAGGGCCTACAAAACTTTGAAGAAATCATCCAAATCACTTTCAAAAGAAAAAGAAGTTTTAGAAAACAGTTTCAAACAACTTAAAAGTGAAAAGGAAGATTTGCAGAAAAAGTTTACACAGCTCTCAAAAGAACATGAAGCCTTAAATGGGGACAGACGAACCCTATGGAATGATTGCAATCATGCTTATCGGTCCTATGAGGAATCAAGGACTAAAGAGATGAAGCTTTCCGTAGAGATTCGAACTCTCAAAGTAGAAAACAAAAGGCTAGTTGAGAAGCTTCTGAAAGTTGAAACAGATACTTCCTTAAGAGGTCAACCACATGATGTTGTGAAACTTCATGAAGAGATTGATAGCCTAAAGAAGGATCTGTCCAACTTTGTCAAGGTATCTGACAACCTTAATATGCTTTTAAAATATGAAGGTTGTAAGAGACCCAATGACAGGTCAGGACATGGATATAAGGGAAAGAAATATATTCATGACGAAGATGTAGATGTTTGTTACTTCTGTGGGAAACCTGGACATATAACGTCTAAATGCAGACATCTGCCTAAGAAGGGAACATCCAGTGCCCTTCAAACTAACAAAAAAGGACCCAAGTCAATATGGGTACCTAAGGATAAAATTGTCCCTATTGCAGACATTCTTAACAGCAGGAAAGAAACTCCAGTCATGGTACCTGGACAGTGGGTGCTCACATCACATGATAGGAGAAAGGTGTATGTTCCAAAGCCTCTAACGCAAGACTGGTGGGACAGTCACTTTCGGAGGGAATCAGAAAGGGATGATAGCTGGTGTGGGTAAGATTGGTATGCCACACTATCCCTTTATTGATAATGTTCTTTATGTTAAAGGTCTCAAACACAATCTACTGAGCATAAGTCAGTTATGTGACAGTGGATATGATGTTGCCTTTAACAAAGGTGAATGTATAGTCAAGAACTCTGATGGATCCCTTCTCTTTACTGCAAAGAGGCAAGGTAATTTGTACAAGATTAAACTTGGGAAACTATCAAGTCAAAATGTATCATGCTTAGTTTCAGTTAAAGAAAATCATTGGCTATGGCATAAAAAGCTTGGGCATGCTAGCTTGAGATTAATCTCAAAGCTTAACAGGCATAACCTCCCGAGAGGATTACCAAGTATGTCATACAAGGATGATCTTCTTTGTGAAGCTTGTTATAAAGGGAAACAAGTAAAAAAAAAAAAACTCTTTTAAAAGCAAAAACATTATTTCCACTTCTAGACCTCTTGAGTTATTACACATTGACCTGTTTAGACCTACAAGAACAGCCTCAGTAAGTGGTAAGAGATATGAATTGGTCATAGTGGATGACTATACAAGATGGACATGTGTCATGTTCCTATCTCACAAAGATAAGTCTTTTAAGGTCTTCTATAATTTATGTAAAAGAGTTCAAAATGAGAAAGGAGTATGCATTACTTCGATTCGAAGTGATCATGGGGGAGAATTCAAAACCGAAAGTTCTCAATACCCAGGACGCCTCAGCAAAATGGTGTTGTTGAGAGGAAGAACAGGTCACTCCAATAGATGGCCAGAACCATGTTGAATGACAATTCAACCCCTAAACACTTATAGGCTAAAGTAGTGAATATTGCCTGTTATTTACAAAATAGAATCTATATTAGACCTATCATGAAAAAGACTCCATATGAATTATGGAAAGGGAGAAGACCCAACATATCCTACTTCCATTCATTCGGATGTCAATGTTTCATTCTAAACACTAAGGACAACTTGGAAAAGTTTAATTCTAAGTGTGATGAAGGAATATTGCTTGGATACTCAGAAACTTCAAAGGCATATAGAGTTTATAATTCTAAAACACTAGTTGTTGAAGAAACTATCCATGTGAAGTTCAATGACACTAAGCCTGATAAGAAATTATCAGAGCTAGATGAATCATTTGCAAAACTCAGGTTGGACGATGCAAAGAAGTCATCAGACGCGTCCAACAATGATGTCTCAGTTGAAGATTCAAATGCTCCCCTGAATGGTCCAGTAGAAGAACAATGGGAACCAACTGGATGCAACTGGAAAATGAAGAAGCATCATCCAGAAGATTAAATCATTGGTGATCCAAAGGATAAAGTCAAAACCAGATCTTCGCTTCAATAAGGACACACAACACTCATATCAAAGATAGAACCTAAGACTATGGACGATGCCTTTGAAGATGAAAGTAGGGTCAAAGCAATGCAAGAAGAACTTGACCAGTTTCAAAAGAACGAAGTTTGGAAGCTTGTAGAACTCCCTGATGACAAAGAAACTGTAGGAGCTAAGTGGGTGTTCAGAAACAAGTTGGACGAAACATGTAAAGTTGTGAGAAACAAAGCCAGGCTAGTAGCCAAAGGTTACTCACAAAAAGAAGGTATAGCAATATTACTGAAACTTATGCACCTGTTGCACGTCTTGAGAAAATTCGCATTTTACTATCATTTGCAGCTTATAGCAATATGAAGCTATATCAAATGGACGTAAAAAGTGCATTCCTCAATGGACTGCTAAAAGAAGAAGTCAATGTGGAACAACCCCCAGGGTTTGAAAGTGATGCTTTTCCTAATCATGTTTTCAAACTTAACAAAGCTTTATATGGACTGAAGTAAGCACCAAGAGCTTGGTATGAAAAACTCAGCTCATTTCTTTTAGAAAATGGTTTTTCAAGAGGAAAAGTAGACACTACTTTGTTTCGCAAAGATTATAATTCTGATTTTATCATTGCTCAAATATATGTTGATGATATCATATTTGGTGCTACTAATGAATCTCTATGTGAAGAATTTGCTAAGTTAATGCGGACAGAGTTTGAGGTGAGCATGATGGGAGAATTGAAATTCTTCCTTGGATTGCAAATCAAACAAACTGATAAAGGCATATACATACATCAAACCAAGTATGTGAAAGAGCTTCTGAAGAAGTTCAAGATGGACGATGCAAAGCCAATGAAGACTCCTATGCATCCAACAACAGTACTTGGATTGGACGATAGTTCAAGAAAGGTGGACAACACCTTATACAGAGGAATGATAGGATCACTCTTATACCTCACAGCGTTTAGACTTGACATCATGTTCAGTGTATGCTTATGTGGCAGATTTCAATCTGATCCAAGGGAAGTTCATTTAACTATTGTTAAAAGAATTTTTCGATATCTTGTTGGAACAACTAATCTTGGTCTATATTTCAAAAGACAGAAAGATTTCAGATTAGTTGGATACTGCGATGTTGATTATGTTGGAGATAGAATCGAAAGAAAAAACACTAGTGGAGGATGTCACTTCATTGGTGGAAACTTAGTCTCCTAGATATGCAAGAAGCAAGGAACCATTGCACTATCTATTGCTGAAGCAGAGTATATCTCAGCTGCAAAGTGTTGCTCTCAAATATTATGGATCAAGCATCAACTTGAGGACTACAGTGTATATGAGAGTAACATTCCTATCTTCTGTGATAGCACTGTTGCAATTGATCTTTCCAAAAACCCCATATTGCATTCAAGGGCAAAACATATAGAAATTAAACATCACTTTATAAGAGACCATGTTCAGAAAGGGACTGTGGAATTACAGTTTATAACCACAAATAATTAGCTAGCTGATCTATTTACAAAATACCTTACTGAAGACAAGCTAATCCTTCTAAGGAATAGACTTGGAATGGACTTTGTAAAGGAATGATCAACATCCATATGTAGCATCCAATGACTATAGCGTCCAATGGACATGTCGTCCAAAGGTCACTTAGTCATGCAAGTGCACTGCATGTGTTACACTTAAGTCTACTACCTAGACGGTGTTTTTCTGTTATATGTTTTCATTTAAAATATTCTACAACATGACTAAAACGGTTTCATTTTGAGTAAGTGTGATTAAATGCTCTATGCTGAGTCACTTAACTATTGATAACCATACACAGTTACCTATAACCTTAGCATGCCTCATCATGGCAGGTTTAGTGGCATAATCTCAAATTTCAAATATTCATAAAGCTCATGTAGATAAAGCTTACTGCAAATGTCCTAAGGGAATTAGACGAAGAAAGCATAAACACGAAGAGACATGAGCAAAGTAGGCTCATTCAAAATGATGAAGAAGACGAAATAGATTTCTTGGGTCTTGGAAAGAAAATCAAGAAGCTGATGAGAGATTAGGAAACCAGGAAGGTGACAAGGAAAATGTCACAGCAACAAGAGGAGGAAGCAGAAAAAGAAAGAAGAACTAAGAAGAGAAATGTTGCACCTGCACCATCCAATTCTCCTGCATAGGTTGAGAAGCGTCCAAGGACTGCTCCGTCTAAACCTGCACATGTTGAGCAGCACCCAAAGACTGTTTCAGTGAAACCTGTACCAGAAAAGCCCAAAGTTCGCAAATTGAAGATTATGAGCGACTCTGATGATGACGATCATGTGCCAATTGGCCAAATCAAGCGAAAAGCAGAAGAAGTTGAGTCTGGACCACAGAAGAAACAGAAGGTATCTACAGCGTCCAAAGCAGGAGATTCTATTCTCCCTACCAAAGTGCCAAAAAGGTTCAAGACTCAAGCTATAAGGCCAACAAAATTCCCTGTTCCACCCCCTTCTTCTCAAGACACTGAGAGTGAATCCACTACTGCTCCACCAACTACTTTAGCAAGTGCTTCAATATCTGCATCAGTACAGCGTCCACCCTCAAGCTAAATCTAACAAGAACTGTGCGTCCAAGAGATGCTTGGAGAGATGCATGGACACCTTGGATCATTCCACCCAAGGTCCAAGTGAAGTCAAAAGAACAGATTGACAGAGAAAGGTTCCCTGTTGCATTCTTCACCAGGAATGAACAGAACTACTACAAGAAGAGAGATGTAATTTGGAGATCTCTTCAGGAACCACTTGAGTGAAATATCATTGAAATTATTGTACCAGACTGGACGAGGTATGATTATATTCATCCTCAATCCGCAGCCTATGCTTCACTACCAGAAGGAACCATCATTAGCAATCCTCCACCAACATGGACAAAAGAATCTTATCCAAACTTGGTTAGGATGGAGTGCCCTCGTACATGTCCAACTGGTACTCAGCAAAAGGTGCATCCAGTAGTTGAAGAGCCTCCTGAACCAGAAGTAGAAATAGCTTCCAAGTATGCTAGGCCACTACTTGATAAATCTGGAAAACCACAGCGAAAGAAGAAACCTACTCCAAAGAAGCCAGCCATTACCAATATAGACCAATAAATGGTTGCTGAGCTACAATTGGCTTACAAAGAAAGCTTAGACCCTTCCAAATCTCCACAAGTTCCAAAGGTGAGATGGGTAAAAGATATTTAGCTTTGGACGCCTATCACCAAGTTCCTATCACTTCCACCTGGAACTCCAGTGTTGAATTTCCAGCCAAAGGATTATGATGATCTTGGAAAACTACTCCAACAAATGTATCTGCAAGATCAAGCACTAGCCTATCCTCCTCGCCTCCACATCAACGCTCAACTGATATTAAGCTTGTTCTTGATAAGGTATGACCCATACTACCTCTTTGTGATACTGTAAAGAATAAAGGCTTCAAGTACTATAGCACTGAGATGCTGTCCAGAGAAGAAAAGATTGAACTGAAGTTTTCATCTCAGCTATGGAAACATTTATTTGACAAATCCGGCAAGCTTACAAGACCACTTGATATGTACGAAGCCAAGACATTCTGACAGCAAATCCTATGGGAAGATACTAAAAAAGCTTCAAGTTCTGGATGCTCCAAAGAAGATCTTATTCATCCACTAGAAGGCCTTGAAGTCCTGCGCCCAGTCAAGACGTATCATTTCTCTGATACCTATGCTTGCTTTCTGACTGATAATGATGATTTTCTTCATGTCTTAAGGACACTGCCAATCATCAGAAGCAGCAAAGTATATGACATTCATCATCTTGACCGTGCTGAGTTTGCACAAGAGATTCAAATGCTTCATGAATAATAGAAGGCTGAAGATGAAAGAGCTCAGCAAGAAGAAGTTGAAAGAAAATGAGCAGAAGAGGCTAAGAAAGCTCGTCTAGAGCAGATTGAACGAGAAAACATTGAAAGAGCCATGCAAAAAAAAGCATAAGAGGTTGCCAAACCACAAGTTACTCAAGCCGAACTGGACGAAGCTTCTGCGAAAGTAAATGAGGTACTTATTCAACTGGACCTAGAAAATGAAGTACAAGTGGACGTTGAACACTTTGTAACTTCACATGAGGAACAAACTGTCCAATCTAAAGATGAAGAAATGCAACCAGTGGCTGAGACTGAAGTGCCACAACCATCAGAGTCTACAGCTGACAAAGCTACTCCTGAGGTTGCTACCAGTATACATGTTGCTGATGCGTCTAATGAAGCACACTCTGGAATGAGACAAATTGTGCCTACTAGTTCTTCAAGTCTAAGGGCTATCATTCCCTTGTGATTTGTTGAACCTCGGGGTGTTTCAGAAGATCGAGTCCAAGAGATTGTGCAACAAGCTCTTAGGCAACAACAAACTGAGACAGAGGTTGCTTTTTGTGCTTTCCTAGAAAGGCAACAAGATGAAGCCGCACAACATAGATTAATGACGCAAAATGCTATTGCTGATCAATTCATGCAACTATCACAGATGCTGGTAACTCAGATCCAGTCAACAGCTACTAATCTCATTAGCACTGTTGCTCATCTAGTTCATCCCATTCAACATATGCCTCAGCAGTATCCATAGCAACCACCGGTTGAATAACCTGCACCACCACCTCAAGCACCACCAGAGCAACCACTTCCACCAATGGAACCACCTCAACAGCCTTAGGTGACCATGATGGTCAAATCATATTTCCATCTTTCGAACCCATTTTTGTTGCTGACAAAGGGGGAGAAACTGGAATTTTGATGTCAGAGTATTTTTTTACTTACACTACTTTGTGAAACTCTCTTGGCTATTCATTTAATATATGAGGTGTCTTTGATCATAAATACCGCATTCATATCTATGATATGTTTTTCACTCTAATAGCAGTTATTTCTAATACTTTGTTAACATGCTATATTATTTGATATATCCTATCAAATGCATAAGAAATGTTGAACTCAAGGGGAGTACTTCATTTCATGCATTTTCACCCTATCAACACCTACTGGCATAGCATAATCATTCATATAAACATTTCTCTGATATCCTTATATGATTATGTGCTTGCTCGTATCAAAATTTAGCATTATTTGTCATCATCAAAAAGGGGGAGATTGTTAGAATCTAAGACTTTGGACGATGTACAACCCCTCAAACTTTGGTTTTGATGATAACAAATGAGATTAAATTTTGTAGTATCTGATGTCTTATGTTTGAGTATTATAGGTACCACACCGTCCAATGCCTTAATGGTATTGAATTTCTTAAACTCAAACAAGATATCACTATGTGTACAGTGCGTCCAATGAGTAATTGGAAACTTGTTTTCTAAGTATAAAACCCAGCGTCCAATACACTGTTATAAAACAAGCATCCAATCCATTGTGAAAACCAGTGTGTAAACACTGTGTCCATTCGAAGAAGCGCCCAACGCTTATATAACTTACACTATCTTTTTTATCAAACAGTTATATAATGCGTCCATGATTGTGTAAAAGTACAGTTATACTTTTCGATGTTGATTCTCTGAAATGTTCCTTATTCTCTCTGTTATCATATGTGACATTTCATTTGAAAATTCAAAAAGTGTACCACAGGGGACAAAAAAGTTTTTCTCTGTAGAAACTGTACTAAAGTGAAGGCGCTGCATGTACTGTTGTCTCCTCCCTCTCTCTCCACCCCAAGCTAACACGTAGCAACGGTCATATGATTGCAAGAGAACGATTATTGGCAAAGGCTCAGATCCCATAATGGATATCTTCACCAAGCTGCCTATAAATAGAGGATCAAGCTCAAGAAATCAACAACGAAGTATTCAAGTTTTCTAAGAGTTGAAACTCTGCTAAAACGATTGGACGACCTACACTTGTGCAAAAAGAGTGATCTTCTTAGCTTTGCTAAGTCATTCTGTGTATTCAAGTTACATCGTAATATCCTCTCAGTGAGAGTTATCTATTAACTTGTAAACAAAATGTTGTTTGGAAAGCCATGAGTGGTTTACTGACAAAGAATACTTGGGTGTTCTTTAATCTCAGGGGGAGATTAAAGGTGTACCAGAAGTGGCTTGGAGAATACTTGTAGCCAAAAGTGGCAGGGTTTATAATACTTGTTTGTAATCAGGATTTGATTAGTATAACCCTTCAAAGGTTTTTGAAGGAGAACTAGACGTAGCTCAGATTGAGTGAACCAGCATAAACCAAGTGTTTATTACTCTATCGCTTTTAAGCTTACCAGTTATTCTTTTAAGTTGTTTCTTCACATTATACGCACAAGTCTCTTTACTTTATATTTGCGAAAAACGTTTTATTTTACGGTTGGACGATACACTAAAAACGCAGTTCCATTGAACTGTTATTTTAAACAACTGGATGATAACTACATTTTCTGTTTTGCAAGTTCCTTGTAAAACTTAAGTTGAAAAATCTCCATCTTTGCGAAAAGATTTTAAAGTTTTATCTAACACACTATTCAACCCCCTTCTAGTGTTATTCTCTGTATTTGATTTATATGAAGTGAAAGGCGAATCTCGTATGCTCAAGAAAATCCTACTTACTGGTTGGTTTGCCAAACTTGAGAAGGTTCCAGTGTGTTCTGGATATGTCTACATGACCCAGAAGGTTTTGCATGATATGATATCATTGAAGTTTTTCTTTTTTGGTCAAAGCCACATATCATTGTATGGATTTATCAACAATACAGCTTGGGTTTTAAAGCCCAAATAATTTGAGTTAGGCTAAAAATGAAAATAGGTTTGTGGAATACTATGATGGCATTGTTTTTCATTTTCTATGGGATGGACAGGACAAAAAAATGAAATGGAAAAACACTAATTTCTGTTGCTTGAGCATTAGTCAAGTAATATATTTTCCCTTGCATTATAGGATTTGATGAGGATCCACTTTGATGTTTCCTTGTTTTCCATTCCTTGGTCGTTTTAAAGAAAAAGTTGATTTCCATGACATTGCACAAATGATAATGTGAACATGCTAGTGCAACTTGCTTATAACTAGGGGTGGCTAAACAATCCATTTATTCATCATCCATTTAATCTATCCATAAGTAAATGCATCCAATATATCCATTATAATGATGATGATGATGATGATGATGTGTAACTTGCTTATAGCTAGGGGTGGCTAAACAATCTGTTTATTCATCATCCATCTAATCTATCCATAAGTAAATTCATCCAATCTATCCGCTATAATGATGATGATGATGATGATTGGATCAAATACATTCATTTAATTTTATGGGTGATTAATGATTCATCTCCTAAAAAAGTAAAATCCATTGGATAAAAAAAATGCTAACCTTTTATATCCTCTCTCTCTCTCTTCCCCTTCCCTTTCATCTCCTCCCTCCTTTTTTTTCTTTAGTGATTATTTTTCTTGGAGAGGAGAATACGAAGGAATTGGATGGTAACTTCCTCATAGGCCTTTTTCTGCCTTATTTACGCAAATAGAAATGGAGGTTTTTTTTTATTTTTTATTTTTACTTTTATTATATGATAATCTGGACTGGATTTGCAATAAAACTAGGCAACACTCAACACTTACTACTTGGTTAACTTCTCAAAACAACACTACTCATGTGTTTGATTTTGCTTACAATCTTCAAATCAGAGTTTGAACAAAAGTTTTTAAATCCTGGTTTAAGAGTTATTAAACAAAAAAACATAAACACAATAATTTTATTTTAATAATCATGCAAAGGCTTTGTACTTACTAGGAAACTTGAACAAACATTCTTCTTTTTGCTTTATATATCCTTTTAACTTAATATGTTTTATTATTACTAATAAATTCATTTCATATAAATTAATTAATAAAGGGATATATTCATTTTGTATGTAACACCGCTGGTTAATAATAAGAAAATTCTATTTATTTTCATTATTTGTGAAAAAGATTTGAAACTTAATTATACAATAAACTTCAAAATGTGAGGAAATTTGTTCCCTTTTTAACTTTAAAACATTAATACTTTCAACTCCAAAAGATAATCAACCTCATTAACTTATTATCCATTTAAAAGCACCCTTTAGTGAAATAAATTTTTTAATAAACCAAACTTGAATTACTAAATATCAGATCCACGGTAAACCATTAAAACATAATAGAACCTCATTAGGATATCCTCAAAACCATCGTTAAACAAATCTAATACATTGAATTTACATTTTTGAAACTAAATACATTGTAAATTTCAGTCACATGAAAGTGAATAATACATCATGATAATAAATCCTAATATACCCTTTTGTATACAATAAAAGACTAAGACTCAGAGTAGTAACTCAATAAAAATGCAAACCCTTTTTATGCCCACTTGAACTCATGAGGCATCCTCAAAGGATCCTCCATTTACCAAACAACTCCATCCACATTAATAGCTCGAGTCATAGCCTCTCCACTCCATCTTCGGCATTTGCACAAATCCATTCATCATCCTCTTAAAAATAAATGTGTATAGAGTGAGTCTCTCATTTCCTCTAAAACCACAAGCAAGTAGACCTTACGGTCACACAACAACCTATTAACCACGGCGATGTGGTCCTCTACCGAGATTCGCTCACGATCCTATTTGATTTCCTTTACTAATCTCTTAACACCACACATTTTGGATCCGTTGCCACTGGAACTCCTAGAACTCAGCGGTCTTACAAAATTATAGGTTGGATGACTATTGGGAGTACACCCCTTGCCATGGCACAATGACGGGGCTCTCACCAACATGGTAATGTCTCACATTTGTCAAGGTTGCCAAGTCAATTGTGTGACCCTTTATCACAACTCGACGCCATACCTCTAAGGAACTGCAAGCCAGCGATCATCCCTCAGGTACCACTCTGTGGTCATCCATGCTCTCTGAGGACTGACTCCTCAACGACTCTCCTTGCCGCAATCGTCCTTTACAAGTTTGTGTGGGATTCCTTTGCCAATGGTAATTGATAGCGGTTAGTCAACAATATGAGCTCGAGGCCACGCCTTCGACTCCACGACATGTCATTCGAAGATCAATATCTTCACCACCCCATATTAGACTTAGTTGATCTATTATAGACTTAGTGAATTTGTTAGTTAGTTACTTTTTCAGTTAGTTTGTTTCATCTGTATACATAATTACACATTCCTTGTGAGATGAGAAATACATGACATACAATACATTTCCATTTCACGCTTGACAAAGGACTAATTAGGAGAACATGAGTTCGCTATTAGCAGTGGTGGCCCTGAGCACAATCCATTTTGAGAGGGGCACCAAGTTTTTTATTTAGTCTATATAAATATTAAAATAAAATTTTTATATGATGTTTCAATGTAGCAATGCTAATGTGGGCCTGAGGAAATGTTTTTGTTCAGTTGGGTTGCAAAATGTAAAAGGGATAAATTAGGAACATAAAATAAAACAACAAAAGTTGAAACTTCTCTAAAACATGATAATTCATGATCTTGATTGTAGAATTTTATTTGAAGAATTAAAAGTTATTAGAAAGGTTTTAACAATTGAATCAAAATTAAGCTTTATAATATTGAGTTCTTCTTAAGACATTTGATTGGTTTCCTAATGCATGTACACCTTATAGAATAATATTAACTATCCATGCTGACATAAGTGTAAAAAGTGGAGGTAAAATTCACCAAAAAGTAAAAAGTTGGAGGTAAATTTTCCAAAAGGTGATAAAGTTAGGGGTAAAATTCACCAAAAAGTAAAAAGTTGGGGGTAAAATGCGTCAAATTAATCTGTTGGGGGTAAAATTCGTCAAAAAATAAAAATTTGGGGGGTAAAAATTGCAATTAAACCTATATTTTAACTACCAATTTATATCCATAAGCAAATCCACAAGAAATAATAAAAAAAAATCCCAACGCAAATTCCTGGAGACTTTTATCCACAAATGAGAAGCAGAAAAATTCGTAGAAATTTCTTGTGGAAATTTTTTTGCAGGAAAATCCTGCGGAACATTATCCGCAAGAATTTCCTGCGAATTATTTTCCACAAACAAATCCACAGGAATTTCCTGCAAATTATTTTTCACAAAAAAAATGCATAGGAAATAAGCACTTTGCTGGTAGTGTCGAGTGGTGCATTTCCGTTTTCTTAAACAAATTTTTTTTGCTAAAGAACAAATTTACACTTATTTCCTCATTTAACCTAGTCTAAAAGGGAACCCATCAAATCCTCCTACCCACATTGCTTCACTTTACTATGACACATTGCAAACCCACCAAATTGCACCACCGCACTGCACCACATTGCAAACCTACCACATTGCACCACTGCACTGCACCACTGCCAACCTCCAAACACACTCATGTTGAACCACCGCACCACCACCAACCCCTATCGGGAAATAGATCTGTCATTTTGACCCTGGGCCTTGGGGCCAGCCCACTTGGTCCACCATAATGGCTCTAGGAGCTTTTTTAACCCACCTAATGAGGGGGCCTAAAAGCCCGCAACCCACAGATCCCCACTTAATATGGGACTAGGGCTTAAAGGGGTAGCCCACAAGTCATGCTATTTTAAAAATGTTTTTTTTTCCTCCAAAAAATATATTTCCAATTCAGTCTCGACAAGAATAATTTTAATTCGGCCTCGACCATAGTAATTTTAACTTGGTACTTACCATGAAATTACTTTTCTATATATTTAATCTCACGTTATAGAATCATTACAAAAATAAAAAATAAAATAAAAAAACCTCAAGGGTAGTTCAACATGAGATACTTAACAAAGGAATAGTTCTTGAAAGCTTGGAAATCACCTGAGTAAATCTCGAAGCTTCTGACAAAAGCTATCAACACAAGTTGACTCCAAATGATGGTTTACCAAGAAGTTCCTCACTTTGCTATGATTTGTCGTGACTTCTCTGGCAACCTCATTCTTGTCATCCATCACAATTTTCACAGCTTTGCTTACACTCTCCTTCGTGAACAACCCATCTTCTTCACCCTTCTCCACTTCAACCCCAACCTTCAACTTCCTCGCCATGATCCTTGCATTAACGATGTGATCACTATCTAGGTGTGGCAGTAACACTATCTGACACGTATTTATTAGTGCCTCGGTTAATGAACCAGCACCACAATGCGTTATGAAGCAACCAACTGATGGGTGTTCCAAAATCAATTGCTGCTGTACCCATCCACTGTGGACAATTCCTCTCCCTTGCACCCTTTCTTTGAACCCTTCTGGGAGAGCAGCTTCAATTGTCTCAAATCCAATAGGAACTTTTAGAATGGCCAAAAATGGCAGCCCTGTTAGCTCAAGACCTGACAACAATTCTTGGAATTGATCATGTGGTAATTTCCATTCACTCCCAAGTGCACAGTAAATTACTGAACCATCCCTGAACCTTCCAAGCCATGCACCCCATTTTTCCTCTAAAGCAGTGTTTGGCGGCTCGGGTATGATAGGTCCAGAAAGCAGCACAGGCTTCCCAAACTGGTCTTCAAGGTACTCAACATAAGGCCCCTCAATTTCTCTGCAACCTTTGAATCCAATTGCATCTGATAGCCTTAGACCACCATAGAGACGGTCATAGAAGAGAACACCACTACCAAACTCCCAATTCCTTTTAGAAGCAAGGAACTTAGCTTCATGTGCATGAAGCTTGATGGATGACACAGGGTAACCGTTAGGTGGTTGCATAAGGTCAACTTCGGTTAAGTTACAACTGTTTTGCATCCTCGGTGGTGATGTAGTGTAAGATATCGTCGCTGGGCTAACGATCAAATACAGAAAAGATTTGATCCCCAAGCGGCGAGTCAAGTTTGGTAGCCAGTGTGTGTGGTCGAAGAAAACAATTTGTGGCTTTAGCTCGACGAGGAGAAGTTCGATGTTCTTCTCGGTACGATCCATGGCTGTCATGATGAGTGGACCTAAAGAGAAAGACACATCGGAAGTGGTTTCTGAGCCATGGGGAAGGCCATCAACATGAGGAACATTGATAGGGAAAAAGGTGATGAGATGTGGGTAGAGGTTGAATTGCTCTAACTTGGCTTGTGTTCTTTTGGGGATGAAGAAGGAGATTCTGTGCCCTCTCTTTGCTAATTTGTTGGAGAGGTGCAGATATGGGGTTAGGTGCCCCATAGCAAACCATGGAAACATGGCTATGTGCAAGGGAAGCGCATCCATGGCTGCTTAATTGGACTGATTAATTTGCAATGCCATGGTTCGTGTAAGATAAATAATATAATGATGTGGTGGTCCTCAAAGTGAAAAACATTTCATGTGCACTGTGCAGTTTCTTGTCCATTTGTGATAATGGTCCTCCTCAGTTGACAGTTGTCATCTTTGTCAATTATAGAAATATAGTTCTTAACATTTTTACAGTTTTCTAGGATGCTTCCAAACAACGTCTCCTAACACAAAGCAGCGTCTCCAACAACCAGTAGTAGTGATTAAAAGGTTATACGAGAACGATAAAGGTACAAGGATAGTTTGGGAAAAAAATCAAAAAAGAAGCGAAAATGGGGGTATACAAGTAAAGATAGAAGGTGCAAATAACAACAACTCTGGTTGTATTCTACTCTGGACCAAAATAAAGATGGACCAAAATAATATTAATAAAATGATATCTAGAAGTCCAAGAAAAATTTTACACAACGATATTTAGAAGACTAGAACCTTCTATCAGTCATGGGGAGAAATCTAGAAGTTTTTCGAATAATCTGAAACATACAATATTATCCTTCCACTTCTTTTAAATACCTCACGAGTCCCCTTCGACATCATCAAGCAAACAAAGAAAAGAGTTACCTGCTTACGATCTCATTAGTCATTACAATCTGCCAAGTTTCAAATATCAACTAAGAAATACCAAAAGATGTCTCTGATCCCAAGTTTTTTCCGTGGCAGAAGGAGCAACGTGTTCGATCCTTTCTCCCTAGACGTGTGGGATCCCTTCATGGATTTTCCTTTCCCAAATTCTCTATCTGCTTCCTTCCCTGAATTTTCGCTGGAAAATTCAGCATTTGTGAACACTCGGGTGGATTGGAAAGAGACCCCAGAGGCGCACTTGTTCAAGGCTGATATTCCAGGGCTGAAGAAGGAGGAAGTGAAAGTTGAGATCGAAGATGATAAGGTTCTTCAGATAAGTGGAGAGAGGAACGTTGAGAAGGAAGATAAGAATAACACATGGCATCGTGTGGAGCGCAGCAGTGGCAAGTTTATGAGAAGGTTCAGATTGCCAGAGAATGCCAAAGTGGATCAAGTTAAGGCTTCTATGGAAAATGGGGTTCTCACAGTTACTGTTCCCAAGGAAGAGGTTAAAAATCCTGATGTCAAGGTCATAGAAATCTCTGGTTAAGCTCTGCTACTTTGTTCCTAATTAGTTGAAAGTCACGTGTTTTCTTTTGCTGAGGATCTTGTGTGTGATTAACTTTTTTTTTTTTTTTCTTGTGTGTATGATTTGTGTAACAAAGATATCATGGGCTGTGCATTGTAATATACAAGTAATAGTTACATTGTTGAAATATAAAATTCATCTTAGAATACCGTTATATCTGTACCTAAACAAGTATGAGCATATTCAAATAACTTTAACAGCTGAAAGTGTATGATGTTATAGTATTGGTTCCTGTAATTAAGAAAGTTTTAGAATTTATTTGATATTTTCTTAATTTAAAGACTAATATAATAGTGATACACCCAGAAATTAAAATGATAGTTTATTCAGCAAATAAAACCAGATGATGCTGTAAAGAATAACCCAAAATCCTGTACTGAACTACCTACCCAAAAACAATGAAAATTTTGAGAATTTAACCGCAAAATGTGATAACAGCAACCTCCTGCACTAAATTTTTATCGCCTTAACTCAGATTAGTGGAGCAATAGCAATTTTGAATTAACCTTGAGGATGAATTTTCTTGAATTTAAGAAGAATATTACAGAATCAAAGATGAGTTTTGAAAGAACAATCTATAGAATCACAGGGAAGAGAGGAGAAGAATACTCAAAGAGAAGACAAATTCACACTCCAGACTACCCTTTCAATAAACTCAATTCACATCATATATTTTTCTTCACTATGCAGAAGAGTTCATCTCCTCTTGCTACGTGTCCTTCTATTATAACTGAATTTTCCATGTCATTACCTCTGGTGTGGCGAACTCCAGCTGAATCATCAATATTCATGAACACTCATCTTCCACCACGACACAAGTCAGCTTTCAGAGGAATTTATGGTTCCGTGCTCATCCAGGAAAAAGAAAAACTGTTTTTCTTTTGTGTTTCTTGTCTTAGCTTATTTTAAATGAAACGATGAATTCGAAGGTATATCAGTGGAGTTTCATGTAAAAGGTTTAACAATAAGTTTTTTCCCTCCACAATTTAAATTATGCTTGGTAGATTTTCCATTTTCTCGCAACTTAAATCATCTGAAGAATTCTCTTCACCTTCCGAAACGTTCTTCAATACAATACAACACCCTTATACATGAACTCATCCTTGCAACTTCCAACAATCTCAAAGAATGTCGATCATTGCCAACACAAGTCACATGAAGGTCTTCGAGGAAAATGGGGTTTTGAGGGTCAGTGTCCTCAAGAAGTTTGACGCTAAGTCCATTGAGAATTGATGCAATGCAAATTGAGAAGAATCATATTATCTAAATGTTATTCGTTGTGTCTGAGTTTAAGCAGTGTGTTTCTTTCTTTTATCCATAGAAATCAAACTTAGGTATCAAGAAGTTTACTACAAATTTACGCACATTGTTCAACTAACTGATCTAAACCCACTTGTCTAGCGTGTTTCTAAATATAAGGTTAAATTATTTAGGGTTTACTGCTTTTTGGTTCTTAAACATTTTCGGATTTATGTTTTTAATTAGTCCCTAATTTAAATTTTGACCGTTCAAAGTCTCTAAACTTGTTCTCCATCACCACTTTTGGACCCTATATTCAAATAATAACGTTAACCGATGACGTAACTGCAATGTTGATAGCTCAATGACTTGCAACGTGGAGTCTAACAAGACAGTCACGTGTAATTTTGTTTTTATGTAAATGGTGCTTTTAATTTCTCATCTGTTCAGACCGGTTGATGATTAAAGTAGAAATTCGAAAAAAATTAAGAACCAAAAAATAGTAAATCCAATTATTTTATTGGTCTTTAAATTATTTGAAAATTTTGAACTAGATTTCTAAATTAATTTTTTTAATTTTGTACCCAAAAAAGGTAGATTTTTTAGTAAGTTTATGGTGACTTAAAACCAAATTTGTGATAGTTTTAAAAATTTTAGAGACTCAATTACATGAAAAAACTACTTGAACAATGATTCAATTAAAAAAAAAAGTTTAGAAACCTACTTAAAAAATTTTAAATATCTCATAAACCAATTAAGTAATTTAAACTAATTATAACTAGTTATAGTTGAGACACCATTTCTAAATAAGAACCACTTACTAGTTATAAAAAAAAATGAATTTCATATGTTTTTAGTTATAAGATAATATTCTTTTTTAGTCTCTAAGAAAATCATCATCTTATGAAAATATTGAATGGTTTCTAATTGAAAGGAAAGAAAAAGTTTCCTTTGGTGGGTTAGAAACTAGGTGTGCAAGGTGTAATGAGAAGGCTTTGGAACCAATTATGCTCATGAGCCTTTTTGTCTTGGAGGAAAATTTCCAGCTTTGGAAACTTTGGAGATATTGAGATGTTGGGGAATGAATTTTTTGATGAAGTAATAATAATAATAATAATAATAATAATAATAATAATAATCATCATCATCATCATCATCATCATCATCATCATCATCATAATAATAATAATTATTATTATTATTATAATAACAATAATAATTATAACAATAATAATAATAATAATAATAATAATAATGGATTGGATCAAATCCATCCATTTAATTTATGGATGATTAGTGATTCATCTACTATTTTTCAAAATCCATTGGATTACGTTAAATAAAAAAGTAAAATTCATTGGATAAAAAAAATGCTAACATTTATCTCCTCTCTCTCTCTCTTCCCCTTCCCTTTCAACTCCTCCCTCCTTTTTCTTTCATCCATTATTTTTCAAATTTCATTGAACATTAGTTGGACATATAGACTCATCATGGGACATACACTGTCACAACTTTTATGTACATATAAATGTTTTAGGTGCTTCATTAGTGATTCTTTTTCTTAGAGTGGAGAATACAAAGGAATTGGATGGTAACTTCCTCGTAGCCTTTTATGCGTTATTTATACAAATGGAGATGAAGTTTTTTTATTTTTTATTTTTATACGATAATATGACTGGAGTTGCAATAAAACTTGTCAACACTCAACAGTTACTACTTGGTTAACTTCTCAAAACAACACTACTAATGTGTTTGATTTCACTTACAATCATCTTCAAATCAAAGTTTGAACAAAAGTTTTTAAATCATGGTTTAAGAAACATTCTTCCTTTAAAATGTCCTTGCTATATGGAAACTTATACAAAAAAAAAAAAATACACCCACTAATTTTATTTTATTAATGATGCAAAGGCTTTGTACTTGCTATACGAAAACTTATACAAACATTCTTCCTTTAAAATGTTTTTGTACTGATATGAAAAGGGTGGTTATGCTAAAGTTTATATTTTCCTTTAGTATGGACTATATATTTTTCATTTCATTTTGTTTCGTTTCTTTTCACATGGGCTGTATAAGGCTCCATCCTAAATCTTAGATTTTTTGGAAAGGAGAAAATTGAATTAGAGGAAACGTTGTTCAAAGATCCCAATTAATTAGTAATAGGAGTGAATCCGAGAGATAAAAAGTTATCACTCTCTTTGCCTGACTTCACAAGCACAACAACAGAGGAGTTGATAACGCGTACCAGATAAAGAGATTTTGAAAACCCTATAATTAGAAGTAAAAAAGAAAAAGAGGAGTTCACATGTGTTAACGCGCACCTTTGCCAAAAAGTTATGTAGCTGAACTCTCCACTCACCGCTTCCTGTTTTTACTTCTAATTCTACGGTTTTCAAAATCTTTTTAACTTGTTCACATTATCAACTCCACTGCTACTGCACCTGCAAAGTCAAGTAGAGAGAGTGATAACTTTTGATCTCTCAGATTGACTCCCATTACTCATCAATTGGGATCTTTGAACAACTATTTCTCCAATTCAATTTTCTCCTTGCCACAAACTCTAAGATTTAGGATGGAGCCTTATACAACCCATGTAAAAAAAAATGGAACATTTTAAAGGAAGAATGTTTGTAAAAGTTTCCATAGCAAGTACAAAGCCTTTGCAACATATTAAAATTAAAGTAGTGCGTGTATTGTTTTTTGTTTAATAACTCTTAAACCTTCATTTAAAAACTTATGTTCAAACTATGATTTGAATGTTGTAAGTGAAATCAAACACATTAGTAGTGTTGTTTTGAGAAGTTAACCAAGTAGTGAGTTTTCCATCCAGATTATTATATAATAAAAATAAAAAACCCCTATCTCCATTTGTGTAAATAACGTAGAAAAAAAAGGCTATGAGGAAGTTACCATCCAATTCCTTCATATTCTCCTCTCCAAGAAAAAGAATCACTAATGAAGCACCTAGAACATTCATATGTACATACGAGTTGAGACAACGTATGTCCCATGATGAGTCTATATGTCCAACTAATGTCCAATGGATTTTGAAAAATAATGGATGAGAGAGAGAGAGAGAGAGAGAAAGAGAGAGGAGGGAGAGGGAGGGAGGAAATGAAAGGGAAGGGAGAAGAGAGAGAGAGGAGATAAAGGTTAGTATTTTTTTTATCCAATGTATTTTACTTTTTTTGTTTAATGTAATCCAATGGATTTTGAAAAATAGTGAATGAATAATTAATAACCCATAAAATTAAATGGATGAATTGGATCCAATCCATTATTATTTTTTAATGGATTGGATGAATGATGGATAAATGGATTGTTTTGCCACCCCTAGATTGAATTTTATTTAATGGATCATGGATGGATTGAATTTTTTAAATGAAATTTTAATGGATCAAAATGGATTATTTTTATCCAATCCATTATAATCCGTCTCAAAATTTATCCAGTCCATCCGTTTGCCACCCCTATACACAGAGCATTTCCACTTTAATATCTTTTTTTTATAGTTTTAAAGTGAGTTTTATTATTAAACATTAGTCAGTTTTATTTTTTACAATTTAAATAACCGTTCTCTCCAATCTAACAACTTTAAAAATTTTATTTAATTAATGAATCCTACAAATAACTTCACATTCTTACATTTTATCAATATTAATTACTATTAGCTTTATTATTATTATTATTTGATAAAAGTACGCTGTTGGGACCACAACAAAAACTTACTAGTAGCATTTATATAAGTACCTGGTGCTACACATGTTCTTATTAATTAAGTTACTACTTCAATGTTTGGTTCTTATTTAGCAACCATTCTTATTAGAGCATTTCCACTAGAGGTGCTTGTGGAGATAGTTCCTAATAAGCTTTAATGCTAAATTAGAATAGCCTATTAGAGTAGTTGTTTAATAAGAACTTGTAAGGGCATCTCCAACAAAGGTGCTTATTCACCTTTTGCCCATTAGAAATCAGTGCTTACTAGAAATTCATTGTTGGAATTCTATTTTATTAAGCACAATTTAGTCACTAGTGCTAAATTTTTATGTGGGCTCATCAATGTACTTTTACCAAATAATAATAAAAATAGTTAGTAGTAATTAATGTTAATGAAATGCAAAAATATGTGGTAATTTCTAAGACTCATTTAGTAAAACTTTTAAAGTTGCTAGGTTGAAGAGAAAAAGTTGCTTAAATTGTAAAAAATAAAAATAAGTGATGCATGATTATGGGACCATTTAAGACATATAAAATGTAAGGAAAAAAAAGATGCCAGAATGGAGATGGCCTAAGGCATTGAGAGCATCTTTAATGTAGGTTCTTGTGCAAGTTCTTAAAATTAAGAACTTGTTCTTGTTGAGTTCTCCGTTGGAGAAGAGTGAGTTGTGTTTCTGGTTAGAGAACTAGTTCTTAGTGCCTTAGGCCATCAACATTCTAGATTTTTTTTATACATCTTAAATGGGTCTTATAATCACACATCACTTATTTTTATTTTTTACAATTTAAGCAAATCTTCTCTCTAACCCAGTAACTTTACTGAATGAGTCTTTGAAATAACCACATATTTTTACAATTCATCAACATTAATTACTACCAACTATTTTTAGTATTACTATTCGGTAGAAGTACACTAATGTTGGACCTACAATTTATTTGGTGACAAAATACAATGTTGGACTCACAACATAAATTAGTGTCGGTGCTTATACAAGCACTTAGAGCATCTCCATCCTTAGAACCCAATTCAGGTCTAATTGGGTTCTAGGGCTAGAGGGTGTTCTTATTTTACTTTGTGGGGCTTTTCTTCCCTTGTTATTTAAGAAGCTTTACTATATTTTACTCAAATGTTAAAACTAAATGTGTTTTCTTAATTTATTTTTTGTAGGCCCATTCTTTTTTCATCCTTTCTCTTTTCTCTCTCTCATAGGACACCATGTTCCCAATATTTCCCATTTGCATTGTCTACTCCCACACCTTTCTCTCTTCCCTTTCCTCCTACCCTCTCCCTTTCAATCCCTCTTCTCAAACCCTCTTCCTTTTTTTTTTCTCTGAATCTCTTTTTTGTGTTTTTTCTTTATTTCTTTTACTCTTTGTTTTATTTTTATGATTAGCCCTTTTTATTTGTTGTTGCAGGTGGAGGTGGCAAATCTACAGGGGTTCGACGATAACCGCGGGTGAGGCGTCTAAAGGTGTGATGGTGATGGTTATTATTTTCCTTTCTTTAATTGTTATTTTTATTACTGGAAGTTCTTAAATTTTAGAACTTGTTCTTGTCGAGTTCTTCCATTGAAGAAGAATGAGTTGTCTTCTAGGATGGAGAATCAGTTATTGTAGAAGAACCTAAAGAACTAGGTTCTTAAAATAAAAAATGATTTTACAACCCAAAGACAATTGATAAAGGGAAAATAACAACTATGATCATCGCACCTTTGAACACCTCACCCATGGTCACGTCACTTGTGGTTGTCGTTACACCACTGTGGATTTACCACCCACCTGCAACAACAAATAAAAAGGGAAAATAAAAAAGAAAGAAAAAACACAGAAAGGAGATTCAGAGAAAAAAGGAAGGGGGATTGAGAAGAAAGATTGCAACGAAGAGGGTTTTAGTGAAGAACTGAATATTTATCAAAATTACAAGCTCAACATTTTCAACAATACAATATAAAAACATATTGAATTGAAGGCATTCTCACTACATATATACAGTATAAAAACATATTGAATTGAATGTGCCATATAATCTTCAACTAAAGTACATCAAAGAGTATCCTTATCCTTTTTATTGTAAGTTTAAGTAAAACACCTTCTTTCAATAATTGTACAAAATAGTAAACTTTAAAGAATAGTCCAATTAGACAATTACCTCATCAGCTATAAGAGAAAAACCTTCTAGGTTCTTGCTTGCAAAATTCTACTAAATCCTGCTAATTTTCCATAGAAAAAACCTGGAGCTTGGAGGAATTACAAAAAATTCACATGATCAAATATTTCATAATTACAATTTCTCAATTAGCTTAAACAATAAGATAAGTATATAATGCAACTATCTCCAAAATAGGTTGAAGTGTTGAACATTAAAGCCTTACAAAAGTCACACCCTCCAATAAAAACAGAGTTACAATGTCAAACACAAAACCAAAATGTGATAAAGTAAAAATAACCCAAAATCACCCCCATAGAACAATGTCAAACACAACCAAAATTCTGAAACCATAGGAGGAATCATTAAATCACTGGCATTAAAAACTTATTCTCCATAGAAACAAGAAAAAATGATAAAAAATTTAAAAGATCAGAACAAGAGGAAGTATATACTGTAAGCTTTGACGATTATGAGAAAGTCTCAAACTCCACCTTCGAATCCAAACCCTAAAGGCCTAAACCACAATAGTCCTAGGTTCTGCAAGTCAACGTCAAAAATTGAATGAGAAATAATAAATGGAAACCAAAAATGCTTTAAATGGAAACAAAATTCATAAATTGAACATGCAAATAAAAAAATACGCACTAAGTCAAAAATACATGACGAAATCTCGATGCAAAATGGTGACCCCAAAGTGCGATGTGAAAGCTACTGCTTTACGGTCCCGATTTGAGCAGACGATGATGATGGGATGGTGAATCACCCTCAAGAAAGGCAACAACGGCACTGCAAACTCTTCTTGCTACTTAGGGTTTCTATCTTAACTTTTGATACTTCGTGAGTGTGAGTTGGTTTTAGGGTTATGAAGGGAATTAGGCTTAGTCGAATAGGCCAATCCTAAAAGCTTATGTTTAGCCTAACATATTCGGGTCGGGTTGGTCACCGACGGGCCATAAAATCAAAAGCAAACTCAATCGAATCTACTCATGCTAACCCATATTTTTGACTCACAATACTCGTTGACCTGCCCGAAACCACCCAAATTGCAATTTTTTTCCAATTTGCACGGTTTTGGGTTGGTTTAGGCTACCTTGCTTATCCCTACAAGTAATGCCTTGATAATCACAAATTTATTTGGTTTTTAACTTATTTTTATTATCTAATTAATTTCTTTTACCACAAGTTTTCTTAATTTCCCTGCAAGTTAAAAATCAATTAAAACTCACTCTCTCTCAGTGTCCCTCATTCTGGACGACATAGACACAAAGTATCTTCCCCTTCTCCTTTGAATTTTCTTCTCACTGATATCTCACAAATCAAGTAAAGCTAGTCTACTATCACCATAGTTAATCAAGAAACAAAGTAGAAGCAAGCAACTCAACACTTCCTCACATCTGTTCAAATGATAAGGTAATGAGGAGTGGAGATTTAACTTTGTTTATCATTGATGAATAGGAGTAGGATGATATTTGTCCCCCAAATCTCTTTAGTTTGTATTATTATTATTGATGTGATTTTATTTTCTTATTTAATATTGGTTGATCTGCTGCTGTGAGATTTAATTTTTCTTTACTGTTTCCATGGTTGGTTTTGATGATGTGACAACTAATCATTATTTGTATGGTTTGATTTTAAATTAAATTAGTAAACTTACATTTACAAATTGATTAAGAAGAGAATGAAATTTTTTCATGATTACTATTAATATATATACATGGTTCGGTCATATGGACTCATGAGGAAGTAAAATGAATTTGTTTATAACTCCAGTTATTATTAACATATTTATCATTTTAAAATTATTGGATTAAAAAAATTAGATGTTTAAAAATCTTTTATTCCTCTGTTTTGCTAAAAAGAGACTCTCGGCGTCCAAAAACAAATGAAAGAAATTTTTTATGATAAAAGTATATAAAAAATGAATAATATATTCGGTTATTCATAGAAAAATTAAGATTATCACTAGTTTGAACAATTTAAATATATATATATATATTAATAAAAATTAATTAATTAATTAAAATTTGGTTTTCATCTTTCATGGCTTTCGGTCATCTTGTTTTTTTTTTTATAAAAAAAACTAACAACAGAAATTGTTTTTTTTTTTTAAGTAATAAGGATTAAGTATGAAATCATGAATAGTTTTAAAATATACAGTATGAAAAAAGATTTAGAAAAATTAGTTAGAATACTAACTAGAGTATTCAATCTCTATAAATCAAATAATTTTTACATTTTGTTTTTATTAAAATTATTTAATTTTTGTAAGAGAAATTATTTTGTTACAATTATATCTATAATTAATATTATTATAGTGAATGTAGTATAAATTAATCCTGTGATATTTTTTTAACATAAAAAAAGGTAATTTTTTTTCATAAATTTAAGAATACTGGGTTTCAAGATTAAAAAGGTGAAAAGAAAAACACTTGGTACAAAAACTATTTGTTGGCAATCTTATCTATTATAATAATTTTATGATAATAATATTTACTAAAATAAGTTTAGAACAAATTTTAAATAATTTTTTTATATATATTCGGTTCTTTTAGATCGAAAGGAAAAACAAAATTATTATTTTACTTCAAATTAATAATTTATAAGAGTATATTTCAGTTTTCATTAAACTAGAATGTTATTTTGAAAAAAAAATTGTAGTAAATAAATATTTGAGTAAATAGGATAAAAACTTCCTTTGATATTCATTTATTAAGAATAAAAATTTAAAAGTTGTAAATAGATATTTTTATAAATACCGATTTTAAAAAGAAAAGTAAATATATATTCAATTAATAAAATATTTATAATTAAAGATTTATTGATTATTATAATAATTGTTGGTAAAGAGCTAAGAACTTTCTCTGTGACTTAATCATTTGTCATTGGATGTAGATTAAATGTTACTTTGAGATTTATATGCGGGAATATGAGATATGTGACAATACCTCTAAGTAGGTATTGGTAGTTGATATTGAATTGTGGTGGAAACTCTGCCAGATTTTTTTGGAAAGTAGAAATCTAACTTAGTACCTTATGTCATGAATGAGTCTATTTATGTAAGGATCAAGTTGTGAGAGCATGTGTACCTGTGACGTCATGAATTGAGTTGATGGTTGAGGACCATGCTGTGAGAGCATGTGCGGCTGTGGTATGTGAAGTTACAGTTTGATACACTGCAGGATGATAAACAGGGACTACTAATAGGGTATAAGGGGTATGACATAGAGTAAGTGAGTATCCTAATGGTCGAGGGTTGCGTCCTTGAATTGGAACACTTATTATCCCAACTTGAGCACCCCGATACCTGTTTAGCATCACCAAGATTGGTGTAGTGTAAACCTCCAATTAGGGTTATGGCCTAGAGTTGAAAGATTGCTTGTTTCTTGAGAAAAAATGATAAAGTTGATGACGTGATGTTAGTACCATTTTTAGGAAAGGTATACAGGCTCCTAATCACTTCCTAGGATGGATGAGGGTTGATGATAGTCATCAATGGGGTATGGATCCATACAAATTGTGAAAGTCTAGGTTGTTTCATGATAACTTAGGTCAGACCCCTAGGATCTGCATTGCATTTGTTTGCTAATAACTTGTCTGTTATTTTAGGTTATAGGTTAGTCCTACAAACCTTTTTGTGAAAATGATTTGAGGTTATATATATCCTTACCCCTTTATGTGTTTGCTTTCCTTCTATTTTTATTTCTTGTATATATGTGTGTGGTACGACATTGTTGTTGATACAAAATGGAGGCTAATAACAAAGATATTGAGATTGGGAAGAATGCAAAGGAAGGTGACGCCACAGAGGAACTATTGTATTTATTATAATCACTATCTATTTTGCTCTAGAATGGGAATGAGATTGTATATAGTCACTGCTCTCACTTAGGAACTTTTTGAAGGGTAGTTAATTATCTTTCTGGTCATGTATTTATTATTTGATGACGTTTAAAGTAATCATATTGATAACAATGATGTATGTTGATCTCATGTTTGATATACAGCTTAGTATGTTCACCATCAATTGTTTTTTATTTATTCTGATAGTACGTCGATAATTAGAATAATTTTAATGCAACAAAATAAAATCAAATAATATTTTTGAAATTGAAAAAAAAATCAACTCCACATTTTCATAATAAAATAAATTGAATTAAAATTATTTTAATAAATGAATATATAATTAGTTAATTAGGTTGGGTGTTACAGTTTCCCAATCCGAATAGCCAATGATTTGATTGGTGTCTTGAGATTGGAGTAGCATAAATGTTTGTTCAAGCATTAGTGATTCTGAAAGGTTCCTTGCGAATTCGATTGAGATGATGAGATTGTGATGTCATTCGCCAGTTGAATGCCTTTAATTGATTGAGTATGATTTTGGTATAAAATTGAGTAACAGACTGAAAATGTATTTTTATTGGCTTTTGGTTGTAGTTTCTCTTTTTTTTTGTTGATCAAAGTTGTTCAACACGATATTAAATGTAGGCATATTCAACATCGATTACAAACCGATGTAGAATCCACAAATTCAACATCGGTTTGGAACCTGGTGTAGGAAGTGAGACATTCTACATGAGTCAAGCCACATCCTACATCGCTTATTGACATAATCGATGTTGAAGGTTCCACTTACTACATCAGTTTTGGCAATAATCGTTGTAGAATGTGATGCTCTACATCGATTGGTGCTAGAACTGATGTAGAGTGTACTTTTTTTTAAATTGGCATTTTGTTTTGTATTTGTCATCCCATATTTTTCATGTGTAATTATTTATCTTTTTTTTATACACCGTGCCTATATGTTGTCAATTTTAACGTGGAAAATCCCTCAAAACAAGGGTAAAAATCACAGGTCATCAAGACCAAAGAAACAACTCTACTATTATCAATATATAATATAAGATAGTCTCCAAGTGCACAAATAGTGCATACAAATGATCAAAATTAAGCCAAACACAATGCTTATAGAAAGACAAACATACAACAACATAAAAAAAACTCCAAAACATAGCCTGTCCTGGGAACATGTGTTGTCCCTCTCCAAACCTCCATTCCAAACAACGATCCAAACAATTGATTTTACACATGATCTTGCCATCTACCCTGCCTGACAGAGCAGAAATAATGTTAACTTAGAAATTATCACAATCAAAACTCTTGATAAGCAGAATTAGAAACAACATACTTGCCCATTGCAAGATTGAAATCAAATGGCGGCAGAGTGATGGCATCAGAGGGTTTCATCTATCCTCATAGCTCTTCATAAACTTTTGAACTTGGATCAAGTTACTAAGAAATAGAATGAACTTATCATGTAGGAGGTGGAACTAAGCAGAGCACTAAACAACATTTGCACAAGAAATTTATTGAGGAGAAATGACTAAGTTTCTCTTTAGTAAAATTTTTTGCTGCATATCATTTATGGCTTGCTTATTTCTACCTTGTCAATGATGAGCTCATTAAAGAAACTAGATCAAGCTTTAGAAACCAAGGAAGAGCTACGAGGATAGATCAAAACAACACTGTAATGGTTAAGGATTTTTTTTTTCATTGCACCTTGCACACTTGGGTTTGTAACCCACCAAAAGGAAATTTTTTCTTCCCTTTCAATTAATTTATTTTTCCAATTAGAAACCATTCAACATTTTCATAAGATGACATTTATTTTTTAGAAACTAAAAAGGAAAATTATCTTATAACTAAAAACATATGTAATTCATTTTTTATATATACACATCAACAGTAAGTGGTTCTTATTTAGAAACGGTGCCTCAACTACAACTAGTTATATTTAGTTTAAATTACTTAATTGGTTTATGAGATATTTAAAAAAATTTGAGTAGGTTTCTAAACTATTTTTTTAATTGAATCCTTGTTCAAGTAATTTTTCTTAATTGAGTCTCTAAAATTCACTACTACAAAAAATGCCTTTAACATCGGTTAAATAAGCCTTTTAACATCGGTTTAGAACCGATGTTGTATCAAACGATGTTGAAAGTGCGATACTTTCAACATCGGTTTTCCAACCGATGTGAAAAATACCTTTTTACATCGGTTGTGGCTTAAACCGATGTAAAAAGTGTGTCAGAATGTGCAAATCTGCTAACTTTTACATCGATTGTGGGAACAACCGATGTAAAAAGTACCTATACAACATCGCTTCTATAAAATAACCGATGTTGTATAGATACTTTTTACATCGGTTCTTATTAGAACCGATGTAAAAAGCTATTTTTTATAAAAAAAAATATTCTAGTTTTTATTAGTATAGACACTTAATTTCAATACCAATATAATTTTTAGTTGTTGTAACTTATACCAAAAATATCAATACCCTAAAATTAATTAACATTAATTATCTATGTATAATTCAAATAATTGTGCATTCAAAAAATATGTATGACTGCCAAAAAATAGAATAGAAGAATGTAAGAAATTAGAGTATGAATGAATTGCATCAGCACTAGGAAATTAGATATTGTATTCTTCACATATCTTCGAATAGACTTAAAAGACCAGAGATGATGCACGGGGAGTATGTGATCTCTCCCACCAGAGCGCTTCCATGCAGGTTGATATGTGATCCACTTCAACTGTGAAATTGAAAACTGCCAGCAGGGAATTCCAATTTCAATGCAAGTCCCCACCTAAGAAAGGACAGAGTAATATGTTAAACAATATGAACCGAGAAAACTAATTCTAGATTTTTGGGTAAAAAAAAGATAGTCATTATTCTAGAAATGTCTTCTCTTTTGGTTATCAATTTAAAACACAGAATAAATTTACACGTCCCAAGTTCATAAAAACAGGCATCAAACATGAAATTCACTTGCCATGGCATTTGCACTGTATCAAAGTATTTTACATTGAAGGGAACAAAACAAGTTTGTTCAAAGATCAATATGAATTCATGAGTTTCTATAGAACTCACTTATCTCTGTTAAAAAAACAGAACAATAATTAATTATCTATGTAAGAAAAGAAAGAAGTACTATTAATTAAGCACTGATTGGATCCAATGATATCAAACTTAAACATAGCAGGAAATAAGAACAAACTAAAGGCAAGATAAAATAAATGAAATAATAGAAAAGGTAATGGAGTATGTTGTCACCGAAGATGTCAGAGGCTGTGTGCAGAGTTGGAATGGTGGTTTCATTCAACTGGTTTGTGGTAGCTAAAGCTGAGTCATGGTAGTGGAATAGATGTCTTCATTAGTGCCATTGGTAACCCAAGAAGAAATGCCTCTAGGAAAGCTTGAATGCATTAAGATTGGTCAATAAAAATTACTTATATATATATATATATATATATATATATATATATATATATATGTGTGTGTGTGTGTGTGTGTGTGTGTGTGTGTGTGTGTGTGTTTGTGTGTGTGCATACACACGCTAAGCTTAATGAAACATGTATGAATGATAATTTTACTTTTTCTTGGTCTTTTATTAGTGACAAAAATTAGTGTGAGAACTAAGAAGATATTAAATTCTTAAAGCTAAATAATCATTTTTCCCAAGTTACCTACCAGTAGAATTTTAAAAATGTTAGGCAAATTTCCATAATTATTAAAACTAAACTATTGTAACTTTTTGCTTCTTTAGTCTAGGCATAAATTAGGCAATAGTCAATATCTCAAAGTGCTAATCATCTTTTCAATAATACTAAGAGCAACCTAATATGCTACCTTACAAACCTTACGTGAATACTATCATGTTTCTAATTCATTCACTCTATTTATACTAAATATATTTAAAGTGTCATCTTTTCCCTGGATCTAATAATTTTAAAAACAATACTATCTCATATCACATCACAACCAAAAGCATGTCATTTTAACAATTTTATCTCAGATCTATTGTTTTATACTTCAATAAAATATTACCAAACGGCTTTCTTCATATTTAAAAATTACATAACTTCTACAATTTATGGCACTTAAGCAATGCACAGGTGGATAGCTAGTTCTCTATAAAGTGAGAGGATATACTCACTGAACCTATTTATCAAACTAAGCACAAAGTTCGTTAACTCGTTTGCTACAGTACCAAAAAAAGCAAGTAAATTACAGTCCACGCCCTTGATCATTTATTCATGTTCACAAAAGTGAACCCACTCACCCACTATAAAAAGTCCTAATTACCATATGCTATATTTTCTAGTAATCAACTAAGTCAAAATAAACATTCCTAACTACATACCACAAAAATTATACTACCAGCAGGGTCATGTGCATGTTTAAATTCCCAAAACAAATTAAAAGAAAGAAACTAGCATAAACCTAAGAGAAGACAGACCTAAGTGGACAAACAAGCTAGGTAAAAAGTAGATGGACAGTTATCACAACATATCTGCATAATCACATTCCAAATAAGAACCATCGATACTTCAGATTGCATAATCGCAACATATCTTGGAATTCCTAGTTTAATTTTTATCATATATCATGATTTCTAAAAGCAGAATTGAGTCTTTTTTATTGTTAAAATTTGAATGAAAGTCATGAACTAACTAAACCATCAACAACTGGAATGTAGGTTTGACAATCATTTTTGCTACAAGAAAAGCTTCAGGACCAAAAGACAAGACGTCATTAGCACACCCAAATAACACAGATTCTTGTAACCACACGTTTGACAATTTTGTATGTTTTCACGTTATTTAAAAACAATTTAGAGGGGGGAAGAGAGACTCAGAAAAAATCAGAAAGAATTTAAACCACAAGAAAAAGTATTAAGTAATGCATAAAGTCATATAAGCTTTGCAACCAGCTCTCCACTCCTTTGCAATTGGCGATAAACAATAGTAAATGAGAAAAATGAGAACAACCAACCAGATTTTATTTTTTGATCAACAGCTCAATCAAGGGCCCTCTGAGCTTCATCAATCAGTAGAGGATGCTCTAGGCTGAAGAAAAACAAATCAGCTTTTCCAAGTAACTTCACAGTTTCATCTTGATAAAACTTAGCAGCTAGATTAGTACCTAAAGCCCAAAGATAGATTAGCACAATGCTTAAACTTAGAAATTCATAACTTTCATGGGAAGAAATGCAGTAACACAAGGGACATATGTAATCAATTAAAAGCATCCCATACATAATAAAGATCAGGATTTTGTAAAACCAAAGTCCTAAGGCTAATTATAATTATATCTAGAAAAGTAAATTGCCCACAAATAGAAATAAGGGTATTGCTAAAATGAACTCCACGGGACCAATTAATTTGGCAGCTAAGTATCTTGTTATTCTGATTTTAAATACTATTCTGATTTTAAATACAAATTTGAATTACTTTTATTTACTCATGGACAGATATTTCCTTTTCTTATTTTCTTTACTTAGTAGAATAGTTGGCAATTTTTTTTTTTCTTTCTTTAATTACTGAACCTAATTTTTTATCCTCTGCCTTTTCTACCATCGCACAGCATCACATTCGAAAGCACAATTTTTTCTCAAATCCATGTAATAAAAAAATTGAGCAAACAGAACCAAACATGCATAAAGCGAGATAAAAGATTGAATCTAAAATAAAATGGGTTATCCTCTTTGATCTAGGTATTTAGATTATGCATATAAACAAAATCTAGCCATAATTTAGCAAAAAAAACAATGAATCAGATCTGTACCTGGATGTTCATGGCCTTCTTGTTGGTCTCAAATTGGCTACCTACACAATCAGAAAATAAAAATGAGAAATAGAAAGAGAGATCTAAGAGGATCGCAGAGAAAAGGAAAAGATGAGAAGGAAGAATTTGACAGGTTTATTTTTCTCCATGTTTCTCTCACGAGCCATTGCCTTCTCCCATGGTTGTTGGTTCAATGGAGAGTGAAGGGAATGGAAGGATGTAGGAGCAAAGAAGAGGCGCAAGTTTGAGCCAATGCGGAGATCATGAAACGCTAAAGTCCGCACCACTTCTGGAATCACCGTCGTCGCCGTCATGTTCGAGATCTGCGTCGGAGCAGCAGAGGGTCTCCGAGAGGGCGCGGCGCGGCGAGGGCAAGAGGCGAAGGAAGGCATCAAGGTTGGAGGAGCTAGGTTACCTTTTGTGTTTAGTGCCTTTTGGGAATGAGAACGAGAATCAGTGCCTTTTGGGAATGAGAACGAGAATTAGTGCCTTTTGCGGTTCAGAATTGCGAGAACATATTACATTAATGCCACCGCATTCTTTTACTACATCGGTTATACTAGAAAACCGATGTTAAATTAAACTAATAACATCGGGTTATGAAATAACCGATGTTAACCAATTCCGTTTATTTACAAAAATGCCACCGCGCATTTGTTGACATCGGTTCTCTTATAACCGATGTCAATTTGACGATGTAGAATGTATATTTTGTAGTAGTGATTTTTAAAACTATCACAAATTTGGCTTTAAGCCACCATAAACTAACTCAAAAATCTACTTTTTTTGGGTACAAAATTAAAAAAAAAATTAATTTAGAAATCTAGTCCAAAATTTTCAAATAATTTAAGGACCAATGAAATGTTAGATAAAATGGCTCGTATCACAGGATATCCAAGAGGGGGGTGAATTGGATGTTTTAAAATTTTCTTGAAATCAATTCTTTAATAAAATCTTTTCACAAGATCAAATGATTTTAATCCTTGAGAAGATGAGAGTGTATGTTTCACTTGTATTTAGTATCTCTTATTTCCAAAATCAATTTTAACAAGAAGATCAAAATACAATACAAGAAATAAGATCAAGATATTGAAAGATAGGGGAAAAGAGGGAATACACAAGGGATTTATACTGGTTCGATTTCAACTTGAAATCTACATCTAGTGTTATCCAAAGCAACCTTAGCTTTGACATTTTCCACTAAACACAATTTGTATACACATAAATTCACATGCACATGCCCACATTTGCAAAACCTTCTTGAAAACCCATCAAGAAAATCTAACTAGGTAGAAAACCTATCTACATGTAATGCGACTGGGTAACCCACCCAAAAACAAATTACAAAGAAAAGTTAAGGAACGAAATCACCTATGCAGTGAGGATATCAAACTTGATGCACTTCCTAACTTGCTTTCAACTTCCCTTCATATAGCATGATCAAGATCCATTGATTTCTTGAAGATAAGATCGAAAGTGTATCTCAATGAATCTCAGAGATAATGACACTCAGTTTCTTAGCTCTCTCAAATGAAAATTACTAAGTGATTTGAGAAAAATGGGTGTCACACATGAGAGCTTTTGAAATTTCATTTTTATAGACTTCAGAACAGAGATAATCGATTATTACTAGGGATAATCAATTATTTTTTTCTTATCATCATTTGGAAACACAGAAGAACGAAATAGTTGATTATTTCATCAAATAATTGATTAACTGTGAAAGAACCATTTTTGCTTCAGGGTCAAATAATCGATTATTTCAACTGGATAATCGATTATCTACGAACCTTAGACAAATTCTAAGAAATAGAGCCTCAAGATAATCGATTAATATGTTCTGATAATCGATTAATATGTTCTGATAATCGATTATTATGTTCTTGGATTGAAATCTTATAATTTCCAAAAAGATTTTCGCCCAGATTCAATCCTTACCAAAAAGATATAAAGAATGAATGATCTACAATGCAAACATGAGAGAATAAATGTATAACTAGCCTATATGCATGATACACACACATTCATACATTAACATACATCCTATACAAAAACTTGATGTGAGATTTACCGTAAGCGCACGATTGTCGTCAAGTAATAAAATTATCGTCTCCACAGGGACTACGTTTTTGGCTAGGTGATTTTCACAATTTAATTGAAATTAAACAAAAGGAAATATTTGATTGGATAAGAAAAGATTTGAAAAGATAAAATTAAAGTAAAATAAAGATAAGATAAGATTAAAATATGATAAGATAAAGATAGAGCAAATATTTGAAAAGATTGAAATTAATAATCAGAAAACTTCTAGGATTAAGTTTCACACCAAGACTTCCTATTGACTTAATCTTTCTACCTCTATGTTCTTATTGGTTCTCTTTGAAGGTGAATTAACCTAAGGTAACCTTTGTTCTCTCTCAGGATACAAAGATGTATCTAATTGAATTAACCCCTACTCTCATGGTAGTTATGTTCAATTAATCCCATTAAGTTCTTTGTTAATTCATTGTTTCCTCTAAGGATTAAACCTACTTTCGTGAATTAATACTAAGTTCCTCCCCTATGGGTCCAACGATTAGGTTCACCTCTCAGTTCTTCCCTAAGCGTCTATGATAAAGAAATATGGTGGCCAAACGCTTTGCATACATAAAAGCAATAGAAGAGAAATCAAGAGGAGCAGCCAATAGAACATAAAGATAAATCAATTAAGCATAATAGTTGTCGAGGGCTAAAGCCCAATCCTAGAACAAAGAGACTACTCACTCATGGTCATGGAAACAATGATGAAATTAAAAGAAAACATAACAAACTAGAAAAAGAGTTGAAAAAGAAGAATCTTCCTCTCTATCTCTAAGTCGTATGCTAATCCAAATTCCAGAGTTCCTAATCCTAAGTAAAACAATCTATTTAAAAAGAATGGGCTAAGGAAAAGATAAAAATTTAAGTCCCAATTACAATCAAAATTGCAAAAAGATAATATTCTCAATCTGGTATAGGTCATGGTCATGACTCTAAATGTCATGGCCATGACAATTTGAAAGTCATGGCCATGACTCTGAATGTCATTGCGATGACATCTATCAGGGGTCCAAAAATATGGAATTAAGCATAGCCACGGCCATGACTCTGAAAGTTATGGCCATGACTTCTGTCAGCTGACCCAGTTGTGCTTTTCTTCTAATATTCAAGTGTCCCTATGCTTCTAGCTTCAATCCTTGGAGTCATCATGCATCTTTCTCCTTGATTTGATGTCCTAGAGCTCAAGAAATAGCCTTGAAACATGAAAATACCAAAAGCACAACCGATTCCAAAAAGAAATGAAAAACAATGCAAATGCAATGTAAATGAGTCCTAAATGTAAGAATATGAAATATTTCCTAAGTGAAATGCTATGCATGAATGATATAAAATGCAACACATCAAACAACCCCAAACCTAAAGATTTGCTTGTCCTCAAGCAATCATTGTGGCACTCGAGTTAAGCTTATGGAATTCATTAAATTGAGACACAAGCAGCAGATGATCATATTTTTGTATCCAAGAGATCTCAATCAATTAAGTCTAATTAGAGGCTAGTTCTCCAAAATTAATGGTCACAATGATTGGTTCATCTCTCCACACTCAAGTGTTTAGGGACTAGACAACTTCACTCAACTCAACTCAATAAAAGCATCCTACCATAGGCTTGGTAAGGAATCTCATCACCAATTAGAGCATTCTATCAACATGAACAAATCACAAGGTCTTTTATTGGGATGTAACGGGGCCAAGGGTGAAGATATAAGGTAGGGAAAAAGAAAGGAAGGAATGCAAAAGGCTCAATAACCATCTTGATACCCTAATAAAGATCACATTCAAGCAACACTTATTGTAGCGGGGCACTTTAACAATATCAATTTATTCACTTTTCTTCCTTTGTTTCTTTTCTTTTCTTGCACATTCAAACTTTTCACTACCTTTCCATTCAATCTTTTTCATTCATTCTTTTTCTATTTCTTTTTGTTCTTCATTTCACCCTTTTTTCATTCTTTTCTTTTTTTCTATTTTCCCCCCATTTTGCACATTCAAACTTTTCACTACCTTTCCATTCATTCTTTTTCAATTTCTTTTTGTTATTCATTTCACCCTTTTTTCATTCTTTTCTTTTTTTCTCTTCTTTTCTATTTTCCCCCCGTTTCACCAATTCATGCCAAGAATCACAATTTTGCAATTTCACAAATTATCAAAGTGACTTCAATACCCCAATATTTTTCATGAAGTTGCCACAATACATCCCTTAAGGTACCAAGACAATCCAAAAACATAAATAACAGGGTACCAAAGAAAATTTTCATAGTGTTTGGCTTAAAGGGGTAACTAATTGAAATATTTTCAACTAATTCAGGGGTTTGAAACAACATTCCTAATTGCCTTGATCACTTTTATTCATGCAAATAGAGTTATTAGCCTCAACAAGGTTCCAAAACAAGTTCTAGAGGATGCAATTATGAGGAGTTCACACTTAAGCAAAGAAAATGGGACACACATATATATGCAATGTAAACCTCTGTCCCAAAGATAGGCTCAAAACTTCTCACTTTTGTAGTTCATGTCAATGCAAACATTAAAGTGGAGAATATGCTAATTTTTCAACTTGCCTAGAGACCTCATCATACATATATGCTACTGCAAGATTCAACATCACAAGCATCGCATTCAATGAATTCAAAATTTTAGGCACAGAGATACAAGTAATTGGGGTTATTCATGCTTTAGATGCAAATGCTAATAAATGAAAATTAAGATTTTTTTTCTAGCAAAAAGTAAGAACCTAAGCATGAATGTACAAATATTAAATTAAATATGTATGCACATGAAAATAATGCAATGCATGACATGCAATAACAACCCCAAACCTAAGATTTACATTGTCCCAATGTAAAAAGCTAAGAATAAGGGGGAAAAGAAATCAACTTACCAAATGTAATGCAGAATAGAGAAGAATGGTGTGGGGAATGAAGAAACCAGGTAGAGAAGAACATGGGGTCGTGTGGGAATGGTAAAGGGATGTGGGTTTTAATAAAACAAGAAAATTCAATCCCTGGACCCCTTTTTGTTGACTCGGTGCACATATCTGGTGGGTATGAAAAAATTTCAACCCTTGATCCCTTATAATCATGCGTGAAACTTCTCACGGGGAAAGAAATCACGAGTGTGACTTGGCTAGTGCTTTGTTCTAGCTGCACCTTGAATTGGACCTTACGCCTTCGGTGCAAATTGGATGCGCTAACGAGTCAAGCATGCACACTGCCTTTAATCCCACGAATTGGCCCTGGAAGAAAGTCACGATGGTGACTAAATCGGCATGGCCATGATACACTGCTATTGCTTTGTTCCAGCACCTTAAGATTGTGCTTCACTCAGTACATGTCATGAGCATGGCTCTCAATTATCAATGTTGGTTTCCTGTCACCACTCATGAGCATGATGTTTGAGTGTATGGTCGTGAGAAGCATTGGATCCCTTCCCTTGCTACACCTTCAATCACACAAATTGGTCCCTGGAAGAAGTCACGAGTGTGACTTGGAGATGCTTAAATCATTCACGCGTGTGACTTTTAATTTCTTGAATTGCACGAATCCATGGTGCCTTTTGTATCGTGAGTTGGTTCCATTGGACAAAATCACGATAGTGCATGATGCCCATTGACTCTCGTCCCCTAGTGCACCTTCAGTTATCGTGAGTTTGGTCCTGGGAGGTGTCATGGGCATGAACATGATTGCCATTTGGCTCCTTGGACAAAGTAATGATCATGACTTTTATTGGCATGGCATGATCCGCATTAACTCTCAACCCTTTGATGCTCGTGAAAGGCCCTGGATGAAGTCACGGGCATGATCAAAATTGGCATGGCCATGACTTTATTGCAAACAACAGTTCTACAAAATGGCTATAAACACACAGCTCAAGCATAAAGTTTGTATGAATGAGAGAAAATAAATTGAAAAGAAAAACAAAAATTAACAATTAAGATCCTAGTACTAAAAAAAGTGAATTATAGAATAAAGTAAACTAGTATTTAAATTAAGGGAAAGCTAAATTGACTTCATCTATGCCTATGCTAGTTCTAAATTTAAAACTAAAAACCAAGAAACACTAAAACTTAATGTTTGAAAAGAGAAAAGTGTAAAAGAGCAAGATTGCTTGGGTTGCCTCCCAAGAAGCGCTCATTTAACGCCATGAGCTCAACGCTTGTGAGATTCAACCCCCTACAATTAGGTGAGGAGAGGAGAGTGTCTCCCCCTTCATCTTCGATTTCCTTACTAATTCAAACTTCAATTCCTCCTTCTTCTTTTGACCTCCCTTGCTTGAACTCTCAAGGATTCTCAATCTAAGCCGGTGATGAGGGATGTAAGGTTCCCTCTTTGGCGTGCATGCTTCCATGGAATCATTCTTTGTAACATGCTTGACAGGGTACTTGATGGTCTCATTTTTCAGCACTTGATCCAATGAGTCTATCCTGCACACAAAATTCTCAACAACAGGAGGTTTGTTACCCTTAAATAAATCAAACTCAATGGTTTTCTCCCCAACAGTTAAGGAAAGCTTACCCTTCTTCACACTTATATTAACATCAACTATGGCTAAGAAGGGTCTACCTAGGATAATGGGGATGTTGGTATCCTCCTCTATATCTAACACCACAAAATCACAAGGAATAAGTAAGTCCCCCACCTTAACAAAAACATCCTCTACAATCCCCATCGAGTGTTTGATAGATCTATCCGCCAACTGAATAGACATATTGGTGGGTTGTTGCTCTCCAATACCAAGCTTCTTATACATAGCTAGGGGCATCAAACTAATACTAGCCCCCAAATCACACCAGGCTTTGTCAAACCTAGTGTTACCAATTAGACATGGTACAGAAAAGCTACTAGGGTCTCTAAGTTTAGGAGGTAATGAAGTTTGAACTAGAGTTACAATCTCATGCTCATCAACCTTTCTCCTATTGGCCAAGATGTCTTCGAGAAACTTTGCATAAGTAGGCATTTGTTGCAAAACATCTACAATAGGAATATTGACATACAGTTGTTTAACCATCTCTAGAAATTTTTTAAATTATTTATCTAACTTGGCTCTTGCTAACCTTTGAGGGAATGGGACGGGTGGTTGGTAAGACTTTGGAGGCACCTTTTCAGACACTTTTTCTTTGTCAATGGTGAGAGGGGGTTCTACGTCTTTTTCCTTACTTTCTTTGTTAGACACAGGACCATCTAACTCTTTCCCACTCCTTAAGGTCATTGCATTGCAATGCTCAATTGGTGTACTCACAAGGAAGCTGACACTTGAGAAGAGTTTTTGGATGAATTTTTTATGTTGGTGAAGGAGAGACCTTGGTTTTCTGACATGGCAAACTTCAAGGTAGTTGGAGTTATTCCAGAAGGGTTAAATTGGCAACAACGAAAGAAATTCTTTCATGACTCGACTTACTACATTTGGGATGATCCTTATTTGTTCAAACTTGGGGCTGACAACTTGTTAAGGAGATGTGTTTCTCATGAGGAAGCTAAAGATATTCTTTGGCATTGTCATACCTCTCCTTATGGTGGTCACTACAATGGTGATAGGACAGCTGCTAAGGTGCTTCAATCCAGATTTTATTGGCCTACAATTTTCAAGTATGCTCATATTCATGCTCAATCATGTGACAAGTGCCAAAGAACTGGGAGCCTCTCAAAAAGGCATGAGATGCCACTACAAAACATTTTGGAGGTTGAAGTGCTTGATTGTTGGGGGATTGATTTTGTAGGCCCTCTTCCATCTTCATTTTCCAATGAGTACATTTTGGTGGCCGTGGATTATGTTAGTAAATGGGTTGAAGCTGCTGCATGTCAGAAAAATGATGCCAAGACTGTGATTAAATTTCTCAAGAAGCTAATCTTCTCCAAATTTGGAGTGCCAAGACTACTTATCAGTGATGGGGGAACTCATTTTTGCAATTCTCAATTGGAAAAGCCTCTGCAACATTATGATGTTAGGCATAAGGTTGCTTCTCCTTATCATCCGCAAACCAATGGTCAAGAGGAAGTTTCCAATAGAGAAATTAAGAAGATATTAGAGAAGACTGTAGCATCCTCAAGGAAAGATTGGGCTCACAAGTTAGATGATGCCTTATGGGCATATAGAACAACTATGAAGACACCAATTGGTCTCACTCCTTTTCAAATGGTTTACGGCAAGGCTTGCCATTTGCCTATGGAAATGGAACACAAGGCATACTGGGCCTTGAAATTCTTGAATTTTGATCTGTCACAATCTGCTGAACATAGAAGATTGCAAATCTTTGAGCTTAAAGAAATAAGAACTCATGCTTATGAGTCCTCAAAACATTACAAGGAGAGAGTCAAGGCTTACCATGACAAAAAGTTGTTAAAGAGGGAGTTCCATGCTAGTCAACAGGTCTTATTGTTCAATTCCAGATTAAAGCTCTTTCCTGGGAAACTCAAGTCCAAGTGGTCTGGCCCTTTCATCATCAAAGAAGTTAAGCCCTATGGTGCTGCGGAACTTATCGATCCATCATCCTCTGACCTTCAACGAAGCTGGGTTGTCAATGGCCAAAGAGTAAAACCATACAATGGTGGAGAAATTGAAAGGCTCACCACCATCATTCATCTTCAAGATCCTTGATCTTTTCACATGTTCAGCTGGTGACGTTAAAGAAGCGCTTACTGGGAGGCAACCTAAGATTTCTATCCCTCCTTCTTGCACTTTAGTTTCTCCTTTATTTCTGCAATTTTCTCTGCTTGCTTGCAATTAAACTTTCTTCCTGTTCATTTTCTCGCTGAGCGAGACGTGTGGCGCTAAGCAAGTTCTATTTATTTTTGCATCTAGTGATCATCTCGCTAATCGACATCATTGTCGCTAAGCAAGTCTACATCATTCATATCTTGCATTTGTTCATTCTACATAACTTGCTAAGCGAGCTTTGCTAGCTTAGTGATCATTTCTCTCTGTCTTGCTTTTATTTGTTAAAATTTGTTTTTCTAGATTTTGCTAAGCGAGCTTATACTCGCTAAGCGATCAAACTTCTCTATTTGAATTAAAATTGTTTTTGCGATGAATTCGCTAAGCGACATTACACTCGCTAAGCGACATCACCTCGTGTTTACACTTAATGCTAAAAAAATAGAGTTTTTTAAATTCAAAATTGCATTTTGAGGGAGGGAAACTCTAGGGTCTCTGATCCAACAAATCCCTCCGCTTAGCGAGACCACCATCTCGCTAAGCGAGAGGTTCGTAAGTGGTCAGGAGCAGTTACACAACTGTTCCCCTTCCATTTACCTTCTCTCTTACTCTCTATCTCAAAGACCTTTTCTCTCTCACTCTCTTTTCTCTTTTCTGAAAACTTCTCTTCACCTCACCTTTTCTCTCTTTCTCATACCCATTAGCTTGTTTACTACATTCATCCTTCACTCCTCATCTCCACATTGCATTCATCCTAGTAAGTTATCTATCTCATCTTCTGATTTTGTGGTTTTGTTGTTTTATTCTCTTTTTGTTTTGGTAGTTCTTCTTGCGTTTTCTGCCTGAGTGACTAGTTGATGCTACATTTTGTTTGAATATTGTTTGGTGGCTTGGCTCTTTTGTTTTCTTTTTTTTAGTTCATACTATCTTGTTTACAGTTAGGGTTTCATTATTGTTTTATGTTGGTAAGTAGTTTTCCAATTTTTGTTATGGACTGATTGAGTTATCATTTTTGTTTCTGCTGCTCTGATGCATTGAGTTCATGCATGCAAGGTGTTCATCAGAATACCTCCCTTGTTTTTCCAAAATTTTTTCAAGGCGCTAAGCGAGTGTCAACTCACTAAGCGAGAGGATGAATTTTTGGGTTTTTGTTCTTTGTGTTCTTCATTTGTTCTTCATGCATTCATTTGCACTCTTCTGAATCTGGGAATTTTCCAGAATTCATTTCGCTAAGCGAGTACATACTCACTAAGCGGGTCATTCACCATTCTTCTTTCGTTTGCCTAGCGGCTAAGCGAACGCATGCTCGCTAAGCCACCATTTCCCTATGTCTACCACTTTTTGTTTTTTTTTATTATTCGATTAGCGAGCAATACTCGCTAAGCGAGTTTTCTTCTCTACTTTGTTTCCTTTCTAATTCCATTAAATTTGCTAAGCGAGTTTTCACTTACTAAGCGATCCTTTTTGTTTTCCCTTGTATTTTGTGCTATTCGATAAGCGGAGATTGTTCGGCTAAGCGAATCATTTATTCCTGCAACTTTGTTCTTTAATACTCACATTGTCAGGATTGACTTTGTAGATGGCTCCACCTTGTCCATCTCAGGGTGCTGCATCTAAGAAGAGAAAGGCTTCTTCTTCTCAAGCTGCTCAATCTGATCCTGCACCAGAGCCTGTTACTGAAGAAGCCCCCTTCGAGTTTGATTCACGCCGATTCCCTAGTGCTGAAGCTCAAAAGTGCTTTGGGGAAATTATGCCTCGGCTTTTGCTACCTGAGAGAAGGGTGAAGCTCTACCCTGGAGAATTTGATGATTTCCAGATAGAGTATAAACATCGACAGTGGGATAAGGTGCTAGGTCAATTACCTGAGGATGAGATTGACGAGGCATTGGTAAAAGAATTTTATGCAAATGCCTATGATCCAGAGGGTAGTGTGCCACATCAATCCATTATTAGGGGTAAAATAATTAAGTTTGATGCCAGGACCCTTAACCATTTCCTCAAGACCCCAGTTGTTATTGCTCCTGAGGAGCAGCTCACTGCATTTACTCTATTTAAGAACAGTGCCAAGAAGTATGATGAAATAGCAAACAAGCTTTGTATTCCAAGTGGAACTTTTGAGAAGGGTACCAACAGATTGCCTTAGAAAATTTTGAGAAAAAACATGACCACCCTCACTCATATATGGGCCACCTTCTCATTTGCCAACTTGGCACCCAACTCTCACACATCTGATATCAACGTGGAGCGGGCAGAACTCATTTATGGAATACAGATGAAGATGGATATGGACTTAGGTCATTGATCACTAAGGAAATAGCTTATATGGTTGCTTCCAACTCATGCAGATTGGGTTTTCCTGCTCTTATTACTGCCATGTGTTATGCAAAAGGCGTTGTTTCTGACTCCACCATTTTTCACAAGCTCAACCCTGTGCTGGATAAAGCATACATTCTTAAGAACAGCATCAACAAGGTGGATCTTAATGCCCCTCCTCCTGAGCCACCACGCTGTCCACCCCGTGCATGCTCAGCCCCCGAGGGTGACTTTGTCACCACCGAGTCCTTTCAGATCGCCATGCAGGAGCGAACCCAGAGAGAAGATGCCCTACAATTGGGATAATTGATGATCATGGAGAACCTCTACAACCTCTCGCTCCAGCAGCCTGTCATGACCCCTGAGGAATTCTCAGCTCGCCAAGCTTGGCCTAGGGACAGGCCTAGTTTTTTTGGAGGGGGTGGTGCCGCCTCTGTAGGTACATCTAGAGCTGCTGGAGCTAGTGAGACGGCAGTTTTGGAGACTGAGGCAGGTTCAGCTGAGGCCACTGGAGGAGCTGCTGGGGGTGCAACAGATGGAGCATGGAGGCCATGGTCGTCTGCTTGAGGCCATTTTTCACTTGTTTCAGGACATATCATTTAGTTTTTTGCACATTTTATTTTTCTGCACTTTAGTTATTAGTTTCAGTTCAGCACTTTATTTTCTGCTTTAGTTAGTACAATGTGGTTTTATTTTCTACTGGTACATTTTGCTACCTTTTGAGTACAGTTAGATTCTTGGATGCATAGTTTTTACTTTAGCATTCCATCTTTTTGGGGCATGATTTTAGATGATAGATCAATTTATTTTCTCCATGATACAATGCATGCTTTCGAAAAAAATCGTTTTGTGAAAACCGCGATTTCATGAGAATACGCGTAGTGGTTGCATTGGTGGTTTCATAAATTGAATGTGCATGAGTGATTGCGGTTAATTTGTATGGCATGCAGTGTTTTGAAAAGTTTTTTATTGCTTCGCATTTACCCATGTGAGCTGTGTGAATCTTAACTGTTGAGAGAAACCATTGTTTTTACACTCTTGATTTTGTATGATTCTTGGATTTTGTTTGAGTGCATACATGATATCGACATAATCAAGGCATTGTTTGTTTTAATTTTAGCCACTTAGCCAAAAAGCCAACCTGTGTCTAATGATGAATCCCTTGCTACCCCCTTGAGCCTTAACAGTGAAATAAATTTGTTCTTGAACCCTTTGAGCTATAAAGAAAAACAATATGCATACCTTACCTTAGGGAATAGGAGAGCATATCATGGTTTGAGGCAATTTTGTCCCAAATTTAGGGGAATTGTTTGTGCAGGGAATTGATGTGAAATGGCAACATGCACAATTGGCAAAGCTACAGTAGTGTTAAAAAAAAAAAAAAGTCAAAATTTCAAAATCAAAAACAATTTCAAGTGGTGCTGTTGTTTTAAGTTTGTAAATAAAAGGTTGGGAAATAAAGTGAAGTTGGTTGCCTCAGGATTTGAAAAAGGGATTAGTGAGTGCTCTCCTAGACCCTTAGGTGCTTTGAATATCTAGAAAAACCAAATTTCTTTTGCAGCCAGCCAAGTTACAGCCTTAATAAGTCCTTAGTGATCCATGTTTTGTGTGTGTGATGACATTTGAATGAGATGATGTGTAAAGTTGGGTTGTGTGATTCCAATTGGGATTGATTGAAATTCTCTTGCAGCTGAAACACCTATGTGCTTAAGTGAAATTCTAGCCTTGTGAGAAGCGAAGTATTCCTTACCTTTTCACTGCCAATTGCCATACTTGTTGATCTCTTGAACTCTTGAGTGCATTCTTTTTATGATTTCATCATGAGCACCATTGCAAGTGTGATCTTGAGTTGTTTGATTGACTTGTTTTGAATAACCATGCTTGTGTCTTGGGAATGTGTTTTATCTTAGTCTTTGGTCTTGTCATTAATCTAACTTAGTGCGGTTTAGTTTTAGCTTGCTTTTGCTTGAGGACAAGCAAAGCTGTAAATTTGGGGGAGTTTGATAATTGTTGTGCATACTTACTTTTGCACTTAATTTTCACAGCAATTATCTCACCTTCTTCTCATTTATTACTTTGATTAGTCCCTTTTAGGATTTAGTTTTCATTTAGTTAGTTTTAGGATCTTATTAACTTTTTAACGATGTTTTTACAAAGTCCTAGTACACTTGAAGAAAAGCTGAAGATGAGGAATTCAAGACATCTCGCTCAGCGAGCTGATGTTGCCGCTTACCGAGAGAAGTCGCTCCGAAGAGGACACGTGGCAAGTTGAAGGCTAAGCGAGAAGTTCTGTTCACTTAGTAGGATTGGAAGCTGAAGAGGCAACTTGGACACGTCAAGATCGCTTAGTGAGTTCATGCTCGCTAAGCGAATTAACCTCTCTGCCTGAAGGAGAAATTGGTTTTATTGCAATTCGCTTAGCGAGTTATGCCTTTATGTAGAAGCAACAAAACAAAGATTCTCAGCCTATTTAAAAGTGTCTTATCATTAGGATCATCACTAGATCATTCCAGGGTTGTGTGTTGGCGGCTGAGGCTTTCACCTACCACATTCCTTCACCTTTTCTCTTCCATTTTTCCTTTGTTCTTGTAATTTTTTGTGGCTTCTCATGACAATGAGGAGCTAACTTCTTTGTAGTTGGGGATTTGGTGTACTAGCAACTCTCATGTAATTACTCTTACTATCTATTTAACGAATATTCAGTGTCAATGCTATTCTCTATGTTTAACGTTGGTTCTTGGCTTGATCCCCCAAGCACTTTTCTATTTGTTTTTATTGTCATTGGGAAATGCTTTGAAAACTGAGATTAGAGAATGGTGTCTAATGAATGTCTCATCTCGGAATGGAGTGATGTTTGTTAGTCTCTTAATGATCCTTGCTCTTAAACAAATCATTTAACTTCACTTGCTAAGGGATTAGGAGTAGAGTTAAGTGTTTTAGCTTCTTTCACTTGAGGAATCAAGGATAGAAGACTTAAGTGGGTTGAGATAGTACTAGGGTTTTCATTAAATGGAGAAAAATAATTTATATTACTGAGATGTTTGCCAGGTATCACCCAATGCCCTAACTAGTTCCACCAATCGTTGTTTTCAACCGCTGCACACCAATTGTTTGATCTTTTGCTCACTTGAATTATGTTCTATTTTTATCAATTTATTTTAGAACTTATGATTTATTTCCTAAACCATTTTCACCAAAACAACATATTCTTTTGCCTAGAACTTGATTTTACACAAAAACCTAATAACGACAAGTCCCTGTGGAGACGACTTTGTACTCAAAATTTGAAAATACTACACTGAATGGTGCACTTGCCAAATAGGTGAACACTTACATGTAGGGCGGGTTGAGCTAGGCATGAGTTGAGCAATTTCCAACATCTTGTTGTGGATAGCTATTTGTTCCACGTTTGCCGACAAACTTTGGATGGAGTTGCTAACGGACTCATTTGTCTACTTTTGACTAATCACAAAGCTTTCCATAAGACTTTCCATCTTTGACATTGATTGATAGAGGTGTGACAGTTGTTGGTGGTCTTGGCTACCTTGGCCCCTATTGAAGTTTGAGGCTTGCTTGAAATCTTGCTGTCGTTGACCACCCCCTTGAATTCCTTGATTTTGACCATCCAGTAGGAGAAATTGTAGGTTGAAGCCACATTTTCTACTTGCTCCTCTTGCTCATTTGGCATCATAGTTTGACAATCCATAGCTGAATGTCCTTGCATCCCACAAAGCTCACAACAAGGGTATAGAGCACCCACAGAGTTCACCTTGGCCTTCTGTAAATTATCAATCTTCTCATTTAAAGCATCAAATTTAGTCATAATCATGTCAATGTTGCTCACTTCATATTTGCCCAGAGCAACTCTTCTTCAAGTGCTTTCTCTCTTAATTCCCCATTGGCTATATTTGAAACTACAGCCTCAAGGATAGTCATGGCTTTATCAATCGGCTAGCTCATGAAGGACCCACCAACTGTGGAGTCTAAAGTCATCACACTCTGGTTGTTCAATCCTTCAAAGAGGAATTGGATTGTCAACCACCTATCAAAGCCATGTTGTGGACATGCTTCTAAGTAGCCATTGTATCGCTCCCATGCTTCATATATTGACTCACCATTTTCTTGTTGGAAGTTGGTGATTTGCTTCCTTAGCTTTTTGGTCTTTGAAGGTGGGAAGAACTTTTCCAATAAAGCTTGTTAGCATAGTGCCCAAGTAGCAACTATTTCCTTAGGTGCTGTCTCAACCACTTTTTTGCATTGTCTCTAAGAGTGAGAGAGAACAAGCGAAGCTTCATCGCATCAGAGACATCCGCTGCAAAATTTTGGGTCTCACAGATTTCCAAGAAACCTTCAAGATGATCATTGGGGTCTTCTGATGATGAACCACCAAACTAATTTTGTTTTAGCATGGCAATAAGGGTTGGTGGTATAGTAGTTCCAGCTCCTGGATTTCAAGCTGGAAGACCGCAGGCTATGGATGCGGAATATTCCCTAAGTGGCCTATTGCGGTTTCCTTGATTCTCTGCCATGGGGGTTGTCTCTTCTAAAGTTTCTACTACTGTCTTTCTTTGTTCTTTCCTTCTTTTATGGAAGGTTCTTTCTATCTCAGGGTCTCCTTCAATGGGTTCTCCAAGTCGAAAGGACCTGGACATACAAAGAAGAAGTGTACTGCAAAAGAGTAGAAACCGTGTAAGGAAGAAGAGTTTGCTCAATTTCAATTAAAAAGCAACAAATCACAAAACCAAAGGATTGTAGTCCCCGATAACGGCGCCAAAAAATTCATGTGAGATTTACCGCAAGCGCAAGATTGTCGTCAAGTAATAAAATTATCGTCTCCACATGGACTGCGTTTTTGGCTTTGTAATTTTCACAATGTAATTGAAATTAAACAAAAGGAAATATTTGATTGGATAAGAAAAGATTTCAAAAGATAAAATTAAAATAAAATAAAGATAAGATAAGATTAAAATAAGATAAGATAAAATAAGATAAAGATAAGATAAAGATATAGCAAATACTTGAAAAGATTGAAATCAATAATTAGAAAACTTCCAGGATTGCGTTTCACACCAAGACTTCCTATTGACTTAATCTTTCTACCTCTATGTTCTTATTGGTTCTCTTTGAAGGTGAATTAACCTAAGGTAACATTTGTTCCCTCTCAGCATACAAAGATGTATCTAATTGAATTAACCCCTACTCTCGTGGTAGTTATGTTCAATTAACCACATTAAGTTCTTTGTTAATTCATGGTTTCCTCGAAGGATTAAACATACTTTCATTATTTAATACCTAAGTTCCTCCCCTATGGGTCCAACGATTAGGTTCACCTCTCAGTTTTTCCCTAAGTGTCTATGATAAAGAAAAACGGTGGCCAAATGCTTCGCATATATAAAAGCAATAGAAGAGAAATCAAGAGGAGAAGCCAATAAAACATAAAGATAAATCAATAAAGCATAATAGTTGTCGAGGGCTAAGCCCCAATCCTAGAACAAAGAGACTATTCACTCATAGTCATGGAAACAATGATGAAATTAAAAGAAAACATAACAAACCAGAAAAAGAGTTGAAGAAGAAGAGGAATCCTCCACTCTATCTCTAAATCGTATGCTAATCCAAATTCTAGAGTTCCTAATCCTAAGTAAAACAATCCATTTAAAGGGAATGGGCTAAGGAAAAGATAAAGATTTAAGTCCAAATTACAATCAAAATCGCAAAAGATAAGATTCTCAATTTGGTGCAGGTCTTGGTCATGAATGTCATGGCCATGACAATTTTGCTGTCATGATGCGAAACTGAAAGTCAGATTGGGTCACGACCATGACTCTGAATGTCATGGCCATGACATCTGTCAGGGGTCCAAAAATGTGGAAATAAGCATAGTCACGACCATGACTCTGAATGTCATGGCCATGGCTTCTGTCAAGTGACCTAATTGTGCTTTTCTTCTAATATTCAAGTGTCCCTATGCTCCTAGCTTCAATCCTTGGAGTCACCATGCATCTTTCTCCTTGATTTGATGTCTTAGAGCTCAAGAAACAGCCTTGAAACATGAAAATACCAAAAAACGTAACCGGTTCCAAAAAGAAATGAAAAACAATGCAAATGCAAGATAAATGAGTCCTAAGTGAAATGCAATATTTCCTAAGTGAAATGCTATGCATGAAAGATGTAAAATGCAAGGATTCAAACATACATCCTATAAGACTAGTGTTCATACTATATGGAGCACCAAATACAATTACAAATACATAATCAACAAAACTTAAACTAAGATACAACAACAATGGGAGAGACTCCAAGTCTTCGTCATTACATGAAATAATTAGATTTGCAATTTTTTGGTTCTTAATTTTTTTTGGATTTATGCTTTAGTGATCAACTGGTCTGAAATGAGAAATTAAAAACACATTTTACAAAAAAAAATTACATGTGACTGCCCTGTTAGACTCCATGTTGCAAGTCACTAAGCTGACAACGTCGCGGTTACGTCATTGGTTAGCATTATTACTTGAATATAGGGACTAAAAGTGGTGATGGAGAAAAGGTTCAAAGACTTTGACTGGTCAAAATTTAAATTAAGGACTAAAAATAGAAATCCAAAATAGTTTTAGAACCAAAAAATAGTAAATCCTAAATAATTTAACCTTATATTTAGAAACACACTGGACAAGGGGATCTAGCTCAATTGGTTGAGCAGTGTGAATGAATTGTTGTAAACTCCTTGGTACCTAATTTCGATTTCTATGGATAAAAAAAGAAAGAAAGAAAGAAACACACTGCTTAAGTGCTTAAACTCAGAAAGAAAAAAAAAAACAAGTGCTTAAACTCAGACAGAATGAATAACATTTAGATAAGTATGATTCTTCTCAATTTGCATTGCATCAATTCTCAATGGGCTTAACATCAAGCTTCTTGAGGACAATGACCCTCAGAAACCCATTTTCTTCGAAGACCTTCATGTGATTCATGTCAACAATGATCGACAATTAGTTGAGATTGTGTTGGAAGTTTCAAGGATTAGTTCATGTGTTTGAGGGTGTTGTAATGTTTTGAAGAACGTTTTGGAAGGTGAATAGAATTCTTTGGATTATTTAAGTTGCAAGAAAATGGAAAATCTATAAAGCATAATTTAAATTGTGGAGGGGAAAAACTTATTGTTAAACCTTTCATAGGATACTCCACTGATATACCTTTGAATTCATCATTTCATTTAAAATAAGCTAAGACAAGAAACACAAAAAGAAAAACAATTTTTCTTTTTCCTGGATGATCACGGAACCATAAATTCCTCTAAAAGCTGACTCGTGTCATGGTGGAAAATGAGTATTCATGAATATTGATGATTCAGCTGGAGTCATAACTTTTCCAAAGGAAGTATGAATAACTCAATGCTTGATTTCTCCATTCTCACAAGACTTTTAAAGTTACTGGACATCCCTCCAAGGCTCCCAAAATTGTGAAGGTAATTTGGCAACCTCCCCTAGCGGGTTGGTGTAAATGTAACATGGATGATTTAGCTAGGGGGCTCCTAGAATAGCTACATGTGGTGGAATTTTTTGAGATTTTAGAGGCAGTTTTATGGGTTGTTTCTCTCTTCATTTAGGGGGTTTCCTATTTCCTTAAATGCAGAGCTTTTGGGAGCCATTAATGCAATTGAGATTGCATATAGTAAAAGTTGGCATAAGTTGTGGCTTGAATGTGACTCTTCATTGGTGATTTGGCTTTTAAAAATCCATCTATTGTTCCTTGGCACCTACGAAATAGATGGCAGAATTGCTTACATTTCACTCGCTCTATGCTTTTTGTGATATCACATATCTTTAGAAAGGGTAACTGCTATGCGAATAGTGTTATAGTTTTATCAGTAAAAATAGAAAGAAAAGTAATGTTGCAGCCAAAATGGTTTTCTGCTATTATTTAGAACGTTGAGGTCCTTTAAATAGGCAAATTACAGAACTGAAAAATCCTAATAAATAGAACCCATAAACTCCAAATCATGATATTAACTAACCACTAAGTCTGCTGACTAAAACAGAAAAATAAAAGAAAACTACAACGTAGTGCATCAACAAACTCCTAAACTCCAGGACACTAACAACTGACTCAATTTTAAATAAATAACTGACCCAATTTGAAATAAATAAATTCAACAATAATCTGGATAAATTTGCTAACAATCCCTCCCTTAAACTGATATTTGCTAATATCAGTTTAAAATCTTGGTTGAGCTAATCATGCAGACACCTAGTAACTCTCTAAGCTTCAAGAACAACTCCCTCTTCAAAGCCTTGGTGAATATGTCAGCAACTTGATCTTCACTCTTGCAGTGTACTAGATCAATAGTTCCATCCTTGCAAAGATCTCTCAAGAAATAGAACTTCACATCAATATGCTTACTTCTTCCATATAGGACTGGATTTCTTGACAATTTGATTGTTGAGCTATTGTCACAGAAAATTGTAGTAGCTTTAATTTGCTTGAGCTGCAGCTCCTCAAGAATTTTTCTTATCCAAATAGCTTCACAAGCACAAGTTGTGGCAGCAATAAACTCTGCTTCAGTTGTTGATAAAGTAACAATTGGTTGCTTTTTAGATGACCATGAAACAGCACCTGTTCCAAGCATGAAAACATAACTAGAGGTGCTCTTTCTATCATTTAGATCACCTGCATAATCGCTGTCAATAAATCCAATCAAATCAGATTTTTCACCCTTCTTGTAAAATACCCCAAGGTTTTGAGTTCCTTGCAAATAGCGAAGAATTCTCTTGGCAGCCAACAAATGTAATTCAGTAGGATTTTCCATGTACCTGCTGATCAAACTCACAGAATACATTATGTCTGGCCTGGTTGCAGTAAGATACATTAAACTGCCTACAATTTACTTATAAAGTGTGCTGTCAACCTTCTTTCCATCATGATCTTTGTGTAGCTTTGTGCCACACTCAACTGGAGTACTTACAGGATTGCAATCCTTCATTTGAAACCTGTTCAAAATTTCTCCCACATATTTCTTTTGAGAAATAAAAATCCCATCATCTGATTGCATCACTTCTATGCCCAAAAAATAATGCATCAAACCCATATCAGACATTTCAAGTTCATTCATCATGGACTTCTTGAATTCACTAAACATGGCAGCACAATTTCCAGTAAATATAATATCATCAACATACAAGCACTTTTCCTTTATCTCCAATCTTAACAAACATTGTGTGCTCATAAGGACATTTCACAAAACTTTAAGAAAGTAACTCTCAATGCGATTATACCAGGCCCTTGGGGCTTGCTCTAGCCCATAAAGAGCTTTCTTCAATCTATAAACTTTATTTTCATTTCCAACCTTAACATAGCCAGGGGGTTGATCAATAAATACATGCTCTTCCAAATATCCATGCAAGAATGCCGATTTGACATCTAGCTGGAAAATAGGCCAAGAATTTTGTGCCGCTAATGCAACCACCAACCGAATTGAGTCATGTCTCGCAACAGGAGAAAATACTTCTGTATAATCAACCCCGTACTGCTGCTTATACCCTTTTGCCACCAAGCGTGCTTTATACTTATCCAGATCACCATTCTTGTTTAGCTTTGTCTTAAAGACCCTTTTACACCAATGGTTTTCTGACCTTTAGGTAGATCACACAGCTCCCAAGTGTCATTCTTTTCAATGGAATTGATTTCATCATCCATTGCTTTTCGCCATTTTTCCTCTTTGACAGCACTCTAAAAAGTTGTAGGATCACAATCTGCAAACAAAGCAAAATGAGTAATTGGATTAATGAATCCTCACATGTCAAATTCATCCATCCAAGCAGGACTTCTTCTAACTCGACCAACTATTTGTACTTTTTCTTCCTCTGCTGCAGCAATAGTTGGTGATGAGTTATTAGTTGTTTCAGATGAATCTGATGAGCTTGTGGGCATAATAGGTGCTGGAACATGCTCTTGCTCAACATCATTATCATAAAGAACTTGTGTAGGTTGTTGGTCATTCCACTCCCGGTCTTTAATCCTCCAAAATTCAAGTGGCCATAATAGTAATGCCAAAGCCAAGAAGGATCTTTTACTTTGGCCATCAAACTGGATTGGATGCTTTCAATCTTTAGAAGGAATAGCTTGTTCGAGCTCATTTTTACAACAGCAATAGCACCCCTAATAGGATCATAAATTTCGTAAGCACCTTTGCTAATGGTGATAGTGTACCCCTTTTCTTGTAACTATCCAGCACTTAACAAATTACTTTTCAAATCAGGAACATATAACACGTTAGAAATTGTTTAAACAAAACCATTCTTGCTTTTTATCTTAATATCACCTTTTCCCATCACTTTCACCATAAAGCACTCACCAAAGCTCACAATAGAATGAAAATTTTCATTTAGAAACGAGAAAGAAGACTTACTTCCACTCATATGATTACTGCAGCCTATATCCACATACCATACATCTGATTCAACATTTTTTATGTCTTGAACAGCCATCAATAGAGTCTCCTTTTCCTCTTTCATCTCTGCTAGATTTGAACTCTCCCCTTTTTTCCTTGTCTCAAGGCAACCTGTTTTAACATTCAAAAGCATAATGACCAAGTTTATGACATGTAAAACATTCTATCTTAGATTTGTCATGCTCCTTTCCTTTGCCTTTGCCTTGTGGTTGATCACTATTGCCTTTGAAATTCCTGCTGGAATCTCTAGGTCCTCGACCCCCTCTTCCTCTGCCTCTACCTCTACCGCTTCCTCTAAAATTGCTGGAATGAGTATTGGTAGAAACCTTCAACGCTTGCTCCTCAATTTCTGGTTGTTTAAGCTTCTGCTCATGCACTAACAATGAACTCTGCAATTCATCAAGTGAGAGTTCATCAATATCTTTAGACTCTTCTATGGCACATGCAACAAAATTAAATTTTGGAGCCAAAGACCGAAGTATCTTTTCAACGACGGTAGTTTCTTCAGTTCTATCTCCAAAAATGCGGATCTTGTTGACAATAGCCATCACATGAGAGAAGTAATCTACAATTGATTCTCCAGTTTTCATTCGAATTGTTCCATACTCTGCACGAAGAGCTTGAAGTTGCTGCCTCCTTGCTCTTGCAGACCCTTGATACTTCTTCTTCATTGAATCCCAAATATCCTTGGAAGTTTCTTTGTTGAGAATGGTTTCCAGGATAGATCGATCAATGGCTTGAAACAAATAGTTTTTAGCTTTCAAATCTTTCAACTTCAATGCATCCAATTCCTTTTGTTGTTCATCAATGAGCACCGCACTATTCTCAGGCACACAATTTTCAATTACTTGCCAATACTCCTTGGACCTCAGAAAATTCTCCATCAACATACACCAATGGTCATATTGACCATCAAAACGAGGAATTGCTGGCTGCACAAACAATCCTTCACTTGCCATTTGCTGCTGCAAAAAAGGAAGTCACAAATGAAAGAACCTAGCTTGTGATACCACTGTTATAGTTTTATCAATAAAAACATAAAGAAAAGTAATGTTGCACCTAAAATGGTTTTCTGCTATTATTTAGAATGTTGAGGCCCTTTAAATAGGCAAATTACAGAACTGAAAAATCCTAAGAAATAGGACCCATATACTCCAAATCATGATATTAACTAATCACTAAGTCTGCTGACTAAAATAGAAAAAATAAAAGAAAACTGCAACGTAGTGCATCAACAAACTCCTAAACTCTAGGCCACTAACAACTTACTCAATTTTAAATAAATAACTGACCCAATTTGAAATAAATAAATTCAACAATAATCTGGATAAATTTGCTAACAAATAGATTGGCTAATCGTGGCATTCGGGTATTAAAGATATCTTTTTTAGGGAAAGATGTAATCTTCCTAGTTATACGTTATGCTAATTGTGGGTTTGGTTTGGCCCTCCCACAGTTTTCTATTTTTTGTACTTGGATTTGGTTTTTTTCTCTTTTTAATAATAATATGGTCTGCTATAGATGATCAATATTTTCTTTGGTGCCAACCTAGTTAGGATCATTGATTTTATTGTGATGCTTTGCATGTCCTAGCTTGAAAAAAAAAAAAAAGATATGTACCAACTATGTATACCCCACGTACCAATACTTTAGGAGGTCACGTACCACATACCCGATCAAACCCATACCATGTACTGAAGAGTACCATGAATTATGTGACTATAAGTTAGCCACACTAGAGGTAATCACAAGGAAAATTCAGTTGCAATAGAAGGACACGTAGCAAGAGGAGATGAATTCTTCTGCATAGGAAGAAAAATATATGAAGATGTGAATTGTGTTTATTGAAAGGGTATTCTGGAGTGTGAATTTGTCTTCTCTTTGAGTATTCTTCTCCTCTCTTCCCTGTGATTCTATAGACTATTCTTTCAAAACTCATCTTCGATTCTGTTATATCCTTCTTAAATTCTAGAGATTCATCCTCAAGGTTAATTCAAAATTGCTATTGCTCCATTAATCTAAGTTAATGCGATAAAAATTTAGTGCAGGTGGTTGCTGTTATCATATTTTGCGGTTAAATTCTCAAAATTTTCATTGTTTCTGGGTAGGTAGTTCAGTAGAGGATTTTGGGTTATTCTTTGCTGCTAATGAAAAACTTAGCTCTTTTTACACCATCATCTGGTTTTATTTGCTGAATAAACTATCATTTTAATTTCTGAGTGTAACACTATTATATTAGTCTTTAAAATTAATAAAATTCAAATAAATTTAAAATTTTCTTAATTTTAGGAACCAATACAATAACATCATACACTTTCAGCTGCTAAAGTTATTTGCCAATGAAATTTTAGAAAAAATATTGGTTCAAGCAAGGCCTTAATTTGAGTTTGCATTTTTTAAGCATTAGCACCCGAATCTGCTCATACTTGTTTAGGTACAGATATAACGATATTCTAAGATGAATTTTATATTTCAACAATGTAACTATTACTTGTATTTGCAATTACAATGCACGGCCCATGATATCTTTGTTACACAAATCACACACACACACACACACACACAAAAAAACAAAATCACACACAAGGTCCTCAGCAAAAGAAAACATGTGTCTTTCAACTAATTAGGAATAAAGTAGCAGAGCTTAACCAGAGATTTCTATGGCCTTGACATCAGGCTTCTTAACCTCTTCCTTGGGAACAGTAACAGTGAGAACCCCATTTTCCATAGAAGCCTTCACTTGATCCACTTTGGCATTCTCCGGCAATCTGAACCTTCTCATGAACTTGCCACTGCTACGCTCCACGCGATGCCACGTGTCGTTCTTATCTTCCTTCTCAACGTTCCTCTCTCCGCTGATCTGAAGAACCTTATCATCTTCAATCTCAACTTTCACTTCCTCCTTCTTCAGCCCTGGAATATCAGCCTTGAACACGTGTGCCTCTGGGGTCTCCTTCCAATCCACCCGGGTGCTCACAAATGCTGAATTTTCCCGCGATAATTCAGGGAAGGAAGCAGAAAGAGAATTCGGGAAAGGAAAATCCTTAAAGGGATCCCACTCGTCTAGGGAGAAAGGATCAAACACGTTGCTCCTTCTGCCACCGAAAAAACTTGGAATCAGAGACATCTTTTGGTATTTTTTTTGCTGAGATTTGAAACTTGGCAGATTGTAATGAATAGCGAGGTCGTAAGCAGGTAACTCTTTTCTTCGTTTGTTTGATTGATGATGTCCAAGGGGGACTCCTGAGGTATTTAAACGAAGTGAAAGGACAATCTTGTATATTCCAGAAAATTCTGGTTTCAATTTGGTTGGTTTTACTAACCAGTTTCAGATGATTCTGAAAACTTCTGGACTTCGAATGACTGAGAATGTTCTAGACTTCTTTAAATATCATTGTTATACAGAATATCAAAATGAAAATTTCCAACAATTTTTTATGAACAAAATGTCAATAACATCGACAGTAATAAATTAATAAATTTCAAACTAGTAGCAGTATTAATTCCTAGTATTGTAGTCTGTATCTGTATATAATACAAAATAAATATTTTTTATAATTAAAATTTATAATAAATAAATATTTAATTTAAATATATAAGTTATATTATAATTAAAATTTATAATATAAAAAACATGTTTGAACATATAAATTGTCTTTTAGATTTATAATAAATAATTTATATTATAATATAATGTTATTTTTTAGTTATTGATAGTTTCTTTTAAATAATTATTAAAATTCAAGTTAAAACTAAAAATATTAAAAATAATAGATTGACAAATATAAGAAATTAAGAAAAAATTGTCTCAGTAGAAAAAAGATTTTAGAATCACTCTTATTCAAGATAATTATTTTAATATATATATATATATATATATATATATATATATATATATATATATATATATATATATATATCAACCCAATTATCCTAAATATAATAATCAAAACAAAAATGATTCTTATAAAAAATAAAAAAAAATGATACAGTAATATAATAATATAAAAAATTCATAAAGAATAAAAAGAGACACCTTTAATTTAATGGTAAACGAGTATTATTTTGAAAATCTTAAAGCTATTTTCTTCTTTTTTTTCTAACCATAAATTTTAATTATGAAAATAAAAAAACATATAGAGTAATGTCTAATAGATTTTACTAAATCAGTAAAAAGAAAAATTACTAAACTATTGTAAGTAGATGTGAGATTAAATAATTTCCTAGTAGATATAACATGAGCAGTGGCGGGGCATAGAAGGGATTAAGGGGGCCATGCGCCCCAAAAGTTTTTTTTTTTTTTTAAATGAGAGAGCATGCATAAGAAAATGGAAATGTCTATCATCCCAACTATGTTGGCACCATAGACAAAACCAGCCAACTACAACACACCCTAAATACCATTAATTAAAAAGAGAAAATACGAATGGGGGACATAAACACCCATATACGAAAAAAGGATCAAAACTCATGAATAGTCATGAGAACCTGGTCCCCCAAAAGTTTTACAAAATATAATTATATGAGTAGTTAATATATGTATTGTATTGATAATTTAAAAGATTTTTACATTGTTATTCAATTATGAAATATATATGATAAGTTTGTTAATTTTTAAACAATAATCTTAAATGTCATACTCACCATAATTTTTTATTATTGATAATATAAAATATTTTAGAGTTTAATAGTGTAAAATTATTTTATACTGTTAATGTCATACATTGACAGCGTAAAACAGTTTTACACTGTCATTCAATTACAATTCATCGTTGGTATAACTTTTAAGGTAGTTATTATAAAAGTTAACAAACTTACCATCATACATGGTGGTTTCCAGAGACGGATTTACGGGGGGGCTAGCAGGGGCTTTAGCCCCCCCCCCCCCCCCCCCCCCCCCCCACAAAAACTTCTTCAAGGATATATATACTAATTAATAAAATATATATTACTTCCAATAATATATATATATATATATATATAATAATTAATAAATTTGATAATATATGTTACTAGTTATATACTAATCTTTTTAATAATATATATTGCCACTAATTATAATTTAATCCAAAGATATATATATATATATATATATATATATATACTAATTAATAGATATATATGATAAAAATGACATATTTATAGTTTCTCATCAATTGTTATTACCTAGACTAATTATGCTTTGTGTATTATTATAAGTCTCATTTATTTGTCTATATATCTGACTATTAACATTATATTATAAACATATTTATATATAATTGTTATAAAATTTGATGACTTTTAGTTATTATTATTATTATTGATGAGTTTGTTTTTCTTCTTGATTGTGAGATTATTATTGTGAGTCCTATTTGATTGTTATTGTATCTGTGTGACCAAAAAGTCTTTCAAAACTTGAAAAAAAAATTAGTACGAGTTATAAATACACATATTTCCTTCTTGAATCATTTGAAATAAAAATTAATTTAAATTTTACGTGTAAAACTAACAAAAAAATTTATAAAATTTATTATTTATTAAATATTTATTTGTTAGAAGTTAGATATTTGAATAATTAAAGTACACAAAAAAATTTCAGCCCCCCTTTTGATGGTTTTTTGGATCCGTCCCTGGTGGTTTGTAATAACAAACTTACCATACACGGTGGTTTGTAATTGGATGATCGAGTAAAATTGTTTTACACTGTCAATGGAGAGTCTTTTTTCTCAATATTTTACATAAATAGTGTATAAATATTAAACTCAAATCATATATATAAGTATTAAAAATTAGGTTTAATTATCATTTTGATTCCTATAGTTGCAACAATTTTCCCTTTTAGTCCCTATAGTTTAAAACATCCCATTTTGGTTTCTATAATTGCAATTTTTTAATTCTTTTGATCCTCCCTATTTAAAGTCATCTAACACAGTTACATCCAAATCTTTTTAAATCGCTACAAAACTAGAACGAGCTGTGTAAAACCGAAAAAAAAAGGTTGCCGTAGAGTCCATCCCAATGCCAACAATGCTCTTGATTCTTTCATGAAAGCTGCCACATGTAACAACTATATGGATCAAAAAGGGTAATTAAACCTAAAAATTATTTATATTTTTATTTAACTTTACTTCAATAAATTTTCTATTATACTCTTAAATATTCTTTATTATTTATTTCTTAATTGTTAATAATTTTAAGTCAATTAAAGAGTATAGAAAATTTACAATTTTTTGTTATTGAAAGAGCATAAAGAAGGTTATTTTTAGTCACTCTCTTTATTGTTATTTGTATAGACAATTTTATGTTAATATTGCACTCTAAGTTTTTGTTTTTGATAACATCGGCTCTTATAACAAATTTAATAACACTCACTACTAGAATAATGCAATTTTCATTTGATGGCTCTTATTTAACCATTTCATCTCTCATAGTAAAACTTTTTTCTCACTTGATATGGGCCTATATATATATATATATATATATATATATATATATATATATATATATATATATATATTGAAATTTGTTGCAGATTTCAAAATTCACAAGAAACATATTAAATTTACATTAATATATGTATTGATTTTAGTTTTCTATATATATAAAATATTATACACACTATTTTATGTCTTCATAAATTTACATTTGCTTAATTATATCTTCAAATTTTATTCATTACTAAAGTCTTATAAAATTAAGTTAAAGTAATAACAAATTATTATTTTTACTAAATTGACTTATAAATTTTAACAGTAATCACTCCACACACATAATACAAGGAGTCAATGACTCAACTGTGTTGACGCCATCCATTCAAACAACTTTAACCATCAACTTACTCACACACAATATTAAAAAAAAAACGTAAATTTATAAAATGGTCACAAATTATGAATTTGGTTTTGTGCACAGCATCATTCCAGTTGACGCTTTAGTACACCTTCGTGTTCCAAACAACCCCATATTGGTAAATTATTTTTTTTTTCTATTTTAATTTGATAATTGTTTTTTTAATTACTAAAATGGTCAAAAAGCCGTGAATTGAGTTTATTGACATTGTGAATTTGCCTTCTCCCTGAGTATTCTTCTCCACTCCTCCCTGTGATTCTATAGACTATTCATCTTAAAATTCATCTTCGGTTCTGTTAGCCTTCGGCAAAATTATATATTAATATAAAAGTGAAGTAGGATTTACATTGACAGGAGCAGGATGTACAGTAAGATACTATACTCCTATAATTCTGCACCAAAAAGAATCAAAAGACCCCTTCACATAGGACATCAAAAAACACCCTGTAAAGAGCTCAAAATGTCAATGATGTTATAAACAACCAATTGGATTGACGCACCAAGTCGAAAAGAATAAGCCCGGTTTAGGACCCCTTCTATAAAGAAGCCATTGCCATGATATCGCCTTAATAGTTGCTGCAGTTCCCCTAGCCCTAGGATCTGCCCCTTCTGCCTTAAAAATAACATTGTTTCTTGTCCTCCAAATGCACCAACAAGTTGCGTGCCAAAACAAGTGCTTCAATCTTCTGTATTTCACTCCCATAATTAGAGACCCCATCTGCTCAAAGAAGCTTAAAATATCCTGAGGAAAGACTATTGATATCCCTTCTTGATTGATTTCAAGCCGTGTTTCTTTCTTTCATGGTCGTTTCTTGTCTTGTATGTTCTTTCTTGAGTTCTACATTGGTCAATCACAACCATAGACGCAATCAAGATGTTTTCTTGATTGCGATCTGGATTCAAGAAAGCAACCATTGAAATATTTCCAGCCAGACCTGAAACGAGAAAGGGCATAGCAGAAACAGGTGGTTGACGTCTTCAGAAACTGCATGACAGAGAGCACAAGATTGCTGGAAGTTTTGAATTTCAACTCCTCTCTTCTGTAACTGGAAACATGTAGGGAGTCTGTCAAGAACAAGTCTCCACGAGAAAACTAGTACCTTGGATGGAATGTCGCACATCCATAATTTCTTCATAATCTGTAACTGATTTTGGAGACCAAGACTTAACTGGTGTTGTGCTATCAGATTTGCACTTATCACAATTTGCACTTATATTTTTTGGTTGGTCAGTGTAAGATTTTGGGTTATTCTTTCCAGCTAATGAAACTTAGCTCTTTTTACACAATGATGAGCTGGTCTTATATGCCGAGTTAACTGCAATATATCACGTTGTTATATTATTTTCTGAAATTAAGTATCTAAACTTGACTAGTTATTGTGATCCTTAACATGATTAACAATTTTGAAAGTATATTTAAATTATACTTTCAACCACTAATTAAAATTTTCTTAATTTTAAAAATTAATCTAACAATGTCATAATCAGATATATTATGACATTGTTAGATTAATTTAAATTTTCTTAATGTAATCCTTATTTGCGGGAAGAAATTTTTGAAGCAATAATGGTTCAACCCTCTTAGCAAGGCCCTATTTTGACTTTGCATTTTTTATGCATAAGCACCAGAATCTGCTCAGACTTGTTTAGGTACAGATATAACGAAATTCCAAGATTATTAGAAGCTATAGTTGTTAAAATTTTATATTTGAACAACCACTGTAACTATTACTTGTATTCGCGATTGCAATGCACAGCCCATGATAACTTTGTTACACAAATCACTCACACCAAAAAAAGAAAATCACACACAAATCCTTAGCAAAAGAAATTAAACACGCGACTTTCAACTAAGGAGCAGAATAACAGAGCTTAACCAGAGATTTCTATGGCCTTAACATCAGGCTTCTTAACCTCTTCCTTTGGAACAGTCACAGTGAGAACCCCATTTTCCATAGAAGCCTTCACTTGGTCCACTTTTGCATTCTCTGGCAATCTGAACCTTCTCATGAACTTGCCACTGCTACGCTCCACGCGATGCCATGTGTTGTTCTTATCTTCCTTCTCAACGCTCCTCTCTCCGCTGATCTGAAGAACCCTATCATCTTCAATTTCTACCTTGACTTCCTCCTTCTTCAGCCCTGGAATATCAACCTTGAACATGTGTGCTTCTGGGGTCTCCTTCCAATCCACGCGAGTGCTCACAAATGCAGAATTTTCAGCAGAAACAGAAGTGGGAAAATGAAAATCCTTGAAGGGATCCCACACGTCTAGGGAGAAAAGATCAAACACGTTGCTCCTTCTGCCACCGAAAAAGCTTGGAATCAGAGACATGTTTTGGTATTTCTTAGCTGAGATTTGAAACTTGGCAGATTGAAATGACTAATGAGATCGTTCGTAATCGTAAACAGCTAACTCTTTTTTTCGTTTGTTTGATTGATGATGTCCAATGGGACTCGTGGTATTTAAATGAAGTGAAAGGATAATCTTGTATATTCCAGAAGGTTTTACTTACAGTTTCAGATGGATGATTCGAAAACTTCTCGACTTATTCTCCGCATGCTGAAAGAAGGTTCTAGTCTTCTTAAATATCATTGTGTTTGTTTCTTTTGGTCCACACCTTTTTACTCCACAGTACAATAAACCAAACAAAAACAAGGGCCCAGATAAAAGCCCAACAGCAAAATTCTACAATGCCAAAGAATCAAAGATACAAGAAATACCACTTTTCCGCAAGAAATGCTTTACTTTAAACATACTCCGTATATATGTCATGGTAATATTTTTATTGTTTGAAAAACCTTGTTCTTTGTTGAACTTTATCAGAACTTTGGGGTTTTCTTTGCTGAATAGAACTTTGGGTTTTTGTAATAAGAAATATGGTCTAGTCGTTATGCCTATTCTAAATTTACATGGACTTATTTTCTTAGTCAAAAACAAAATTTTCAATATCTTTAAAATATTTTGTAAAAGAGTTTAAAACAAAAAAAATATTTACATTAAAACTATTAAAATTTACCATTATGCACAATTTCTTTTTTTTTGGAAGGCGACCATTATGCACAATTTAAAAATGAAAATACTTAACACAGCCATTAATTCTTAAAAAAAATTGATACAATAATATGTTTTTGGTCCAAGGCAAATAATAAAGACAAAAGCAAGAAACAGAAAATGCTAAGTCACAGCGCAGTCCTTTCAAAAGGCCTCTAAAATATCATTTGGTGGAGAAGTTCAGGTCAGAGATATAGTAATAATCTAATAATATAATAATATAAATCAATAATTTTTAATTTTGGTTTCTTTAATTTTTAATCATCTATTCTTTGTACAAGGGGGGACTTTGTGTAGTTTGGGCAACAATTTTGGGATTCATTGAATTAAATTAATCATTTATGTATAAGTGTCTTCTACAATTTCTTTTTCTCGGTTATTCCATTCAGGTTCAAGTGTCAGATGGATCGGCTAATGCTTACTTCAAGTTAGCTGATTCTGATGTTGAAAATTTATTGAAAATGACATGCAAAGACCTTATCTCTAAAATTCAGGTACATATATTACATAAAATCAGTTTGTTCATGTTGTTAATATATTTTTATTTAAGTTACATATTTATATTTTAGTTGTTTTTCTGCTAGGACCCACCTATAAATGAGTATCCTACTCTTGAATTCTCTAATTGGGAGGGATATTTGTTGTTTTTAGTAGATAGAGGATCAAGATCAACTCTTATTTATAATCATCAGCGTTTTAATGTAATTGAAATATGTCATGACAATGAGATCTTGATGATGTTCACTAAATACATATCTTTAAATAATGAGGTTAGACATACTCTGTTATTTGGTTTTATAGAATGGATATCTTAATTTTACTATAAAAACTCATATTTTATTTTACTTATAGGAACAAGTCAAATTAATTAACCGCTGGACGTTCTCACAATGAAAATGGAGTTCTGATTCTTAACCACCTGCAAGGTACATCTTCATTGATTTCTATGATGAAAAACCAACATCATGATTCAAGCTATGCACAACCAATTTCTCTCTCTCTTCCTTCATATTTTGCACTATTTATTATTAAAATATTGGTTTTTTTGGCCGATCGTGCAAAGTTTAGGTCCAAGTGAATCATAGTGTATCATAGAAAATTTTCTCGAGCGTCAAGCCCTTATTGAAAATAAAGATATAACAAGATGACACAACTTAAATTGTGTCAATGTTATTGGATTAACAAGGCAAACAACAAATAAGGCACTGCTTGAAGTCAAGCTCTGTGACAACAAAAACCTGTAACAAGAAATCTCTCTTTTTTTTTCATAAAAATTCGTATTCAGAAATGGTGTCTCAACTACAACTAGTTAGTAGTTATGTTGATTACACAAACACACTGCTTATTCACTCACTTTATAAAAAAACAGTGAAGAAGGAAGGCTTATATTCAGATACAATAAGCAAGTAAGTGCATGATTATCCTCAATTTGCATCAATTCTCAATGGACTAAGCATCTTGAGGATAATGGCCCTAAGAACCCCGTTTGTGTTGGAAATTGCAAGGATGAGTTGCATGTTTAAGGGCTGCATGTTGGAAATTGTATTGAAGAAGTTTTCGGAAGGAGAAGAGAATTCTTCGCAAGCATTATCGCATGAAATTGTAATTCTTTTTCCCTCATTGTACATGTGCACTTCATTTTACCATGGAACCCTTTGAAAGCTAATTTGCGTCATGGTGGAAAATGAGTCAAGCAAGAAGATATGGATGATGACTCTGTTGGAATTAGCCATATCACATGGAAAATTCAGTTGCAATAGAAGGACAAATTAATGGCAAAAGGAGCTGAATTCTTCTGCAATGTGAAGAAAATTATATGAAAGTGAGAATTGAGTTGGTTGAAAAATGTTAATTTGTCTTCTCTGTCTGAGTTTTCTTCTCCATTTCTCCGGCCTCCCTTAGATTTTGCAAACTACCCTCTTATCACAATTTGCACTTAAATTGTTGAGAATTTTATTGTTATTGGGTGGGTCAGAGCAAGATTTTGGGTTATTATCTGTTGAAAAAATCAATCCAAAATTTCAAACATTAATGTAAGTAGATGATAAGTCAAGAGGTGTACTCTAAGAGGTGGTGAAACGCCAAAATTTGTTATAGATAGCGCTTATTTTTCCAATAGGCAGCGCTTTGTATTTGCAGCTATCTATTAATAGATAGCGCTTCTTTTTGTAAAAGCGCTATCTATAGTTCATTTTTTGGTTTAATTCACATACGTTTAGGGCATTCTAAGTAGCGCTATGTTGTATTCTCTATTTCTTTCCCTTGCCATAGCTACGTGAAGAACGTCCTCCAACCTCCTAAAACTATATATGGAAGTTAGAATACAATAAGGAATCTACTATTTAACCTAAATTGCAATGAAACCGTGCTCAGGGTCATTTCCGTCCCATTGCCTCCAAAATCTCATAAGGAAGGCATACTTGAATGTCAATGGAACCTTTTTCAGCACTAACAAACACAAGTATTATTTTCATTACCTTGTAATTTAGAAATTATATAAAATATAAACATAGGAGTTCCTTGCAATTTAAAAGAATGGTAAATAAGTGACATATTTTATAAATGAGATACCATTTCCACTCAATGTATATATGTGCTTGATCACCTAAGCTTGAAATCATGGTTTTAAATTGTGGTTGCGAGCATTGCGGATGCTGCGATGCAGATTGCAGTCGTTGTGACATGAAATTTTTATATATTTGCATGAAATACTAAAAAAATTATAATTATTACAATTTTATATATACATTTTATTTACAATGTTGTGTAAACTTCTATTCATTTTTAAAACTATTTATAATCTTTATGAATAATTTAAATTTAATTATAATTAAAATAATGTTATTATAGATAAACCTCTTAAAATCTATTATACTACAATTATTATCTTGATCATAATAGTTAATAAAATCGTTAATTTATATAATATTCATCTTCCAGCTAACGTTTTAATTAAGCAATAATTTATTTTTTGCAAATTTATTAAACAAATTAAAAGTAATATTTGAGAATGTAATACATTTAAAGCATATACTGATGCAGCTAATAATAAACAAATTAAAAGTATTAAACAAATTAAAAATAAAATAGCTAATTGCCTAATTTATTAAAAGTTTCCCTTTCTACTTTTTCTTATTTCCCCTTTTGATTTACGGAAACAATCACTTACAATTTATCATTCTTTTCCCCTTCCATTTCATAATCCTCGTCTTCCCTCATCACCCACCCCTATCCATTTAGCTTCAGCCACCCATGGTCAGGGCAGTGTGCAATCCTTCTGCCATATACATCAAAAAATTCGAGAGCAAGAAAGGAAGATGATGGGCGCTAGAGTTTGAAAGAGGTGAAGATCGAAAATTGAAAGAGACAGAGGGAGGATGAAAGGTAAGAAAGGAGAAAGATTTAGAGGATAAAGGTTATAATTTAACTCTCTAGAATTGAAGTTGATTTGTTCGGAACTTTTGGGGTCCAAATTTTTTATTATTTTGATTGAAGATCTGAACAAAACTTGACAGTGAAGCGGTGTCGGACAGTAGTTGTGGTTGTCAAACAGTTGTTGCGGTGGCTGATGCGCTGCGGTGCGGTCGAAATGTCATTGCGTCTGTTATGGGTGATTTCAGATCATTTTGCAATTGTGGCCTGATGCCGTTGCAGGGAGGACTGCAACCGCAATATTCACCATGCTGCCTAACTTGCTGAAGCTCATGCTCTAGTTCGGTCACATGTTGCGTAACTTGTTGAAGCTCATGCTCTAGTTCGGTCAGCTTCAAATGACTAGACATAATGACATATCTACAGTCAAGTAGAGATAAAAATAATATTCACGATTAGTGTTTATGATAAAAGAAAAACACTCCACAAAAAACCAAACATAAGCAACAACACATGCATCTTAAATACATGTTGATTTACAATATATGAGAATATGTATCACTTTATTATAAACAAAAACCAAAAATCTCACTGGTACTAAATAGTTTAGAGAGTAGCCTACAATTTTCAGTAAGTTAAGTAATAATTAGCAACACATTGTATACTTAATTCAATAATAAATGCCACCCGACAGAATTACAAGCTGCATAAAATAGGACTAAGAAAGGAACAAGGACAGGCAGAGAAGAACAAAAACAATGAAGAATGCCAAATGTTAAAAGATCGATAGACAGGAAAATATATAGACCAAAAACCAAGTGGCTAGATTAACAAAGTAATTAAGTAACCTTAAAAAACACAATATTTTATTTTTCATGGTTTCAATTACTGATTTGTCAAATCCATCTATTCCACAAAGAGAGGACAGGCCCTTTCTCCTTCGTCACCCATTACTGTCAACAGCGAAAGCAAACACTGCTATGATTAAATTAAAAGGAAGTGCCATAAGCCAATTAATATTCTTTAAGATGGTTCCAATGTGAAACTTTAATATATTGGTACGTATTTGTAGTTTGATATGGTTTAAAGTTTTTTTTTCCTTTTAATTTGCTTTGGTATACAAAATGAATATATCCTTTTACTAATTAATTTATATGAAATGAACTTATTAGTAATAATAAAACATATTAAATTAAAAGGATAAAGCAGGGGTATATTTGGTAATTGATCAAAATGTTTTCGTACTGATATGAAGAGGGTGGTTATGCTAAAGTTGTTTGCCTAGTATGGACTGCATAAGTTCATTTCATTTTGTTTCCTTTCTTTTCATGCCGTATAAGGCTCCATCCTAAATCTCAGATTTTTTGGCAAGGAAAAAATTAAATTGGAGGAAGAGTGTTCAAAGATCTTAATTGATGATTAATGGGAGTGAATCTGAATGATCAAAAGTTTGCACTCTCTCAGCTTGACTTCACAGGCGTAACAATAGAGGAGTTGATAATGCAAACGAGTTAAAGAGATTTTGAAAACCCTAGAATTAAAAGTAAAAAGACGAAGCGGTGAGTGGAGAGTTCAGTTACATAACTTTTTGGTGAAGTTGCATGTTAACACATGTAAACTCCTCTTTTTCTTTTTTACTTCTAATTCTATGGTTTTCAAAATCTCTTTAACCTGTTCGCATTATCAACTCCTTTGCTGTTGTGCCTGTGAAGTCAAGCAGAGAGAGTGAAAATTTTGATCTCTCATATTCACTCCCATTACTCATCAATTGGGATCTTTGAACACCTCTTCCTCCAATTCAATTTTCTCCTTGCCAAAAAATCTAAGATTTAGAATGGAGTCTTATACAACCCATGTGAAAAGAAACGAAACAAAATGAAATGAACCTATGCAATCCATACTAATGGCAAACAACTTTAGCATAACCACCCTATTTGTATCAATACAAAAACATTTTGATAAATTACCAAATATATCCCTATTTTATACTTTTAATTTAATATATGTTTTATTATTACTAATAAATTCATTTCATATAAATTAGTTAATAAAAGGATATACAAGCACCTGGTGCTATACATGTTCTTATTAAGTTATTGCTCCAATGTTTGGTTCTTATTTAGCAACCATTGTTATTAGAGCATCTCCACTAGAGGTGTTTGTGGAGATAGTTCCTAATAAGCATTAATGCTAAATTAGAATAGCCTATTAGAGTAGTTGTTTAAAAGAACTTGTAAGGGCATCTCCAACAAAGGTACTTATTCGACTTTTGCCTATTAAGAATTAGTGCTTACTAGAAATTCATTGTTGAAATTCTATTTTATTAAGCACAATTTAGGAACTAGTGCTAAATTTTTATGTGGGCTCATCAGTGTACTTTTACCAAATAAGAATAAAAATAGTTAGTGGTGATCAATGTTAAAAAATGTGGTTATTTTTTAGACTCATTTAGTAAAACTTTTAAAGTTGCTGGGTTGAAGAGAAGAATTGCTTAAGTTGTAAAAAAAAAAAATACGTGATGCATGATTGTGAAACCATTTAAGACGTATAAAATGTAAAAAAAAAAATGCTAGAATAGAGATTGCTTAAAGCACTGAGAGCATTTTTAATGTAGGTTCTTATGCAAGTTCTTATTAAAATTAAGAATTTGTTCTTGTTGAGTTCTCTGTTCGAGAAGAGTGAGTTACGTTTCAGGCTAGAGAATTGGGTTTTTAACAATAAAAATAATAATAATTCGGTAGCCCATAGACAATAGATAAAAGGGAAAATAACAATCCTGGCGATTTTTGTCGCACTCACTCATGGTTTTTGTCGCACCCCTGGGGATTTTCCACCTCCTCCTGGAACAACAAATAAAAAGGGAAAATAAAAAAGAAAGAAAGAAAGAAAAAACACAAAGGAGATTCAGAGGAAAAAAAAAAAGAAGAGGGTTGAATAAGGGGGTTGAGAAGAGTGATTGAAAGGGAGAGGGTATGGAGGAAAAGGAAGAGAGAAAGGTGTGGGAGAAGAGAAGGCAAATGGGAAATATGGGGAAGGGGGTGTCCTGTGAGAGAGAGAGAAAAGAGAAAGGATGAAAGAAAAAGAAGAAGAAGAATGGGCCTACAAAAAATAAATTAAGAACCCACATTTAGTTTTAACATTAGAGTTATATAATAATCTTAAATAACATGGGAAGAAAGGCCCCCAAAAAAGTAAAATAAGAACACCCTCTAGCCCTAGAACCTAATTCCAAATTGGATTCTAGGGTTAGAGATGCTTTAAGTGCTTGTATAAGCCCCGACACTAATTATGTTATGGGTCCAACATTGTATTTTGTTACCAAATAAATTATAGGCACCCAACATTAGTGTACTTTAACCAAATAGTAATAATAAAAATAGTTGATAGTAACTAATGTTGATGAATTGTAAAAATACATGGTTATTTCTAAGATTTATTAAGTAAAATTCTTTAAGTTACTGGGTCAGAGAAAAGATTTGCTTAAATTGTAAAAAAAAAAAAAAAGTGATGTGTGATTGTGAGACCCATTTAAGATGTATTAAAAGTATAAAAAAAAATCTAGAATGGAGATGGCCTAAGGCACTAAGTGCATCTTTAATGCAAGTTCTCATGGAAGTTCTTAAAATTTAGAACTTGTTCTTGTTGAGTTCTTCCATTGAAGAAGAATGAGTTGTCTTCTAGGATGCAGAATCAGTTATTGTAGAAGAACCTAAAGAACTAGGTTCTTAAAATAAAAATTAATTTTACAGCACAGTGTCAGTTGATAAAGGGAAAATAACAAATATGACCATTGCACCTTTGAACACCTTACCAATGGTCACATCCCTTGTGGTTGTCATCGCACCACTGTGGATTTGCCACCTCCACTTGCAACAACAAATAAAAATGGGAAATGAAAAAAAAAAAAAAAACACACACACACACACACACAAAAAGAAGATTTAGAGAAAAAAGGAAGGGATTTGAGAAGAAAGATTGAAATGGAAAGGGTTTTAGGGAAAAGGAAAGATTGAGGAAAGTTATGAGCTCAACATTTTCAACAATACAATATAAAAACATTGAATTGAAGGTATTCTCACTACTTAATACATATACAACATAAAAACATATGGAATAGAATATGCCATATAAGCTTCAACAAAAGTACATCAAAAGAGTATCCTTTATCCTTTTTATTTTCAGTACCTTCTTTCAATAATTGTACAAAACAATAAATTTTAAAGAATAGTCCAATTAGGTAGTTACCTCATCAGCTATAAGAGCAATACCTTCTAGGTTCTTGCAAAATTCTACTATATCCCGTTGATTTTCCTTAGAAAAAACCTAAAGCCTGGAGGCATTACAGAAAATTCACATGATCAAATATTTCATAATTACAATTTCTTAGTTAGACTAAACAATAAGTATATAATACAACTACTCCAAAATAGGTTGAAGTGTTGAACATTAAAGCCTTACAAAAGTCACACCTGCCAATAAAAGTAGAGTTACAATGTCAAACACAAAACCAAAATGTGTTAAGAGTAAAGATAACCCAAAATCACCCCATAGAACAATGTCAAACACAACCAAAATTCTAAAATCGTGGGAGGAATCATTAAACCATTAGCATTAAAAACTTATTCTCCATAAAAACAAGAAAAATGATAAAAAAAAAAAAGATCAAAATGAGAGGAAGTATATACTGTAAGCTTTGATGATTATGAGAATGTCTCAAACTCCACCTTCAAATCCAAACCCTAAAGGCCTAAACCACAACAGTCCCAGGTTCTGCAAGACAACATAAAAAATGGAAAGAGAAATCCTAAATGGAAACAAAAAATGGTATAAATAGAAACATAAATCATAAATCAAACATGCAAATAAAAAAATACCTACTAAGTAAAAAATACAAGTCCAAATCTTGATGCAAAACGGTGAACCCAAAGTGCGACGTGAAAGCTATTGCTTTACAGTCACGATTTGAGCGGATGATGACAGAGGGATGGTGAATCACCCTCAAGAAAGGCAACAACGGCACTGCGAACTTTTCGTACCACTTAGGGTTTCTATCTTAACTTTTGATATTTCGTGAGTGAGTTGATTTTAGGGTTAAACTTAAGCATCTAGATGCAGCTTCCAGGCCAGGTAGTTGTGAATATGGGCTTGGATCGTGTATTGAGACTTGACTCGAGTAATGCACAATGTAACACCGTCATTTTTGTGTGATATATTTAACTGTATGTTTGTTCATAATCTAGCTTTGATAAGTCCAAATATGGTGATGAAATATCAAATCACATTATCGTGACTAATATTTTATATCCGATATAATTGAAAATTTTGATAATTATTTCGATGAAAATCTGAAATAAATATTAAAACAACAATTATACGGAATTATCAATAATTGTGACAAACGTGAGAATAAGTCTCAAATAATTATAAAATAATTATTTGAACTTAAAATCATGTTTTATAAGCTTAAATATAGTAAGGATAATTTTCTCAGGAATTTTAGAAGACTTATGAGAAAATGTCACAAAACCCTCTAGATTACTAATAAGTCAGTCAGTATAGGATTAATATCAAAACATGATGAAATTGACCAAGTCAGTTCATTATAATTTCTAGTAAAGTTTGGAAATTTATAGATCTAAAACAAAATTACTGTGAATTATTGACTGAAAAATATCTAATTAATTCAAATAATTTGAAAACAATTATAAAAATTAAATTTTTAGTTATGATAATTAATAGTGGAAATAAATTAAGTTTACTAAAAAGTTTCAATAAAGAAATAAAATTGTTTGATCAAAAAGTTAAAAATTAAATGTATAAATTTATACTGACAGTATAAGAAAATATAAAATTTTACCCACGAAAATCTCTTACGTAACTGGTGCTAATCTCTCTCACGTGCCTTTCACCTACTCACTCACATCAATGTTAAAAAAAAAATTGGCCTAGATTTTTCCTATTTATAACTACCCATTGAATGACTATCCCCTCATTCTCTGTTCTCACGACCCACTCCTATTCAATTTTCTTCTTTCTTTTTCTTCTCCTTCCCGTAAATAGCAGCCCTTCTTTCTCAATTTTCTTCTTCTTCTATTCTTCTTTCACAAACCCATCACTACCAACAACAAACCTCCATCACCCACCACCAAAGCTACCTTCCTCCACTACCAAGAAGCAATCTTGAAGCAAGATCTCTTCTTCCTCTCTTCCTTCTTGTTGGACAAACTCACTCTCTTGGTAAGGGAGAGTGAGACTTTGATTCACTTGTTATTTTTCTTATTTTGTATCTTTATGTTTTTGATTTTTCTGGTATCCCCTTAACCCTCTGCCTATTTCCTTGTTTCAATTTCATTTTGAATGGTTCCTAGTACTGTTAATGGCTGCTGCAAGTATTCCTCTTTTAGAGTAGACCATGCCCAATTTTTGGTGTAATTTCTTTGTTCTTGTTCAGTTTCATTTAAAGGTTCCTTCCACTGCCTTGATTCTTTTACTGATTTCCTTTGATATTATTGTAAATATCATGCTGTTTTCTAAATCTCTAGATTGTCACGAATACTCCCAACTGCAGGGAAAACTCTTGCAAAAGTTTCTCTCAAGTTGTAGCTTCTAATACTTAATATAAAACCTTAACTAATTAAACTTGCTAAATAGTGAAAAATTTTCATCTTTTGACTCTAATAAGTTCACGGTTTGATGGGTGTTTTTATTTTTTTCTCTTTTTAATCAAGTTCTGATAATTTATTTTGCACAAAGTTTTAGTTTGTAATAAGAGGGAAAAAAAACTGAACCAAAAACCACATTTTCCTTCTCTTGCTGTTTCAATTTTGTCAAATAAAAAAAGAACAAAATTTTATTCTAACATTATTATGTACAAAGGAAAAAAAAATTGAGGTGCTGTAACCCCCCTTCTAATTAATTAATTTCCATCTAAAATCCATAAAAAAAAAAATTTACAAATAAAATAAATACACTCCATTAAAATTTAAAGTTTGTCGTTATAATTTACATTATTAAAATTTACATAAAATACTACTACCAGATTATTTCTAATTAATACAAAAGTATCTAAAGCCAAAAACACCCATTCCTATAGCTCTGGAACATGTCTGCATCTATAACTTCTAATTAATCTTCCAAATACCTGCAGTCACACTCCCCTAGAATCTGGGGACAAAATTACCGGATCAGACATTTAATTTCTCATACAATTAAAACAATTTCAAACATATACATATCCGATACAAATTAACCATTCACACACATAATTAAATGCAAGATGATTTATGCAAATGCAGTTTTGACTCAAAATCATTTTTGACCCTGCTCCATGGAGACTTCCCCTTTGAGTGTTTAGTAAGAAACTGGCCTACCATTACGCACTGCAATTCAGCTATCAGCCCCTACTAAACGCGAATAAGCTAAATAGAATTAGGATATCAGGATACCCGGAAGGCCACCACGACAGCATCCCGTTCCGAATTACGATCACATGTGGAATTGCCAATATCCCTCACCCCACAGGTTATATAATCATAGACCATACAACCCTGGCTAACTTATTCTGCTCACCCAAATATTCATTTCTCAATCATTTCCATTTTCACATGACTACCGCAGTCCCGGTTAGTCAATAAAAGTCATTTCTCAATCATTTTCATTTTCACATGACTACCGTAGTCTCAGCTAGTCAACAAAAGTCATTTCTCATAGATCAACTCAATTCTCATGACTACCGCAGTCCCGGTTAGTCAACATAATTCTTTCTCATTTGATACCTTTATAAATCCCCCAAAAAGACTCATGCCAATGAATTTTGTTCATGATCACAATCAAATAAATAATTTGTACACATTAACATACAAGAATACAAAAATTTAAGCAATTTACCTTATAACATTAGTATTTTAGTAATTTTCGAAAATGCCCTCAATCTTTTTCCAAAATACCCAATGTGTCCCTACATGTAAAATGACCATTTTGTCCTTGATTTTACAAAAATTTTCACATAGTATCCCTTGCATTTAGGGCTGGCCGAATGGCCTCACTACCATTCCCAACATATTTTCCAAAGCAACAAACTCCAATTCCAACCAAAATTCAACCAAATCTCAATTCAATTAAAAATCAAGCAACTCAAATTTCAACCATCACAACATATTAAAAATTCAATTACACATCATTCCAATCCATGAATTACAATCACAAGCATCAAAAACACAAAACCCCTAAATTAATTTCAAGTTTTCATGATTCTAGGTCAAATTGAATCTAACCCTACAACATGTTTTCTTCTAATTCCAAGGGTTCTAATTGAAATTAAATGCCTAGATCCTTACCTTAAGCTATTTAATTGAAGAAAAAGCTTTTAATTCCTTTCTCCCTCACTCCTTGGTCTTGTAGGAATTTTTGAGATTTCTTCCAATTCTTTCTCTACTAGTCGAATTAGCTTAGGGTTTTGGAAGTTTGGATGGTTTGGTTTCTTAATTTGGGATGAGATGATGAAGTTAAGATGAAATTGAAATGAAAACTGCAGCTGCTGGGTTTGGAGAGCTCAAGGTTCTGATTTTAGGGAATGCTAGCTTTTTGGTGACTTTTTCTCCTTTTTGCTTAAGTTATTTGCTTCATTAAACCAAGAATTAACCAAATTGGACTTTGCCTTCAAGTCCAACTAACCCTTGCACGTCCAGCAGCCTTCATTGGCCAAGGAAAATAAGTCACCAAAGGCACTTGGACAGCCAAGGAGTTCCAAGTCTCTTGCCTACCTCAAAAGTCAACATTTCAAGAACTTCGTAGAAAATTCTAAAAGGTAATTAGGGTTGCTGATTATCTTACAAACTAATTAGAATTTGAAGAAAATAACACCACCATTGGATTCCTCACTATCAAAAACCTTGAGGTAGTGTCTTACTTATCTCTTAATCCAAGCCTAATTAGCTTAATTTAGTGACCTTAGAAAAGCCTAAGTTGTCACTTTTTGATTGGTTAAGGTTCTAAATTAAATTTTTCTTGGTTAAACATTTTTAATAATTATTCTAAGTATATTACAATTAGTAGATAATTCTATAGATATCCTACGAATTTTCTCTAAATTTTCTGCCTTAGAATTTTACCGTAAAAATTTCTCAAAGTTCTAACTTTCAGAAAATCCTAACTATTTGGAATAAATATTTTAATTCTTTATCTATATATATTTTTAATCTATATTCAATTAACTTTCTATTAAGTTATAAATGAGTTCAAAATTCTATACTTGAAAATTCTATCCTGGACAGCTGTCTAACATAGCAGTCCAGTCAACAATCAATTTCAGCAAAAACAAAGACATTTAAATATTCAAGAAATTCTTCTGAGTAGAACTGTATTAATTTCATTAAGAAAATATATACATAAAGTTTCTATAAAATACAGTACATAAGTGTTCATAATATACATATATAAATGCGTACAAATAGTAAAATGAGGATGTTACAAATATGTGGGTATATCTACGTCTAGGTGAGGAAAAGATGAGAGGAAGATTTGATTTTTTTTCCTATCCCAAATTTCAAAACTTTTTATCTAATTATAAATGAGACTAGATTTTAAACATATTAGATTTATTTATAATTAGATAAAAAGTTTTGAAATTTGGGATAGGAAAAAAATCAAACCTTCCTCTCATCTTTTCCTCACCTAGACGTAGATATACCCACATATTCACTTCAAAAAAAAATTTCCTTTGTACATAATAACGTTAGAATAAAATTTTGTTCCTCTTTTATTTGACAAAACTGAAACAGCAAGAGAAGGAAAAGGTGATTTTTTGTTAAGTTTTTTTTCCCTCTTATTACAAACTAAAATTGTGTAAAATAAATTATCAGAACTTGATTAAAAAGAGAAAAAAATAAAAACGCCCAGCCCCTCCCTACTTCTTGTTCAAACCATGAACTTATTAAAGTCAAAAGATGAGAATTTTTCACTATTAACAAGTTTAATTAGTTAAGGTTTTATATTAAGTATTAGAAGCTACAACTTGAGAGAAATTTTTGCAAGAGTTTCCCCTACAACTAGGAGTATTCATGACAATCCAGAGATTTAGAAAACAGCATGATATTTACAATAATATCAAAGGAAATCAGTAAAAGAATCAAGGCAGTGGAAGGAACCATCAAATGAACATGAAACTGAACAAGAACAAAGAAATTACACCAAAAATTGCGCATGGTCTCCTCTAAAAGAGGGACACTTGCAGCAGCCATAACAGTACCAGGAACCATTCAAAATGAAATTGAAATAAGGAAATAGGCAGAAGATTAAGGGGATACCGAAAAAATCAAAAGCATAAAGATACAAAATAAGAAAAATAACAAGTGAATCAAAGTCTCACTCCCCCCTTATCAAAATAGTGAGTTCGTCCAACAAGGAGGAAGGAAGGAAGAAGAAATCTTGCTTTAGGATTGCTTCTTGGTGGTGGAGGAAGGTAGCTTTGGTGGTGGGTGATGGAGGTTTGTTGTTGGTAGTGATGGATTTGTGAGAGAAGAATAAAAGAAGAAATTTGAGAGAGAAGGGTTGTTGGCTGCTGTTTACGGGAAGAAGAAAAAGAAAGAAGAAAACTAAATAGGAGTGGGTCGTGAGAGAAGTGAGACAGAGAATGAGGGGATAGTTATTCAATGGGTAGTTATAAATAGGAAAAGTCTAAGCCAATTTTTTTTTTTTTTAACATTGACGTGAGTTAGTAGGTGAAAGGCGCGTGAGAGAGATTAGCACCAGCTACGTGAGAGATTTTCGTGGATAAAATTTTATATTTTGATCAAACAATTTTATTTTTTTATTGAAACTTTTTAGTAAACTTAATTTATTTCCACTATTAATTATCATAACTAAAAATTAAATTTTTATAACTATTTTCAAATTATTTGAATTAATTAGATATTTTTCAGTCAATAATTCACAGTAATTTTGTTTTATATCTATAAATTTCCAAACTTTACTAGAAATTATATTTTTATATATATGACTCAAATATGAACTGACTTGGTCAGTTTCATCATGTTTTGATATTAATCCTATACTGACTGACTTATTAGTAATTTAGACAGTTTTGTGACATTTTCTAATAAGTATTCTAAAATTCCTGAGAAAATTATCCTTACTATATTTAAGCTCGTAAAACATGATTTTAAGTTCAAATAATTATTTTATAATTATTTGAGACTTATTCTCATGTTTGTCACAAATATTGATAATTCTGTATAATTGTCATTTTAATATTTATTTCAGATTTTCATCGAAATAATTATCAAAATTTTCAATTATATACGATATAAAATATTAGTCACGATAATGTGATTTGATATTTCATCACCCTATCTGGACTTATCAAAGCTAGATTATGAACAAACATACAATTAAATATATCACACAAAAATGAAGGTGTTACAATTCACCCCACCTTTTAGGAATTTCGTCCCCGAAATTCACTTACCGTGAAAAAGATGGGAGTATTGTCCCCTGATATTTCCTTCTAATTCCCAGGTAACATCTCCACTATCTTGGCTCCAGATGACTTTCACTAAAGGTATCTCCTTTCCACGAAGTTGCTTCATCCTCCGATCATCAATCCGAAGCGGAGATACATCATAAGTAAGGTTATCCCTTATCTGTACTATATCAGGCTCAATGATGTGTGAAGGATCATGGATATATTTACGAAGCTGAGAAACATGAAAATCATTGTGGAGGTTTGAAAGAATAGGAGGAAGGGCTATTTGATATGCCACAGGGCTAATTTTCTTAAGGATTTGATAAGGACCAATGAACTTGGGTGTCAATTTTGGAGATTTCAACACCCAAAAAATATAAAATTGCACAAGTGTTTAAGCAGAAAATTGTTAGTTTTCTATTAATAACCTTAATACTTAATTATCTCACTTAAAATATGAATTGAACAAAAATCTGGTTCTTTCTTTAAAATAAACCATGGCTAGCTTTGTGAAGAATAAAGGAATTTGTTGTCTTTAACTTAAATAAACTAAGTTTCTGAAATTAATAGAGTGAAATCTGAAGTATGCTCTGTGGTCGTAGTTTTATCTGACCTTCCACATCAAAGAAAAAAAAATTCCACAATATTAGTTTTTTTTAAAATTAGTCTATGAAAAACTCTGAGTATGCTCTGTGGCTGCAGTCTAATCTGATCTTCCACACCAGAAAGGAATTTTTCAATATTTAAAAATCTATTTATACTTGTACAAGAAATATTTTCTAAATAAGCTAGAAAATTATTTCTATTAAATAAATTAAGTTAAGGAATTTGACACAGAAAAAGATAAAATAAATAAATTCAACTTTAGAAGTTTTAAATTAAATTCATATATACATTTTAAAATTTTAATGGAGATATAGATTAGTTAACTATTAGCTAATTATTACATTATTAGTGAATATTAACTTAAGTATCTAATGTCTTATTTAATATTTTGTAATATTACACAAATCCCAATATTAGATATTTAAATTGTTTGTAATGTATTGTTCTCTTGATATAAAGTTGTGAAATGTTATACTGTATAATTTTATAAAGGCAATGTTAATTCTCTATTTGTAAAATAGAGATATTTATATCATGTAATGATTGATTACACTGTTTGTCTGTCTGAGGGACAGAAATATTATTACCTTATGTTAGTGCCCAGTGATTGAGACCAAAGGTTGATAAGTAAATTGTGAGTACTCTAGTGTGAGTACTGTTAAGAAAGGAACATGCAACGACATGAGCCTATAGTGGAAGACACAGTCTGGCAAGCTGAGGAACGAAAGGCAGGGACTCACTGACGGAAGTCTCGAGGGTATGGTGTCGAGTGATGAAGTAACTGAAAGGCCAGGAGGCACCCTGTGTCTGAGACTTCATCTGACCAAGCTTGGCAACCCTAACAACTGCTCAGCATTCCATTGATTGGTGCGAGAGTACGCCTGAGTTATATAGGATTGTGGATGTCCTGAGTTATGTAGGACTGTGGATGTCCTGAATTGAAATAAATTGAGTTCATCAGTGGAAGATGAAGGTTTTTGCCATAGGGTTGAGGCCAATGTACTCCCAATCACTTCCAATCGGGGTGTATGGATCCATACTGCGTCTAGAGGTTTGAGTCGGGAGTTAGGACGTTATGACTAGATAAATATTAAGTTCCCCCGCTATTATTAAATGACGGTAGTTTATACCGTTATATATATATATATATATATAGTACGACTCTTATGAGAACACTTTCTTATGTGAGAACATGAGAATAACTAATAACAACCATCAGATCAAGATTAAAAATAATAAATGGTTGAGATTAAAATATTTAAAATTCAAATTATATTTTAGGAAGTGATAATTAAGATCTTTTATAGATTTATTTTTTATTAAATTATATATTATATCATAATTTGAATTTTAAATATTTTAATCTTAATCGTTTATTATTTTTAATCTAATGGTTGTTATTAGTTATTCTCATGTTCTCACGCTATATATATATATATATATATATATATATATATATATGTGTGTGTGTGTGTGTGTGTGTGTGTGTGTGTGTGTGTGTGTTAAAATCAAGTATCACTCATCTTTCTTTCTTTTCTGTATATGTACTTGTTGGATACGTGAAGATGATGGTCAAGCCTATCGATCAAGTTCCTTGTTGACGTGGTCATTTCAAAGATTGCGAAGACTAAGAAGAGATACTAGAAGATACGAAACTCAAAGGCTAGTGTTATTTACTTTTATGTTTTTGGTTAGGGTAGAACTTGTTCACTACTCTGACTAGGATATTACATGTATGGGTTAGGAATAACTAATACTCGATTTCCCTGTATCTGTTAAACTCGGTGTTTATTTCCGTATCATGAACTGATGTTTAATTTCAGAAGGTAATGATTTTTTATATAATATTTATACTTTTATTAATTCGTCTTATCTAAATATGTTTAAAAAAAATTACCCTCATTTTTCTAATTACTTAAAACAAATACAAATAGTAGTGTGGATTGTGTTTAATGTAAAAGGGTGTTACAAGCAATGTATGTTATGAAGGGAACTAGGCTTAATTGAATGGGTCTGTCGTAAAAGCTTTTGTTTAGCCTAACATATTCGGGTCAGGTTGGTTACCGACCGGCAATAAAATCAAAACCGAACCCAATTGAATCTACTCACACTAACCCATATTTTTGACCCACCATACCCGTTGAACCCCCCCCCCCCCCCCCAAACTACCCAAATTGCAATTTTTTGCCGGTTTGCACAATTTTGGGTTGGGTCAAGCTACCTTGCTTACCCCTACAAATGCCTTGATAATTACAAATTGATTTTTAATTTATTTTGATTAACAAATTAATTTCTTTTACCCCAAGTTTTCTTAACTTTCCCTGCAAGTTAAAAATCAATTAAAACTCACTCTCTCTTGGTGTCCCTCATTCTCCACGACATATAAAGTACCTTCCCCTTCTCCTTTTAATTTTCTTTTCACTCATATCTCACAAATGAAGTAAAACTAGTCTACTATCACCATAGATAATCAAGAAATAAAGTGAAAGGGAGAAGGGAGGGAGGGATAGGTCGTGGGTTCGAATCCCCCGCTAACAAAAATTAACATTTGACTGATAAAAAAAAAAAAAGAAACAAAGTAGAAGCAAGCAGCAGCTCAACACTTTCGCTCATCTGTTCAATGCTAAGTTAAGGGGGAGTGGAGATTTAACTTCATTTATCTTTGATCAAAAGGAGTAAAAGCAGTAGGATGAGATTTGTCTCCCCAAATCTCTTTAGTTTGTATTGTTGATGTGATTTTATTTCCTTATTTTATATTGGTTTGCTGCTGCTGTGAGCTTTAATCTTTCTATACTATTTCCATAGTTGGTTTTGATAATGTGACAACTAATCATGATTTGTATGGTTTGATTTAAATTAAATTGGTAAAATTACGTTTACAAATTGATTAAGATAATTATTTTTTCACATGATTACTATTAGTATATATACATAGTTTGGTCATATGAACTCGTAGAAGTAAAATGATTTTTTTAACAACTCTAGTTATTATTAGCATATTTATCATTTTAAAATTACTGGTTTAAAGAAATTAGATGTTTAAAATTCTTTTATTCCTCTGTTTTGCTAAAAAGAGACTCTTGGCATTCATAAACAAATTAAAGAAATTTTTTATGATATAAGTATATAAAAAATGAAAAATATATTTGCTTATTGATAGAAAAATTAGGATTATCACTAGTTTGAACTATATATATATATATATATAGACAAACAAATATTTGAAATTAACTATTTTAAGAATAAAACTATTTTGCTATAATATATACTAGTAAGGTGACTCGTGCAATGCACGAACATGTTATTATATTTTAAAATTATAAAGTTGTTATTTTAATTTATGTTTATTACATATATTATTTAAAAGTTATAGAATATCAAATTTATAGTAATGATTATAAATAGTTAATCTAATTTAAATTTAAAAAAATTTCTTAATAAACAAGACACTGTGATTTGTGATTGTATGACAATGTAATTGTTTTACACTACTAATACATAGCCTATTTTCTCACAAAATAATATATATATATATATATATATATATATATATATATTCTTTAATTTAAGTGTGTTAGCCTATAATTTAATTATTGTTTATTCTTTAATTTAAACTTCAATTAATGATTACAACAATTGATTTTTTTTGCTTTTAATTTCTTTTGATTACTTTTAATTTAAATTAATTTATATTGATTGTTTTCTCTTACTTATTCAATCTTCTCTTAGGGAATTGGAATGTTGGTCTCTTGTCTACCTTTCTTCCACAGGAGTTTATTCACAAAATACTCTCCTTGTTACCCCCTGATGAAGGCACAAGTGAAGATAAACTTCTTTGGCCAGGAAATTGTATGGGATCTTAATTTCTCAGTTACTAGTGCTTATCAATGGCTGAACTTGTTCCATCTTAGACAGGATAATGGGGGTGTGGAGAAGGATTTGGAGGTTGAGTGTTCCCGAGAGAATTCGAACATTTATATGGCAAACCAACCATCAACGTCTTCTAACTCGACAGAGGACTTCCAAATGAGGGGCTAAGAATCAGTTTTGTCATCACTGTGGGAATATAACTAAGACAATTACTCGTGTTTTGTGGGACTATCCTATAGCTATGGAAGTTTGGTTGCATTTTGTTACTTGGAAGGAAGGGGTGATTTTTTTGGCCTTCAATTCTCAGAATGGATTAACTTTAATCTGAGGAGCCAAATTGGGTACGATGATCTCGGCTATTGGCCTAAACTTTGCGCTATGACTTGCTACTAATAAATAGACATGGTCATTTTGTAATGCCTTTCAAGCCTTGGGAGGTGATCAGAGCTAGGTGGGAAGAGTATAGAAAGCAACAGTTCAATCCTAATGTTTTGGCTAGACAGAAGATAGATTTGATGGTCAAATGCCGTCCTCCTCTGAAAGGTTGGGTTACTCTTAATACTGATGGATCAGCAAAATCTCAAGGTGGTATGGGTGTTGTGGTGGTTTGATTAGAGGGACTGTGTTAAGCAAAAGAAGACTATTCTACACTACTCGTAAAAATCTACCACTAAAAGAGCTACAAAGAAGATAAAGATAAACATTCTCATTTTTCATTGATGATAATAGATAAAGATCAATACATTTATATAGTCCTAGGAGATGTCAATCAATGGATAATAATTATCCAAGTGTCAACATCATATTATCTTAACACAAATAAAATAAAAATAAAAATTTCTAAATATTTAATTCCATCCTATATAATCCTTTGACCATTTAATTTTGGGCCTAGAGTCCATCCTATCATTGTCGTCCGGTTCAGTTTGGACCTTGCCCTCAAGGTCCTTAATAAATCCAACAAGCAGTAGGCTTGAAATAGGCTCTTGCTATTTCCACTCCCCTTTTTTGCCAAGTACACTACCCTTTTCTTTTTTTAAAATTAAATTAATTAAATAACCTCTCCCTTTCAATTCTTCTTCTCTCCCTCGCACGCTCCCTTTTCAACGCAACAACACACTCCATGTTTCATAGCAACAACACCCCCTCTCTTTCACTCCCTTCATCTGTAACACCCCGTTACATTAGACACAATCCACACTAATATTTGAATTTGTTTTTAAGTAATTATAAAAATAAGGGATTTTTTTATTACTAAACATATTTAGAATGAAACGAATTAATAAAAGTGTAAATATTATATAAAGAACCATTACCATCTGAAATTCAACATTCATAATACAGAAATAAGCACAAAGTTTAACAGATACAGGAAAATCGAGTATTAGTTATTCCTAACCCATACATGTAATATCTTAGTCAGAGCAGTGAACAAGTTCTACCCTACCCCAAAACATAAACGTAAATAACACTAGCCTTCAGATTTTGTATCTTCTAGTATCTCTTCTTAGTCTTTGCAATATTTGAAATGACCACGTCAACAAGGAACTTGATCACTAGGCTTGACCATCATCTTTAAGTATCCAATCAGCAAGTACATACAGAAAAGAAAGAAAGAGGAGTGAGACTTGATTTTAATATATATATTACTGACGTATAAACTACCGTCATTTAATAATAGCGGGGGAACCTAATATTTATCTAGTCATAACGTCTCAACTACTAACAACTCAAACATCTAGACACAATATGGATCCATACTCCCCGATTGGAAGTGATTGGGAGTACATACGCCTCAATCCTATGACAAAAACCTTCATCTTCCCTAGATGAACTCAAATTATCTCAATTTAGGACATCCACAGTCCTATATAACTCAAGCGTACTCTCGCACCAATCAATGGAATGCTGAGCAGTTGTTGGGGTTGCCAAGCTTGGTCAGATGAAGTCCCCGACACAGGGTGCTCTCCTGGCCTTTAGTTACTTCATCACTCAACACCGTACCCCCTAGACTTCCGTCAGTGAGTCCCTGCCTTTCACTCCTCAGCTTGCCAGGCTGTGTCTTCCACTATAAGCAATATGTCGTTGCATGTTCCTTTTTTAACAGTACTCACATTAGAGTACTCACAAGTCACTTTACTCATCATCATTTGACATAACATCTGTCTCTCAGACAGATAAACAGTATAACTAGTATACATCACCATTCACTATATCACATCTAATATCACGGGTCTCATTCACTGAGCACCAATACAGAGTAACAATAATAACATTGTCAGAGTACAATCATCATGTCTTGTCAACACATCAAAGCATCTTATCACATATTAAGTATATAAAGATTTATGTAATATCATAAGGTATTTAAACAAGACAGTAGATACTTTTCTAATCATTAATTAACTAATATTTAACTAATCATTATTTGTATTAAAATCTTATTTAAAACTTATCAAGTTAAATTTATTTGCTTTATCTTTTTCTTTGTCTAATCCCTTAATTTAAATTGTAAAGAGAAACAACTTTCTAACTTACTATAAGTATTTCTGGTACAAGCATAAATAGATTTTTAATATTTAGAAATTCCTTTCTGGTGTGGAAGATCAGATTATACCGCACCCACAGAGCATACTTAGAATTTCCATAGACTATGTTCAAAAACTTAGTAGTAAGAAAAATCTTTTTTTTGGTGTGGAAGATCAGATGAAACAGTAACCATAGAGCATACTTCGAATATTACTTTACTAACTTTAAAAACTCAGTTTAATACAAAGAAAATAAATTCTCATCATAATCTTACAACATATATATATATATATATATATATATATATATATATATATATATATATATATTCTAAAATTGTTCTATATTCTTGTTTCCAGTGAAATCAAAAGTTGAAGCGATAAACTTTTTAAAATTTCCAGAAAACTTTAAACCATCTAGTAGACTTTGTTGATTTTATAAAAATAGTAAACGAACTTATTTTGTTATGAAATTTTTATGGGAGATTTATAAGACATGTATAAACATCATGATATTTTTATTTTTCCAAAAAATCGTCCAGATTTGTCCCAATAATTTCCAACAGAATGGAAATTTTTCAGAAAGTTCAGAACAGGTGGTTCAACTTGTAACTGGAATATATAATTCATTTTAGCATATTTTTTAGTGATTCCAAAAGAAAAGTTGTAGATTTTTAAGTCTATTTTTATTTAAAAATGGTTTCACACGATTTCGTTAAGTATAACTTGAGATATTCATGAAATAGTGACTGGTGTCCAGGTCAAAACGCTGGAACATAGTTATATATTATTTTGTTCTGTGTCAGTTTATGTTTGTTCCTTCTTATTATAAGAATAGGAACGTGTACTAGAAAGAACAATAAGAAGGAAAATTATACCAAAAATTGGGCATGGTCTCCTCTAAAAGAGGGACACTTGTAACAGTTCCAATAACAAGAAAATTCACAAATAATGAAAATATAGGAGGAATAGTAAATAAGAATTTAAAGTGATGCAGAAAAATAATCAAAGAAAAAACTTATATAATATAAAGTACGAAAGTAAGAAAGAGCAACAAAAGAATCAAGGTCTCATTTCCCCCTTACCTAGGAAGTGAGTTTCGTTCACAGCAAAGAGGAGAGGAAGAGGAAACAAGATTGTTTCTTGATGGTGAAAGAAAGTAGTTTTGGGGGTGTGATAAGCAAAATTGAATAAGAATTGAAAAAGAACGAGAGAAAGCACCAAAGTGAGATCGTGAGACAGGGTGAAGCAGTGAAGGACCAACCTCCTTTTATAAAGGTTAGTAAGATTTTTTTTTTTTAACAGTGACTTGAGTAGGTGAAATGGGCACGTAAGAGGGTAGCTCCACCTACACGAGAGGAATAAAGTTTTACATTTTCTTATACTACCAGTATAAATTTATACGCTTAAATTTTTAACTTTTTGATCAAACAATTTTATTTTTAATTGAAACTTTTTAGTAATCTTAATTTATGTCCATTATTAATTATCATAACTAAAAATTAAATTTTTATAATTATTTTCAAATAATTCACAGTAATTTTGACTTAGATCTATAAATTTTCAAACTTTACTAGAAATTATATTTTTATATGTGCAACTTAAAAAAGAACTAACTTTATCAGTTTCATCAAGTTTTGATATTAATCCTATACTAACTGACTTATCAACAGTACACTTTAAGCATTTTACGATACTATTCACATCTTTCCGTGATTGAAGTACTGTTCATAGGCACTGTTCACTCCTTGAATTACTTTTTGCACCTATGTTTTTACTGTTTACATCATTTTTGTTGATAGTATATAATTGTTTGTATTTATGGTACATATGAGGAAAAGTCTCAAATAATTACGAAATAATTATTTGAACTTGAAATCATGTTTTATAAGTTTAAATATGTTTTATAAGTGTAAATACCCAAGTAGTTGAATTTTTATTCAATTGAAACACTGATGCAAAATCAACAAAAATGATGTAAACAGTAAAAACATAGGTGCAAAAAGTAATTCAAGGAGTGAACAGTGCTTATGAACAGTACTTCAATCACGGAAAGATGTGAATAGTATCATAAAATGCTTAAAGTGTACTGTTGATAAGTCAGTTAGTATAGGATTAATATCAAAACTTGATAAAACTGATAAAGTTAGTTCATTTTTAAGTCACACATATAAAAATATAATTTCTAGTAAAGTTTGAAAAATTTATAGATCTAAATCAAAATTACTGTGAATTATTTTAAAATAATTATAAAAATTTAATTTTTAGTTATGATAATTAATAATGGACATAAATTAAGTTTACTAAAAAATTTCAATTAAAAATAAAATTGTTTGATCAAAAAGTTAAAAATTTAAGCGTATAAATTTATACTGATAGTATAAGAAAATGTAAAACTTTATTCCTCTCGTGTAGGTGGAGCTACCCTCTCACGTGCCCATTTCACCTACTCAAGTCACTGTTAAAAAAAAAATCTTACTAACCTCTATAAAAGGAGGCTGATCCTTCACTGCTTCATCCTGTTTCACGATCTCACTCTGGTGCTTTCTCTCGTTCTTTTCCAATTCTTATTCAATTTTACTTATCACACCCCCAAAATTACTTTCTTTCACCATTAAGAAGCAATCTTGTTTCCTCTTCCTCTCCTCTTTGCTGTGAACGAAACTCACTTCCTAGGTAAAGGGAAATGAGACCTTGATTCTTTTGTTGCTCTTTCTTACTTTCGTACTTTATATTATATAAGTTTTTCCTTTGATTATTTTTCTGCATCACTTTAAATTCTTATTTACTATTCCTCCTATATTTTCATTATTTGTGAATTTTCTTGTTATTGGAACTGTTACAAGTGTCCCTCTTTTAGAAGAGACTATACCCAATTTTTGGTATAATTTTTCTTCTTATTGTTCTTTCCAGTACACGTTCCTATTCTTATAATAAGAAGGAACAAACATAAACTGACACAGAACAAAGCAATATATAACTATGTTCCAGCGTTTTGACCCGAACACCAGTCATTATTTTATGAATATCTCAAGTTATACTTAACGAAATCGTGTGAAACCGGTTTTAAATAAAAATAGACTTAAAAATCTACAACTTTGCTTTTGGAATCACTACAAAATATGCTAAAATGAATTATATATTCCAGTTACAAGTTGAACCACCTGTTCTGAACTTTCTGAAAATTTTCCATTCTGTTGGAAATTACTGGGACAAATCTGGACGATTTTCTGGAAAAATAAAAATATCATGATGTTTATACTTGTCTTATAGATCTCCCCTAAAAATTTCATAACAAAATCAATTCGTTTACTATTTTTATAAAATCAACAAAGTCTACTAGATGGTTCAAAGTTTTCTGAAAATTTTAAAAAGTTTATCTCTTCAACTTTTGATTTCACTGGAAACGAAAATATAAAACAAATTTAGAATATATATATATATATATATATATATATATATATATATATGTTGTAAGATTATGATGAGAATTTATTTTCTTTGTATTAAACTGAGTTTTTAAAATTAGTAGAGTAAGATTATGCTCTGTGGTTGCAGTTTCATCTTATCTTTCCCACCAGAAAAAGGATTTTTTCTTACTACTAAGTTTTTGAACATAGTCTATGAAAATTCTAAGTATGCTATGTGGTTGCGGTATAATCTGATCTTTCACACCCGAAAGGAATTTCTAAATATTAAAAATCTATTTATGCTTGTACCAGAAATACTTATAGTAAGTTAGAAAGTTATTTCTCTTTACAATTTAAATTAAGGGATTAGACAAAGAAATAGATAAAACAAATAAATTTAACTTGATAAGTTTTAAATAAGATTTTAATACAAATAATGATTAGTTACATATTAGTTAATTATTAGATTAATGATTAGAAAAGTATCTACTGTCTTGTTTAAATACCTTATGATATTACATAAATCTTTATATACTTAATATGTGATAAGATGCTTTGATGTGTTGACATGACATGATGATTGTACTCTGACAATGTTATTATTGTTACTATATACTGGTGCTCAGTTAATGAGACCAGTGATATTAGATGTGATATAGTGAATGGTGATGTATACTAGTTATATACTGTTTATCTGTCTGAGGGACATATATGTTATGTCAAATGATGATGAGTAAAGTGACTTGTGAATACTCTAGTGTGAGTACTGTTAAAAGAGGAACATGCAACGGCATGTTGCCTATAGTGGAAGACACAACCTGGCAAGCTGAGGAGTGAAAGGCAGGGACTCACTTACTTAAGTCTAGGGGGTACGGTGTCGAGTGATGAAGTAACTAAAGGCCAGGAGAGCACCCTGTGTCGGGGACTTCATCTGATCAAGCTTGGCAACCCCAACAACTGCTCAGCATTCCATTGATTGGTGCGAGAGTACGCCTGAGTTATATAGGACTGTGGATGTCCTAAATTGAGATAATTTGAGTTCATCTAGGGAAGATGAAGGTTTTTGCCATAGGGTTGAGGCGTATGTACTCCCAATCACTTCCAATCGGAGAGTGTGGATTCATACTGCGTCTAGATGTTTGAGTTATAAGTAGTTGGGACGTTATGACTAGATAAATATTAGGTTCCCCTGCTATTATTAAATGACGGTAGTTTATACCGTCATATATATATATATATATATATATATATATATATATATATATATATATATTAAAATCAAGTCTTACTGAGATGTACCAGGACTTCAAGAAGTTGTTTTGGTGGCCTGGAATGAAAAAGGCAGTAGCAGAATTTGTTGCTTCTTGTTTGGTATGCCAAAAAGCTAAGATTGAACACAGAAAGCCTTTTGGAGAATTACAACCTCTAGATATCCCAGAATGGAAATAGGATGGCATATCAATGGATTTTGTGACAAACTTTCCCCGGACAACTTCGGGATGTGATGCTATATGGGTTATAGTAGATAGACTGACAAAGTCTGCTCATTTTATACCTATAAATATTAGATACTCTTTGGATAAGCTAACAAGTTTGTATATTAGAGAAGTTGTTAGGTTACATGGAGTACCTTCTAGCATAGTCTCTGATAGGGATCCTCATTTCACATCTAGATTCTGGCAAAGTTTGCAACAAGCATTAGGAACAAAGCTTAGGCTTAGCTCAGCATATCACCCACAAACAGATGGACAGTCTGAAAGGACTATTCAATCTTTAGAAGATTTGCTTAGAGCATGTATCATAGAATGGAAAGGTAACTTGAATCAATTTTTACCACTGATTGAGTTTACCTACAACAATAGTTTCCATTCTAGCATTGGGATGACACCCTTTAAAGCTTTGTATGGGAGACAGTGTAGAACCCCTTTGTGTTGGTTTGAGACTGGAGAATCCTCTGTGATTGGACCTGAGATGTTGCAGGAAACAACAGAAAAGATGAAATTGATTCGGGAGAAAATGAAAGTGTCACAAGATAGACAAAAGAGTTATCATGACAAAAGAAGAAAACCCCTCGAATTTCAAGAAGGAGAGCATGTATTCCTGAAAGTTACACCAGTAACTAAGGTTGGCAGGGCATTGAAATCTCAAAAATTGACACCCAAGTTCATTGGTCCTTATCAAATCCTTAAAAGAATTGGCCATGTGGCATATCAAATAGCCTTTCCCCTTATTCTTTCAAATATCCATAATGTTTTTCATGTTTCTCAGCTTCGTAAATATATCCATGTTACTTATGATGTATCTCTACTCCGAATTGATGATCGGAGGATGAAGCAACTTCGTGGAAAGGAGATACCTTTACTGAAAGTCATCTGGAGCCAAGATAGTGGAGATACTACCTGGGAATTAGAAGGAAAGATTAGAGAACAATACCCCTATCTTTTTCAGGATGAGTGAATTTCAGGGACGAAATTCCTAAAAGGTATGGTGAATTGTAACATCCTCATTTTTAATTTGTCTATTTTCTTTTTATTAACAATTTAATATTGATTCATACTATTGTGATCAAAATTTCCTGTTCTACTTAATCTTGAATTTTTAATAAAAAAAGAAAATAGACCAATTAAAAATGAGGATGTTACATCATCCCCCTCCAATCTCTTATTTTGGTCTTCCTTTACTCCTTACTTGCCCAATTTCTTATTCTAGCATTAGGATTTTTTCATCCTCCAAACTCCAATGCAATATGTTTACGCTCCCAACTACTTTCCTTTACTCCTCCCTTGCTCGATCTCAATATGTTTATTCAAGATGTTGCAACAAAGTGCCTTTTAGAGTCATCTAGATTGAAGGACCAATATCAATTATATGTTTTCTCCACTTCAATTGCTCACTATTGTACAATTTTCCCTTTATATGGTGTTTTTAATGGTATTAATGTTGTGCTTCAATTTTTCCATATGTTATTCTTAACATTCTGAAAAGTACTTTTCAGAACCCAAAACAATATTCCAAAATATACTTTCCGGAATACAAATTTTATTTTTTAACATTCTGGAAAGCACTTGCCAGAACAGAAAATTGTATTCCGAAAAGTATTTTCCAGAATACAGTTTTATTTTTTACATTACGGAAAATACTTTCCGGAACACAAAATAGTATTCCAGAAAGTACATTCCGAAACATAGGTTTATTTTTTAATATTTTGAAAAGTATTTTTCGAAATACAAAATAGTATTCCAGAAAGTACATTCTGGAATAATAATTATATATGGTAGAGGTATAAAGGGTATATATAATAATAATAATAATTAAAAAAAATGGAAGTGTATTTAGCAAAAAAAAAAGGAGTGGATATAGCAAAAGCCCTTGAAACAACATGTTACGGATGGAATGAATAGTAGGGGCTAAATGGTTTTGTGAAAAAAATTTCCCAAAATGAGTGAATAGTCACGTTGGATGTTATCAAATGAATAAAAATTGGTTGGTTTGTGACGCACTACGAAAGGGACACATGGCCTTCTATGAATTGATGCTAAAAAGGTGGATAGATCATGTGGGTCACATCATGAATTACAACTGCACCGGTGAAAAGGACATTGATTTGTGAAAAAGGAAAAGGCACTTGAATGGTTTCTTTATCCAACAGTGGAGAATGTGGGATGGAAAAAGGTAGTGTGGAAACCAAGGGTCCAGAAGGTATCAATTAACCTTTTAGAAAAAGGAAGCAACGAATGGCATTTGAAGGAGGGTGGGGATTGAAGGGCAACTAAAGGATGGGAATCCAACGGTTTGGAATGAGGGATAGAGAAAGGTGAGGGAGTGGTGGAAATGTGAGTTGGTCGCTGAGTATGCAGTGGTGGGAGGTTTATTTGGTAATAGGGTGGGAACATGTGTGTGTGTGGTCAAATGGGAAAAAAAAAGACTAAATGTTACTTTTGGTCCTTTATGTTTTAGTATTTTTTCACTTCGATACATAATGTTTTAAAAGTTTCATTTTAATCCTTTATGTTTTCGAAATGTATCATTTTGGTCCTTTATTCAATTTTCTGTTAAAAACGTTAGGCTTCCGTTAACTTTTAAAATTGGAAATAATTAATTTAACATAGTGGCGGCAAAAAACCGCCACTATCTTTATTTTATTGAAAAAATTAGGAAACTTCACCGTGATCCCAACCAACATGCCTCCAGGACACTTCATCTCCTCTGAACCAACACATCTCCTCGGACCCTTCATCTCTGCGACCTCCACCACCCAAAAACCACCCCACGAACCCAAATCCATTGCACCATGTCGTGCCACGACCACCCTCGACACCACAAGACCTAGATCTGCGCGCCCTCCACCACCCCAAAACCTCCCCATGAACCCAGATCTGTCGCGTCGCACCACACCACAACCACCCTCGACACCACGAGACCCAAATCCACACGACCTCCACCACCCCAAAACCTCTCCACGAACCCAGATCTATCACGCCGCACCACGCCACAACAACCCTCGACACCATGAGACCCAAATCTGCACAACCTCAACCACCCCAAAACCTCTCCACGAACCCAGATCCATCACGTCGCGCCGCACCATGACCAGCTTAGACAGCACAGGACCCAGATCTGCCGCTATGCACCACGACCATCGTGCGCCGCCAATGACCCCCAAACCCACCAACGAACCAAAGTATGACCCTTCTTGTTGCAAGGACGTTATCATGACTAAGAAGAGAAAGGCAGAGATCGCCTAAGAGAAGAGAGGCAAAGCTAGGTCGAGAGAACAGGGGCGCTACCTTAGTGTTTGTAATTTTTAAAATATAATAAAGATAGTGACGATTTTTAGCCGCCATTATGTTAAATTAATTATTTCAAAATTAAAATATTAACGGAACAATAAAGTTTTAGACAGAAAATTGAACAAAGAACCAAAATAATACATTTGAAAACATAAAGGATCAAAATGAAACTTTTAAAATATTAAGTACCAAAGCAAATAAACACTAAAACATAAAGGACCAAAAGTAACATTGAGCCCAAAAAAAGACGATTGAGACTTTGGATGGCTGTCACCTAGGTGGGTAAAGTTGAGGGGCGCAGATGCGTGTTGTGGCTTGGCATCCAATTGTTGAGGTAGGACTTGGAAAAAGGCATGGGAGGCTGACCAAGGGAAGGTTGGAGAGCCGCACATTGAGGGAAAAGTTTGGTCAGATGCTTGTAGTTGTTGCCATGGAGGATGGTGTTGCTCGATTAGGGAAACACCGAGGTGGGGGAAATAGGGATTCGATTGTGGAGATAAGGAGTAGGGATTTGACGAAGGAGGGGAAAATACATATGGGTACATAGGAAAACTTGATTGTGGCAAGAATGAAGGTAGGGATGATCAAAATAAACGTAGGATTGAGATGGTAATGGCGCTTGCGGCCACTGCAGTGGAGGGAAAGGGTGGCGCTGGAAGGGAAAGGAGAGCCACGAGCCTTATGGTTGGTAGTAGGGAACTGTCGCGTGAGGCGGTAGTTGTGGAGGCAACGACAATTGCTGTTGTGGCCAGTGCAGCGACAGTGACAGTGACGGCGACGGCGGTGGTTGTGGTACATGGTGCTGAAGATTGAGAGAGGATACCTGGTTCATCATACCAGACACGATGGAGGTGAGAGTGACATGACAGGAATCAATGGACTGTAAGAAGGAAGTGTGGTGAAATTTTTGTTGTTCTTCATAGTGGTCTATTTGGGTGTGAAAGGCCTCTAGTTTCTGGAAAATACCTTGAAGGTTGTCTTCCATGGTGGTGGAGGTGGATTTGGGAGGGGAGTAAGCTGATGAAAACACCATTATTAGGCACCAAAAAGACTGTGCTACACTACTAAAAATAACCACTGAAAGAGAGCTACTAAGATGATAAAGATAAACATTCTCATTTTTCATTCATGTCTGAAAACATTTCAACATTACATTAAATAGAAAACCTAATGAATGATAACCCTACATGTGGCACCATCCTATTATTTTAGGAAATTAAAATTAAACTAATAATAAAGGATAAATACAATTATATTCTAAAACCATCCTATAAAATCTTTGAGCCATTTAATTTTCTTTCTTTTGGGCCCTCTTTGGCCCATCCTAACAGATTGGAGGATTATGGATGTGGTTGGAAATTGCTATTCTCACCCCCCAAATTGCTATTCTCACCTCCCTACTTTTTCAAAATTATATGAAAGGACATTATTGCCCTTATTACCATTTTGTCACACCCCCTCCCCTCCCTTCCTCTCTCCTTCCGCTACTTTCCTTCTCTCTCTCTCCTTTTCTATTTTTTCTTCACACCCCATATAATATTTTGTTTTTCTTATTTTTTTTAACTTTAAATTTTATTAAAATTTTGTATAGATATATTTCAACTTAAATTGTTTTAAAATTATGTGATATATGTATATAATATATGTATTCATTATGTAAGTTGTTTAGATTTTTATGTTATATATATTGTTATAAAATTAATAAATACAATTTTGGCCTCCTTATTTTTTAAAATCCATAACTTTGGTCTCTCTATTTTAAAATAAAGACATATAGTTCCCATATTTTTTAAAACCCGCAATTTTTGTTTCTCTATTTTAAAATAGAGACATTTAGTCCCCAATTTTATAAATTAGGATTATAAAAAATAAAAGGACCGAAGTTGCATTTAAGCCATTTATATTTTTTGTTAATTTAAATTTTTAATATTTTATATATATTGATTTTTAAGTTTTAACATGGTTGTTGAAATTTAAATTTAAATTTTTTAATATTCATATTTATTAAAAATAAATTTTAAAAACGTAAAAATAAAGATGACAAATAAAGAAAAAGGAACTTCAAATAGAAAAATTATAAAATAAAACTCCTCCCTTCAACGAAATTACATTTCCGTTTCAATTGAATATTATAACGGAAATGTAATTCCATTGCACACAATTTCATTTAATGTAACGAAATTGTAATTCCGTTTCTGTGCAACCGGGTGAAAAAAAAAGGTAACGGAATCACAATTACGTTAAATTAATTTTTTTTCTCCGCATATATTGCAACGGAAACACGATTCCGTTGTACAAATGTACAACGGAGTCATGTTTCCGTTGTGTAATTTTTTTTTTGACACCCTATTCATTGCAACGAAAACACAATTTCGTTATACAAATATACAACGGAATCGTGATTTGTTGTGTAGTGTGGAGGTGAAAAAAAATGTGCAACGGAATCACGATTCCGTTGTATACAATGTATAGCGGAATCGTGATTCCGTGGGAAAGATAATTTTGTAATAACAAAAAAGCCACCCACGTGGGTGGTGAGAATAGCAAAAGTTGGGTTGAAAATAGCAACTCCCTATGTGGTTTTACTAAAAGGGTTGGAAATACCACTTCCTATATTGCTGAATCATGGGGTGTGTATGAATGCCTTAAAATGGCACATGGTAAGGGATTTCATGCCATTGACTTGCAAATTGATTCTGAGGCTGTAGTTAAGAGTATTTCAGGTAAAGCTGAAGGGAATGCTGCAGGGTGGAGGCTGATCCAACAAATTCGTAAGCTGGTTAATTCTAGTTGGTAGGTTCGCATTTCTCATGTGTATAGAGAAACCAACGCTTGTGTTGATGCTCTAGCCAATATGGATTGTGATTTGGACATTGATGTCATGTTTTTTGACCAACCTCCTAGTGCTAAGCTTGTGTTTGGTTGAGATGAAATTGTGAGGGATGAAAGTGAAAAGAGTGGAAAAGAGGTGAAAGTTGAAAACTAATTATGTTTGGTAGGGGTAATTTTGGTGTGAAAGTTTTAAAAAATGGTGCGACCCATGTGACAGTATTTTCACCACAAATTGAGATGAAATGTGCTAAAAGGAATAGTAAAAAAGAGAGAGAAGCCTTAAAAAATTTTGTTGACAAAAGTAACCTCGTGAATCCTTGTGTGTGCACCATAACCTCGTGAGTCTCTCCTCTTGGTTTTAGAAAATAGATTGGGATAACATCAATAACAACACAAAAATAGAAAACTAAAATTAGAAGACTTACCCTATTTAGCTTTCCCTTGCTTGTATCAATTGGTGGACGTCTCTGCCAAGTGAGAAGAATATTAGACAGGTTTTTATTTATTATTAACACATTACAGACTTACATTTAGTATTTTACTCTCACTCATAAAATTAAGGGTAAAGTTACAAAAAAAAAATTATGCTTCAATAATTTTTAAGAGATAGATGACACTTTCTACAGAAATAAAAAAGAACCATGGGAGTATATTTTAGCATTTGGCTGTCCAAAGCTTTAGGATACCTCAGCTTCAAGCTTATTGGGCACTGTTTCAAATGCAAGCAGGTCAGCACCTAAATCTGCTAAAATTTGAACTCTTCTCCTATGAAAATCTTTAAAAGTTTCCACCGTGATAGCATCACCATAATCACCACTGTTAGAAACAAAATATCAAGAAATGTGACACTAAAAAATATAATTTCTATCAGTGCTGAGAACAACAAAACTTTATCAAACCCCAACCTTTCTAAAATGTTAATGATCCTATGCAGAAAAATGCTCAAATATGTAAGCCCAAGATGCACCTAGAAATTCATTTCATACAACTTTCCAATGGGTCTAATATACTCATAGCTGAAGTAAGTCATTCAAGAGAGATATATTTGATGGACAGTGTTATTATTTATTCTACTACAATGTGACAATGATATACTCACAGCTGAAGTAAGTTATTCAAGAAAGATATACTCACAGCTGAAGTAAAATTGTTATTATTTATTCTACTACAATGTGACAATGAATTGCATGCATGAGATGACAGTTTTAGAAGTTAAGTAGTTGGATTCTAAGGAGAAGAAACAAAATCAAAGCTCACAAGTCAGTCTAATTTTGTAGTAGCAATCTAGGATTTCGATAAACACCACCAAAGTATATCTCATTCTTAAGGATTTCAATAAACATGATAAATATATCTAGGACATAAATGAATGAATTAAATTAAAGCTTGAAACTTACAGGTGGGAGTATGCCAGGTAGACTAAGGCGCTTAAGAGTCCTAAAACATAGAAACATTGTTCATCAGTCTTATTTATTTCTCTCTTTTGGTTTGGTGCCATGTATGGTGGCTTGAGGGACTCAAAGAATAAGTAAATTAAATTGTTATCTATGTGTGTGTAAGCTTTCTATATAGTGAGTTATAAAGCTACTAAAAGAATCTCAACGATCATTAAAAAAGTTAGTTAGTTTCATCAAGTTTTAAAGAAAAAACTGCACAGGAATTTTGATCAAAGTAACCTTGAAGCAAATGATAAGATAAAAATGGATTGGTATAGCTACAACTTACAAGCATATATAAGGACTATAAAAAACCAGAATATTTATATGGCCAACCAGCATCTCCTAGATCAGTTAAAAAGCGAAATACAATGCCAAGCAAGAAAGCTTAACTGGTATTATAGAAGGTTAGCCTCCTTTGTGCCTACAACCTGAAACACCAAAATATATCATCATTCAGAAATGTATAGCAGAGTAAAATTAGCAGAAAAAAGGTCTTACAGTCCATGCTTTCAATATTTTGTTTCAATAATAGACATTTTATTTAGTTTCAAAATGAATTGAAACTTAAAACATAAGGCACTTTCCTCTTCTGCCTGAACATAAAGCACGTTTGAAGGAAAATTAGACAATCTCATTTTAAAGAGCAAACAAAATCAGTAAAGAAATTATGGAAATTAGAAAGAAAAAGCATAAACAACACAATGAGAGAAAACACAGAGCACACCTTGTTCAGACTTAAGTCAAGGGATTTCATGTATCCATAAGGCATAAATGTTCGTTGATAGGCAAGTTGGCCCATTTCCTTATGAATTTTCAGTTTCCAGTCTCTTCCAAAGTTCCAATGAAGATATAATAATTGTTGAATGAAAACTCAAACCTCTATAAAAGTGGCATCTATTATCTACCATACATTACCAAAATGCTCTTGTATAAGTGATCTGTGATCCTGCTCAGTTCTTTATGAGTTTTTACTATCAATTTTAAATTCAAACATGCATGAAAATACTAAATGAAAACTCAAACATACAAAGATGCGGATAAGCAGAAAGAATAATAATAATAAAAAAAAAAGCATCAAGTAAAAAACCATAAGAAAATTGGAAAAAATTCACTAAAGGAACATAATAAAAGAATAGCACAGAGCATACCTACAAATTCTAGTTCATTGGACAAGGGGTAAATCATGCATCAATGAATGATCTTTCAGCCCTAGGTTCCTATTTGACCATCAAAACGAGCAATTTCACACAATCATGCAAGAAATCAATCACAACCAGCAGTCCAACACACAATTAACACAATTGAGTGAAAAAAAAAAACATTAAAAACAAGAAACTTAACTAAAATGGTAACAGCTAAAACCGTGTTTGACACCATACCTAAACTGACCAATATAACAGCTAGCAGCGGAGCAAGTTTGAAGCCCCACCCCATGATCTGACCGTTACACCACAACCCTACTCTTGCATAGTTCCTCCTTCTCTGGTGCTCCGACGATATCCTCTCGGCGAGCTTGAAATCGAAGCTCTTTGCCACCTCCGACACCAAGCTCGCACCACACCACGCGATCGACGCCGCGAGTAACAGCGCCACCTTCTGTCGCCGGCACTCTTTGCTATTCACCTCCTTGTGAATGTCGTTCAGCCGTTCCTAATCACGCTTAGACTCACGCTTTCTCTGTAGATAGGGTTGTACTTACCTTTATTGTGGTTGAGAATGGCGGAGATTAGGTCGAAAACGTAGCTTGTGCCTTGCATTCGTCCGCGAAGCTTCCAGGCTTCGAGAAGCTCCGAGCACTTCAGGGAGTCACCGCGACTCCTGCTTGCTCATGGTGGTGGTCTTCGTCAAGCTCAACGCGAAGCCTATGGTGCTCGTAGCGAAGCCATGGGATCTCGAGAGTGAGAAGCACCTATACCATTTGGAATGAGCGCAACGACTTTAGGGATTCTGAGAGTGAAGTAGCCCCTTTACCAGTTGAAGTGAGTGAGGGATTCAAAGAAATTTAGAGAAGATAATTACAAAATTGCCACCGGTTCTTTTTACTACATCGTTTATAAATTAAGCTTAAATATGTTTTTAGTTCTTTAAATGTGTAAATCATTATTTTTTTAATTCTCCAAATTTAAAATTGCTTATTTTAGTCTCTGAAATTTGCAAAATGCTCTTTTTAGTCACGCTATACAATGTGAACCAAACGGAGAGTAAAAGACTCGTAATTTGTGACAACTTTTGATCGTTATAATTTGATTTTCTATTTTAAATTTTAAAGTACGATTTTTGGCGGTTTAAAATCACCAGAATTAAGTCAATAAAAGAAATTAAAAAAAATTTTAAAGCAATTAATAGGATTTTAATTTTTTATTGACTTGATTTTGACAATTTTTAACCATCAGAAAATCGTACTTTAAAATATAAAATAGAAAATCAAATTCTGATAGTCAAAAGTTGTCACAAATTGTGAATCTCTTATTCTTGTTTGGCTCACACTGTGCAAAGGGACTGAAAAGAGCATTTTGTGAATTTCAGGGACTAAAAAAAAATTTCAAATTTGGAGGACTAAAAAAATAATTACCCACATTTGAGGGATTAAAAACATATTTAAGTCTATAAATTATAACCGATGTAGAAACATAAATACTACATCGGTTATCAAATGATCGATGCAAACAACTTGAAAAAAATTACAATGGTGCCACTGCGTTTTTTACTACATCGTTTTTCAAATAACGGATGTAAATAAGGCGTTGTCGGGGAGGCCAAGAAAAACACGACCTATGAGAAATTTTGGGCCCGGGCTGGCTGGTTGATTTGATAGCTCTAGACACGGGTAGACATCAAACCATGTGAAAAATGAATCATAACCTAAACTTATATAGGAAGAGTTATTGAATCACTACTTGAAGCTACTAGTTCAATTTGAGCTTATTAATGTAGTTATTAGACAATTACTAGTTGGCTTCAAAATCTAATTGCAGTGGAGGATGATGAAAAGGACAAAAATTGATTTTTTTTATTTAAGTTTTATTTTTACCATTAATTTTTGGAATTTTTTTCAACAGCAATAATAAACCATTTCTTCAATTAATTATATTTTAAATGCTTATTATTTTCCATTTATTATTTTTAAGTTATGTAGTTCTATGTGCTTTTTTTGGGTAAATATTAAATTAAAATATTACAAATTAACTATAATATTTTCTTAACTAATATTATTATATATATTGGTAAAAAAAAAGGTCAATGATAATAATAATTAATGATTTCTATCCAATTTTAAGATATAAAAATTTACAAATATATATATATATATAATTAGTCATAAAGCTAAATAAAATATATTTTTAAATTGACTATGTCATAAAATGTGTGACCAAGATTTAGAGGGGGGTTTATCCCATAAAATAATTTGAAAATTCTATGACGAACAATCTGTGAGGGATAAAAATCCTTCACAAACAGCCTCGCTAAATATTTCATATTTATTTTGTGACAAGCTTTGTGATGGAGCAATTAGATAGGGAATAACTCCGTCACATTATCTGTCACTAACATACATTTATAAATTTAGTGACGTTATTTGTGACTGATTTTTTAGATAGGGAAAATATTCGTCACTCAATCCGTCACAAATTGACTGAAATTTAAGTTCATCACAATTTTATAAATTCGTCACAAGGTTGTCACTAATAGCTAGGGATTATATTTTTGTCACAAAACTTCGTCACTAATTTTGATTTTTCTAGTAGTCACCTTATGTCTTGAGATGAGTTTATTGATGTAAGGACCAAGTTGTGAAAGCATGTGTACCTGTGGACTTTGCTTCCTCTCCCACGGAATCACCAAATGAAGTGCCAATTTGTGGAGGATCTTGTGGATCAATAGTTGCCAACCGAACTATTGTGCTAGCACTAGCATTAGAACCAACAACAACACTAGCATCAATACCAGCATTAACACTAGCACAAGCAATACCACCAACACTAGCATTAGCACCAAGAGCACTTGCACTCGCAGTAGCACCAACATCAACACTTGCAGTAGCACCAGCACTAGCACTAGTGTAACATCCTGAAAATTACAACCCAATAAGTATGAACGTGAGAGATTTAATTAGAAAATTTTCTTGTTGGGGAGAATTGTAACACTGTGATTTTTCGTAACGTATATTAAGTGTTTGATAAATACCGTAAAAGGAAATTAAATTTAAATTCATAGTGTTATTGTGAGATTTTGGAACTTTTACGTAAGTTCTGTAAGTTGTAGAAAAAGGAAAAAAAAATAAGAGAAGGGGGTGTCCTTAGAGGAAGGGTGGCTGCAACTAGCAAAGTTTCAAATTTATCTTAAATACATACGTGAACCAGTTTCCTTCTTCTCTCATTCTTCTTCCTATCCCGAAAAGCTTTCTTCTCTCTCATTTTCTCTGTTCTGGCCGAGAGCTACAAGGAAAAAGGGAAATCATTGTTGCTAGTCTTGGAAGCTACATGCAAGCAAAGTCTCAAGCTCATCATCCTCTCAACACCAAGTTCTCTTCCTCTTCACCTTCTCTTCCTCTCTCTCTCAGCTGAAGCTCTTTTAGGTGAGGGGAACTCTTTGTGGATTTTGTTTTCAGTCTAAGGGTGGTTGAGAGTTAGGGGACTCAATCACCTACAGCATGCATGCCCCTCTCTTGGTTGTTGTGTACGTTTGTTTGAATGCTTGAATGTAAAAAGTTGATGAAATGGGTTTGAAACCCTTGGCAGTGGCTGTGAGTGCATGTCCTGGCTTTAGGGTTGTTTTTGTTTAGTTGAAACTGAGTGGGAAGGCCCCTGGAACAAGGGAATCCATGCCAAATTTTCATAGAATTAATTGGTGAAGGTTGCATGTTGAAAACAAACCCAAAACCAATGTAACAGTGACTGTCAGATTCGCGTGTCCCCGGACAGCTCCCACGGTTTTGTGATTTTTAGAAGATCTAACCGTTGGTTTTTCATGAAATTTGCTTTGAATGAAAATAGACACAAAAAGGAACAACTTTTATTTTAACATATTGAAGAGAAAACATCGTTTTGAAGTTCATCCGTGGCTTTCAAAATGGATGTTCTAATTTAAAGTTTCCCTGGAACATGTCTCTATTTTTCTCAAATTCCCACTTGTGTGATTAATGTTTCTTTTTAATTTTTGAACCATTCAAAACTAGACAAAACAAGCTTTTTAACCATATAAATTACAAAAATTATCATATCCAATTTCTAAATTAACTTTTAAAAAGAAACAGGGCAAGGGGTTTTGAGCTCTGTTTTGAGTCTGAAACTTAAGCTGTTAGAAACAAATTTACTGGGAACAATAGGGAAAGAATTTGGGGGAAAGGGTTATCTTTTTAGAAAGATAAAGATGTTACCTTTCTACTGTAAAAAGTTCAGCTCAAAACAAGTTTGGGAAGTTGGAGAAATTTACATTTCTTTGAGCTATGTTCAGTGAGCACTCAAAATTCAGGACTGCTGACTTAGAAAATTTTTATAAAATTTCCTAGATGTCGATTTTATAAGTGGGATACCTTTCTATAAAATAGATTTCAAGAGCTTCGATTTGATATAAAAATTTTTAAATTCTGAGATCATTTGCTTCTATCAGTGAGAGCTCATATTCAGTATTGTCAAAGAGAAATATTTGGGAGAAAAACCCACTAAAAATTTCAAGAAGACAAAGGAGAAAAGGGATTCAAAGGTTTCTCCATCAAACTAAGGATTCAAGGTAAGGATCATGGCATTTAATTTCATTTTAGACCATTTGAAATGTAGAAAAACATGTTGTTAAGTTTTGATTCAAGATTTGATCAAGAACCATGAAAAGATGAAATTGATTTTTAGTTTTTATATAATTGATATTAGAAGCTTGAAATAATTGTTTGGAACCATGTTTGATTGATTGGATGATGTGTTGTGATGGATTGAAATTGATTGGTTGGTTTGTTGTTGGATTGAAATTGCTTGATTTGGCTTGATTGTGTTGTGAATGATGTTGGAAATTGTTGAATGTTTATATTTTTGTAGGTGATTGTTTAAAATTACTTATTTAATTGTGATTATTAACATATTGCATATGCATGAGTCTTTTTGGGGGATTTATAAAGATTCAAGTGAAAAATAATTGATGTTGGCTAACCGGGACTGTGGTAGCCATGAAAAGAAAGAAAAGAAAAGAAAAGAAAGAAAAGAAAAGAAAGAAAAGAAAGAATAAATGTTGACTAACCGGGACTGCAGTAGTCATGAGAAACAAGTTGATATATGAGAAATGATTTTGTTGACTAACCGGGACTGCGGTAGTCATGAGAAACGAGTTGATATATGAGAAATGATGTTGTTGACTAACCGAGACAGCGGTAGTCATGTGAAATGAATATGATTTGAGAATTGAATCTTTGGGGTGAGCAGAGTAAGTTAGATAGGACTGTATAGTCTATGATTATATAGTCTGTGGGGTGAAGGATATTGGCAATTCCACATGTGGCTGGAAACTGGACTGAGTTGCGGTCGTGGTGGCCTTCCGGGTATCCTGATTTCCTAATTCTGTTTAGCTAATTCGCGTTTAGTAGGGGCTGATAGCTGAATTGCAGTGCGTAATGGTAGGCCAGTTACTTACTAAACACTCAAAGGGGAAGTCTCCATGGAGCAGGTCAAAAATGATTTTGAGTCAAAACTGCATTTGCATAAATAATCTTGCATTTAATTATGTGTGAGAACGGTTAATTTGTATCGGATATGTATATGTTTGAAATTGTTTTAATTGTATGAGAAATTAAATGCCTGATCCGGTAATGTTGTCCCCAGATTCTAGGGGAGTGTGAATTGCAGGTATTTTGAAGATTAATTAGAAGTTAAAGATGCAGATATTTTCCAGAGCTATAGGAATTGGTGTTTTTGGCTTTAGATACTTTTGTATTAATTAGAAATAAATTGGTAGTAGTATTTTCTGTAAATTTTAATAATGTAAATTATAATGACAAACTTTAAATTTTAATGGAATGTATTTATTTTAATGGTAAATTCTTTTTATGGATTTTAGATGGAAATTAATTAATTAGAAGAGGGGTTACAACTAGCACAACCATAAGGATGCACTGGGAAGCTAGGTGACTGAAATTGAGTGAATGCTTCATATGCAACTACCCCAGCTGGTGGAATTGAAATATTCACTTCCTCTAATGAATTTGAGGTCAAATGAGTAGTTGAATTTGTGTCATGGGTTACACTATGTGCTAGTTCCTGCTCTAGTCCCTCCACTGCTTTAAGGAATTCCAAGGAAATATCATCTAAAGGTATTGGCTCATTTGGTTGTAAAGGGTCTTTGAAAGTGTTCTCTCCCAGTTGCAAAATATCATTGTCATTACATAGTCGTGCCATTAAATCTTCATAGACATTCATTGGCACAGAGTAGTTGGTGGAAGGAACAAACATCTCATTCGATGTTGCTTGTGGGATAAGCGGGTATAGGGTACATTCAGATTCCTGAACACAGAAAGTATGTGAAAAATAAATAAACGATGAGCCCAAAATCAATTGAAAATTCTGTAAAAGAATATTAACTCCTTGATGTGGTTTCAATCCTTCATTTGGGACTAAAAACATATGTTACTAAAATGTAATAAATTTTTATAATGACTATAACTAACCTTTTGTTCTACTATATAAACTTTAAATTTTTGACCAATACATACATGTCTAACATTTTCGACACCCTCCATGGTTTGCTCTTCGATGGTCATGCTACAAGCTGAGAATAGGTCTTCTAAAAATATTAAACAAAAAAAATATAAACAACAAAGAAATTTGCCTAGTAGTCACTAATGCGATACAGGGGAAACAAAAATTAAAAAAAATCCATAAGCTTCAATACTAATAAATCATAAGCACAAAAAAAATGCAACTTTTGATGGCTTTTTTAAGAAGAATCATAAATAGAAAAAGAATGTAGCTTTTGATGACTTTTGACAAAAGAATGTTATCACTACATTATTTATAGCTATATCCATAATTAAATTATTCTCCATTATATTGACCACAAAAGAATCAAACTAATTAGAGGTAAAGTTTTATCAAAATAAAGGAGCAACAAAAGTTATTTTATGGAAAGATGATCAGAAGAAAAGGGGGAAAAATTGATGTCAAACACACATATTTAGAGAGAAAACCTTGAAGATTGTTAGTGAAAATCATGGGAAATGTAGCATCAGTCATTGTCTTGCTTGATTCTACACTTCTTTTTTAGGGTGAGTCCATTGTTCCTTTTTTTGTAAAAGAGATTGATTGTATGCCTAGCTCCTTAAAATTTCTTGACAATAAAACAGTAAATTGAACAATTCTATAGTCGATGGGAGTGTTAACATTAGAGAATCTTCATTCCTCTGTTCCTTTCCCTTATTCTTCGGGTTATGTTTCCAATAGTGACATCAACATCTTAATTGTTTTGTAGAAAAAGTTAATAAAAAGTAACTAACTTACGGATTCTCATGCTGTGCAACTGGAGCTTTTCTTTACCTCTCTACTTTTACTTCATTTCTTAGTTACTTGATTTTCTACAGAATAAAATTTCATTAATGAGAATGGTCGAAATGGCGTTAAAGTTATGAGAGGTGAGGAGAGAGTAGATATAGGATTTGTTGCCCATATTAATTAACCCTTCCAATAATAAATGTGAGTGAGGTGGAGTAGGGGTACTATAGTCTTATTATTTCTCATCTCATTTATTTTCTCTCTTTCTATAGTAGGGGTACTATAGTCTTTACCTCTCTCATTTATTTTCTCTCTTAATTGTTTTGTAGAAAAAGTTAATAAAACGTAACTAACTTACGGATTCTCATGTTGTGCAACGGGAGCTTTTCTTTACCTCTCTATGCTTTTACTTCATTTCTCAGTTACTTGATTTTCTACAGAACAAAATTTCATTAATGACAATTGTGGAAATGGTGTGAAAGTTATGAGAGGTGAGGAGAGAGTAGATTATAGGATTTGTTGCTCGTATTAATTAACCCTTCCAATAATAAATGTGAGTGAGGTGGAGTAGGGGTACTATAGTCTTATTATTTTTCATCTCATTTATTTTCTCTCTTTCTATAGTAAATCAAATAAGGTAAGAAATTTCAATATTATTTATTCTTAATTAACTTTTATTTCTATCAAACCAAACAAATAATTTATATTTATGTGAAAAGTTATTTGTACCCAACAACACCAATGTTCCTATATTAAAAAACAAATCAATAAATCAAGCATGCTTATGAATGATAGGTAGTTCAAAAACATTTTTAGCATGAAACAAATGCCATAAAAGTAGCAAAATAACATGGATGATATATGAGTAGTAACAATTTTCAAACATGCATGGCAATCTTTTCAAGATACTTTGAAAAATATTGGGCCAATAAGGACACAAGGTTGACTTGCCATATACTACTATATTTAACCACTTCTTACTGTCATTCTTTGAAACTGAAAACTATGGCAAATTAAACAAGATAAATTGAAGAAACAATCGAAAAGGAAGTAAAAGAAGACAGGTGGTGCAACAAACGAGAGTGAGAATGAAGAAGAGGGGGAGTCCTTGGTTGTTAATTTTGTTTAATTAATAACAATTAGCCAAAAGAAGAAAGGTGTTTTTTTTAAGATAAGAAGAAAGGTGTTAATAATTATTTATTTTTATTCATTGTCTTTTCTAGAGCTAAACGTTCACAGTCAAATTATAATACTTAATTTACTTACTTACCAATTACTCAAACTGAAAATTTTGAAGTGTAAAAAAGCTTAAATAAATTATTGAGTTATGATCCCTATCAGACAAATATATATAAATTTTAATGGATTAAGATTATAATATATTTTTAAATTTATGTTAGTAAAATAAGATTAAATAATATAAGTTATTCTTATTTAATAAAATTGAAAAATTCATTAAGCAAGAAATCAGCATAAGATTCAATTAACGAGTAAAATTATTTTAATAGTAAAACATTAAACAAGAAAAAAGGCATCAAATTAAGTAGTCCCTTGAATGAATTTATTTTGGATTATATTTTCAGGAAAATATAGAAACTTGAAAGAGGTAGGAATCTATAAACAATACAATTGAAGATGTTACTTTTACTATTCATTGTATAGACTTTTTTTTTAGGTAGAACTTTATCAATAAACTTAACCAAGAACTTTTGAAGCATTGTATATTTGGCGAGGGATTATTTTAATATTTTCAATAATAAACTTAATCAAAAAGTTTTGGAGCATTATGTATTTGGTGAAGGATTATTTTAATATTTTTCAATAATAACTAACTCATTTATTAGCTATTGATTCTTTTGTTTTACAGGGGATCCCATTTGCGTTTAAATTGCTCAAGAGTGCCTTAATGAAAAAATATAGAAAATGCTTAATTGAGTTGATCGAGAGCCTTAATTGAAAGAAGAAAGAATATTTTCATCTTTACTTCTAATTTATATTATATAAGTAAATTAATTTTAAAATAATAAATGTTAAAAAAATAATTTAAATTTAAAATAATATTTTGAAAAAAAGTTTAAAAATTTATTTTTAATATTTTTAATCTATCGATAAAATATCACAACTTTTAAAATAAAAAAATATAAATATGTTTTTAATTATTTTATATGTTTCACACAATAACCAATTCTCATTAACAAAAGGAAAAACGTTTTACTTTTCTTAAAATTAATTTGATTCTTTGTAACTTTTTTGTGCATGTGTGAATAGCTATACTCTACCTAATAATTGAAAATTAATTTCATCAAAGCATTGATATTATTGAAATAAATATTATCTCTTAAAAAATATTTTTCATATATATATATATATATATAAATCAATTATTATTATTATTATTATTATTATTATTATTATAAAAAGAAAGTTTTGTCATGTATACAAATGCCACATAATATCACTATATTCATTCTTTTTTCACCTAAAATTTATCATTTTTTTCATCTTTTAATTGATAAAAACTTATTATTATGTTTAATTATAGTAATTAAGGTGAATATATATCCTGATTGAATTAATCAATTAAATTATTAAATTATCAAATGTTTAATAGATTTTGACTTTATATAATATGATAGTCAATTTATTAAAATTTATGGAATTTTTTTTATAATTTTTATAACTTTTTGTTTGTTATCATTATTATATAATAATTCACTATAAATATATACATACCATTATCAATTATTAATTATCAATATATCAATTAATTATATTATTATTATTATTATGAAAAGAATATTTTGCCACGTAAGCAAATGCTATGTGACAATATCACATTCATTCTTTTTCTTCTAAAATTTAACTAAATTATTTTATTTTTTATTAAGCAAAATAAATATTTATGATAATTAAGGTAATTATTTAATTATGAAATACTTAATTATGGTAGTCAATCAATATTAGAATCTAATTAATAATATAAATATATATTTTGATTCAAATTAATTAATAATACTAATATATATTTTGATTCAAATTTGTAACAAATTTAAATTTAGAAATCTCACGAGATTTATTTTAAGCAAATACAACTCATAATTTCTCTACTTGAAATACAATTTTTTTTACATTATTTTATAATTTCTTAATTTTCAACTATTGATATAACACAAAAGATTTAATGAGGAGGTTTTACAAAAGAAGATATGCTCAAAGCAAGATAAGCATTGACCATTAATATTTTTACTTGATTTTATTTAATCATGGTGGACTTTTTTTAGATGTTTAATTTATTTGTTTTAGAGATTTTAAGATTTTAATTTGTAGATATAATTTTAAATATTTTAAATTAATTTAAAAAATTTTGAAAAAGAAAATTTACTCCATAAAATCTTATTGACTTAAATCTAAAATATTATTAGAGAAAATAAGTCATGCATTGACAATGTAAAATAGTTTTATGCTGTCATTCAATTACAATGGTAAGTTTGTTGACTTTTATGAGAACTATTTTAAAAGTCATATTAACGATGCATGACCATTAAACTCATTATTTTTCATATTTGAAACTAAGATAATTTTATATTATATTATATTGTTATATATATATATATACATATATATATATATATATATATATTATCATGATTTTAAAATGTTTTACTTTGAATTTTATTTTATTTTTATATCATATTAAAATTTGTCATATTTACATAAGGGTTCAAAAACATCTTCAGTTTTAAAATGTGCTTAGTATTACATGATTGAGTTTCTCATATTTAAAAGAAATCAATTATATATTGGATCCATTTGTTTAAGCTTATTTTTTTTTAAAAAATTTAATAAAATAAATATATATTTTTTGCTTTTTGATATGTTTATCTATATTATTTTTTAAAAAGAAAAAGCAAAAAATATTTTTTAAGAAATAAATCATATCTGGTTCTTAAAAATTCACTTTTTAAAAAAATATATTATTTTAAGTTTAAACAAATTGACCATTACTTGTTTATTTATCAATAGAGAAATATTATTTCTCATAATCATATTACTAATATATTTTCAAACACAAACAAATTTAAAGCTCGTGTTTTGCACTGGAGAAAACCTAGTTAATTTCCCTTCATGTTGAAAGATGTTTAATTTTCTTTTTTCACACCTGATCTCTCTGTTCCAAGTCAATTAATTTCCTAATAATGATATTACCATTGACTTTATCTATGAATTGGAAAACCATACTATATTTTCATACCTTCACACTAAAACACATTAATATAGGAATAATATATGATTGGAATTTTTATTTCTAGTGAAGTATTGGATAAATGATATGGTGTATAAAGGAAACAAGAAACCTTAAACTTTACTTTTGAAATCAATCAATTTCTGTAACTTGTGCAGGTTTACAAGATCTTAACATCGAAAATTCAAATACAGAAAAACTATAAATTACCTCTCCTCTTGAGTTGCCAAAGAAAGACTTGCATGATAAATAGGGAAAGAAGTAATTGACGAGAATAAACTCAATTCACAAACTAGGGGTTGCATATTTAAATGTTAGATTGAGCACATTAAGCCATCCAAGGTTAATTTCAATCATAAAAAGGTAGTGAATTTTTTGTAGAAAAAAAAAACTAAACTAATAGTGGAGGAGATAAAATGTAATGCCCACAGTTTTTTTTAATTAGGCTTGAAATGTTTAATCTTTAGATACATTTGCTTTAAATATTGACATTTCAATAGTAATAAATAAAATAAGGACTCTTAACACCAATTTATTAATTAACATTTATGACTTTGGAGTTGTTATTAAGTGATTATTATTTACTCTCTCTCTCTCTCTTTCTCTCTCTCTCTCTCTCTCTCTCTCTCTCTCTCTCTCTATATATATATATATATATATATATATATATATATATATATATATATATATATATAAAGGATAGATCCACTTACTTCAAGAGTAAGTCTAACTCTTCATCTTCATAATTCATTTTCTTGAAATCTAAATGGTTAAGATTAACTACTCATTACAGTCATTAGATTTCAAGAAAATAAACGGTGAGGATGAAGAGTAAATCTCTTATACTTACTCTCGGAGTAAGTGGATTCCTCCTCATATATATATATATATATGAGGAGAGATCAAATTATATCGGTGTAACTTAAACAACAATTACATCATTCAATAACTTGATATAGAATGTGATTTTTATCGATCCAACAGTTGAATTATATCTACATATTACCAAGATTGTCTGTGTCAAATTTTGTCAAAATTGAACAACAATAAAAAAAAAAATCAAATAATTCATATTTTTTGTATATTTTGAAAAGTTTATATTATGCGATTATATATATATATATATATATATATATGTATATTTTTTTTAATTTGATAAACGTCACAATATTTTTATTTTACTTTTTTTTTTTTAGAAATTTGTATAAAATTAGTAAAAAGTAAGTTTATTATTCTCAATATATTTTACATGAACTTTTAACAACTAAAAGTAAAGTAAAAAAAAACACTTTTATATTAAAAATAATCATAAAATATTTTTGTTTTCGTATCTTGTTTTCATTTTCTGTTTTCATATTTAATTACAAAATTGTGACCTTATTTTCAATTTAGATTGTCTTTTAAAAATAATAAATATTTTAAAATAGTAAACAAATTGAAAATAAGGCGACCATTTTATAATTAAAAGTAAAAGCAGAAAATTATGAAAATAAAAATATTTTGTCAAAGTAAACAGACCCTGAATTTTGGTAACAACAAGTCAAACCTAATATTTAATTTACATAAGTTTTGTTTGAAAACATGAAATTCGCTCAAGCTTTTTCCCTTATTCTTCGAGTTATGTTTCTCTTATCAAGGTCAAAAGTAATAATTGCTCCTTATAAAAACTTAATTAAAAAGTAACTAACTTTTACACACCTGATCCTTCGCATCTAGAACTTTCTCAATCTCTCTTTGCTCCCTTTGTCTCTCTTTATTTCTCCATTATTTGATTTTCCTTCTCTATTCTATGTGTTTTTGTTTTTAATTTTTGGGGTAGCAAGACAGGAGAGACACGAGACGATCTAATTTGAACTTTTATTGTGGCACTTTGGGCTTACAACCCGGGATAAAACTATTCACAAGTTTATAGATCTAACTTAAAACAAATCTTAAAAGGTACAATATAGTTTTGTGAAACACATAAGAGTACCACTTTTATCTCTTAAAACGAATGCCATAGTTAAGGTCATGGATATGATGAATAATAAACATATGATATAAAGCAAATTATTGTGCATGATATATTTGCAGCAAGAATTTTTGAACCTGACAATCTTTTGCGGATAATCTGAAACAATTTTACGCCAATAAGGACCCAAGGCTGAGTTTCCATCTACAACTATGTTCAATTTCTTAGTTGATGTCTCTGTTGAAAGCTAAGCAAACAAGAAAAATAAAACAAACAATTGAAGATGCCAGAGAGGACAGGGAGGGCAATAGATGAAAGTGAGAATATTGAACAAGAGGGGGACTCCTTGGTTTTTTATATAACTGTCCTCTTTATTAAGCTTCACAATATAATGTTTTGTTGCTGGTTTTTGACAAATACCATCATTCACCTTGAATTGTGTTCAGTTACTTTTGTTCATGGATGCCACATACTTGCAAACATTTATCATCGAGTCTTCTATGCCTCCAACGTTGAAGTAACTGATAGTGCAAAACCGCACATACATTGCATACCATGTCAGAAATATTAAATAGTTAAATTTGACTTGTTTTTCACCGACTACATTATATATAATGGATACATAGACCAGGGGATTATTTTAGTGTAATTAATTAATGACAATTAGTCAAAACAAGAAAAGTGTTATTAATTATTTATTTTTATTCATTGCCTTCTCTAGAGCTAAACGTTCACAGTCAAATTATAAACACTAAATTTACTTACTTACCAATTATACTCAAATTGGAAAAAATTAAGTGTAAAAAAGTTTAAGAAAATTATTGAGTTATAATCACCAACATACAAATATATATATAAACTAATGTAATAACCGGTGCCTTGTATAGGTATTAAGTTTAAAATTTATATTTTTAATGTATTTCTCAATCATTTTTAAATTTTATATATTAGTAGATATGTATATAAATATTTAAAAATATATTAAAATATTTAAAAATATTAATATATTTCTTATATTATTTTAATTTATATAAATATTTTTTCAACAAATATTTTCTTTATAAATATATATTTGCATCAAAAAATATTTATATATATAACTTAGATGTATACAATTTTTTTAAAAAAAATATTAATAATAAAAAATTATATTATATTTATAATTATTAGTTTTTTTGAAAAAAAATATTTTCATCATAAAAAAATGACTAAGATTAATTATAAAAAAGAAAGAGATTGGTGTGTATTTGAATTTATAGATTATAATGAAAAATTAATGATGAATAAAATGAAAAGATAATGTTTATATAATAATATTGTTAATCTTATTTCATTTTGGCTAATAACTAAGAGACCCATAAATGTTTCTCCTATGATTTTGAGATGATTTTATTTTGAGTAAATTACACGGACCATCCTGAGATTTTCACTTGTTACACCTGATATTCTCTATTTTTTGGTCCTATAAAAAACCCCTTAATTTTTTTAGGATCTGTTACATTGAGCTTCCCTACCTCTGAAACGTTTCAATGTTAAACAGAACCTATACATGTGATGTGCACATGACTATTAATTAATTTTTTTTCTCCAAAATATTATCATCCCTTCCTTAAACTGACATACGCTAGAGAGGGAAAATTTTTTGCAGCATTCCCAACTAATCCGGTGTTGTGCTCCCAACTAATGGAAGTTCACTATTTTTTGTTTTGTTTTTTAAGCAAACGGCAGAAAGCAAGAATAATTTCTCGAAACAACTCTAGTTTTAACAAAGACCTTGCAAACTATGGAATGCGGGCATCAAAACAACTTTGGTACTAAAAATTGTAATGCTGCCACAGTGGCAGACATCGAAACCTTAACATTTCAATACAAATAATTGTTCTGTAAATGTCACTTGTAATAATTCTAACCTAATAAAAAACTTGGTAAGGTGTCTATGAATGGCGCGGGTCTTCTTGGGATGAAGGTCAAAGGGCAAATACTTTTTTTCTTTTATTTAGGATTTGTTCTGATCATCATCGATCTTCAAAATTGATAAATTTTAACCAGATTTATCCAGGACTAAAGGCCCTCCAGAAGAAAATAATCCCCTTACTTCAATTGATGGTGTCACAAGTTCAGGGTCGGCCCAAGTGTAAAATAACTAAAGCTCAAGCTTTAGACCTACTAACAAAAAAATATTTGTTATTACTTTTTAGGCATAAATATGTTTTAGGCCCTGATAAATTACCGAATTTTTTATTTTTTTGCATTGAGACCCTAATAAAACAAAAATTTTGTTTTTAATTCTTGTTATTTTGTTTTAGTCCTTCTAATATATCTATTTTGTCATTTTAGTCCTTATAATATTTTGTTCATTTTGTATTAGTCCCTTTGAAAAATATTTAATAGGGACTAATAACAAATGATCTACATATTTTAGGGACAAAACTGAAAAAATAGATGTAATTAGAAGGACTAAACAAAAATAACAAGGATAAAAAAAATTGTTTAATTAAGGACTTAACGCAAAAATAAATAAATTATTAGGAACTCAAAACAAAATTTGCTAATTTATCAGAGACCAAAAACATATTTAAGCCTACCTTTTATAAAGCAAAAAAGGCCACATTTGTTAAAAAAAAGGCACATATATGTTATCAAAAAGACTCACCATATAGCTCTCTCATTTAAAGTAAAAGAAATTCCCTTAAAATTTGCTTTAGGCCTCAACTATGGCTGGGTTGGCTATGCACAAGTTGTAGGGACAATTAGTTAAGGTGTCGTATTATGTTAAACGACTTTTCAGAAGGTGAAAATTCTTCGCAAACATTCGCAGATGAGGTTGTAACTCTCTTTTCCTCGGGTGTACATGTGGACTGCATTTTATTTGAGAGAGATCTTTGTGGAGATTGTGCCCAATTCTTTTTTTTTTTTTTGTTTATAATACAAAAAAAAAATTACTTCCTTACGGATTGTGAGAAAATGGAAAAGAAATAAAGCATCATTTAAATTGTAGAGGAAAGAAACCTTAATGTTAAACCTTTTTACAAGAAACTCCATTAATAAATTCATTGTTTCGTTTAAAATAAGCTAGCAAAGAAAAGAAACATAGAAGAAAACATTTTTTTTCTTTTTCCTGGTTGAGTATGGTACAATAAAACCATTTGAAAGTTGATTTGTGTCACGGTGGAAAATAAGCAAAGTATGAAGATGGATGATGATAAAATTAGCCACGTCAGAGGGGATGACATGGAAAATTTAGTTGCAATAGAGGGACACATGGCAAGAGATGATTTCTTCTGCATTGGGAAGAAAAATATATGAAGGTGAGAATTGAGTTCGTTGAAAGGGTAGTCTAGAATGGAATGTGAATTTGTCTTATGTCTCTGAGTATTCTTCTGCTCTCCTCCCTGTGATTTTATAGACTACTCCTTAAGTTCATCTTAGGTGTTGTTATCCTTCTTCAATTTAAAATTATCCTCAAGGTTAACAGAATTGCCATTGCTCCATTGATCTCTGAGTTAATACGACAATAATTAAGTACACAAGGTTGCTGTTTTCACAATATATTCTTAATTTTCATTATTCTTGGGTGGGTCAATGCGAGATTTTGGGTTATTTTTTGCTATTGATGAACTTAGAGCTCTTTTTACACCTTCAGTAGCTGGTAAAATACTAAATTGGCTATAGTTTTAATTGTCAGATGAAATTTTAGTAGAAAAGTGGTTTTTAACCTCTTAGCATGGCCATTTATTAATTTTGCACTTTTTTTACACATTAGCATAGTTAGTCTGCTAAGACTTGTGCAGGTACAGATAATAACAATATTTTAAGATGTTATCATATATAAGTTGTACTTATTAACATGAATTTCTCAACAACAACAACTATTGTCTGTATTTGCAGTTACATTAATGCATAGATGATACTGTTAAAGTCTAAGAAACCCCTCAAACTTTGGTTTTGATGATAACAAATGAGATTAAATTTTGAAGTACCTAATGATTAATGTTTGAGTATTACAAGTACTACACCATCCAATTCCTTCATGATATTGTATTTCTTAAACTCAAACTATATATAGCTATGTGCTAATCGTGTCCAATAAGTTATTTGAACTTGTTTTCTTAAGTATAAATCCAGCATCCAATGCTTTGTGAAAACCAGTGTACAAACATTGCGTCCATTTGGCAAGCGTCATCGCTTATATAACTCACACAACCTTTTCTATAAAACAGTTATATAACGCGTCCATTTTGTCAGGAAGTACACTTATGCTTTTCGATAATGATCTTATTTCAAATGATCTGTTATTCTCTCTCTTATCATATATGACATTTCATTTGAATATTCAAAAAGTATACCACAAGAGACAGAAAAGCTTTTCTCTGCAAAACCATACAAGTAGTGGAGGCGCTGCATGTATTGTTGTCCCCTCTCTCTCTCCACCCCTAGCTTACACGTGGTAACGATCATATGGTTGTGAGAGAACGGTTTTTGGCAAAGACTCAAATCCCACAATGGATACCTTCGCTCAAAGGCCTATATATAGAGGATCAAGCTCATGAAGAAAACAACAATGCATTCACGAATTTTCAAAGAGCTGAAACTCTGCCAAAATACTTGGACGACCAACACTTGCGGGAAAAGAGCATTCTCTTTGCTTTGCTAAGTTATTCTGTGTAATCTATTTTACATTGTAATATCCTTTCTGTGAGAGTTGATATGATATTTGTAATTAAACTGTTTGTTTGGAAAGCCAAGAGTGGCTTAGTGACAAAGAATACTTGGGTGTTGTTTTAATCTTAGGGGGAGATAATTCTGCAATTTATTTTAAACTTGTGTCCTTTTAGGTTATTATTATCTTAAAAGAGTTCATAATGTTCATTCTTTGATTACACTAAAGATAGAAAATGAATATATTGTTGAATTTAATATTATGTTCATTTTTTTTTGGACATATACTTCATATTATGTTTTTTTAATAATTTTGATATTTTTATTGTTTAATTAGTTGTTCATAATTTTCTGGTTATGTTGTTACCATCAAAAGTGTACTAAATCTTTGTTAGTCACCTGGAGTGGTTCTTATTTACTGTATATTATGTTATTTGTATTTTAGAGAATATTATATATAAAAAATAGATATTTGAATGTTCTCAATTTATTTTTTCAATTAGTTCATGAGGAACAATATGCAACATTGGTTGGTTCAAGAGTAATATTGCTTGGCAGAGAAGATATGAGTAGGAAGGTTGGAAAGGAGACAACAATCCCTTAAAAGGTTCATAATGTGTATTCTTTTTTTTCTTCCCCAATAATATTGTAAAAAGCATCTTAACAGCCTCTTGCAGAGGAATTTCTTGTGACCTTTCTCCTTTTGTAATAAAATTTCGTCTTTTTATGATTTTGTCTCTAAATATATTAATTCTAGTGGAGTTTAAACCTGTATATTATTTACATTTATTTTATTTTGTTACATGATTTATATAAAATAAACTAATTATTTAAAAACAGACAAATGTTTATCGACGGAAAAATCCGTCGATAATTTTCCACGGAAAAATCCGTCGGTAATTTCCCACGAATAAATATGTCAGTAATTTCCCATGGATAAATCCATTGGTAATTCCCCACGGAAATATCCGTCGGTAAAATATGTCGGTAATTTAGCTACGAGCCTTTTACCGATGGATTTTTGTCTGTTGTTATTCCGTCGGTAAAATTGCATTACCGACGTATTTTGGTAGTTATCAACGGATTTTGGCCATCGATAATAACGAGATTTCTTGTAGTGGGACGACTATACAAGATGGACATGGGTCATGTTCCTATCTCACAAAGATGAGTCTTTCAAGGTCTTCTATAACTTCCACAAAAAGAGTTCAAAACGAGAAAGGAGTATGCATTACTTCAATCAGAAATGATCATAGGGGAGAATTTGAAAATGAGAGTTTTCAAAGGTTCTGTGAGGATAATGGTATCCTTCACAACTTCTCAACACCCAGGATGCCTCAGTAGAATGGTGTTGTTAAGAGGAATAAATGGTCACTCCAGGAGATGGCCCGAACCATGTTGAATGATATATAATTCAACCCCTAAACACTTTTGGGCTGAAGCAGTGAATACTGCCTGTTATTTACAAAACAAAATTTATATTAGACTCATCATGAAAAAGACTCCATATGAATTACGAAAAAAGGGAGAAGACCCAACATATCCTACTTCCATCCATTCGGATGTCAATGTTTCATTCTAAACACTAAGGACAATCTGGGAAAGTTTGATTCTAAGTGAGACAATGGGATATTGCTTGGATACTTAGAAACTTCGAAGGCATATAGAGTCTACAACTCTAGAACCTTAGTTATGGAAGAAGCTATTCATGTGAAGTTCAATGATACTACGCCTGATAAGGAATTATCAGAGCTGGATGAATCATTTGCAGATCTCAGGTTGGATGATGGAAAGAAGTCATCAGACGTAGATGCGTCCAACAATGATGTTTCAGCTGAAGAGTCCAATACTCCCCTGGACGGTCCAGTAAAAGAACAAAGAGAACCAACTGGACGCAACTGGTAGATGAAAAAGCATCATCCAAAAGATCAGATCATTGGTGATCCAAGAGATAAAGTCAAAACCAGATTTTCACACCAACAACAAGGTCACACAACACTTATATCAGAAATTGAGCCTTAGACTGTGGACGATGCCTTGGAAGATGAAAGCTGGGTCAAAGCAATGCAAGAAGAACTTGATCAGTTTCAAAAGAATGATGTCTGGAAGCTTATCAAACTACCTGATGATAAAGAAGCTGTAGGAGCCAAGTAGGTATTCAGAAATAAGCTAGACGAAACAGGTAAAGTTATGAGAAACAAAGCCAGACTGGTAGCCAAAGGTTACTCACAATAGGAAGGTATAGACTATAGTGAAACTTATGCACATGTAGCTCGTCTTGAGGCAATTCGCATTTTACTGTCATTTGCAGCTCATAGCAATATAAAGTTATATCAAATGGATGTAAAAAGTGCATTTCTCAATGGTCTGATAAAAGAAGAAGTCTATGTGGAACAACCCCCAGGGTTTGAAAGTGATGCTTTTCCAAATCATGTTTTCAAACTAAACAAAGCATTGTATGGACTGAAGCAAGCACCAAGAGTTTGGTATGAAAAACTCAGTTCATTTCTAATAGAAAAAGGTTTTTCAAGAGGAAAATTAGACACTACCCTATTTTGCAAAGATTTTAATTCTGATTTTATCATTGTTCAAATTTATGTTGATGATATCATATTCGGTGCTACCAATGAAAACCCTTATGCATCCAACAACAATACTTGGAGATTTCAATCCGATCCAAGGGAAGTTCACTTAACTATTGTTAAAAGAATTTTCAGATATCTCATGGGAACATCTAATCTTGGTCTATGTTTCAAAAAGCAGAAAGATTTCATATTAGTTGGATACTGTGATGCTGACTATGCTATAGACAGAATTGAAAGAAAAAGCACTAGTGGAGGATGTCACTTCATTGGTGGAAACTTAGTCTCCTGGATATGCAAGAAGCACTGTCCACTGCTGAAGCAGAGTATATATCAACTGCAAGTTGTTGTTCTCAAATCCTATGGATCAAACATCAACTTGAAGACTATAGTATATATGAGAGTAACATTCCTATCTTTTGTGATAGCACTGCTACAATTGAACTTTCTAAAAACCTCATATTGCATTCAAGGGCAAAACATATAGAAATTAAACATCACTTTTAAAAGACCATGTTCAAAAAGGGATTGTGGAATTACAGTTTGTATCCACATATAATCAGCTAGCTGACATATTTACAAAACCCCTAACTGAAGACAAGCCAGTCCTTCTAAGGAGTAAACTTGGTATGGACATTGTAAAGGAATGATTAATATCTATGTGCAATGTCCAATATGACTATTGAGTCCAATGGACACAACGTCCAAAGGTCACTTAGTCAAGCATGTGCATTGCATGTGTTACATTAAAGTCCAATGTATGGATGATCATACCTGTTATGTGTTTTCATTTAAACATGTTTTATGTCGTGGAAAAAACTGTTTCGTTTTGAGTTAGTGCCTGTTAATACTCTATGCTGAGTCACTTAACCGCTCATACATAGTTACCCAACATCTCAGCACGCCTCATCATGGTGCGACTAATGGCATAACTTCCCTCTTAAAATTCAAAAATCAAAATCGTTTCGTTTGCCCCAAGTAAACCCTTACATAAGCTGTCAAATCTTCAGAAAACACTTTACCAAATTTTCTCTCACTCTGAACTCTCCTTACCTAAGCCTTACCTTTTCTCTCTCTCATTCCCTAACCAAACACTCACCAAAAACCCTTAAAATCCTACCTTTATCACAATGTCAAGCTCTAGCAAGTCAACTGCAGCCATTCTTAATGTTCCTTCATACCCACTAACCACCATAGAGACTCAAGGTGTAGCTACTATTCATGTTGAACATTTCTTTGACATCAAATACTTGGAAAGTCTCGGTCTTGAACTCGAAGAAAATCTTTTGATGTTTGGCATTCGAGGATACTTCAACGACACCCAGAAGATATACCCAGAGCTCATCAAAATGTTCTGGAGGAACGCTAAGTTTGATACTCAAAGATAGATAGTGTCCACTGTGATTGAATGAGAAGTAGTTCTATCAACTGAGTCAATAGCCAAAGTTACAGGATGTATAAGGGAGCAAAACCAGTATAAGCCAGATTGGGCTGAAAAATATGGAAATCATGTTGGGAAGGTGCTTTGCAAAGATAAGTCAACTAATTCAGCAAGGATAGAGTACAAAAACATGTGTGAGCAAGCAAAGATATGGCAACAAATCTGCAACAAATGTATTTTGCATAAAGCTGGGTCCAAGGACTCAGTTACAGACTTACACAAGTTCTTACTATTCCAAATAATGGAGGGCATTCCATTCAATCTGCCTCACATAATCAACATCAACATTCTTCGCAGTCTAAAGAAGCTAAGAGGCAACGAGGACATTTTCTACGCAGCAATATTAAACAAGATCTTTTGGGATCAGAAGGTATACCAACGGTTCTATGATGAACTGGAAGATGATGAAAGAGATGAAATCATTCGCAAGGGTGAATTGATTGCCCAACAACAGAAGCTTGGTGAAACCAACATCAAGCCAATGAAGATTAAGCTGACTGCTAAGGCTATCACAAAGCTGGATGAGACCAGCATTGATAAGATAAGAAGAGAAAGAAGTAGAGAAGTACAGAGTGAAAAAGAGGAAGATATGGACTTCTTGGGTATTAAGAAGCAAATTCAGAAGCTTATGAAGGATCAGGAAAATAGAACAGTGACAAGACAAATATCACAATAGCAAGAAGAAAAATCTGCAAAGGAAAGAAGGACGAAGAAAAGACAAGAGGCACATGCACCGTCCAATCCTCATGTTCCTGCTGACAAGCATCCAAGGATGATTCCAAAACAACAAGTTCAGGAGAAACCAAAGATCAGAAAACTCAAAATTATGAGTGGTTATGATGATGATGATGTTCCAATTAGCCAGATAAAGAGAAAGGTTGATGAGATAGAGTCTAGACCTCAAAAGAAGCAGAGGGTCACTGCAGCGTCCAACGAGGGTAATTCAGTTATACCCACTGCAGTACCAAGAAGAATTAAGACTAGGGCTCCTAGACCAAGGAAGATGCCTGTTCAACCTCCTTCCTCTATGGACACTGAGAGTAAATCCACAGCTGCACCATCCACTGCTACTGCATCTGCTCCACCACAACATCAACAACAACCTCAACCAACACAACGTCCATCTCTCAAGTTGAGGTTGACAATGCCTGTGCGTCCAAAGGATACTTGGAGAGATGCCTGGGCTACTTGGACTATTCCCCTAAAGGTCCAAGAGAAATCTGAAGAAGAAAAGAAAAAAGAAAATTCCCACTTGCTTACTTCATGCGAAATGAGCAGAATTATTGCAAGAAAAGGAATGTTATATGGAGACCTCTTCAGCAACCACTCGAAAGAAGCATCACTTCAGCATCCGCTCCTACCTGGACGAGGTTTGATCATGTTCATCCATCCTCTCCAGCACACTTAGCTTTACCAGAAGACGCTGTAACATGCAATCCACCTCCAACTTGGATGAGACAATCTTATCCAAATTTGGTTAGGATGGAAGGCCCCTTCACATGTCCAACTGGTACACATCAAATGGTCTAATAGAAGAAGAAGTTCCTGAACCTGAAGTGGAAATTGCTTCTCAATTCACTAAATCTCTACATGAAAAATTAGACAAACAACAAAAGAAAAGGAAGCCTGCACCAAAGAAACAAGTAACTTCCAATATGGATAGAGAGTTGGCTGCAAAACTGCAAATTACAATCAAGGAAAGCTTGGATCTGTCCAAGACAAAGCAGAATCCAACAGTGAAATAGGTAAAGGACATTCAGTTATGGACCCCAATCACTAAGTTCATACCTTTTCATCCAGGAACCCCTGTGCTCAACTTTCAACCTGTTGATTATGAAGATTTGGGCAAGCTACTTCAACAAATGTTCTTACAAGATCAAGCCATTGCTTATCCTCCCAACCTCCACATCAGGCGATCAACAAATATCAAATTTGTACTTGATAAGGTATGTCCTAAACTACCTATTCTCGATGTTGGACGGAAGAAATGATTCAAGTACTATGGAACTGAGATGCCTGATAGAGAAGAGAAAGTTCATCTTCTACCTTTGTCCATTACTTGCGGTCATCTCTTTGACATGTCTGGAAAGCTCACACGGCATTTAGGCACTTTTGATGCAATCACCTTTTGGCATCAAATTGGTTGGTCTAATTCATAGAAAGCTTCATCTTCTGGATGCTCAAAAACTGACTTCATTCATCCACCAGAAAACATTCAAGTCATGCGTCCAGTAAAGACTTATCATTTCAATGACACAGCAGCACGCTTCCTAACTGGCGATGATGATTTTCTTGAAGCTTTGAAGACCTTGCTAATGATCCAAAGCAATAAGGTCTATGATATTCACATGATGGATCGAGCTATTTTTGAACAAGAGGTGAGGGCGAGTCATGCAACCCAACAAGCTGAGAAAGCTCGTTTAGAATAAGCTGAAAAGCTTGTATAGAACAAGCTGAGATAGAATAAGTAGAAAGAGCTGCAACGGAGAAGGAGGAACAGGTTGCCAAGGTAAAAGCAATGCATGTTGAGTTGGACACTACCTCTGCCAAAATCAATGACGTTCTTATCCAACTGGATCTTGAACATGAAGTGCAAGTGGACGCAGAACACTTTGTCACTTCATATGAAAAGCAGACTGCCCAATCAGATGCGTCCAAGATTGAAGAGATGCAACAAGTGGTTGAACCTGAAGTGCCACAACCACCGGAGTCCACTGCTGATAAGCCTACTCCAGAAGTCACTCCAAGTGTACATGTTGCTGAAGCATCAAATGAAGCTCACTCTGGAACTCGACAAGCTTTGATACCCACTAGTTCCTTAAGTCCAAGGGCCATTGTACCCTTACAGTTCGTTGAACCCAGTGGTGTTTCTAAAGACAGAGTGCAAGAGATTGTTAATCAAGCTCTTAAGCAACAACAAGCTGAAATCGAAGCCACTATTCGAGCCTTCCAAGAGAGACAACAAGCTAAAGCTGAACATCATAGACGCATGATGCTAAATGATATTGCTGACTAGTTCATGAATCTCTCTCAGATGATGGTCAATCAGATACAATCAATAGATGCTAATCTCATTGGCACTGTTATACACCTTGATCAACCTGTGCCTCTACAGCAACATGAATAGCAACCACATGTTGACCAACCAGCACCACCAACATAACCACTACCACAACAACCACCTCCACCATAAGAACCACCTCAACAGCCTTAGGTGACCATGATGGTCAATCAATTTTCCATCTTTCAAACCCATCTTCTTTGTTGATGACAAAAGGGGGAGAAATTGGAATTTTGATCATAGGGTCTTGACTACACTACTCTGTGTAAATACCTTTTGTTATTTGGTTGTTCATTAAATATATGAGGTGTTTTTATCATATGCTCCGCATCCATATCTCTGATATGTTATTACTCACTCTGATATTGTTATTTTTAACATGCTTAAGTCTATATTCTTTGATATACTTTTATGTTTTGAAGCATGAGATATGTTGAACTTAGGGGGAGTACTTCATTTCACATATTTAAACCCTGTCAACACTTTCTGGCATTGCATAATCATTCCATTACGCATATATCTCTGATACCTGTATATGATTATGTCTTTGCTCTCATCAAAATTTAACACTGTTTATCATCATAAAAAAAGGGGAGATTGTTAGAGTCTAAGACTTTGGATGATGTCCAACCCCTCAAACTTCGATTTCGATGATAACAAATGAGATTAAATTTTGAAGTACCTAATGATTAATGTTTGAGTATTACAGGTACTACACTGTCCAATGCCTTCATGGTATTGTATTTCTTAAACTCAAACTATATATCGCTATGTGCTAATCGCGTCCAATAAGTTATTGGAACTTATTTTCTTAAGTATAAATCCAGCATCCAATGCGCTATTTTAAAACAAGCATCCAATGCTTTGTGAAAACCAGTATGCAAACACTGCATCCATTTGGCAAGTGTCCAATCGCTTATATAACTCACACAAACCTTTTCTATCAAACAGTTATATAACGCGTCCATTTTGTCAGGAAGTACACTTATGCTTTTCGATGATGATCTTATTTTGAATGATTTGTTATCCCCTCTCTTATCATACATGACATTTCATTTGAATATTTAAAAAGTATACCATAGGAGATAGAAAAGCTTCTCTCTGCAAAATCGTACAAGTAGTGGAGGCGTTGCATGTACTGCTGTCCCCTCTCTCTCTCCACCTCGAGCTGACACGTGGTAACGGTCATATGATTGTGAGAGAACTGTTTTTGGCAAAGGCTCAGATCCCACAATGGATACCTTCACTCAAAGGCCTATATATAGAGGATCAAGCTCATGAAGAAAACAACGAAGCATTCACAAATTTTCAAAGAGCTAAAACTCTGCCAAAATACTTGGACGACCAACACTTGCGGGAAAAGAGCATTCTCTTTGCTTTGCTAAGTTATTCTGTGTAATCTATTTTACATTGTAATATCCTCTCTATGAAAGTTGATTTGATATTTGTAATCAAACAGTTTGTTTGGAAAGCCAGGAGTGGCTTAGTGACAAAAAAAAATACTTGGGTATTGTTTTAATCTCAGGGGGATATTAAAGGTATTCCAGAAGTGGCCTAGAGAATACTTGTAGCCAGAAGTGGCAGGGTAGAGAATACTTATTTGTAATCAAAGTTTGGATTAGTAGTACCCTTCAAAAGTTATTTTTTAAGGAGAACTGGACGTAACTGAGGTTGAGTGAACTAGTATAAACCAAGTGCTTTTACTCTATTGCTTTTAGCTTACCAGTTATCTCAAATGTTATATCTTCGCATTAGACGCACAAGATTCCTTTATAAACTTATTTGTGAAAGACTTTGTTCCTCTCTTGGACGATAACTTGAAAATGCAGTTTCATTGAACTGTTATTTTGAACTACTCGATGATAGCTGTAACTCTGCATCTTACAAGTTCGTTGTAAAATCTAAGTTAAGATATCTCTATCTTTGCGAAAAGATTTCATATTTGATCTAACACACTATTCAACCCTTCTTCTAGTGTGTTCTCTGCATTTCATTAGCCACTCAGGAAACTTGTGAGCAATCCCTATTCTCACAAAGGTAGTCCCTGAGACTTAAGTAGCTCCATCAGATGCTTCAAACTCAGACAAAACCACACCAGCATCCCTCATCAGTTGTGTGAACAACATGCAGTAAGGGATGAGGTTCTTCTGCTTCTTTAACGAGAAATGATCTTTAAACGCTTGCTCCAGATGATAGAAGATCATATCAGGAAGATTGATCTTTTCTCCCATCATGATGTTGTAGATGTAGAATTTGTCCCTTTCACTGACATGGTCCCTCGAACCAGTCCTTGGGAGCACAATATTGAGCAACACATTGTGTAAGAATATGCAGATGTGGGTCATGTTGGTAGACCTTAGGAAACTCTTCAATGCCGCAACACGTTTCTTTGGATCTTTGTCTATGGGTTGAACTCCATCATAGAGAAGCTTGTCCACAGTCTCTTAAGTGATCGTCTTCTCCCACTCCTTGTGAAGCACCAATCTTTCTTCAGTACACCCAATAGCCTTAGCTATGGTTGAAGGACTGATTTCCACCTTCGTCTGACCAAGGGTGCCTCGGATACACTGGTCATCTTCCATCTTTACAGTACCCCAGTACCCCAGAGCAGGGCATAAGGACCATGGTACCAGAGACTGCGTTTCCCAATAAAATTGGTCCACCCAACTCTGGTGAACATGTCCTTCACAGCAAATCCTTCCTTTGCCAACTCGTCCAGACTTGCCCATTTTCCAGAGATGAACAGTTCCTCTAGAAATATCGAGATGGCCTCATCTTAGTTGCGGATGAAAGATTGATTCATGTTGAGAAAAAGAGAGAAAGTTTGGAACTTTGAAGTTTCAGAAACTCTTAAGAGAAAAGAGAATTTGAAAGATCAAAGGAACTTTCTTTTTGTGTTGCTTTGTCCTTTTATACCATATGAGAGAGGAGAGAGATTGAACACATTAAAAAGGGCGGTTTAAAGTGCATTAAAATACTTTTTGAAAACTATCTCATCATGACGAAAAGGGCGGCACATGTTTTGAGAGAAAGCAAAAAGACTTATAATCAATGTGATCGTGGGGCACCATCATCTGTGCACTTGAACACACATTAGTCTTAACAGATTAATGAGAAATGGTAAGACGAAAGATATCCTCTAATGAATCCAAACATTAATTTGAAAGCATGTGCATGTGCAGATGATCCCTAATACAGACGAAACATTCTTCAGACAAAGGTTTTGTAAAGATATCAGCCCATTGATGATCTGTATCAACAAACTGAATATCAAAAACACCTTTTTGTACATTATCACAAATGAAATGATATCTTATTTCAATATGCTTTGCCTTAGAATGTTGTATGGGATTCTTAGATAGGTTGATTGCACTAGTATTGTCACAATATACAAGTATTTTATTTTCAAAACTTGAGTAATCTTCCAGCTGATATTTTACCCATAATAGTTGTGAGCAACAATTGGTAGCAGACACATATTCAGCTTCTGCAGTTGATAGTGCAATTGATTTCTGCTTCTTGCTTGCCCATAATATGAGACAGGGTCCTATGAAGTGGCATCCACCACTTGTACTTTTCCTTTCAACTCTGTCTCCTGCATAGTCTGCATCGCAGTAGCCTACTAACCTGAAATCTTAATTTTTCTTATAGAACAGACTAAGGATAGTGGTGCCAACTAGATAGCATAAGATCCTCTTGACAGCTTTGAGATGTGACTCTCTGGGATCAGACTGAAATCTAGCGCACAAGCAAATGCTATGCATAATATCAGGTCTACTAGTTGTAAGATAAAGAAGTGAGCTAATCATACCTCTGTAGATCGTCTGATTTATTGATTTACCTTATTCGTCTTTGCTTAAGGGACTGGAAGCATGCATTGGAGTTTTCATAGGCTTAGCATCTTCCATCTTAAACTTCTTTAGAAGTTCCCTTGTATATTTCTGCTGATGAATGTATATTTCTTTGCTATCTTGCTTGATCTGAAGTCCCAATAAGAACTTAAGTTCTCCCATCATGCTCATCTCAAACTCGTTTTTCATCAGATCAGAAAAATCTATGCACAGAGATTCATTAGTAGCTCCAAAAATAATATCATCGACATTGATTTGATCTATAATGAAATCTTTGCCAACTTCTCTTCCAAAAAGAGTAGTATCTACTTTGCCTCTCATAAACCCATTTTCTAAAAGAAAAGAGCTCAATCTGTCATACCAAGCACAAGGTGCCTGCTTTAGACCATATAGAGCCTTTTTAAGTTTAAAAACATGATCTGTAAGAGTGGGATCTTCAAAACCAGGAGGTTGTTTAACATAAACTTCCTATTCGATAAAGCCGTTTAAAAATGCACTCTTAACATCCATTTGAAAAAGCTTAATGTTTTTATGAGCAAAAAATGCAAGCATGATTCTTATAGCTTCTAATCTAGCTACAGGAGCAAAGGTTTCAGTGAAATCTATACCTTCCTACTGGTTATAGCCCTGAGCTATTAACTTAGCTTTGTTTCTTACCATTCTCCCTTGTTCATCCAGCTTGTTTCTGAAAACCCATCTTGTTCCAATGATGCTATTATTCTTTGGCTTTGGAACTAGGGTCCATACGTCATTTTTTGGTGAACTGATTTAGTTCTTCTTCCATGACTAAGATCTAGTCATCGTCTATCAAAGCTTCGTCTATCGTCTTAGGCTCTATTTCTAAGACGAAGGCATAAGATGCTTGATCTCTGAAGGATGATCTGGTCTTTACGCCTTCCGTCTGACTTCCTATGATCTAATCTTATAGATGATAGGTTATGAACTTCCAATCTCTCGTCTATGGTTGTGAGTCAGACGATCCTTCAATCTGAGGTAGAATCTCTTTAGATGGTTGAGTTTCGTCTGACTTAGGTGTTACAGACGAACCTATCTGCATATCTGCAAAATCATCCTCAAGATCTAATAGTTTCCTATCAGACGTTAGTCCATCATTGAACTTAACATGTATAGATTCTTCTATAACTAAGGTTATGGTGTTAAACACTCTGTATGCCTTAGAAGTATCAAAATATCCGAGAAAGACGCCTTTATCCACCTTAGAGTCGAATTTTCCCAATTGATCTTTCATGTTAAAGATATAACACTCACATCCAAAAGGATGAAAGTAAGTAATGTTGGGTCTTCTTCCTCTCCATAGTTCATAAGGAGTCTTATCAAGCATAGGCTTGGCCAATACTCTGTTTTGGACATAACAAGAAATGTTCACAGCCTCTACCCAGAAATGCTTAGGAAGAGAGTTTTCATAGAGCATGGTCCTAGCCATCTCTTGTAGAGTTCGGTTTTTCCTTTCAACTACCCCATTTTGTTGAGGTGTTCTTGGTGAAGAGAAGTTGTAGAAAATCCCATTCTTTTCGCAGAAAGATTTAAACTCAGCATTTTCAAACTCAGTCCCATGGTCACTTCTGATGCTAGAGATGCAAAACCCCTTTTCATTTTGAACTCTTTTACGGAATATCTCAAAGACCTTGAAAGACTCATGTTTATGGCCTCATAAGTATACCCATGTATATCTAGTGTAGTCATCTACAATAACCAAGCCATATTTCTTTCCGCCCAAACTTACTATTCTTGTTGGTCCAAAAAGATCCATATGCAAGAGTTGTAATGGTCTAGAAGTGGAAACAATATTTTTAGATTTAAAAGAGGTTTTAATATGTTTCCCTTTCTGGCATGCTTCACAGAGAAGATAAGTTTTCCAAGAAATCTCAAGCAGTCTTCTTACTAAACCCTTTTTCGAAATTTTTGAAATATGTTTCAGATTCACATGCCCAAGTTTTTTGTGCCAAATCCATCTTTCATCTTCTCTGGACATCAGACATGTTAACTTTTGCTTGTTAATAAGATCAATCAGATCAATCTCATACAGATTGTTATGTCATCTAGCAGAGAAGACAAACTTACCCTTGTCTGTTTTGACTACACATCTGTCCTTGTTGAAGGAGATGATATAACCATTGTCACACAATTTACTTATGCTCAGTAGGTTATACTTCAGACCTTCAACATACAAGATGTTGTCTATGGAGGTTAGGGAAGACATACCAACTTTACCTACACCAGTAATGCGTCTTTTCCCCATATCTCCAAAGGCAACTGCTCCGCCTTCAACCAACTTTAGGTCTAGGAACATAGACCTTTCTCCCGTTATGTGTTGTGAGCAGCCACTGTCCAGGTACCAGCTCAAACCCTAGCCTTTTCCTACCAAGGATATCTAGAACAGGAATAATCTGAGACTTTGGTACCCAAATCTTTTTGGGTCTAGCAGCATTAGTGCTCTTAGACATCTATTTCTTCTTATGAATGCATCTAAACTTAGAGTGTCCAGACTTTCCACAAAAGTCACATTTGTCTGGATCAGACTGGGTAGAAGCAGATGCATCCTTTTTGAAGCCTAAGCCAGATTTATCATGGGGATGTTGGTGATATTTTAAAAGCATTGTGAGAGTGTTAGAGCTCTCTAGAAACTTCCCAAAATCCCTGGTCAGACAGGCAACTTCCTCCCTTAGTTTTTCAACTATGGATGGATCATTTGGCTTACCAGATGTACTAGCTTGACTCAGACTTTTTTCAAGAGTCTTGACTTTCTCTTCAAGATCTGCATTTGACTTTCTTAGTAATTCAATTTCACAAACAGATTGTTTGAATTTTTGCTTAAATTTTTCCATTACTGAGAAATAATATGATAGTTCTGAAAAAGAACGTCATACGACATATTTTCTTCATTGTCTGATGAAGAACCAGATGAGCTATTAGATTCAGATTAAGAGCAGGATTTTACCTCTTCTTTTGCGTGTGTATCTGCCATTAGACAGATGTTAGATTGCTCGTCGTCTGAGCTACTACTTTGCTTACTATCTGAGTCATCTCATATGCCCATCAGACTCTTCTTCTTTTTCTTGCCACCGTAGGACTTTTTCTTTCTTAACCTTGGACACTCAAACTTCATGTGTCCAGGTTTTCTGCACTCAAAACAGATGACCTCTTGACTATCCTCCTTTTCTTTTTTCTTGAATCTGGAATCCTTCTTTCTAAAGGATTGTCTGAACTTGTTTTTCTTTTTCAGCATCTGTTTGAACTTCTAGAATGAGAGCCACCTCATTGTCTGTTGATCCGATCGAGCTATCGTTTGAGACTTCAGGCGCTGCAGCTTGAACCTTCAGGGCCTTCTGAGTGCTTTTCTTTTCTTCATTCTTAGTGCTGGTCTCACCAACTATAAGGGCAGCAGAATCTTTGGTTGGTAGATGGTCTCTGTTATGTAAATACACTTCATGCACTCTTAGAACTCCCAGCAATTCATCCGAAGACAAGGTTCTCATATTCCTTGCCTCTTGGATGAAATGTAGAGATTCACACTAGAAGGGGGGTTGAATAGTGTGTTAGTTATATTCTTTAAAAACTTTTTGCAAAGATGGAGATAAAATATCTTAAGTTTCACAAGGGACTTGTAAAACAAAAGATCACAGGTATCGTCCAATAGTTAAAATGACAGTTTAGTGAAACTGCATTTTCTTGTTAATCGTCCAGGCACAAATAAAAGATTTTCGTAAATAAGATATAAAGAAACTTGTGCGCAAAGTGTGAAGAAATAACTTAAGAGAATAGCAAGTAAGCTTGAAAGCGAAAGAGTAAAAATACTTGGTTTATACTGGTTCACTCAACCTGAGCTACGTCCAGTTCTCCTTCAAAAACTTTGAAGGGTTCTACTAATCAAATTCTGATTACAAATAAGTATTATATACCCTACCACTCCTGACTACAAGTATTCTCTAGGCCACTTCTGGCACACCTTTAATCTCCCCCTGAGATTAAAGAACACCCAAGTATTCTTTGTCACTAAGCCACTCCTGGCTTTCCAAACAGAAACTGTTTGAGTACAAGTTAAATAAATAGCTCTCACAGAGAGGATATTACAATAAAACTCAATTACACAGAATAACTTAGCAAAGCTAAGTAGATTGCGCTTTTTGCACAAGTGTAGGTTGTCCAATCGATTTGGCAGAGTTACAGCTCTTTGAAAAACTTGAATGCTTCATTGTTGAAAACGTGAGCTTGTTCCTCACAATCATATGACCGTTGCTACGTGTCAGCTTGGGGTGGAGAGATGGAGGAGACAACAGTACATGCAGTGCCTCCACTACTTGTAGATTTCTACAGAGAGAAGCTTTTCTGTCCCATGTGGTACACTTTTCGAATATTCAAATGAAATGTCACATTTGAAAAGAAAGGGAATAATAGAACATTTTAGAGAATCATCATCGAAAAGCATAAGTGTACTTCTACTCAATCATGGACGTATTATATAACTGTTTGCTAGAAAGTGATGATGTAAGTTATATAGGCATTGGACGCTTCCTTGAATGGACGCAGTGTTTACACACTGGTTTTCACAATGCATTGGATGCTTATTTTATAATAGTGTATTGGATGCTGAATTTTACACTTAAAAAAAGTTTTCAGTTGCTCATTGGACGTACTGTACACATAGAAATATAATGTTTGAGTTTAAGAGATACAATACCATTGAGGCATTGGACGACGTAGAACCTATATTACTCAAACATAGATCATTAGATACTTCAAAATTTAACTTCATTTGTTATCATCAAAATCGAAGTTTGAGGGGTTGGTCATCGTCCAAAGTCTTAGATTCTAACAATCTCCCCCTTTTTGATGATGACAAATAATACTAAATTTTGATGTGTGCAAATACATAATCATATTAAAGAATATAAGAGCAGATGATTTAATGATTATTTTATGCCAGTGTATGTTGACAGGGTGAAAAAGTATGAAATGAAGTACTCCCCCTGAGTTCAACATTTCTCATGTATTTAATAAAACAATATATATCAGATAACACTACATGATAAGAATGTATCAGAGACAATAGATATCAGAGTGAAAAGCATATCATAGATATGGATGCGAAACATATGATCAAAAACACCTCATATGTATTCAATGAACAGCCAAAGAGGTTTCAGAGTAGTGTAACAACAAAAAATACTCTATGACATAAAAAATTCCAGTTTCTCCCCCTTTGTCATCAACAAAAAAAAAGGTTTGAAAGATGGAAAAATGATTTGACCATCATGGTCACCTAGGGCTTTTGAGGTGGATCTTGTGGTGGTGGTGGTGGTTGCTCTGGTGGTGCTTGAGGAGGTGGTGTAGGGTGGTTAACAGGTGGTTGTTGTTGAGGTATGGGTTGAATAGGAGGAACCTGATGAATAACAGTGCCAATGAGGTTAGCAGCAGTGGATTTAATTTGATTGACCAACATCTGTGAGGGGTTCATGAACTGATCAGTAATAGCATTCTACAATATTAATTGATGTTGTGCGGCTTCTGCTTGTTGTCTTTCTTGGAAGGCATGAAGAGTAGCTTCGGTTTCCAATTGTTGTTGTCTTAGAGCTTGTTAAACAATCTCGTTCACTCTGTCCTTAGAGACTCCTTGAGGTTTGACAAAGTGCAAGGGAATAATAGCCCTTGGACTTGAAGACCCTGTAGAAATCATTTGTCTAGTTTCAGAGTGTGCTTCATTGGACGCATAAATAATTGGTTGGCTTGTAGCAACCTCTAGAGTAGGCTTTTCAGCATTGGACTCCTTTGGTTGTGGCGCTTCAGTCTCAGCCATATATTGCATAGCTTCATCTTTGGACTCGTCAGGTTGGACTGTTTTTTCCTCATGAGAGGTGACAAAGTGTTCCACGTCCACTTATACCTCAGACTATAAGTCCAAATGAATGAGCATATTAGTGACTTTTGCATAGGCTTCATCCAATTCTGCTTGTGTGATTGTTGGTTTGGCAACCTGCTCAGCTTTTTCTTTGGCAGTAATTTCAGCTTGCTCATTTTCAATTTGCACTAGACGAGCTTGTTCAGCTTGGTGTGCCCATTCTTGTTCCAAGCGAACTTGTTCAGCCCTTTCTCTTGCAGATTACTCTTGCAAGGCTTTTGCTTCTTCAGCCTTTTGTAATTCATGAAGCTTTTGAATCTCGGTTGTAAATGCAGCGCTGTCAAGACTTCTAAGATCTTAGACCTTGCTGCTTCTGATGACTTGTAAGTTCTTCAACAGATCAATGTAATCATCATTGTCTTTCAGAAAGCAGGCGAAGGTGTAACATCCTCATTTTATTAATTGTACGCATTTATATATGTATATTATTAACATTTATGCACTATATTTTATAGAAACCTTATGTTCATATTCTCTTAATGAAATTAATACAGTTCTACTCAGAAGAATTTTCTAAATTTCCAAATGTCTTTATTTTTGCCGAAATTGATAGTTGACTGGACTGCTATGTCAGACAGCTGTCCAGGGTAAATTTTCAAGTATAGAATTTTGAACTCATTTATAACTTAAAAGAAAGGTAATAGAATATAGATTAAAAATATATACAGATAAAGAATTAAAATGCTTATTCAGAATTGTTAGGATTTTCTGAAAGTTAGAACTTTGAGGAATTATTACGGTAAAATTCTAAGACAGAAAATTTAGAGAAAATTCATAGGATATCTATAGAATTATCTAATAATTGTAATATACTTAGAATAATTATTAAAAATGTTTAACCAAGAAAAATTTAAATTAGAACCTTAACCAATCAAAAAGTGACAACTTAGGCTTTTCTAAGATCACTAAATTAAGCTAAATAGGCTTGGATTAAGAGATAAGTAAGACACTACCCCAAGGTTTTTGATAGTGAGGAATCCATTGGTGATGTTATTTTCTTCAAATTCTAATCACATTGTAAAATAATTAGCAGCCCTAATTACCTTCTAGAAATTTCTACAAAGTGCTTGAAATGTTGACTTTTGGGGTAGGCAAGTGACTTGGAACTCCTTGGCTGTCCAAGTGGGCTGGAAAGGCTTGGCAAGTGGACTTCCCTTGGTCCAATTGAGCTGCTGGACGTGCAGGCAGCAGCTGGACTTGAAGGCAAAGTCCAATTTGGTTAATAAAATTTTTTAGAAGCATTTAACTTAAGTAAAAGGAGAAAAAAATCACCAAAAACTCAAAAACAGAACCATGAGTCTCCAAACCCAGCAGCTGCAGTTTTCATTTCAATTTCATCTTAACTTCATCATCTCATCTCAAATTAAGAAACCAAACCATCCAAACTCCCTAAACCCTAAGCTAATCGGCAAAAAGGAAAAGAAATTGGAGGAAATCTCAAAAATTCCTACAAGACCAAGGAGTGAGGGAGAAAGGAATTCAAGGCTTTTTCTTCAATTAAAGAGTCTAAGGTAAGGATCTAGGCATTTAATTTCAATTAGAACCCTTGGAATTAGAAGAAAACATGTTGTAGGGTTAGATTAAATTTGTGACCTAGAATCATGAAAACTTGAAATTGATTTAGGGGTTTTGTGTTTTTGATGCTTGTGATTGTAATTCATGGATTTGAATGATGTGTGATTGAATTTTTAATGTGTTGTGATGGTTGAAATTTGAGTTGCTTGAATTTAATTGAATTGAGATTTGGTTGAATTTTGGTTGAAATTGGAGTTTGTTGCTTTGGAAAATATGTTGAGATTGGTAGTGAGACCATTCGGGCAGCCCTAATTGCAAGGGATATTATGTGGAAATTTTTATAAAACCAAGGGCAAAATGGTCATTTTACATGTAGGGACACATTGGGTATTTTGGAAAAAGATTGAGGGCATTTTCGGAAATTATTAAAAATACTAAGGTTATAATGTAAATTGCTTAAAATTTTGTATCCTTGTATGTTAAGGTGTACAAATTATTTGTTTGATTGTGATCATGAACAAAATCCATTAGCATGAGTCTTTTTGGGGGATTTATAAAAGTATCAAATGAGAAAGAATTATGTTGACTAACCAGGACTGTGGTAGTCATGAGAATTGAGTTGATTTATGAGTAATGACTTTTGTTGACTGACCGGGACTGCGGTAGTCATGTGAAATGAAACTGATTGAGAAATGAATTGTTGACTGACCGGGACTGCGGTAGTCATGTGAAATGAAACTGATTGAGAAATGAATTGTTGACTAACCGGGACTGCGGTAGTCATGTGAAATGAAAATGATTGAGAAAGGATTTTTGGGGTGAGTAGAATTTGTTAAACAGGACCGTATAATCAGTGATTATATAGTCTGTGGGGATAAGGATATTGGCAATTCCATATGTGGCTGTAATCTGGACAGAGATGCTGCCGTGGTGGCCTTCCTGGATATCCTGATCTCCTAATTCTGTTTAGTTTATTCGCGTTTAGTAGGGGCTGATGGCTGAATTGCTGTACGTAATGGTAGGCCAGTTACTTACTAAACACTCAAAGGGGAAGTCTCCATGGAGCAGGGTCAAAACTGAATTTGAGTCAAAAATTGCATTTGCATAAATCATATTGCATTTAATTATGTGTGTAATTAATTAAATTGTTATGATGTGTAATTGTTTGAAATTGTTTTATTCTATGAGAAATTAAATGCCTGATCCTGTAATGCTGTCCCCAGATTCTAGGGGAGTGTGAATTGCAGGTGCTTGAAGATATAGTTAAATGATGAAGATGCAGAAATTCCAGAGCATATAGGATGGGACTATTTTGGGTAGACAATAATTTGTAGTAGTTAGAATTATTTTGTAGCAGTGTTTATATAAATTTTAATGATGTAAATTACAGAACATATTTTGGATTGTAAGATAACGTATCAGAACTTTGAAATAAATATATAAAATAAATTAAATAGTTAAATTATGTTTTATAAGAAAAGGGGGGTTACATTAGTGGTATCAGAGCTCTGGTTATGCATCTCTAGGACTTGTGAGTAGTGGGTCTATTAGGTGTTTTGCTGTGTTACCCTGATTAGAATTGTTTGTTTGTTAAGAATATTATGGGGAAAAGGGTAGTAACTAGATATGAAATTTTAAGACATGTAGAAATGAGAAGAGGAATGCTAGTTATAAATCCTAGAGTTGAAACCAATAGTATAGCTAAGATGGCAGAAAGGAAGAAAGAAAATCTTGATAAAGTTGTGAGGGTGCACACTCAGGACTCAGTCGAGATGACTTTCTCTCCTAATGCTTAAAATTTTATTATTATTAGTATTGTTCAAGTTGGGTTATTTTCCATGTTCCTTATATTGTGAATTTCAGAGTTATACCCTTGAGTTAGTTGAGGAAGGAGATCCAAAGGTCTAGATTCGTAGATCAAGGTTGAGAATAGGGGTCCAAATATTTGAGTTTATAGGATAATAGTTGAGTTTGACAAAAGAAAGAAAACAAAGTTTTGAAGGTACCTTGATGTTTGGAATATGATGAGATGTTGAAAGTATGGTTATTGCCATATTGTTCTAATGGATGTTTTCATGTGTTTTGAAGGCTGAAACAGTGTATCGTAGTATAAATTTGTCACAGGATTGATATCTTAACTATTAGGACTTGAAATTTTGTGTTTTAGACATGAGTTAGAACCAAAATAGTGCATTTTTCTGGTGCAGTAAAATAGCCTACGGGTTTAACATTGTTTAATTACATTACCATGGTGTAAGTGGTGATTAAGAGAGTAGAATGGGACTCAAATGCTAAGTTAGTAGTAGTGGTCCTAAGAATTTTTTTTAGTTGAAAGAGTAAGTGAGTGGAAGGCCTAAGGGTGTGTGTTTTGATGTTGGAAATTAAGCCCAAGTAACAATGAAATTGGTAGTAGTGAATTTGAGTAATTTAAAGTACTTTGAAAGTCATTCTAATGGGGATTTGTTGGAATTATGGTTTTAAAATACCGCTGTAAGTTGAGGATGTTAATTATGTTTAAAATACCCTATACTTTGTTTGTTTCTGTGCCTACTTTTAAATCAACCCTAACCTATAAATTATGTTTGAATTGTGTTATAACCATCAGAGATAGAACATTTGTTGTGAACTTGATTTGTTTGCCTTTAACTGGCCTTGATGTGATATTAGGAATGGATTGGTTAGCAACCAACCATATTCTAATAGATTGTGCTTCTAAAACTTTAATTTTTCCTAAACTTGATGTTTCTAGACTTAAGCCTATCCAACCTAAGGAAATATTATTTAAAAGTGAAATTCAAAAATACATGTTATCATCTCTTGGAACTAAGGAGATAAAATTGAAATAGACTCTGTGCTAGTTGTAAATGAATATCCTGAAATTTTCCTGATGATGTTTCTGGTTTGTGTCCTGAAAGAGAATAGAATTTAGTATAGATTTGATGCCTGGTACTAGACCAATTTCTATGCAACCATATAGAATGTCATTATTGAAATTAACTAAGTTAAAGGAACAATTGGAAGAATTATTAGAAAAATAATTTATAAGAACTAGTGTGTCACAATGGGGAGCCCAGAATTATTAGTTAAAAAGAAAGATGGAGGATCTAGGTTATGTGTAGATTATAGAAAATTAAATAAAGTAACTATAAAGAATAAATATCCTTTACCTAGAATAAATGATTTAATGGACCAACTTAGAGGAGCAACAATTTTCTCTAAAATAGATTTAAGGTCTGGGTACCAATAAATTACAGTAAAAAGGAGGATATACCCAAGACTGCTTTTAGGACTAGATATGGACATTATGAATATCAAGTGATGCCATTTGGAGTGACTAATGCCCCAACAGTGTTGGATTATATGAATAGGGTGTTTGGACCATACTTAGATCATTTTGTAGTAGTATTTATAGATGATATATTAATATATTCTAAAAATAAAGAGGAACATGAAAATCATCTTAGAATAACATTGCAAATTTTAAAAGATAGAAAATTATATGCTAAATTGTCTAAGTGTGAATTTTGGTTGGAGGAAGTGAAAATTTTAGGACATGTAATTTCTAAAGATGAACTAAGTGTAGATTTTTCTAAGGTAGAAGCAGTTTTAGAATGGGAAAGGCCTAAGACAGTAACTGAGATTAGTAGTTCTTAAGATTTGATGGATATTATAGAAGATTGATTGAAGGATTTTCTAAGATAGCTGAACCCTTAATATAATTTTTTTTGGAGTGAGAGTTGTGAGAAAATTTTCCAAGAATTGAAACATAAATTGACTACCTCACTAGTTTTAGTTTTACCCGACCCAAATGAATCCTATGAGGTATACTATGATGTTTCATCTCTAGGGTTAAGATGTGTGTTGATGTAAAATAGGAAAGTGGTAGCTTATGCATCTAGGCGGTTGAAATCACATGAGAGAAATTATCCTACTCATGATTTGGAGTTAGCAGCTATAGTTTTTGCTTTGAAGATTTGGAGACATTATTTATATGGATCAATATTTGATGTATATAGTGATCATAAGAGTTTAAATTATTTGTTTAAAAAAAAAAAAAATTGGAAAGGAGAAAAAGAAGATGGATGGAGTTTATTAAAGATTATGATTTTTCAATTAAGGTATCATCCAAGAGAGGCTAATGTAGTAGAAGATGCTTTAAGTAGGAAAATTGTGCATATGTCAACTATGAGGATTAAAGAATTAGAGTTAATAGAATAATTTAGAGATTTAAATCTATGTACAGTTAGGAAAAAGGATAAAATTCCATTTGGAATTATTACCATCACTAATGAATTTTTGGAAGAAATTAAGAAGAAACACGATGTAGATATATTTATTCAAGAAAAGAAAGCATTAATAGGAACAAATAAAGTAAAAGAATTTAACGTAGGAACAGATGGAATTATTAGATTTAAAAATAGAATTTGTGTACCTAATAATCAAGAATTTAAGGAATTAATTTTGAAGGAAGGGCACAAAAGTAAACTTAGTATTCATCCTAGAACAACAAAAATATATAAAGATTTAAAGGGAATGTTTTGGTGGTCTAGGATGAAGAGAGATGTAGCAGAATATGTGGCTAGATGTTTAACATGTTAGAAAGCAAAGATTGAATATCAGAAACCCTTTGATCTGTTACATCCTTTAGAGATACCTATATGGAAACGAAATAGTATATCAATGGATTTTGTGGTAGGATTACCTAGAACACATAGGAATTTTGATACCATTTGAGTAATTGTAGATAGATTAACTAAATTAGTACATTTTGCTTTCAATAAATATTAGGTATTCTTTAGAAAGATTAGCTTAATTTAGAAAAATTAGCTTAATTGTACTTAAAGGAAATAATTAGATTATCTGGAGTACCTACTAGTATAGAGTCTAATAAAGACCCTAGCTTTGTTTTTAAATTTTTGGAAAGATTTTCAGAACGCTTTAAGAAGTAAAATTTTATCTTAGTTTAGTATAACACCCTAAGATTGATGGTCAAACAGAAAGGACTATTCGGACATTAGAAGATCGCTTAAGAGCCTGTACATTAGAAGAGAAAGGAAAACCTAACATTTGAAACAAAGCCTATTAAGATTGAGGACAGAAGGATTAAGTACCTGAGAGGTAAAGAAATTTCTCTAGTTAAGGTTATTTGGGATGATATCAGAGGTGATGCTACGTGGGAGTTAGAGGAAAAAATGAAAGAAACATATCCTCATTTGTTTGTATAGTTATTTTGTTGTATAGTTGTATGGTTATATATTTGTATTAGAAATTTCGAGGACGAAATTTTTATTAGTAGGGGAGAATTGTAACATCCTCATTTTATTAATTGTACGCATTTATATATGTATATTATTAACATTTATGCACTATATTTTATAGAAACCTTATGTTCATATTCTCTTAATGAAATTAATACAGTTCTACTCAGAAGAATTTTCTAAATTTCCAAATGTCTTTATTTTTGCCGAAATTGATAGTTGACTGGACTGCTATGTCAGACAGCTGTCCAGGGTAAATTTTCAAGTATAGAATTTTGAACTCATTTATAACTTAAAAGAAAGGTAATAGAATATAGATTAAAAATATATACAGATAAAGAATTAAAATGCTTATTCAGAATTGTTAGGATTTTCTGAAAGTTAGAACTTTGAGGAATTATTACGGTAAAATTCTAAGACAGAAAATTTAGAGAAAATTCATAGGATATCTATAGAATTATCTAATAATTGTAATATACTTAGAATAATTATTAAAAATGTTTAACCAAGAAAAATTTAAATTAGAACCTTAACCAATCAAAAAGTGACAACTTAGGCTTTTCTAAGATCACTAAATTAAGCTAAATAGGCTTGGATTAAGAGATAAGTAAGACACTACCCCAAGGTTTTTGATAGTGAGGAATCCATTGGTGATGTTATTTTCTTCAAATTCTAATCACATTGTAAAATAATTAGCAGCCCTAATTACCTTCTAGAAATTTCTACAAAGTGCTTGAAATGTTGACTTTTGGGGTAGGCAAGTGACTTGGAACTCCTTGGCTGTCCAAGTGGGCTGGAAAGGCTTGGCAAGTGGACTTCCCTTGGTCCAATTGAGCTGCTGGACGTGCAGGCAGCAGCTGGACTTGAAGGCAAAGTCCAATTTGGTTAATAAAATTTTTTAGAAGCATTTAACTTAAGTAAAAGGAGAAAAAAATCACCAAAAACTCAAAAACAGAACCATGAGTCTCCAAACCCAGCAGCTGCAGTTTTCATTTCAATTTCATCTTAACTTCATCATCTCATCTCAAATTAAGAAACCAAACCATCCAAACTCCCTAAACCCTAAGCTAATCGGCAAAAAGGAAAAGAAATTGGAGGAAATCTCAAAAATTCCTACAAGACCAAGGAGTGAGGGAGAAAGGAATTCAAGGCTTTTTCTTCAATTAAAGAGTCTAAGGTAAGGATCTAGGCATTTAATTTCAATTAGAACCCTTGGAATTAGAAGAAAACATGTTGTAGGGTTAGATTAAATTTGTGACCTAGAATCATGAAAACTTGAAATTGATTTAGGGGTTTTGTGTTTTTGATGCTTGTGATTGTAATTCATGGATTTGAATGATGTGTGATTGAATTTTTAATGTGTTGTGATGGTTGAAATTTGAGTTGCTTGAATTTAATTGAATTGAGATTTGGTTGAATTTTGGTTGAAATTGGAGTTTGTTGCTTTGGAAAATATGTTGAGATTGGTAGTGAGACCATTCGGGCAGCCCTAATTGCAAGGGATATTATGTGGAAATTTTTATAAAACCAAGGGCAAAATGGTCATTTTACATGTAGGGACACATTGGGTATTTTGGAAAAAGATTGAGGGCATTTTCGGAAATTATTAAAAATACTAAGGTTATAATGTAAATTGCTTAAAATTTTGTATCCTTGTATGTTAAGGTGTACAAATTATTTGTTTGATTGTGATCATGAACAAAATCCATTAGCATGAGTCTTTTTGGGGGATTTATAAAAGTATCAAATGAGAAAGAATTATGTTGACTAACCAGGACTGTGGTAGTCATGAGAATTGAGTTGATTTATGAGTAATGACTTTTGTTGACTGACCGGGACTGCGGTAGTCATGTGAAATGAAACTGATTGAGAAATGAATTGTTGACTGACTGGGACTGCGGTAGTCATGTGAAATGAAACTGATTGAGAAATGAATTGTTGACTAACCGGGACTGCGGTAGTCATGTGAAATGAAAATGATTGAGAAAGGATTTTTGGGGTGAGTAGAATTTGTTAAACAGGACCGTATAATCAGTGATTATATAGTCTGTGGGGATAAGGATATTGGCAATTCCATATGTGGCTGTAATCTGGACAGAGATGCTGCCGTGGTGGCCTTCCTGGATATCCTGATCTCCTAATTCTGTTTAGTTTATTCGCGTTTAGTAGGGGCTGATGGCTGAATTGCTGTACGTAATGGTAGGCCAGTTACTTACTAAACACTCAAAGGGGAAGTCTCCATGGAGCAGGGTCAAAACTGAATTTGAGTCAAAAATTGCATTTGCATAAATCATATTGCATTTAATTATGTGTGTAATTAATTAAATTGTTATGATGTGTAATTGTTTGAAATTGTTTTATTCTATGAGAAATTAAATGCCTGATCCTGTAATGCTGTCCCCAGATTCTAGGGGAGTGTGAATTGCAGGTGCTTGAAGATATAGTTAAATGATGAAGATGCAGAAATTCCAGAGCATATAGGATGGGACTATTTTGGGTAGACAATAATTTGTAGTAGTTAGAATTATTTTGTAGCAGTGTTTATATAAATTTTAATGATGTAAATTACAGAACATATTTTGGATTGTAAGATAACGTATCAGAACTTTGAAATAAATATATAAAATAAATTAAATAGTTAAATTATGTTTTATAAGAAAAGGGGGGTTACAGAAGGTGTCAGTGAAGTGATGTGTCTTGACCGGACGCAGGACTTCAATACCTTCTGGAGGATGAATGAAATCTACTTGGGAGTGTCCAGATGGTGAAGCGGTCTGCGTGTCTCTCCACATGATTTGACGTTAGAAAGTCATGGAATCAAAGGTGCCAAGGGGCCTTGTTAGATTTCCAGCTTTATCAAATAGATGTTTCCAGCTGTGTGAGGAATTCAAGAGTTGAACCTTTTCATCACGACTAGGCATCTCAGAGCCATAGTACTTGAATCCTTTCTTCCTTCCAGCATCATATACAGGTAGTCTAGGACATACCTTATCAGGTGCAAACTTGATATCAGTGGAGCATCTGATATGGAGGTTGGGTGGATAGGCAACAGCTTAGTCTGCTATGTACATTTGTTGGAGCAGTTTTCCAAGTTCATCATAATCTTTGGGCTGAAAGTTAAGCATCAGAGTTCCAGGTGGTAGAGGTAGAAATTTTGTGATGGGAGTCCAGATGCGAACATCTTTGACCCATTGCACTTCTGGACGCTGTTTTGCCTTGGATGGATCCAGACTTTCATTAATGGCTAATTGCAGTTCAGCAGCCAATTCATCAAGATTGCTGGGAGATGACTTCTTTATTGCTGGCTTCCTCTTCCTTTGAGTCTTGACCTTTTGTTCAGCCTCAGTTTTAGCAAAATTGGATGCAATTTCAACCTCTGGCTCAGGAGGTACATCTTCAGTTGGACGCACCCTTTGTTGAGTACCAGTTAGACATGTATAAGGGCATTCCATCTGAACCAGGTTTGGATAAGATTCTCTTGTCCAAGTTGGTGGAGGATTGCTGATAATGGTTCCTTATGGTAATAAAGCAAATTCAGTAGATTGAGGATGAACATAGTCATACCTCGTCAATTCAGGTGCAGATACTGGAGTCAGACTCCTCTCCAGTGGTTTCTATTGAGATCTCCAAATAACATCACTTTTCTTACAATAGTTCTGTTCATTCCTAGTAAGGAATGCAACAGGAAAGCTTTCCTTGTCTTCTTCTTCTTTCGTCTTCCCCTTTGGTGGAATCGTCCATTGAGGCCATGCAGGTGGACGGAGCACTCCTTGGACGCTTCTCAGCAGGTGGACTAGACAGAGCAGGATCAGCATGTCTTTTCTTGGTCCTTCTTTCTTTTTCTGCATCTTCTTCATGCTGTTGCGACATTTGTCTTGTTATTTTTCTGCTTTCTTATTCTTTCATTAATCTTTTGATCTTTTCCCTAGACCAAGAAGATCAATGTCTTCTTCATCATCATTTGAAATGAGTTTGCTTTGCTTATGACGTTGTTTATTGATGGTTTCCTCGTCCAATTCCCTTAGTATCTTTGCTGTAAGCTTTATCTTCATTGGCTTTATGTTTGATTCTCCAAATATTTTTTGTGTGGCAGCCAGTCCTCCTTTCTTCACAATTTGTTCCTGATCAGCCTCGTCCATCTCATTAAGAAAATATTGATATACTTTCTGATCCCAGAGGATCTTGTTCAGCAAGGCAGCATAGAAGATGTCATCGTTTCCACCAATTGTTTTCATCATTCGTAAAATATTGATATAAATGGTGTGAGGTAGGTTGAATGGGATACCTTCCATTAGATGAAATATCACAAATTTGTGTAAGTCCGTGACTGAGTCCTTGGACCCAATTTTGTGCAGAATGCTCTTGTTGCACACTTGCTGCCATATCTTTGCTTCTTCACACAGGTTCTTATACTCAATCTTGGATGAGTCGGTAGACTTGTGCTTACAAAGAACCTTACCAACGTAGTTTCCATAAGTCATGGCCCACTCTGTCCTATACTGGTTCTATTCCCTGATACAACCAGTGACCTTGGCTATAGTTTCAATGGACATAATCACTTCTCGTCTAAACATGGTGGCCACAAGTTCCCTTGAATTCTGGAATCTTGCATTCCTCCAGAACATTATGATAAGTTCTGGGTATATCTTCTGGTTTTCATTGAAGTAGCCTCTGATTCTGCATTTTAGAAGGTTTTCTTCAAGGTTCAAACCTAGCTTTTCTAGCCGTTCTATGTTGAAGAAGTGTTCAATGTGGATAGTAGCAGCACCTTGAGACACTATAGTGGTTTCAAGGTAGGTATGAATATTAAGTTTGGAGTTGCTTGAGTTAGCAGAGTTCATCATGATGATAAAGATTGGATTTTTAGGTTTAGCAGAAAGTGTTTCAATTTTTTGGGAGAGAGAGAGTGAGAATGCTGAAGGTAGAAGATAATCTCAGAGAAGGAAATTAATAAAGTAATTTTCTGAGTGGATTTGATAGCTTAAGTATCAGCTCTATTTGGAGAACACGAAATGGTTTTTGGGCTTTTATGAATATTTGAAATGGAGGTTATGCCTTAAGACCCGCCATGATGAGGCGTGGTGAGAATATGGGTAACTGTGTATAGTTACCAACAGCTAAGTGACTCAGCATAGAGCATTTACGCACACTTACTCAAAATGAAACTGTTTTGGCCAAAGTTTTTTTTTTAAAAAAAAAAAAAACAGAAAAACATCGTCTAGTCATTTGACTTAAATGTAACATATGCAGTGCACATGCATGACTAAGGGATCTTTGGACGATATGTCCATTGGACACTATAGTCACATTGGATGCCACATATGGATTTTAATCATTCTTTTACAAGATCCATGCCAAGTCTATTCCTCAGAAGGACTAGCTTGTCTTCAGTAAGAGCTTTTATAAATATATCAGCTAGCTGATTATCTATGGTTACAAAATGTAATGCCACAGTACCCTTATGAACATGATCTCTTATAAAGTGATGTTTAATTTTTATATGTTTTGCCCTTGAATGCAATATTGGGTTTTTAGAAAGATCAATTGTAGCTTTGCTATCATAAAAGATTGGAATGTTACTCTCATATATGCTGTAGTCCTCAAGTTGATGCTTGATCCATAGGATTTGAGAGCATCACTTTGCAGCTGAAATATACTCTGCTTCAGTAGTGGATAGTGCAATAGTTCCTTGCTTCTTGCATATCCAGGAGACTAAGTTTCCACCAATGAAGTGACATCCTCCATTAGTGCTTTTTCTTTCAATTATGTCTCCAACATAGTCAGTATCACAATATCCAACTAATCTGATATCCTTCTGCCTTTTGAAATATTGACCAAGATTAGTTGTTCCAACAAGATATCGAAAGATTCTTTTAACAGTAGTTAAGTGACCTTCCCTTGGGTCAAATTGGAATCTGCCACATAAGCATATGCTGAACATGATGTCAGGTCTGGACGCTGTGAGGTATAGGAGTGATCCTATCGTTCCTCTGTATAGGGTGTTGTCCACCTTCTTTGAACCATCGTCCAATCCAAGTACTATTATTGGATGCATAGGAGTTTTTATTGGCTTTGCATCGTCCATTTTGAACTTCTTGAGAAGCTCCTTAACATACTTGGTCTGATGTATGTATATGCCTTTATCAGTTTGCTTGATTTGCAATCCAAGGAAGAATTTTAGTTCTCCTATCATGCTCATCTCAAATTCTGTCTGCATTAACTTAGCAAATTCCTCACAAAGAGATTTGTTAGTAGCACCAAATATGATATCATCAACATATACTTGACCAATAATGAAATTAGAAGAATAATCTTTGTGAAATAGTGTAGTGTCTACTTTTCCTCTTAAGAAACCATTTTCTAAAAGAAATGAGCTAAGTTTTTCATGCCAAACTCTCGATGCTTGTTTTAGTCCATATAATGCTTTGTTAAGTTTGAAAATATGATTAGGAAAAGCATCACTCTCAAACCCTGGGGGTTGCTCTACATAGACTTCTTCTTTTATCAATTCATTGAGGAATGCACTTTTTACGTCCATTTGATATAACTTCATATTGCTATGAGCTGCAAATGATAGTAAAATGCGAATTGGCTCTAGACATGCAACAGGTGCATAAGTTTCAATATAATCTATACCTTCTTGTTGTGAGTAACCTTTGGCTACCAGTCTGGCTTTGTTTCTCACAACATTACCTATTTTGTCCAATTTGTTTCTAAACACCCATTTAGCTCCTACAACTTCTTTGTTATTAGGGAGTTCTACAAGTTTCCAGACATCATTCTTTTGAAACTGGTCAAGTTCATCTTGCATTGCTTTGACCCAGCTTTCATCTTCCAGAGCATCTTCCACAGTCTTAGGTTCTATCTGTGATATGAGTTCTATGTGACCTTGTTATTGAAGTGAAAATCTGGTTCTGACTCTATCCTTTGGATCACCAATGATTTGATCTTATGGATGATGCTTCTTCATTTTCCAGTTGCGTCCAGTTGGTTCCCTTTGTTCTTCTGTTGGACCATCTAGGGGAACATTGGACTCTTCAACTGTGACATCACTGTTGGACGTGTCTGATGATTTCCTTGCATCGTCCAGCTTGAGTTCTACAAATGATTCATCTAGCTCTGATAATTTCTTATCAGGCTTAGTGTCATTGAACTTCACATGGATAGCTTTTTCAACAACTACGGTTCTAGAATTATAAACTCTATATGCCTTTGAAGTTTCAGAATATCCAAGCAATATTCCTTCATCACACTTAGAATCAAATTTTCCCAAGTTATCCTTAGTGTTCAGAATGAAGCATTGACATCCAAATGGATGGAAGTATGATATGTTGGGTCTTCTCCTTTTCCACAATTCATATGGAGTCTTTTTTAAGATTGGCCTGATATAGATTTTGTTATGTAAATAACAAGCAGTATTCACTGCTTTAGCCCAAAAGTGTTTAGGGGTTGAATTATCATTCAACATGGTTCTGGCCATCTCTTGGAGTAACCTGTTCTTCCTCTCAACAACACCATTCTGTTGTGGTGTTCTGGGTGTTGAGAAGTTGTGAAGGATACCATTATCTTCACAGAACCTTTGAAAACTTTCGTTTTTGAATTCTCCCCCATGATCACTTCGGATCGAAGTAATGCATACTTCTTTTTCATTTTTGAATTCTTTTGCAGAAGTTATAGAAGGCCTTAAAAGACTCATCTTTGTGAGATAGGAACATGACCCATGTCCATCTAGTATAGTCGTCCACCACAACTAATCCGTACCTCTTACTACCTACTGAGGCTGTTCTTGTGGGTCCAAACAGGTTAATATGCAACAGCTCAAGAGGTCTAGAAGTGGAAACAATGCTTTTACTTTGAAAAGAATTTTTCACTTGTTTCCCTTTCTGACAGGCTTCACAAAGAAGATCATCTTTATGTGACATACTTGGTAATGCTCTCGCGAGGTTGTGCCTATTAAGCTTTGAGATTAATCTCATGCTGGTATGCCCAAGTCTTTTATGCCATAGCCAATGATTTTCTTTAAATGAAACTAAGCATGAAACATTTTGACTTGATAGTTCCCCAAGTTTAATCTTGTACAGATTACGTTGCCTTTTTGCAGTAAAGAGAAGGGATCCATCAGAGTTCTTGACTATACATTCACCTTTGTTAAAGGCAACATCATATCCACTATCACATAATTGACTTATGTTAAGTAGATTGTGCTTGAGACCTTTAACGTAAAGAACATTATCAATACAGGGATAGGGTGGTATACCAATCTTACCCACGCCAGCTATCATCCCTTTCTGATTCCCTCCGAAAGTGACTGTCCCACCAGTCTTGGGTTGGAGGCTTAGGAACATACACCTTTCTCCTGTCATGTGATGCGAGCACCCACTGTCCAAGTACCATGTCTGGAGTTTCTTTCCTGTTGTTAAGCATGTCTGCAACAGGAACAATTTTATCCTTAGGTACCCAGATTGACTTGGGTCCTTTCTTGTTAGTTTGAAAGGCACTGGACGCTCCCCTCTTAGGCAGGTGTCTACATTTGGACGTTATATGTCCAGGTTTCCCACAGAAGTAACACACATCTACATCCTCATCATGAATATATTTCTTTCCCTTATATCCATGCCTTGACCTGTCATTTCGTCTCTTACAACCTTCATATTTAGTATGGTTGTCAGATCCCTTGACAAAGTTGGACAGATCGTTCTTTAGGCTATCAATCTCTTCATGAAGTTTTACAATATCATGTGGTTGACCTCTTAAGGAAGTATCTGCATCAACTTTCAAAAGCTTCTCAACTAGCCTTTTGTTTTCTGCTTTGAGAGTTCGAATCTCTATGGAAAGATTCATTTCTCTAGTCCTTAAATCCTCATAGGATTTATAGGCTCGAGCAGTATCATTCCAGAGAGTTCGTCTATCCTCATTTAAGGCTACATGTTCTTTTAAGAGCTCTGTTAACTTTTTCTGTAAATCTTCCTTTTCACTTTCAAGTTGTTTGAGACTATTTTCTAAAACTTCTTTTTCTTTTGAAAGTGACTTGGACGATTTCTTTAAAGTTTTGTAGGCCTTTGACAGAATAGAATAGTTTGAAAGTAAATCATGATAAGCTTCTTGAAGTGAATTTAGATCATTAAAGTTTACCTCATCTTCCTCTTTTGGTTCTAAAGAATCTGATGTAGTGTCTGCCATCAGGCATATGTGTGCTTTTTCTTCCTCTTCATCGTCCGATGATGAGTCATCGTCCAGATCTTCCCATGTGGACATCAGAACCTTTTTGCCCTTCTTTTTGTTGAAGATTTTCTTCTTCTTGTCCTTGCTCTTGTCAAGGTCTGGGCATTCTGATTTGAAGTGTCCAGGTTTTTTGCATTTGTAGCATACGATTGGACTCTTCTCCTTCTTTTCTTTGAGACCTTTCTTGTTCAGGTTTCTCCATTTGGATCCACCTTTCTTCTTCCACATAGAGTGGATTCTCTTGGATATGAAGGATAGCTCATCACCCTCGTCTGAGTCATCATCTTCAGATTGTTCGTCTGATGATGCTTTAGCTTGCATGGCTTTGGACAATGATGCTTTCTTTGGCTTCTGGACGCTGAGTGCCAGAGACTTGCTTTTCTTGCCATCACCATCTTGTTGCAGTTCCAGCTCATGCACCTTAAGGATTCCCATAAGCTCTTCTAAGGACATGTCATCCAGTCCTTTGGTTGCTCTCAAGGCTGTAACCTATGGTCTCCACTGCCTAGGCAAACTCCTCAGAATTTTGTCAATATGTTCATAGTTATTGTAATCTTTACCATGTGCTCTAAGTTCATTTAGTATGGTTTGAAACCGTCCAAACATACTTTGTATGTCCTCATTTCCTTCCATACTAAACAATTCATATTGACGAGAGACTAAGTTTGTTACGTTTTACCTGGATGGAACCCTCATATGTTAACGCAAGAGTGTCCCACACTTGTTTTGCGCTTTTGAAACTATGCACTTTGTTGTATTCTTGTTCAGATAGTGCACACATGATGATATTTCTGGCTCTGGAGTTGACATGAAATATTTGTTTCTGCTCCTCCGTCTATCTAGCCTTTGGGATCTCGTTGAGACTCTCATCAACTAGAATGTAGTCGCCCATCTCCATAACGTACCACATATCAATATGACATGACTCAAAGAATGCTATGATTCTTTGCTTCCAATAATCATATTTGACACCCTTGAAGAGTGGTGGTTTGTTCACAGCTTGTCCCTTATTTTCCATCTTTCTTAGGATTTGGTTTCCTCTGTACTGCCAAGTACTCAACCCAAGAGGCCGAGCTCTGATGCCAACTGAAATGTAGAGATTCACACTAGAAGGGGGGGTTGAATAGTGTGTTAGTTATATTCTTTAAAAACTTTTCGTAAAGATGGAGATAAAATATCTTAAGTTTCACAAGGGACTTGTAAAACAAAAGATCACAGGTATTGTCCAATAGTTAAACTGACAGTTTAGTGAAACTGCGTTTTCTTGTTAATCGTCCAGGCGTAAATAAAAGATTTTCATAAATAAGATATAAAGAAACTTGTGCGTAAAGTGTGAAGAAATAACTTAAGAGAATAACAAGTAAGCTTGAAAGTAATAGAGTAAAAGCGCTTGGTTTATACTGTTCACTCAACCTGAGCTACGTCCAGTTCTCCTTCAAAAACTTTGAAGGGTTCCACTAATCAAATTCTGATTACAAATAAGTATTATATACGCTGCCACTCCCGACTACAAGTATTCTCTAGGCCACTTCTGGCACACCTTTAATCTCCCCTTGAGATTAAAGAACACCCAAGTATTCTTTGTCACTAAGCCACTCCTGGCTTTCCAAACAGAAATTGTTTGAGTACAAGTTAAATAAATAGCTCTCACAGAAAGGATATTACAATAAAACTCAATTACACAGAATAACTTAGCAAAGCTAAGTAGATTGCTCTTTTTGCACAAGTGTAGGTTGTCCAATCGATTTGGCAGAGTTACAGCTCTTTGAAAAACTTGAATGCTTCATTGTTGAAAACGTGAGCTTGTTCCTCTATTTATAGGCAGCTTGGTGAAGATATCTGTTGTGGGATCTATGCCTTTGCCAATAACCGTTCCCTCACAATCATATGACCGTTGCTATGTGTCAGCTTGGGGTGGAGAGATGGAGCAGACAACAGTACATGCAGCGCCTCCACTACTTGTATGGTTTCTGCAGAGAGAAGCTTTTCTGTCCCCTGTGGTACACTTTTCGAATATTCAAATGAAATGTCACATTAGAAAAGAGAGGGAATAATAAAACATTTCAGATAATCATCATCGAAAAACATAAGTACTTCTACTCAATCATGGACGCATTATATAACTGTTTGCTAGAAAGAGATGATGTAAGTTATGTAGGCGTTGGACGCTTCCTTGAATGGACACAGTGTTTACACACTGGTTTTCACAATGCATTGGACACTTGTTTTATAACAGTGTATTGGACGCTGAATTTTACACTTTAAAAAAGTTTTCAGTTGCTTATTGGACGTACTGTACACGTATAAATATAATGTTTGAGTTTAAGAGATTCAATACCATTGAGGCATTGGACGGCGTAGAACCTATAATACTCAAACATAGATCATTAGATACTTCAAAATTTAACTTCATTTGTTATCATCAAAACCAAAGTTTGAGGGGTTGGTCATCATCCAAAGTCTTAGATTCTAACATTGGATAGCTGTGGTCTTGGGTTCACACACCTTGGGCATACTGTCTAGGATCTTCAGATTGATCTGAGCTTTAGTGAACGTGTGCCCAAGAGATTCCAGGTCGGTGAGAAAAACCTAAAGTCTTCCAAACATCTCGTCTACACTTTCTCCTTCCTTCATGGAGAAGCTCTCATAATGTCTAGTCAGAGTGGTAGCTTTCATAAGTTGAACATCTTCTGTTCCCTCATAGTTGGTGCAGAGAGAATCCCAAATATCTTTGGCTGATTTGAGTCTACGCACCTTCTTATACTCATTTCTGGTTAAAGCGCAGGTCAAAGTATATCTGGCCTTGTTGTTGAGTTGAAGTATGTTATAGTCATCTTGGGTCCATTGATCTTCGGGTATTATGATGGGAATGTCTCCATGCATGATGATGTTCCATAGTTGATATTGAGTGGACTTGATGTACATCTCCATGCGAACTTTCCAGTAGGGATAATCATCTCCAAGAAAGGCTGGAGGCCTTGTTAAAGAGGCTCCCTCAAGAATGATCGAACTGGTTGTCGTGACTGGCCATCTGGATCTTTTCCTCTAGACACGGTCAGGTGCTCAACCCCTTAGAGGCTGAGCTCTGATACCAAACTGTAAAGGCAAAAATCACAAGAAAGGGGGTTGATTTATGATTTATAAAATTTTCATAAACTTTTTGCAAATAACTATCATCTATTACAAATTCAAAAACAATGTTTTAGAAAGGACTAACACAGACGATGTTTAATAGAAATGGCAGACGAAACCTTTTTCAAAACAAATAAATCACAACACAAAGTCAATTCAAAATAGTTAAAAGAGAATGAGCAAAGAAAAGAAAACAGAGATTTATACTGGTTCGTCTCACCCCGAGACTACATCCAGTTCTTGGAAAACCACCAAGTTTCCACTAACTTTACCAAGTTACAAGTATTGTTCACTGCCACTTTTGGCGCACCCAAGTAGTTTTTACACTTAGCCTCTCCAAGCTAAAAACCCAAGTATTTTTTCTTACCAAGCCACTTCTGGCTCTTACAACAAATCAGAAGATTCGTTGAAGGTTGGGGCACACAGACTAAAAGTATCGTCTTATAGACGGATATACAAATGATGAACAAAGTCTTTTTCTCTCAGGATACTCAAGGTGTTTTGAGAGCTTTTTACAACTTAAAGAATTTTTCAAGAGAAGAATGAAGGCTTGAAAGAATCCTTGAAAGATTTGAATTAAGTTTGTAACTTCAGCCCTTCAAAAACTTCTGCTATATATAGACTTGCTGAGGAAGTAACCGTTGTCTCTAAACGGCCTTCTTGAATGCGTCTTATCAGCGTCTGAAGGAGGGTGGCCGTTGGAGCATTAAATGCGAGCATTAAATACTTGTCACCAACTAGTCACTTTGAGATGATAAAGCACTTTGTTTATCTTCCTTGAGGGGAACTCCATATCCTTCTATTGCAGTGGTCACATCGCTTGCTCAGACAAGTACTCATTGCTAGCTCTAGCTTGTCTTTTGAGGCGAGGGAAAGTTTTACAACTTTGACTCTTCTTTTTGTTTCCCTTTATGCACTTTGACAGATCCTAGGAAGGATGTTCCATGAACATTCCCTGCAAAATAGATTAAAATGACAATGCATTTACTATGCCTTTAAATGCTTCTTCAAACTCAAGCGTCTGTCTGCGTATCTTACAGATGCAGATACAACACTTTCGTCCGTTGGCATTCTCAGACACAATCTTTTTAGATTAATATTTATTTACATCAAATCAAAATTATTGAGGGTCCTAATTCGTCTTATGACTCAACAATTGGATGGTAACTTCCTCGTAGCCTTTTTTCTGCCTTATTTACAAAAATAGAAATGGAGGTTTTTTATTTTTATTATATGCTAATATGGACTGGATTTGCAATAAAACTAGTCAATACTCAACACTTACTACTTGGTTAACTTCTCAAAACAACACTGCTATTGTGTTTGATTTTGCTTACAATCTTCAAATCAGAGTTTGAACAAAAGTTTTTAAATCATGGTTTAAGAGTTATTAAACAAAAAAAACATACACGCACTAATTTTATTTTAATAATCGTGCAAAGGCTTTGTACTTGATAAGGAAACTTCTACAAACATTCTTCTTTCTGCTTTATCCTTTTAATTTAATATATGTTTTATTATTACTAATAAATTCATTCCATATAAATTAATTAACAAAAGGATATATTCATTTTGTATACCAAAACAAATTAAAAGGAAAAAAACTTTAAATCATATGAAACTACAAATACATAGCAAAATGTATTTGTAGTTTCATATGATTTAAAGTTTTTTTTTTCCTTTTAATCCTCCAATTCAATTTTCTCCTTGCCAGAAAATTTGAGATTTAGGATGGAGCCTTATACAGCCCATGTGAAAAGTAACGAAACAAAATGAAATGAACTTATGCTATCCATACTAAAGGAAAAAAAACTTTAGCGTAACCACCCTATTCGTATCAGTATGAAAACATTTTGATCAATTACCTAATATACCCCTGCTTTAACCTTTTAATTTAATATAAGTTTTATTATTACTAATAAATTCATTTCATATAAATTAATTAACAAAAGGATATATTCATTCTGTATACCAAAAACAAATTAAAAGGAAAAAACATTAAATTGTAGTTTCATATGATTTGAAGTTTTTTTTTCCTTTTAATTTGTTTTGGAATGAAAAATGAATTTATCCTTTTATTAATCATATGAAATGAATTTATTAGTAATAATAAAACATATATTATATTAAAAGGATAAAGCAGGGATATATTTGGAAATTGATCTAAAAGTTTTTCGTACTGATACGAATAGGGTGGTTATGCTAAAGTTTATGTTTGCCTCAAGTATGGACTGCATAAGTTCATTTCATTTTGTTTTGTTTCTTTTCACATGGGTTGTATAAGGCTCCATCCTAAATCTTAGTTTTTCTAGCAAGGAGAAAATTGAATTGGGGGAAGATTGATTTAAAAACTTATGTTCAAACTATGATTTGAAGATTGTAAGTGAAATTAAACACATTAGTAGTGTTGTTTTGAGAAGTTAACTAACTAGTACTGAGTTTTTTGTGTTGAGTGCTGACTGGTTTTATTGTAACTTTAGCCCAGATTATCATATAATAAAAATAAAAAACTCCATCTCCATTTGTGTAAATAACATAGAAAAAAAATGCTACGAGGAAGTTACCATCCAACTCTCCAAGAAAAAAAATCACTAATGAAGCACCTGGAACATTCCTACGTACATACAAGCTAAGACAGCGCATGTCCCATGATGAGTCCATATGTCCAACTAATGTCCAATGGATTTTGAAAAATAATGGATGATAAAGAGAGAGGAGGGAGAGGGAGGGAGGAAATGAAAGGGAAGGGAGTAGAGAGGAAATAAAAGTTAGTATTCTTTTATCAAATGGATTTTACTTTTTATTTAATGTAATCTAATGGATTTTAAAAAATAGTGGATGAATTATTAATCATTCATAAGATTAAATTGATGGACTGGATCCAATCCATTATTATTATTATTATTTGAATAGACGGATTGGATGAATGATGGATTGTTTAGCCCAATGTTTTGAAAATCGGACCAGTCATTGAATCGGTGATAGCACTGGTTCAAGGTTCAATGGTTGAACTGTGGTTGAACTAGTAATAAATAAATAATACTTTTTGAAATTTTAATAATAATAATATATGAACTAAAAATATTGAAAGATAATAATATTTTTTTATACTATAATATTATATTTATGTTTTTAAATATGTTTATATGAAGTTGAACCAATATTATTTTTTTTAATTGTTAAGTTAAATTAATATTTTATTATTGTAAGTTAAATCAATACTCTAGACTAGAACTAAATATATTATGTGCTACATTGCCTATTTAAAGAATGAAAGAAATCTAGCTAACTAAAAATATATTTTAGAATAAATTTTAGAACTATTAATTGTCTAGTATGTTCATTCATTGGTTGTATAGTGTATTCATACATTGGTTGTGTGCCAATTCATATTCAATTCATTAATAGTGCATGACTAAAAGATTGAATCAGATAGTAGTTGCCTTGAAAATCTATAACGTGTTTGGGTTGAATTCATTTTCATCAGGTTATACTATTTAGGATTGTAGAAAGGGTGTAGAGTTAAATAATTGATAGTATTATGCAAAAGCAAATCAGTTGATCATCTAGATTAACATTCATAATTTAAAATAGCATTGATAAACTTTGATTCATTTTCAAAGCTTATTCTCACGTTGGTAGCTAGGCACTACTTTCTCATTGGAAAATTGAGTCCCACATCGATAGGCTAGCCTTGACGGTTCTGCATAGCTGAGTCTCACAATAAAATTGTCACTCCATACAACATAAGTCCCACATCGTGAAAGTTGCAAAGTGAAATGCATTTCTTGTCTGGTTGAGTGGTGACTACACTTATGAGCTGCTAACACTGCAGAAGTCCCACATCAGTGGAGAGCCAAGCCGAAATGCTTTTTGTATGTTATAAAAGCATTAGAATTTTCTATACTGCTTAACGATGCTCCACTGTAACTTACAAGTAGTTAAAATTTAAAAAAAAAATCAATATTTTTAGAAAATCGAATTGACCCGTTGAACCACCGATTTTCATTGATTTGGGTGGTTTTTATCCGGTTTTACCAGTTCAACACTAGTTGTTTGATGGAACGATTTTGTGTACTAATTGGATCGGAGGACTAGCCAGTTCACGGTAGAACCGGCCGGTCCAGTCCGGTTTTAAGAACAATGGTTTTGCCACCCCTAGATTGAATTTTATTTAATGGATCATGGATGGATTGAATTTTGTAAATGAAATTTTAATAGATCAAAATGGTTAATGGATTATTTTTATCCAATCCATTATAACTTGATTCAAAATTTATTCAATCCATCCATTTGCCACCCCTACGCAGAGCATTTCCAGTTTAGTATCTTTTTTTTATAATTTTAAAGTGAGTTTTATTATTAAACATTACTCATTTTTATTTATTACAATTTAAATAACTATTCTCTCCAACCCAACAACTTTAAAAAAATTAATGAGTCCTACAAATAACTTCACATTCTTATATTTTATCAATATTAATTACTATTAACTTTTTTTAATTTCTTTTAAAAGTACATTGTTGGGACCAAAACAAAAACTTAGTTTATACAAGCACCTGGTGCTACACATGTTCTTATTAAGTTACTACTCCGATGTTTGGTTCTTATTTAGCAACCATTCTTATTAGAACATTTCCACTAGAGGTGCTTGTGGGGATAGTTCCTAATAACCATTAATGCTAAATTAGAATAGCCTATTAGAGTAGTTGTTTAATAAGAACTTGTAAGGGCATCTCCAACAGAGGTGCTTATTTGAACTTTACCCATTAAGAATCAATGCTTACTAGAAATTCATTGTTGGAATTCTATTTTATTAAGCACAATTTAGGCACCAGTGCTAATTTTTTATGTGGGCTCATCATTGTACTTTTACTTATCACAACCGGGGTTGTGGCGGGACGGCAAAAAAATAAGTTTAAAAACAAAGGAGTCGCCACCATAGTTTATTAAGGAAAACTTCGGAAAAACCTTTAAAGAAAAATGGTTAATGAAATGCAAAAATATGTGGTTATTTCTGAGACTCGTTTAGGAAACTTTTAAAGTTGCTGGGTTTAAGAGAAGAATTGCTTAATTGTAAAAAATAAAAATAAGTGATGCATGATTGTGGGACTATTTAAGACATATAAAATGAAAGAAAAAAAATATATCAGAATGGAGATGGCCTAAGGCACTGAGAGCATCTTTAATGTAGGTTCTTGTGCAAGTTCTTAAAATTAAGAACTTATTCTTATGAGTTCTCTGTTGGAGAAGAGTGAGTTGTGTTTCAGGCTAAAGAACCGCTTGTAAAAGAAATTGGAGAATTGGGTTCTTAACAATAAAAAAATTGTAGCCCATGGAGATTAGATAAAAGGGAAAATAATAACCATGACCATCACACCTTTAGACGCCTCACCCGTGATTTTTGTCGCACCCCTGTGGATTTTCCACCTCCACCTGCAACAACAAATAAAAAGGGAAAATTACGAAAAAAAAAGAAAAAAAAGAAAGAAAAAAAATACAAAAAGGAGATTCATAGAAAACAAAAAAATGAAGAGAGTTGAATAAGGATGTTGAGAAGAGATATTGAAAGGGAGAGGGTATGGAGGAAAGGGAAGAGAGAAGGGTGTGGGAGAAGAGAAGGTAAATGGGAAATATGGGGAAGGGGGTGACTTGTGAGAGAGAGAAAAGAGAAAGGATGAAAGAAAAAAAAAAAAGAATGGGCATGGCCTAAAATAAATAAATTAAGAACCTACATTTAGTTTTAACATTAGAGTAATATATATTAAAGCTTCTTGAATAACATAGGAAGAAAGGCCCCACAAAAAGTAAAATAAGAACACCCTCTAGCCCTAGAACCCAATTCGACCTGAATTGGGTTCTAGGGTTGGAGATGCTCTAAGTGCTTGTATAAGCACCGACACTAATTTATGTTGTGGATCCTATTGTATTTTTCTACCAAATAAATTATAGGTCCAACATTAGTGTACTTTTACCAAATAGTAATAATAAAAATAGTTGGTGGTAATTAATGTTATGAATTGTAAAAATATATGGTTATTTCTAAGACTCATTCAGTAAAATTCTTAAAGTTACCCGGTTAGAGAGAAGATTTGCTTAAATTATAAAAAATAAAAATAAGTGATGTGTGATTGTGAGACCTATTTAAGATGTATAAAAAAATCTAGAATGGAGATGGCCTAAGGCACTAAGAGCATCTTTAATGCAAGTTCTTATGGAAGTTCTTAAAATTTAGAACTTGTTCTTGCTGAGTTCTTCCATTGAAAAAGAATGACTTGTCTTCTAGGATGGAGAATCAATTTTTGTAGAAGAACCTAAAGAACTAGGTTCTTAAAATAAAAGGGAAAATAACAATTATGACCATTGAACCTTTGAACACCTCACCCATGGTTGCATCACTCGTGGTTGTCATCGCACCACCATGGATTTGCCACCTCCACCTGCAAAATAAATAAAAAGGGAAAATAAAAAAAAAAAATACAGAAAGAAGATTCGGAGAAAAAAGGAAGGGGATTGAGAAGAAAGATTGAAATGGAGAAGGTTTTAGTGAAGAACTGAATATTTATCAAAGTTACAAGCTCAACATTTTCAACAATACAATATAAAAACATATTGAATTGAAGGCATTCTCACTACTTAATACATATACAGTATAAAAACATATTGAATAGAATATGCCATATAAGCTTCAACAAAAGTACCTCAAAGAGTATCCTTTATCCTTTTTATTTTCAGTTTAAGTAAAACACCTTCTTTCTATAATTGTACAAAATAGTAAATTTTAAAGAATAGTCCAATTAAGCAATTACCTCATGAGCTAAAAGAGCAAAATCTTCTAGGTTCTTGCTTGCAAAATTCTACTATATTCTGCCGATTTTCCTTAGAAAAAACCTAGAGCCTGGAGGCATTACAGAAAATTCACATGTTAGCCTAAACAATAAGTATAAGTATATAATACAACTATCTCCAAAATAGGTTGAAAATTAAAGCCTTACAAAAGTCACACCCACAAATAAAAGCAAAGTTATAATGTCAAACACAACCAAAATTCTAAAACCGTGGGAGGAATCATTAAATCACTGACACTAAAAACTTATTCTCCATAGAAACAAGAAAAATGATCAAAAATTAAAAAGATCAGAATGAGAGGAAGTATATACCGTAAGCTTTGATGATTCTGAGAAAGTCTCAGACTCCACCTTTAAATCGAAACCCTAAAGGCCTAAACCACAATAGTCCCAGGTTTTGCAAGTCCAAAAATGGATAGAGAAATCATAAACAGAGACAAAAAATTGTTTAAATGGAAACATAAATCATAAATCAAACATGCAAGTCCAAAAATACCTATTAAGTTGAAAATACAAGACTAAATCTCAACGCAAAATGGTGAACCCAAAGCGCAATGCAAAAGCTACTGCATTACGGTCACGATTTGAGTGAACAATGACAGAGGGATGGTGAATCACCCTCAAGAAAGGCAATAACGACACCGTGAACTTCTTACTACTTAGGGTTTCTATCTTAACTCTTGATACTTTGTGAGTGTGAGTTGGTTTTAGGGTTAAGCTTAAGCATCCAGATGCAGCCTCCAAGTCAGGTAGTTGGTGAATATGGGCTTGGACCGTGTATTGAGGCTTAACTTAAGCAATGAGTAGTGTATGTTATGAAGGGAATTGGGCTTCGTCGAATGGGCCTATCCTAAAAGCTTATGTTTAGCCTAATAGATTCGGGTCGGGTTAGTTATTGATGGGCCATAAAATTAAAACTAAACCCAACCAAATCTACTCATGCTAACCCGTACTTTTTGACCCACCTTACCCGTTGACCCGCCCGAAACAACCCAAATTGGAATTTTTTTTCTAGTTTGCACGATTTTGGGTTATGTCAGGCTACCTTGCTTGCCCCTACAAGTAATGCCTTGATAATTACAAATTGGTTTTTAATTTTTTTATTAACTAATTAATTTCTTTTACCACAAGTTTTCTTAACTTTCCATGCAAGTTAAAAATCAATTAAAACTCATTCTCTCTTAGTGTCCCTCATTCTCCATGACACACACATAGAGTACTTTCCCCTTCTCCTTTTAATTTTTTTCTCACCCGTATCTCACAAATCGAGTAAAGCTAGTCTACTATCATCGTAGCTAATCAAGAAACAAAGTAGAAGCAAGCAACTCAACACTTCTTCTCATCTGTTCAATTGCTAAGGTAAGGGGGAGTGGAGATTTAACTTCATCTATCATTGATCAAAAGGAGTAGGATGAGATTTATCCCCAAATCTCTTTAGTTTGTGTTATTGAAGTAATTTTATTTCCTTATTTTATATTGGTTGGTGTTGCTGCTGTGAGCTTTAATTTTTCTATACTATTTCCATGGTTGGTTTTGATGATGTGATAACTAATCATGATCTGTATGGTTGATTTTAATTTTAATGAGTTCGCAAAGGAGTAAATATTAGTTTTATCAAAATAAGTTGTATTTATTTCTCTTTAATTTAAATGTCATTTAAATTCTTTTTGGATGTAAATACTCGTGCCATGTTTGCTTTCTCCTTCCTGTCCACTTTGTATTTTTATGCTCTCACTAAGTCTTTGTGACTTACCCCATTTTTTTCTTTTTCCCTCAGATTCACAGGTGATTGAGTAGCAGACTTCCTGGGATTTGCTGATCTCCCCAGGAATTTTGTTCATCTTTTGGTAGGCCTCCATTGCATATGATGGAGAGTATATTTTGGTAACTCCAATATAATGCAGCTATAGGAATAGGGGCAAAAAAAATAGATATAGAGGAAATCCCTTTATTTTGAGTTGTAGATGATACTGATATATAGACATGTTGATGTAATTATGATGTTTTTGAGAACTACAATGATTATAAGTTATATTATTATTACTAGTTGATGTATTTGGATATATATCCATGTCAAGGGCATGTGTTGTGATGTGTGACCTTGATATCTGATGTTGGATATGAATATATGTATATATGATTTCACAGATGGTTCTATATTTTTTGGTTTGTCCTATTTTTAGGGGAGACTCTACCAAATTTTTGGTAGCTCCCTTTATTTTTTTTATGTCTTAGTGTTCTGGCTAGCCAAGCTAAAGAACACGTAGCCTGTGTGTCAGTCATGATCCTAGGATGGGTCGTGACAGAGCATGTGAATATTAATTGAAAAAATTATTGCTTGATGACTCAACATGTGTAAATTGTGGAATGCTTGAAGGATGTTGATCTTTTTACTCTGTGGGCTGAGGAGACTCTAATGGAAGACAACTTGGTTTTAGACATCCTTTTCCTGGCATATTATGACTCGTTTTGTACCTGTAGTGGTGAAATGTGGAAGAAGTTTGGCTCTCTTTACAAGGTACAATGATATACTTCTGCTGGGACTTGACTTGTGATATTTTCTTGAGTCAAATCCTAGCTTAAAATCTTCTTTTGATCCAGGGGATCTTAGCTGGTGACTATAACTTGGGAAAGCTAGCAATTACTACAGAAACACAACAGTTGTGTTATCTTGCTAAAGTTCATCTGCTGCTTATTTTAATAGAAACCCGGAACCTATAGAATGTTCTTCAAATGGTTCATGATGAAGTACCTTACAGGTTAGCCTAGTATTTATTTATATCATGATCAGTACTTCAAAGTTATGAAGAAAACATGTTGTTAAACAGTTTGGTTAAACCATGAACTGTGAATTACAAGGCCATAATCTGAAACCTCATCTTTGATGCAATGACTGGCTGAATGCTGAACTAAATGTGGTCTGCCAGGCTTATAAATTTCACTTTGTTATAGAAAATATCTTGTGGTCTAAGGTAATCATGAGATAGATGTTCTATTATTTGAGGCTTGCCTTCCTTAAATATGTCGTTTCATTCATAACCAAGTAGAATTTCAATCTTCAACTAGATAAGAAATTGCATACTTTGTCGTATTATGTTCTTCAGTGAAATCTATCAGTCTCTCACCTTGAAGGCTCTTGTTTTGTTGCTTCTAATTTTTGGGATATTCAGAATAGAAAAGTTATATGCTATACTTCATTGTTAGAGTTCATTGATTTTGCCACTAATTCAATATGTCCATTTTGATTATTGTTGATTTTTTTTGTTTGTCAGCTTTTGTATATGGAACATTTCCATTTAGTTGGTTTCATGTAGTGATATTCCTTGTCTGGAGCTGTGGGTTTTGAGTCAAATTCTTCATTCCTAGTGCAATGTAATACATATGATCTTTTTATTATATTAGTTATATAGTGTGGCATAAATTGACTGTCTGTGTTTTACTACTGATTTTTTAAATTAACAACTTTTGTTGAATGTTGCAAAATCTGTTTGGAATTTGGATTTCCCAGGAAAGGTGTGTCTACTTTTTCCATGACTGATGTCGAAGAGATGGATGCACTAGTTTCTACATTCAATTCTTTTGAAATGCATGAAGTTGGTCCTCTAGTTCTGGCATGGGTTGTATTTCTTTATCTACTCTTGACACTTCTGGAAAAAGATGAAAACAACGAGCTAATGGTATGTGGTTAGGTTTTATGTGAATTTTTTGTTTACTACTTATCTTGTGTGTGTATTACAAAGTTGACCCTTTTACTTTTGTCTGCATCCAAGAAAATGATCACATTAGTTATGTTCATCAAGCCTTTGAGGCTGGATCCTTGCATTATTGTCTTGAAATTCTTGGATGTGACATTTTGAAGGATTACGATGTACGTCATTCGAACTTGGTTAGCATAACTTGTTATAGTGGATTAGTTTTTGTTAAACCTTGACCGATTCCTTTCTTTTCTATTATGAATCATTCGGCTTACTACTATACTAAATTGTGTTTATAAAAAGCAAACTAAGTGTGATATATTCTAATATTTATATTCATACTATATTGGTAGTATAGTGTATAACTGTATATATTGTTAATTTTGTATATTCTTCTGTATAAATTATACTATAAAACGGATAAAAAAAATTATACTATAAATGATTTCCCCCCTTCCATTCAGGGCCCGGTGTCTGGATATCGTGGTGTTTTGAGGACATTCATATCTGCATTTGTTGCATCTTATGAAATCAATCTTCAGGTATGGTTGTAAAATCTTTAGTTAGTTTTTAGGAGATTACTTACGTCTTTCTCATTTCTTCTGCTTCAACAAATGTACAGCCTGAGGACAGTAACCCCACTTTGATACTGGATACTCTTTGCAAGATTTACCGTAGAGAGGTTTGGATGTATAATCATTCTCCTTCATTTCACTCATTACTTCATTATCATGATATATGCCAGTGATCATTTATCAATTCAAGAACTGCTCCTTAACTTTCAGGAATAATTATGTATTTAGTTTTGGGATAAGGAAAGTTTCATTTTCTTTTATCTCTTTTCCTCCCAAAATATCTAAAAGTATATATTTTCAACAATGATAATCAAATAAATGATGGTGTTTCAGTTTCCAGTCTTCAAATGTTGTTTAGTTGGCAATTATAAATGTTGCGTGTGCTTTACACTCCTTATAAATTTTACTGTAATTTGAAGTTACTTGGAGTGGGATTTATTCGTGCTGACAAATTCTTCTTTATTTTTATTCTAGTATTCACCATCTGGAATGTTTGTGTTACTCCTACGTTTGGCCCAAGAGATGTATTTGAATAGCAAGGATGAAGTTGTTTTTACTCTTGACCTGCTTAGTAGATTGGTGTCTTTTTACACTGTAAGTTGGTTAAGTTTAATTGACCATTTATTTTCAATTTACTGTTTTGTAAGGATACAGCCACTGCATGGTAATTGTTGCAAATCCAATATCATATTTCTTATGGGTGGCATCATGAGATGAGATTTAAAGGTTTTGAGTAGTATTTTTAACTATAAGATCTGCTTATTAATAGTTATGGCAGTAACCTCTGTCTACCTAAGTACCTAAGAAATTTGGTCATTGATTCTCTTACTATGTGCAGGGTATTTGCTTTGCTGTGATGGACATCAGCAACTCTCTGCAATTTCATGATGCTGGCGCTGCACTACTCTATGTGAATACCTTTTGTTCTTTGGTTGTTCATTAAATATATGAGGTGTTTTTATCATATGCTCCACATCCATATCTCTGATATGTTATTACTCACTATGATATTGTTATTTTTCACATGCTTAAGTCCATATTCTCTGATATACTTTTATGTTTTGAAGCATGAGATATGTTGAACTCAGGGGGAGTACTTCATTTCACATATTTAAACCATGTCAACACTTTCTGGCATTGCATAATCATTCCATTACACATATATCTCTGATACCTGTATATGATTATGTCTTTGCTCTCATCAAAATTTAACATTGTTTGTCATCATCAAAAAGGGGGAGATTGTTAGAGTCTAAGACTTTGGATGATGTCCAACCCTTCAAACTTCGATTTTGATGATAACAAATGAGATTAAATTTTGAAGTACCTAATTATTAATATTTGAGTATTACAGGTACTACACCGTCCAATGCCTTCATGGTATTGTATTTCTTAAACTCAAACTATATATCACTATGTGCTAATCGCGTCCAATAAGTTATTGGAACTTGTTTTCTTAAGTATAAATGCAGCGTCCAATACGCTGTTATAAAAAGCAAACTAAGTGTGATATATTCTAATATTTATATTCATACTATATTGGTAGTATAGTGTATAACTGTATATATTCTAAATTTTGTATGTTCTTCTGTATAAATTAATTATACTATAAAACGGATCAAAAAAATTATACTATAAATGATCTCCCCCCTTCCATTCAGGGCCCGGTATCTGGATATCGCGACATTTTGAGGACATTCATATATGCATTTGTTGCATCTTATGAAATCAACCTTCAGGTATGGTTGTAAAATCTGAAGTTAGTTTTTAGGAGATTACTTACGTCTTTCTCATTTGTTCTGCTTCAACAAATGTACAGCCTGAGGACAGTAACCCCACTTTGATACTGGATATTCTTTGCAAGATTTACCGTAGAGAGGTTTGGATGTATAATCATTCTCCTTCATTTCACTCATTACTTCATTATCATGATAAATGCCAGTGATCATTTATCAATTCAAGAACTGCTCCTTAACTTTCAGGAATCATTATGTATTTAGTTTTGGGATAAGGAAAGTTTTGTTGATGGTCCAATTCGGTCTCTTTTTTGCAACCTAGAGAGTGAGTTCCCTTTCAGGACAATAGAAATTGTACGACTCCTGTCATCCCTTTGTGAAGGAACTTGGCATGCAGCGTGTGTGTAAGTAAATAAATAATTCATGTTTTTTCTGGTATCTCATATTGGAACAACAGTACCATTGGTCCCTCCTCTCAAAGCGGAAGGAACAATTTTGTTTCTTGAGTCCTTGGTAGCCTTTCTTATGGATGCATTTTTCCAACAGGTATAACTTTCTAAATAGGTCTATTGGTATATCATCCTTGTTCGGGATTAATAGTGATTTGCAGGTAGTTGATCTCTCTCGGATAGTTGAGGCACGCCAGGCAGTGCGAGTTCCTGGGGTTGAAGGTTTCTTTATTCCCGCTGGAACTCGTGGGCGTGTCATGAGAGTTGTTGGAGAGAATACTGCCCTTGTACGATGGGAGGTGAATTATGCTAATACTGTTACTAACTTGCTATGCTTTAATTTACATTTCTAAGTGCTTCCTGTACCTTGATCTATAATAATATTTTTTCTTCACAACTGATTTTTGGTGGTGTGGAAATAAATGAGTTATTTTTGTAAAAATGTTATTGCTTGTTCTAGTGTTTCTTTTCTGTCACCTCTTTGCATTGGACTAGGATGGGTATAACCAATAACCTGAAAATTCTCTCAATCATATCAAGTGAGGCCCGTTCCAAAAGTTCCTAATAGAAATTATCTGTAAATTCTTTGGTAATTGGTTTTCAATTTGAAATATGATTCTTCAGTGTTTGTTATAATATATGAAATACTTTATCATCTCTTAGATTATCCTTTAAGATTAGTTTCCCTGTTTCCTCTTTATGCCTTAGGATTAGCTACCATATTTCTTTATTTTATCATGATTTGTTTCCATAATTAGCTAGGATTATGATTTCCTCCTTATGCCTTAGGATTAGCTACCGTATTTCTTTATTTTATCATGATTTGTTTCCATAATTAGCTAGGATTATGATTAGTATAAATAAGGGTTAGTACAATAGTACTATAGGTTTTATGAATATATCAAACAGATCAATACATGTAATACATCTTGGTTAATATCAATTCAGCATTTCATTTTCTTTTATCTCTTTTCCTCCCAAAATATCTAAAAGTATATATTTTCAACAATGATAATCAAATAAATGATGGTGTTTCAGTTTCCAGTCTTCAAATGTTGTTTAGTTGGCAATTATAAATGTTGCTTGTGCTTTACACTCCTTATAAATTTTACTGTAATTTGAAGTTACTTGGAGTGGGATTTATTCGTGCTGACAAATTCTTCTGTAGTTTTATTCTAGTATTCACCATCTGGAATGTTTGTGTTACTCCTACGTTTGGCCCAAGAGATGTATTTGAATAGCAAGGATGAAGTTGTTTTTACTCTTGACCTGCTTAGTAGATTGGTGTCTTTTTACACTGTAAGTTGGTTAAGTTTAATTGACCATTTATTTTCAATTTGCTGTTTTGTAAGGATACAACCACTGCATGGTAATTGTTGCAAATCCAATATCATATTTCTTATGGGTGGCATCATGAGATGAGATTTAAAGGTTTTGAGTAGTATTTTTAACTATAAGATCTGCTTATTAATAGTTATGGCAGTAACCTTTGTCTACCTAAGTACCTAAGAAATTTGGTCATTGATTCTCTTACTATGTGCAGGGTATTTGCATTGCTGTGATGGACATCAGCAACTCTCTGCAATTTCATGATGCTGGCGCTGCACTACTCTATGTGAATACCTTTTGTTCTTTGGTTGTTCATTAAATATATGAGGTGTTTTTATCATATGCTCCACATCCATATCTCTGATATGTTATTACTCACTATGATATTGTTATTTTTAACATGCTTAAGTCCATATTCTCTGATATGCTTTTATGTTTTGAAGCATGAGATATGTTGAACTCAGGGGGAGTACTTCATTTCACATATTTAAACCATGTTAACACTTTCTGGCATTGCATAATCATTCCATTACACATATATCTCTGATACCTGTATATGACTATGTCTTTGCTCTCATCAAAATTTAACATTGTTTGTCATCATCAAAAAGGGGGAGATTGTTAGAGTCTAAGACTTTGGATGATGTCCAACCCTTCAAACTTCGATTTTGATGATAACAAATGAGATTAAATTTTGAAGTACCTAATTATTAATTTTTGAGTATTACAGGCACTACACCGTCCAATGCCTTCATGGTATTGTATTTCTTAAACTCAAACTATATATCACTATGTGCTAATCGCGTCCAATAAGTTATTGGAACTTGTTTTCTTAAGTATAAATGCAGCGTCAAATACGCTGTTATAAAAAGCAAACTAAGTGTGATATATTCTAATATTTACATTCATACTATATTGGTAGTATAGTGTATAACTGTATATATTCTAAATTTTGTATGTTCTTCTGTATAAATTAATTATACTATAAAACGGATAAAAAAAATTATACTATAAATGATCTCCCCCCTTCCATTCAGGGCCCGGTATCTGGATATCGCGACATTTTGAGGACATTCATATCTGCATTTGTTGCATCTTATGAAATCAACCTTCAGGTATGGTTGTAAAATCTGTAGTTAGTTTTTAGGAGATTACTTACGTCTTTCTCATTTGTTCTGCTTCAACAAATGTACAGCCTGAGGACAGTAACCCCACTTTGATACTGGATATTCTTAGCAAGATTTACCGTAGAGAGGTTTGGATGTATAATCATTCTCCTTCATTTCACTCATTACTTCATTATCATGATAAATGCCAGTGATCATTTATCAATTCAAGAACTGCTCCTTAACTTTCAGGAATCATTATGTATTTAGTTTTGGGATAAGGAAAGTTTTATTGATGGTCCAATTCGGTCTCTTTTTTGCAACCTAGAGAGTGAGTTCCCTTTCAGGACAATAGAAATTGTACGACTCCTGTCATCCCTTTGTGAAGGAACTTGACATGCAGCGTGTGTGTAAGTAAATAAATAATTCATGTTTTTTCTGGTATCTCATATTGGAACAACAGTACCATTGGTCCCTCCTCTCAAAGCGGAAGGAACAATTTTGTTTCTTGAGTCCTTGGTAGCCTTTCTTATGGATGCATTTTTCCAACAGGTATAACTTTCTAAATAGGTCTATTGGTATATCATCCTTGTTCGGGATTAATAGTGATTTACAGGTAGTTGATCTCTCTCAGATAGTTGAGGCACGCCAGGCAGTGCGAGTTCCTGGGGTTGAAGGTTTCTTTATTCCCGCTGGAACTCGTGGGCGTGTCATGAGAGTTGTTGGAGAGAATACTGCCCTTGTACGATGGGAGGTGAATTATGCTAATACTGTTACTAACTTGCTATGCTTTAATTTACATTTCTAAGTGCTTCCTGTACCTTGATCTATAATAATATTTTTTCTTCACAACTGATTTTTGGTGGTGTGGAAATAAATGAGTTATTTTTGTAAAAATGTTATTGCTTGTTCTAGTATTTCTTTTCTGTCACCTCTTTGCATTGGACTAGGATGGGTATAACCAATAACCTGAAAATTCTCTCAATCATATCAAGTGAGGCCCGTTCCAAAAGTTCCTAATAGAAATTATCTGTAAATTCTTTGGTAATTGGTTTTCAATTTGAAATATGATTCTTCAGTGTTTCTTATAATATATGAAATACTTTACCATCTCTTAGATTATCCTTTAAGATTAGTTTCCCTGTTTCCTCTTTATGCCTTAGGATTAGCTACAATATTTCTTTATTTTATCATGATTTGTTTCCATAATTAGCTAGGATTATGATTTCCTCCTTATGCCTTAGGATTAGCTACCGTATTTCTTTATTTTATCATGATTTGTTTCCATAATTAGCTAGGATTACGATTAGTATAAATAACGGTTAGTACAATAGTACTATAGGTTTTATGAATATATCAAACAGATCAATACATTGTAATACATCTTGGTTAATATCAATTCAGCATTTCATTTTCTTTTATCTCTTTTCCTCCCAAAATATCTAAAAGTATATATTTTCAACAATGATAATCAAATAAATGATGGTGTTTCAGTTTCCAGTCTTCAAATGTTGTTTAGTTGGCAATTATAAATGTTGCTTGTGCTTTAAACTCCTTATAAATTTTACTGTAATTTGAAGTTACTTGGAGTGGGATTTATTCGTGCTGACAAATTCTTCTGTAGTTTTATTCTAGTATTCACCATCTGGAATGTTTGTGTTACTCCTACGTTTGGCCCAAGAGATGTATTTGAATAGCAAGGATGAAGTTGTTTTTACTCTTGACCTGCTTAGTAGATTGGTGTCTTTTACACTGTAAGTTGGTTAAGTTTAATTGACCATTTATTTTCAATTTGCTGTTTTGTAAGGATACAGCCACTGCATGGTAATTGTTGCAAATCCAATATCATATTTCTTATGGGTGGCATCATGAGATGAGATTTAAAGGTTTTGAGTAGTATTTTTAACTATAAGATCTGCTTATTAATAGTTATGGCAGTAACCTTTGTCTACCTAAGTACCTAAGAAATTTGGTCATTGATTCTCTTACTATGTGCAGGGTATTTGCTTTGCTGTGATGGACATCAGCAACTCTCTGCAATTTCATGATGCTGGCACTGCACTACTCTATGTGAATACCTTTTGTTCTTTGGTTGTTCATTAAATATATGAGGTGTTTTTATCATATGCTCCACATCCATATCTCTGATATGTTATTACTCACTATGATATTGTTATTTTTAACATGCTTAAGTCCATATTCTCTTATATACTTTTATGTTTTGAAGCATGAGATATGTTGAACTCAGGGGGAGTACTTCATTTCACATATTTAAACCATGTCAACACTTTCTGGCATTGCATAATCATTCCATTACACATATATCTCTTATACCTGTATATGATTATGTCTTTGCTCTCATCAAAATTTAACATTGTTTGTCATCATCAAAAAGGGGGAGATTGTTAGAGTCTAAGACTTTGGATGATGTCCAACCCTTCAAACTTCGATATTGATGATAACAAATGAGATTAAATTTTGAAGTACCTAATTATTAATTTTTGAGTATTACAGGTACTACACCGTCCAATGCCTTCATGGTATTGTATTTCTTAAACTCAAACTATATATCACTATGTGCTAATCGCGTCCAATAAGTTATTGGAACTTGTTTTCTTAAGTATAAATGCAGCGTCCAATACGCTGTTATAAAAAGCAAACTAAGTGTGATATATTCTAATATTTATATTCATACTATATTGGTAGTATAGTGTATAACTGTATATATTCTAAATTTTGTATGTTCTTCTGTATAAATTAATTATACTATAAAACGGATAAAAAAAATTATACTATAAATGATCTCCCCCCTTCCATTCAGGGCCCGGTATCTGGATATCGCGACATTTTGAGGACATTCATATCTGCATTTGTTGCATCTTATGAAATCAACCTTCAGGTATGGTTGTAAAATCTGTAGTTAGTTTTTAGGAGATTACTTACGTCTTTCTCATTTGTTCTGCTTCAACAAATGTACAGCCTGAGGACAGTAACCCCACTTTGATACTGGATATTCTTTGCAAGATTTACCGTAGAGAGGTTTGGATGTATAATCATTCTCCTTCATTTCACTCATTACTTCATTATCATGATAAATGCCAGTGATCATTTATCAATTCGAGAACTGCTCCTTAACTTTCAGGAATCATTATGTATTCAGTTTTGGGATAAGGAAAGTTTTATTGATGGTCCAATTCGGTCTCTTTTTTGCAACCTAGAGAGTGAGTTCCCTTTCAGGACAATAGAAATTGTACGACTCCTGTCATCCCTTTGTGAAGGAACTTGGCATGCAGCGTGTGTGTAAGTAAATAAATAATTCATGTTTTTTCTGGTATCTCATATTGGAACAACAATACCATTGGTCCCTCCTCTCAAAGCGAAAGGAACAATTTTGTTTCTTGAGTCCTTGGTAGCCTTTCTTATGGATGCATTTTTCCAACAGGTATAACTTTCTAAATAGGTCTATTGGTATATCATCCTTGTTCGGGATTAATAGTGATTTACATGTAGTTGATCTCTCTCGAATAGTTGAGGCACGCCAGGCAGTGCGAGTTCCTGGGGTTGAAGGTTTCTTTATTCCCGCTGGAACTCGTGGGCGTGTCATGAGAGTTGTTGGAGAGAATACTGCCCTTGTACGATGGGAGGTGAATTATGCTAATACTGTTACTAACTTGCTATGCTTTAATTTACATTTCTAAGTGCTTCCTGTACCTTGATCTATAATAATATTTTTTCTTCACAACTGATTTTTGGTGGTGTGGAAATAAATGAGTTATTTTTGTAAAATTGTTATTGCTTGTTCTAGTATTTCTTTTCTGTCACCTCTTTGCATTGGACTAGGATGGGTATAACCAATAACCTGAAAATTCTCTCAATCATATCAAGTGAGGCCCGTTCCAAAAGTTCCTAATAGAAATTATCTGTAAATTCTTTGGTAATTGGTTTTCAATTTGAAATATGATTCTTCAGTGTTTGTTATAATATATGAAATACTTTATCATCTCTTAGATTATCCTTTAAGATTAGTTTCCCTGTTTCCTCTTTATGCCTTAGGATTAGCTACCATATTTCTTTATTTTATCATGATTTGTTTCCATAATTAGCTAGGATTATGATTTCCTCCTTATGCCTTAGGATTAGCTACCGTATTTCTTTATTTTATCATGATTTGTTTCCATAATTAGCTAGGATTATGATTAGTATAAATAAGGGTTAGTACAATAGTACTATAGGTTTTATGAATATATCAAATAGATCAATACATTGTAATACATCTTGGTTAATATCAATTCAGCATTTCATTTTCTTTTATCGCTTTTCCTCCCAAAATATCTAAAAGTATATATTTTCAACAATGATAATCAAATAAATGATGGTGTTTCAGTTTCCAGTCTTCAAATGTTGTTTAGTTGGCAATTATAAATGTTGCTTGTGCTTTACACTCCTTATAAATTTTACTGTAATTTGAAGTTACTTGGAGTGGGATTTATTCGTGTTGACAAATTCTTCTTTATTTTTATTCTAGTATTCACCATCTGGAATGTTTGTGTTACTCCTACGTTTGACCCAAGAGATGTATTTGAATAGCAAGGATGAAGTTGTTTTTACTCTTGACCTGCTTAGTAGATTGGTGTCTTTTTTACACTGTAAGTTGGTTAAGTTTCATTGACCATTTATTTTCAATTTGCTGTTTTGTAAGGATACAGCCACTGCATGGTAATTGTTGCAAATCCAATATCATATTTCTTATGGGTGGCATCATGAGACGAGATTTAAAGGTTTTGAGTAGTAGTTTTAACTATAAGATCTGCTTATTAATAGTTGTGGCAGTAACCTCTGTCTACCTAAGTACCTAAGAAATTTGGTCATTGATTCTCTTACTATGTGCTGGGTATTTGCTTTGCTGTGATGGACATCAGCAACTCTCTGCAATTTCATGATGCTGGCGCTGCACTACTCTATGTGAATACCTTTTGTTCTTTGGTTGTTCATTAAATATATGAGGTGTTTTTATCATATGCTCCACATCCATATCTCTGATATGTTATTACTCACTATGATATTGTTATTTTTAACATGCTTAAGTCCATATTCTCTTATATACTTTTATGTTTTGAAGCATGAGATATGTTGAACTCAGGGGGAGTACTTCATTTCACATATTTAAACCATGTCAACACTTTCTGGCATTGCATAATCATTCCATTACACATATATCTCTGATACCTGTATATGATTATGTCTTTGCTCTCATCAAAATTTAACATTGTTTGTCATCATCAAAAAGGGGGAGATTGTTAGAGTCTAAGACTTTGGATGATGTCCAACCCTTCAAACTTCGATTTTGATGATAACAAATGAGATTAAATTTTGAAGCACCTAATTATTAATTTTTGAGTATTACAGGTACTACACCGTCCAATGCCTTCATGGTATTGTATTTCTTAAACTCAAACTATATATCACTATGTGCTAATCGCGTCCAATAAGTCATTGGAACTTGTTTTCTTAAGTATAAATGCAGCGTCCAATACGCTGTTATAAAAAGCAAACTAAGTGTTATATATTCTAATATTTATATTCATACTATATTGGTAGTATAGTGTATAACTGTATATATTCTAAATTTTGTATGTTCTTCTGTATAAATTAATTATACTATAAAACGGATAAAAAAAATTATACTATAAATGATCTCCCCCCTTCCATTCAGGGCCCGGTATCTGGATATCGCGACATTTTAAGGACATTCATATCTGCATTTGTTGCATCTTATGAAATCAACCTTCAGGTATGGTTGTAAAATTTGTAGTTAGTTTTTAGGAGATTACTTACGTCTTTCTCATTTGTTCTGCTTCAACAAATGTACAGCCTGAGGACAGTAACCCCACTTTGATACTGGATATTCTTTGCAAGATTTACCGTAGAGAGGTTTGGATGTATAATCATTCTCCTTCATTTCACTCATTACTTCATTATCGTGATAAATGCCAGTGATCATTTATCAATTCAAGAACTGCTCCTTAACTTTCAGGAATCATTATGTATTCAGTTTTGGGATAAGGAAAGTTTTATTAATGGTCCAATTCGGTCTCTTTTTTGCAACCTAGAGAGTGAGTTCCCTTTCAGGACAATAGAAATTGTACGACTCCTGTCATCCCTTTGTGAAGGAACTTGGCATGCAGCGTGTGTGTAAGTAAATAAATAATTCATGTTTTTTCTGTTTTCTCATATTGGAACAACAGTACCATTGGTCCCTCCTCTCAAAGCGAAAGGAACAATTTTGTTTCTTGAGTCCTTGGTAGCCTTTCTTATGGATGCATTTTTCCAACAGGTATAACTTTCTAAATAGGTCTATTGGTATATCATCCTTGTTCGGGATTAATAGTGATTTACAGGTAGTTGATCTCTCTCAGATAGTTGAGGCACGCCAGGCAGTGCGAGTTCCTGGGGTTGAAGGTTTCTTTATTCCCGCTGGAACTCGTGGGCGTGTCATGAGAGTTGTTGGAGAGAATACTGCCCTTGTACGATGGGAGGTGAATTATGCTAATACTGTTACTAACTTGCTATGCTTTAATTTACATTTCTAAGTGCTTCCTGTACCTTGATCTATAATAATATTTTTTCTTCACAACTGATTTTTGGTGGTGTGGAAATAAATGAGTTATTTTTGTAAAAATGTTACTGCTTGTTCTAGTATTTCTTTTCTGTCACCTCTTTGCATTGGACTAGGATGGGTATAACCAATAACCTGAAAATTCTCTCAATCATATCAAGTGAGGCCCGTTCCAAAAGTTCCTAATAGAAATTATCTGTAAATTCTTTGGTAATTGGTTTTCAATTTGAAATATGATTCTTCAGTGTTTGTTATAATATATGAAATACTTTATCATCTCTTAGATTATCCTTTAAGATTAGTTTCCCTGTTTCCTCTTTATGCCTTAGGATTAGCTACCATATTTCTTTATTTTATCATGATTTGTTTCCATAATTAGCTAGGATTATGATTTCCTCCTTATGCCTTAGGATTAGCTACCGTATTTCTTTATTTTATCATGATTTGTTTCCATAATTAGCTAGGATTATGATTAGTATAAATAAGGGTTAGTATAATAGTACTATAGGTTTTATGAATATATCAAACAGATCAATACATTGTAATACATCTTGGTTAATATCAATTCAGCATTTCATTTTCTTTTATCTCTTTTCCTCCCAAAATATCTAAAAGTATATATTTTCAACAATGATAATCAAATAAATGATGGTGTTTCAGTTTCCAGTCTTCAAATGTTGTTTAGTTGGCAATTATAAATGTTGCGTGTGCTTTACACTCCTTATAAATTTTACTGTAATTTGAAGTTACTTGGAGTGGGATTTATTCGTGTTGACAAATTCTTCTTTATTTTTATTCTAGTATTCACCATCTGGAATGTTTGTGTTACTCCTACGTTTGGCCCAAGAGATGTATTTGAATAGCAAGGATGAAGTTGTTTTTACTCTTGACCTGCTTAGTAGATTGGTGTCTTTTTTACACTGTAAGTTGGTTAAGTTTAATTGACCATTTATTTTCAATTTGCTGTTTTGTAAGGATACAGCCACTGCATGGTAATTGTTGCAAATCCAATATCATATTTCTTATGGGTGGCATCATGAGATGAGATTTAAAGGTTTTGAGTAGTATTTTTAACTATAAGATCTGCTTATTAATAGTTGTGGCAGTAACCTCTGTCTACCTAAGTACCTAAGAAATTTGGTCATTGATTCTCTTACTATGTGCAGGGTATTTGCTTTGCTGTGATGGACATCAGCAACTCTCTGCAATTTCATGATGCTGGCACTGCACTACTCTATGTGAATACCTTTTGTTCTTTGGTTGTTCATTAAATATATGAGGTGTTTTTATCATATGCTCCACATCCATATCTCTTATATGTTATTACTCACTATGATATTGTTATTTTTAACATGCTTAAGTCCATATTCTCTGATATACTTTTATGTTTTGAAGCATGAGATATGTTGAACTCAGGGGGAGTACTTCATTTCACATATTTAAACCATGTCAACACTTTCTGGCATTGCATAATCATTCCATTACACATATATCTCTGATACCTGTATATGATTATGTCTTTGCTCTCATCAAAATTTAACATTGTTTGTCATCATCAAAAGGGGGGAGATTGTTAGAGTCTAAGACTTTGGATGATGTCCAACCCTTCAAACTTCGATTTTGATGATAACAAATTAGACTAAATTTTGAAGTACCTAATTATTAATTTTTGAGTATTACAGGCACTACACCGTCCAATGCCTTCATGGTATTGTATTTCTTAAACTCAAACTATATATCACTATATGCTAATCGCGTCCAATAAGTTATTGGAACTTGTTTTCTTAAGTATAAATCCAGTGTCCAATACGCTATTTTAAAACAAGCATCCAATGCTTTGTGAAAACCAGTGTGCAAACACTGCGTGCATTTGGAAAGCGTTCAATCACTTATAAAACTCACACAAACCTTTTCTATCAAAGAGTTATATAATGCGTCCATTTTGTTAGGAAGTACACTTATGCTTTTCGATGATGATCTTATTTCGAATGATCTGTTATTTGCTCTCTTATCATACATGACATTTCATTTGAATATTCAAAAAAGTGTACCATAGTAGACAGAAAAGCTTATCTCTGCAAAACCGTACAAGTAGTGGAGGCGTTGAATTTACTGATGTCCCCTCTCTCTCTTCACCCCGAGCTGACACATGGTAACAGTCATATGATTGTGAGAGAACGGTTTTTGGCAAAGGCTCAGATCCCACAATGGATACCTTCGCTCAGAGGTCTATATATAGAGGATCAAGCTCATGAAGAAAACAATGAAGCATTCACGAATTTTCAAAGAGCTGAAACTTTGCCAAAATACTTGGACAACCAACACTTGTGCGAAAAAAGTATTCTCTTAGCTTTGCTAAGTTATTCTGTGTATTCTGTTTTACATTGTAATATCCTCTCTGTGAGAGTTGATTTGATATTTGTAATCAAACTATTTGTTTGGAAAGTCAGGAGTGGCTTAGTGACAAAAAATACTTGGGTGTTGTTTTAATCTCAGGGGGAGATTAAAGGTGTGCCAAAAGTGGCCTAGAGAATACTTGTAGCCAGAAGTGGCAGGGTAGAGAATACTTGTTTATAATCAAAGTTTTGATTAGTGGAACCCTTCAAAAAGTTATTTTTGAAGGAGAACTGGACTTAGCTCAGGTTGAGTGAACCAGTACAAGCCAAGTATTTTTACTCTATTGCTTTTAGCTTACCAATTATCTCTTATGTTATTTCTTTGCATTAGACGCACAAGTTTCCTTTATAAACTTATTTGTGAAAAGACTTTGTTTCTCGCTTGGACGATAACTTGAAAATACAGTTTCATTGAACTGTTATTTTGAACTACTAGACAATAGTTGTAACTCTGCATCTTACAAGTTCCTTGTAAAATCTGAGTTAAGATATCTCCATCTTTGCGAAAAGATTTCAAATGTTATCTAACAAACTATTCAACCCCCACTTCTAGTGTGTTCTCTGCATTTCATTACCCACTCAGGAAACTTGTGAGCAATCCTCATTCTCACAAAGGTAGTCCTTAAGACTTGAGTAGCTCCATCAGATGCTTCAAACTTAGACAAAACCACACCAGCATCCCTCATCAGTTGTGTGAACAACATGCAGTAAGGGATAGGGTTCTTCTGCTTCTTTGATGACAAACGATCTTTGAACGCTTGCTCCAGATGATAGAAGATCAGATAAGGAAGATTGATCTTTTCTCCCACCATGATGAGGTAGATGTAGAATTTGTCCCTTTCACCGACATGGTCCCTCGAACTGATCCTTGGGAGCACAATGTTGAACAATACATTGTGTAAGAGTCTGCAGATGTGGATCATGTTGGCGGACCTTAGGAAACTCTTCAACGCCGTAACACATTTCTTTGGATTTTTGTCTGTGGGTCGAACTCCATCATAGAGAAACTTGTCCACAGTCTCTTGAGTGATCGTCTTCTTCCACTCCTTGTGAAACACCAATCCTTTTTCAGCACACCCAATAGCCTTAGCTATGGTTGAAGGGCTGATTTCCACCTCCATTTGACCAAGGGTGCCTCGGATGCACTGGTCATCTTCCATCTTTGCAGTACCCCAGAACAGGGCATAAGGACCATGGTACCAGAGACTATGTTCCCAAAAAAATTAGTCCACCTAACTCTGATGAACATGTCCTTCACAACAAATCCTTCCTTTGCCAACTCGTCCATACTTGCCCATTTTCCAGAGATGAACAGTTCTTCTGGAAATATCGAGATGGCCTCATCTTGGTTGCGGATGAGAGGAGTAGCAAAGGTTGAGACTTGCTTCCTTGGTGCCATTTCGATCACAAAGATTGATTCTTGTTGAGAAAAAGAGAGAAAGTTTGGAACTTTGAAGTTTCAGAAACACTTAAGAGAAAAGAGAATTCAAAATATCAAAGAAACTTTCTTTTTGTGTTGCTTTATCCTTTTATACCAGATGAGAGAGGAGAGAGAATAAACACATTAAAAAGGGTGATTTAAGTGCATTAAAATACTTTTTGAAAACTATCTCGTCATGGCAAAAAGGGTGGCACACGTTTTGAGAGAAAGCGAAAAGACTTATAACAGTTGTGATCGTGGGGCACCATCGTCTATGCACTTGAACACACATTAGTCCAAACAAATTAATGAGAAATGGTAAGATGAAGGATATCATCTAATGAATGCAAACATTAATCCAAAAGCATGTGCATGTGCAAATGATCCCTAATACAGACGAAATGTTCTTCAGACAAAGGTTTTGTAAAGATATCAGCCCATTGATGATCTGTATCCACAAATTGAATATGAAAAACACCTTTTTGTACATAATCACGAATGAAATGATATCTTATTTCAATATGCTTTTCCTTAGAATGTTGTATGGGATTCTTAGATAGGTTGAACGTACTAGTATACAATATTTTAAAACTACAGTAATCTTCCAGCTGATATTTTACCCATAACAGTTGTGAGCAACAACTGGCAGCAGACACATATTCAGCTTCTATAGTTGATAGTGCAATTGAGTTCTGCTTCTTGCTTGCCCATGATATGAGACAAGGTCCTATGAAGTGGCATCCACCTCTTGTGCTTTTCCTTTCAACTCTGTCTCCTGCATAGTCTGCATCGCAGTAGCCTACTAACCTAAAATCTGGATTTTTCTTATAGAACAAACTAAGGTTAGTGGTGCCAACTAGATAGCGTAAGATCCTCTTGACAACTTTGAGATGTGACTCTCTGGGATCAGACTGAAATCTAGTGCACAAGCAGAGGCTATGCATAATATCAGGTCTACTAGCTGTAAGATAAAGAAGTGAGCCAATAATACCTCTGTAGATCGTTTAATCTATTGGTTTACCTTATTCGTCTTTGCTTAAGGGACTGGAAGCATGCATTGGAGTTTTCATAGGCTTAGCATCTTCCATCTTAAACTTCTTTAGAAGTTCCCTTGTATATTTCTGCTGATTAATGTATATTCCTTTGCTGTCTTGCTTGATCTGAAGTCCTAAGAAGAACTTAAGTTCTCCCATCATGCTCATCTCAAACTCACTTTTCATCATATCAGAAAAATCCTTGCACAGAGATTCATTAGTAGCTCCAAAAATAATATCATCGACATAGATTTGAACTATAATGAAATTTTTGCCAACTTCTCTTCTAAAAAGAGTAGTATCTACTTTGCCTCTCATAAACCAATTTTCTAAAAGGAAAGAGCTCAGTCTGTCATACCAAGAACGAGGTGCCTGCTTCAGACCATATAGAGCCTTTTTGAGTTTAAAAACATGATCTGTAAGAGTGGGATCTTCAAAACCAGGAGGTTGTTTAACATTAACTTCTAGTTCAATAAAGCCATTTAAAAATGCACTCTTAACATCCATTTGAAAAAGTTTAATTTTTTTATGAGCAACAAATGCAAGCATGATTCTTATAGCTTCTAATCTAGCTACAGGAGCAAAGGTTTCAGTGAAATTTATACCTTCTTGTTGGTTATAACCATGAGCTACTAACCTAGCTTTGTTTCTTACCACTTTCCCTTGTTCATCCAGCTTGTTTCTGAAAACCCATCTTGTTCTAATGATGCTCTTATTCTTTGGCTTTGGAACTAGGGTCCAGACGTCATTTCTGGTGAACTGATTTAGTTTTTCTTCCATGGCTAAGATCCAATCATCGTCTGTCAAAGCTTCATCTATCGTCTTAGGCTCTATTTCTGAGACGAAGGCATAAGATGCTTGATCTCTGAAGGATGATATGGTCTTTACGCCTTCCGTCTGACTTCCTATGATCTGATCTTTTGGATGATAGGTCACGAACTTCCAATCTCTTGTCTGTGGTTCTGAGTCAGACGGTCCTTTACTCTGAGGTAGAATCTCTTTAGATGGTTAAGTTTCGTCTGACTTCGGTGTTACAGATGGACCTATCTGCATATCTGCAAAATCATCCTCAAGATCTGATAGTCTTTTATCAAGCGTTAGTCCATCATTGAACTTAACATGTATAGATTCTTCTACAAGTAAGGTTATGGTGTTAAACACTCTGTATGCCTTAGAAGTATCAGAATATCTGAGAAAGACACCTTTATCCACCTTAGAGTCTAATTTTCCTAATTGATCTTTGGTGTTAAGGATTAAGGATATAACACTCACATCCAAAAGGATGAAAGTAAGCAATGTTGGGTCTTCTTCCTCTCCATAGTTCATAAGAAGTCTTATCAAGCATAGGTCTGATCAATACTCTGTTTTGGACATAACAAGCAGTGTTCATAGCCTCTGCCCAGAAATGCTTAGGAAGAGAGTTTTCACAGAGCATGGTCCTAGCCATCTCTTGCAGAGTTTGATTTTTCCTTTCAACTACCCCATTTTGTTGATGTGTTCTCAGTGAAGAGAGGTTATGGAAAATCCCATTCTTTTGGCAAAAAGATTTAAACTCAGCATTTTCAAACTCAATCCCATGGTCACTTATGATGCTAGAGATGCAAAATCCCTTTTCATTTTGAATTCTTTTACAAAATATCTCAAAGACCTTGAAAGACTCATGTTTATGGCCTAGCAAGTATACCCATGTATATCTAGTGTAGTCATCTAGAATAACTAAGCCATATTTCTTTCCGCCCAGACTTACTGTTCTTGTTGGTCCAAAAAGATTCATATGCAAGAGTTGTAATGGTCTAGAAGTGGAAACAATGTTTTTAGATTTAAAAGAGGTTGTAATCTGTTTCCCTTTCTGGCATGCTTCACAGAGAATATGAGTTTTCCAAGAAATCTCAGGTAGTCTTCTTACTAAACCTTTTTTTCGAAATTTTTGAAATATGTTTCAGATTCACATGCCTAAGTTTTTTTGTGCCAAATCCATCTTTCATCTTCTCTGGACAGTAGACATGTTACCTTCTGCTTGCTAAGATCAATTAGATCAATCTCATATAGATTGTTGTGTCATCTAGCAGAGAAGACAAACTTACCATTGTCTGTTTTGACTACACATTTGTCCTTGTTGAAGGAGATGATATAACCATTGTCATACAATTGACTTATGCTCAGTAGGTTATACTTCAGACCTTCAACATACAGGACGTTGTCTATGGAGGTTAGGGAAGACATACCAACTTTAGCTACACCAGTAATGCGTCATTTCCCTATGCCTCCAAAGGCAATTGCTCCGCCTTCAATCGGCTTTAGGTCTAGGAACGTAGACCTTTCTCCCGTCATGTGTCGTGAGCAGCCACTGTCCAGGTACTAGCTCAAACCCTGGCTTTTTCCTACCAAGGATATCTAAAATAGGAATAATTTGAGACTTTGGTACCCAAATCTTTTTTGGTCCAGCAATATTACTGCTCTTAGACATATGTTTCTTCTTATGAATGCATCTAAACTTGGAGTGTCCAGACTTTCCACAGAAGTCACATTTGTCTGGATCAGACTGAGTAGAAGCAGATGCATCCTTTTCGAAGCCTAAGCCAGATTTATCATGGGGATGTTGGTGATATTTTAAAAGCATTGTGAGAGTGTTAAAGCTATCTAGAAACTTCCCAAAATACCTAGTCAGACAGGCAACTTCCTTCCTTAGTTTTTCAACTATGGATGGATCATCTGTCTTACCAGATGTACTGGCTTGACTCAGACTCTCTTCAAAAGTCTTGACTTTTTCTTCAAGATCTGCATTTGACTTTCTGAGCAATTCAATTTCACAAATAGATTGTTTAAATTTTTTGCATTGCTGAGAAATCATATGACAATTCTGAAGAAGAATGTCATAGGACATCTCTTCTTCATCGTCTGATGAAGAACCAGATAAGCTATCAGATTCAGATTCAGAGCAGGAATTTACCTCTTCTTTTGCGTCTATATCGACCATTAGACAGATGTTAGCCTACTCGTCGTCTGAGTTGCTGCTTTGCTCAGTATCTAAGTCATCCCATATGGCCATCAGACTCTTCTTCTTTTTCTTGCCACTGTAGGACTTTTTCATTCTTAACCTTAGACACTCAGACTTCATGTGTCCAGGTGAGCTATCAGATTCAGATTCAGAGCAGGAATTTACCTCTTCTTTTGCGTCTATATCGACCATTAGACAGATATTAGCCTACTTGTCGTCTGAGTTGCTGCTTTACTCAGTATCTAAGTCATCCCATATGGCCATCAGACTCTTCTTCTTTTTCTTGCCACTGTAGGACTTTTTCATTCTTAACCTTAGACACTCAGACTTCATGTGTCCAGGTTTTCTGCACTCAAAACATATGATCTCTTGACTATCCTCCTTTTCCTTTTTCTTGAATTTGGAATCCTTCTTTCTAGAGGATTGTCTGAACTTGTTTTTCTTTTTCAGTGTCTGTTTGAACTTCCTAGACATGAGAGCCACCTCATCGTCTGTTGATTCGGTCGAGCTATCGTCTGAGGCTTCAGACGCTGTAGCTTGAACCTTCAGGGCCTTCTGAGTGCTTTTCTTCTCTTCCTTCTTAGTGTTGGTCTCGCCAACTATAAGGGCAGCAGAATCTTTGGTTGGCAGACGGTCTTTATTCTATAAATGCACTTCATTCACTCTTAGAACTCCCAGCAATTCATTCCAAGACAAGGTTCTCATATTCCTTGCCTCTTGGATAGCTGTGGTCTTGGGTTCCCACCCCTTGAGCATATTGTCTAGGATCTTCATATTGATCTGAGCTTTAGTGAACGTGTGCCCAAGAGATTCCAGGTCGGTGAGAAGAACCTGAAGTCTTCCAAATATATCGTCTACACTTTCTCCTTCCTTCATGGAGGAGCTCTCATAATGTCTGGTCAAAATGGTAGCTTTCCTAAGTTGAACATCTTATGTTCCCTCATAGTTGGTGCAGAGAGAATCCCAAATATCTTTGGCTGATTTGAGTCTACGCACCTTCTTATACTCGTTTCTGGTTAAAGCACAGGTCAGAGTATATCTGGCCTTGTTGTTGAGTTGAAGTATGTTATAGTCATCTTGGGTCCATTGATCTTTGGGTCTTATGATGGGAATCTCTCCATGCATGATGATATTCCATAGCTGATACTGAGTGGACTTGATGTACATCTCCATGCGATCTTTCCAGTAGGGATAATCATCTCCAAGAAAGGTTAGAGGCCTTATTAGAGAGGCTCCTTCAAGAAAGAACTGGTTATCGTGACTGGCCATCTGGATCTTTTCCTCTAGACATGATTAGGTGCTCAACCCCTTAGAGGTTGAGCTCTGATACCAAACTGTAAAGGCAAAAATCACAAGAAGGGTGGTTGATTTGTGATTTATAAAATTTTTGTAAACTTTTCGCAAATAACTATCGTCTATTACAGATTCAAAAATAGCATTTTAGAAAGGACTAACACAGACGATGTTTAATAGAAATTACAGACGAAACCTTTTTCAAAACAAATAAATCACAACACAAAGTCAGTTCAAAACAGTTAAAAGAGAAAGAGCAAAGAAAAGAAAACAGAGATTTATATTGGTTCGTCTCACCCCGGGACTACGTCCAGTTCTTGGCAAACCATCAAGTTTCCACTAACTTTACCAAGTTACAAGTATTGTTCACTGCCACTTCTAGCTCACCCAGTAGTTTTTACACTTAGCCTCTCCAAGCTAAAAACCCAAGTATTTTTTCTTACCAAGCCACTTCTGGATCTTACAACAAATCAGAAGACTCGTTGAAGGTTGGGGCACACAAACTAAAAGTATTGTCTTACAAACGGATATACAAATGAAGAACAAAGTCTTTTTCTCTCTGGATACTCAAGGTGTTTTGAGAGCTTTTTACAACTTAAAGAATTTTTCAAGAGAAGAATGAAGGCTTGAAAGAATACTTGAAAGATTTGAATTAAGTTTGTAACTTCAGCCCTTCAAAAACTTCTGCTATATATAGACTTGCTGAGGAAGTAGCCGTTGTCTCTAAACGGCCTTCTTGCATGCGTCTGATCAACGTCTGAAGGAGGGTGGCCGTTAGAGCATTAAATTCGAGCATTAAATGCTTGTCACCAACTAGTCACTTTGAGTTGATAAAACACTCTGCTTATCTCCTTGAGGGGCACTCCATATCCTTCTGTTGCAGTGGTCACATTGCTTGCTCAGACAAGTACTCATTGCTAGTTGTAGCGCATCTTTTGAGGCAAGGGAAACACTACTACAAAAAAGACTTTTTAGATCGGTTGTACGATCGATGTCTATGCAAGCGATATAGAAAGTGTGACTTTTTAGATCGAACAAGAACTGATCTAAAAAGTTACTTTTTAGATCAGCTGACTTTTATAACCAGTCTAAAAATTATAGTTTTTAGACTAGTTATGACTTATAACCGATCTAAAAATTATACTTTTTAGATCGGTTATGATTATAACCGATCTAAAAACTATACTTTTTAGATCGGTTATAATTATAACCGATCTAAGAAGTTATTTTTTAAAATATATATATATATATATATATATATATATATATATATATATATATATATATATACAATACTTTGGTTTATTTTCGTCCCAATAATACACACAACAGCTACATACACAACACACATTTAACATTAAAACTATATACAAAGTTAATTATTGTTATGAAGCACAATTCCTAATAAAATTTATACAAAGAAGGCATACTAAACTATTAAAAAAAAAGAATATAGAAACTAGTTAGTCATTACATGATCACGGAATATCTACTCAATCAAGGGTCCTGGTCTTGAGATGAAAAGCATTCGAACTAAAAATGGAGTTACCTGCCAAAATTAAGCCAAAGTGGGAGAAATCACAACATTACAACACTAAATAAAAGAAAACATAACAACTTGCCAAAGAAAGGCAAATAGAATAATGTTGGAAGAATATAATATGCAGATCTCTGAGGTTTACCAAATTATGTAGACCAGCTTTTTAATAGAAGTGATCCAAAAATATATGTAAAGAGCCAGAAGTGTTATTGACACATATTGCTATAAGGAGGCAAAAACATAGAAAGAATGATGCCAAAAGAGATTATACTAACATGATTTGCTTTCAAAGTATTTAGAAAGTTTCCTAGGCTCTTCACTATCCCCTGCCACTGCCAGTGAGCAATCAAAGTGCGCTGGGCTGCGGTGTTTGCAACTGAACGTGATGATCCCTTAACAAGGCTTGCTCTGGATGTTCTCAGTTCCTATCTCATCGCATACCAACCAATAGTGATGTTTTAAATGAATGAATTTCTATGGAAATTTATAAATTGGAAAAAAAAGTTGATCATTTTTAAGCATACATTATAGACCAATTTGTAGAATCCTACTACAGATTAATGAATAAAATGTCATACCTAGATGCATAATCCGAGCAAGGGAGAAATTTATTTCTTCAAATTATCACGAATCATTCCATATATCTTTTCCACATATGTTGGTTGGTTTTTGAAAAGCAGAGTTGGGTACTTGGCTTCAACTTGTCTTAATGTATCTACTCCTCTGCTTGTGCTACCATTGATTAGGGAAAGATTGATTCTAGCTGGAGTTCCACGGAAACTCTGGGGAAAAAAGGGATCTTGCTTATCTGAAGAATAAAATATTTTCATTGGGAATTAATTTGTTCACATCAGAAGCTATGCTTACTTGAGTCATTCTCCCAAACAGGGTTGCTGATGAAGAACGATGGCATTGCGGAGCCATTCCAACAGCACCACTAGCCTTGAGCATGTGCTGGAGTAATAAGAGAAGTGTAGAGGCATTGGATAACCAATAAGCCAAGACATCATTGTTATCCTGGGTTTGAAATCCAAATGGAAATATATCAGCAACTTGAAAGTATTACACTAAGAAAGAGGTGTAAGAAAAAGAGAGTACTAGCATATGGATGTTGCGTTTTTCACACCTCAATTGCATGGCCAATAGTTTGGATGATACGTTCAAAAACACCAGTACGCTCAACTTCAAATGATTGCCAATGCAAGAGGCATTTGTATTTGATACAGGCAGTAATTGGTCTGTTCCCAGCAAAGCCTAGATGTTGTGCAATACATCTAATGAGTAACTCTTGATTCTCCTGTTGTTTCTCATTTCCTGATTAGACTATTAGGTGACCAAGAAAAAGTCAAATCCATATAGACATACCCAAACCAATAACTATTAATTTAAAATAGATTTAGTTACTAGAGTTGTCTTTGCTTCCAGTACAATATGACCACTTTTAGTTCTCTATCAACATAGACAAAAAAAACTCCATTAAACCAATGTCAAGCTTTATATTGTTTTCATAGATATAATATTCATTATTAAGGATTACCTGGATAATTGATCTTAAAAGTCCTGAAAGGAACTTATTAGGTGCCATGGACACAACTTGTTGATGTAGAACCTGATTCTCCAATTCTAAATTAGTGATCTTCTCGTCTAGCCTAATCATAGAATCATGAGATTTCAGTCAACCTTCTCAGTGAATTGAGAGCAGGCATGATATGATGATATTTTGAATTAGTTACAAATTATTCTGAGATATCAGGAGAAGATAAAGAAAGATAAATTTTTAACAGCTAGTCAGTGATATTATCACACATTTCAAGAGAAAGAAAGTCTCAATAACAAGGAATTTGGCAAGTGATAGTGAATGTACAAGATTTGTACTAGTGACCTCTAGGTTACAAGTAACAACCTTAACATTGTGCCAAGGCTCTCCCTTGCAAGACATCATTGATTATCACGGGAAAACAATTACATCAGGGCTTACTGTTCATTATTTATATTACCTAGACTACATAATTATATAGCTTCTAGATCAACATCAACAGAAATTAAGCCAAAAAAGAGCAATGTCAAAACAATGCTATAAATTTATAAAATAGATGGAGCCAAATTTAAATTTTATCTTTCAAATGGTAATTAACCTTTTTGTTCAATTTTATTTGACAGTAAATTCACATTGTCATATCCATACTATATATGAAAGAAATTATACCCATAAATAAATTATAGCCACTCATTGAGAAAGGATGGTAGAAAGTACCTTAATGCTTCACTCCATATATAAAGTTGCTGATAAGAGTACCAATGAACAAGATGTCTTCTTCTTTATATATTTAATTCAAAACATAATGTCAGCTAACATTTTTTTCCTTTTTTGAATAGGACTTAGAATTCCATCATCAAATTCTGATGGAATTTTCTATGCAATTGGAATGGTTTTTGGTGTGGTCGTTGGTGAATCTATCTCATAGGCATAAATGAATTGAAAAATTATGATATATACTTTTTGTGTATGGATTTTTAATGTTTTTCATTATGCCAATATTTCTTGCCCGAGATCATAATCAGTATGTGATGTTGTTGCGGGGGTATAGTATTCTATTTATATGACACTAAAGATTAAAAACCTGGAGGCAAAATTTACAAACTTAAAAGAGAAAACATTTGAAACTCTCACTACATTGTTTCAAGCCTATCAAAGCAAGCAAAATGAAATGAAAAATCAGAAAAATAATAAAAAGAATTTCTAACGAATTGATAATTAAATTTCCACTTTTCGTTAATTCATTGTATACCTTCTCTTTTGATAAGGTCTCTACAGTTTCCCTCTCCACACGAACTTGAAGGTAGTTCACATCAAGTTCAATAATCATGGTCTCGTCTTGTTGTGAGGATTCTCCTTTCTTCAAATCTAGAAGCTTATCATCATCCTATGGAGAGCAAAGGCTCCTATTTGTACATAGCTGGAATTGAAGTGAAGTCACAGCATTAATCTAAACCAGAACCAGTCAAATTTCAAAGGTACCTGAAAATTAGTTTGCTCAGATGTGCCAACCAAAGACCAAATGCAGATCTGTAATTTGTTGAAATTAATGCAATGAGTTCCCAAATTACGAACCAGTGACGATCCAGTGACGAACTAGGAATACGGTGGCGGTGATAACTCAGACTTGTAGATACGGTGGTGCGCGGTGGTAACTGAGCCAACTATGACAGAGGCGATTATGGGGCTGAGGCACGCGGCTCTGACAACTATAGGGCTGAAGCACGCAATGCTGTGTTTGGTGGCGACACTGCGTTTCATTTTGTGCAGTCGCAGTAGTGAGGTGAACGGTGGCTGGCACAGCGAGGGGGACGGTGGTCCAATACTACCGTGAGGAGCGCTGTTTTGGGGTTTTGATGCTCTAGGGTTTGGGAACAAAAACTCAACAAAGCGAGAGCGAAGAGAGGAGCGTGTTTTGGTGTTTACGAGAGGGTTTTTAGATCAGTTCTACTTTTAACTGATCTAAAAATAACATTTTAAATCAATTACAAAGTGAAGTGACTTTTTAGATCGGTTCAACTTTAACTGATTTAAAAGTCTTTTTAAGATCAGTTCTCTTATACCCGATCTAAAAACTTTTCTTTTAATTACAAAAATGCCACCATGTTTTTTTTTAAATTGGTGCTCATATAACTGATCTAAAAAGCTATTATAAAATGCATTTTTTGCACTACTGAAAGTTTTACAACTTTGACTCTTCTTTTTGTTTCCCTTTATGCACTTCGACAGATCCTAGGAAGAATGTTCAACGAACATTCCCTACAAAATATATTATAATGACAGTGGCCTTTAAATGCTTCTTCAAACTCAAGCGTCTGTCTGCGTATCTTACAGACGCAGATACAACACTTTCGTCCGTTGGCATTTTCAGACGCAATCTTTTTAGCTTAATATTTATTTGCATCAAATCAAAATTATTGAGGGTCCTGATTCGTTTTATGACTCAACAATTGGATGGTAACCTCGTACTTTGACTCTTCTTTTTGTTTCCCTTTATGCACTTCGACAGATCCTAGGAAGGATGTTCAATGAACATTCCCTACAAAATATATTATAATGATAGTGGCCTTTAAATGCTTCTTTAAACTCAAGCGTTTGTATGCGTATCTTACAGATGCAAATACAACACTTTTGTCCATTGGCATTTTCAGACGCAATCTTTTTAGCTTAATCATATGATTTAAAGTTTTTTTTTCCTTTTAATCCTCCAATTCAATTTTCTCCTTGCCAGAAAATTTGAGATTTAGGATAGAGCCTTATACAGCCCATGTGAAAAGTAACGAAACAAAATGAAATGAACTTATGTAGTCCATACTAAAGGCAAAAAAAAACTTTAGCATAACCACCCTATTCGTATCAGTACGAAAACATTTTGATCAATTACCAAATATACCCCTACTTTATCCTTTTAATTTAATATAAGTTTTATTATTACTAATAAATTCATTTCATATAAATTAATTAACAAAAGGATATATTCATTTTGTATACCAAAACAAATAAAAAGGAAAAAAAACTTTAAATTGTAGTTTCATATGATTTGAAGTTTTTTTTTTCCTTTTAATTTGTTTTGGTATGCAAAATGAATATATCCTTTTATTAATCATATGAAATGAATTTATTAGTAATAATAAAACATATATTATATTAAAAGGATAAAGCAAGGATATATTTGGAAATTGATCTAAATATTTTCGTACTGATACGAATAGGGTGGTTATGCTAAAGTTTATGTTTGCCTTAAGTGTGGACTGCATAAGTTCATTTCATTTTGTTTTGTTTCTTTTCACATGGCCTGTATAAGGCTCCATCCTAAATCTTATTTTTTCTAGCAAGGAGAAAATTGAATTGGAGGAAGATCGATTTAAAAACTTTTGTTCAAACTATGATTTGAAGATTGTAAGTGAAATTAAACACATTAGTAGTGTTGTTTTGAGAAGTTAACTAACTAGTACTGAGTTTTTCATGTTGAGTGTTGACTGGTTTTATTGCAACTTTAGTCCAGATTATCATATAATAACAATAAAAAAAACTCCATCTCCATTTCTGTAAATAACGTAGAAAAAAAAATGCTACGAGGAAGTTACCATCCAACTCTCCAAGAAAAAAAATCACTAATGAAGCACCTGGAACATTCCTACGTACATACAAGCTAAGACAGCGCATGTCCCATGATGAGTCTATATGTCCAACTAATGTCCAATGGATTTTGAAAAATAATGGATGAGAAAGAGAGAGGAGGGAGAGGGAGGGAGGAAATGAAAGGGAAGGGAGAAGAGAAAGAGGAAATAAAAGTTAGTATTTTTTTTATCCAATGGATTTTACTTATTTAATGTAATCTAATGGATTTTAAAAATAGTGGATGAATTATTAATCATTCATAAGATTAAATTGATGGACTGCATCCAATCCATTATTATTATTTTTTGAATAGATGGATTGGATGAATGATGGATTGTTTTGTCCAATGTTTTGAAAATCGGATCGGTCATTGAACCGGTGATAGCACTGGTTCAAGGTTCAATGGTTGAACCGTGGTTGAACTGGTAATAAATAAATAATATTTTTTAAAATTTTAATAATAATAATAATAATAATAATAATAATAATAATAATATATGAATTAAAAATATTGAAAGATAATAATATTTTTTCGTACTATAATATTATATTTATGTTTTTAAATATGTCTATATGAAGTTGAACCAATATTAATTTTTTTAATTGTTAAGTTAAATCAATATTTTATTATTAAAGTTAAATCAATACTCTAGACATAGAACTAAAATTTATGCATATAAAAATATATTATGTGCTACGTTGCCTATTTAAAGAATGAAAGAAATCTAGCTAACTAAAAATATATTTTAGAATAAATTTTAGAACTATTTATTGTCTAGTATGTATTCGTTGGTTGTATAGAGTATTCATACATTGGTTGTGTGCCAATTCATATTCAATTCATTAATAGTGCATGACTAAAAGATTGAATCAGATAGTAGTTGCCTTTCTTGAAAATCAATAACGTGTTTGGATTGAATTCATTTTCATCAGGTTATACTATTTAGGATTGTAGAAAGGGTGTAGAGTTAAATAATTGATAGTATTTAGGCATGGCAAAAAAACCCGTACCCGCGGGTACCCGACCAGACCCGTCCCGACTTTGATGGGGAATACCCGCTCTAATCGGGCACGGGTATGGGTACGGGTAATACCCGACTTTTCTAACCGGGTACGGGGACGAGATGGGTATGTATCTATACCCGTACCCGTACCCGTCCCCGAAATAATAACTACTACTATTATTTTAGCCTATTCATTTTATGTATATTATGAAAATGGCACCATCCTTTTTAACCTTATTTTTTATTCTTGGCTTGCCTTAACCGAATAATTGTACAATTTTCTTAAAACGGAAAAAGAAAAATAGTTTTATTTGTTTTGTGACTATTCCTGAATTGGTTTTCATACATATTCTGATACTTGTGGACGGGTACGGGGATGGGACGGGTATACCCGACCCCGAACGGGGACGGGGATGGGCAAAAAAAATTATCCCCGTCGGGGATCGGGGACGGGGACAGGTACGTGTGTGGGGAGCGGGGACGGGGACGGGGAACCACATACCCGTCCCCGCCCCGCCCCGTTGCCATGCCTAATAGTATTGCCCAAAAGCAAATCAGTTGATCATCTAGATTATCATTCATAATTTAAAATAGCACTGATAAACTTTGATTCATTTTCAAAGCTTATTCTCACGTTAGTAGCTAGGCACTACTTTCTCATTGGAAAGTTGAGTCCCACATTAATAGTTTGGCCTTGATGGTTCTGCATTGCTGAGTCTCACAATAAAATTGTCACTCCATACAACATAAGTCCCACATCGTGAAAGTTGCAAAGTGAAATGCATTTCTTGTCTTATAAAAGCAACTGGTTGAGTGGTGACTACACTTAAGAGCTGCTAACACCGCAGAAGTCCCACATCAGTGGAGAACCAAACCGAAATGCTTTTTGTATGTTATAGAAGCATTAGAATTTTTCTATACCGCTTAATGATGCTCCGCGGTAACTTACAAGTAGTTAAAATTTAAAAAAAAAAATCAATATTTTTAGCAAACCGGATTGACCCGTTGAACCACCGGTTTCATCAATTTGGGCGATTTTTATCCGGTTTTACCGGTTCAACACTGGTTGCTTGATGGAATGGTTTCATGTACTAATTGGACCAGAGGACTAGTCGGTTCACAATAGAACTGGCTGGTCCGATTTTAAGAACAACGGTTTTGCCACCCCTAGATTGAATTTTATTTAATGGATCATGGATGGATTGAATTTTGTAAATGAAATTTTAATGGATCAAAATGGTTAATCTGACTCAAAATTTATCCAATCCATCCAATTGTCACCACTACACAGAGCATTTCTAGTTTAGTATCTTTTTTTTATACTTTTAAAGTGAGTTTTATTATTAAACATTACTCATTTTTATTTATTACAATTTAAATAACTATTCTCTCCAGCCCAACAACTTTAAAAAAAAACTAATGAGTCCTACAAATAACTTCATATTCTTACATTTTATCAATATTAGTTACTATTGACATTTTTTTAATTTCTTATAAAAGTACATTGTTGGGACCACAACAAAAAATTAGTAGTAGCATTTATACAAGCATTTGGTGCTACACATGTTCTTATTAAGTTACTACTCTGATGTTTGGTTCTTATTTAGCAACCATTCTTATTAGAGCATCTCCACTAGAGGTGCTTGTGGAGATAGTTCTTAATAACCATTAATGCTAAATTAGAATAGCCTATTAGAGTAGTTGTTTAATAAGAACTTGTAAGGGCATCTCCAACAGAGGTGCTTATTCGACTTTTACCCATTAAGAATCAGTGCTTACTAGAAATTCATTTTTGGAATTCTATTTTATTAAGCACAATTTAGGCACCAGTGCTAAATTTTTATGTGGGCTCATCAATGTACTTTTACCTGTCACAACCGAGGTCGTGGTGGGACGGCGAAAAAATAAGTTTAAAAATAGAGGAGTCACCACCATAGTTTATTAAGGTAAACTACGGAAAAACCTTTAAAGAAAAATGGTCTCAATACGTAGGAGCTCTGAATTCTCCATTTCACCTAGTTTCAATACCATTTTTCTTTAAAGGTTTTTCCATAGTTTTCCTTAATAAACTATGGTGGCGACTCCTCTATTTTTAAACTTATTTTTTCGCCATCCTGCCACGACTCTGGTTGCCACATTACCAAATAATAAAAAAAAAATAGTTAGTAGTAAATAATGTTAATGAAATGCAAAAATATGTGGTTATTTCTGAGACTCATTTAGGAAAACTTTTAAAGTTGCTGGGTTTAAGAGAAGAATTGCTTAATTGTAAAAAATAAAAATAAGTGATGCATGATTGTGGGACCATTTAAGACATATAAAATAAAAAAAATGTTAGAATGGAGATGGCCTAAGGCACTGAGAGCATCTTTAACATAGGTTCTTGTGCAAGTTCTTAAAATTAAGAACTTATTCAAGTGAGTTCTCTATTGGAGAAGAGTGAGTTGTGTTTCAGGCTAGAGAACCACTTGTAAAAGAAACTGGAGAATTGGGTTCTTAACAATAAAAAAAATTGTAGCCCATAGACAAATAGATAAAAGGGGAAATAACAACAACGACCATCACACCTTTAGACGCCTCACCCGTGATTTTGATCGCACCCTTGTGGATTTGCCACCTCCACCTACAACAACAAATAAAAAGGGAAATTACAAGAAAAATAAAAGAAAGAAAAAATACAAAAAGGAGATTCATAGAAAAAAAAAAAAGGAAGAGAGTTGAATAAGGATGTTGAGAAGAGATATTGAAAAGGAGAGGGTATAGAAGAAAGGGAAGAGAGAAAGGTGTGGGAGAAGAGAAGGCAAATGGGAAATATGGGGAAGGGGCTGACTTGTGAGAGAGAGAAAAGAGAAAGGATGAACGAAACAAAAAAGAATGGGCATGGCCTAAAAAAATGAATTAAGAACCTACATTTAGTTTTGACATTAGAGTAATATATAGTAAAGCTTCTTAAATAACATGCGAAGAAAGGCCCAACAAAAAGTAAAATAAGAACACCTTCTAGCCCTAGAACCCTATTTGACCTGAATTGGGTTCTAGGGTTGGAGAAGCTCTAAGTGCTTGTATAAGCACCGACACTAATTTATGCTGTGGGTCCTATTGTATTTTTCTACCAAATAAATTATAGGTCCAACATTAGTGTACTTTTACCAAATAGTAATAATAAAAATAGTTGGTGGTAATTAATATTATGAATTGTAAAAATATATGGTTATTTCTAAGACTCATTCAATAAAATTCTTAAAGTTACTGGGTCAGAGAGAAGATTTGCTTAAATTATAAAAAATAAGAATAAAAAATCTAGAATGGAGATGGCCTAAGGCACTAGGAGCATCTTTAATGCAAGTTCTTATGGAAGTTCTTAAAATTTAGAACTTGTTCTTGCTGAGTTCTTCCATTGAAAAACAATGACTTGCCTTCTAGGATGGAGAATCAGTTTTTGTAGAAGAACCTAAAGAACTAGGTTCTTAAAATAAAAGGGAAAATAACAATTATGACTGTTGCACCTTTGAACACCTCACCCATGGTTGCATCACTCGTGGTTGTCATTGTACCACCATGGATTTGCCACCTCCACCTACAAAACAAATAAAAAGGGAAAATAAAAAAAAATACAGAAAGAAGATTCGGAGAAAAAAGGAAGGGAATTGAGAAGAAAGATTGAAATGGAGAAGGTTTTAGTGAAGAACTGAATATTTATCAAAGTTACAAGCTCAACATTTTCAACAATACAATATAAAAACATATTGAATTGGAGGCATTCTAACTACTTAATACATATACAATATAAAAACATATTGAATAGAATATGCCATATAAGCTTCAACAAAAGTACATCAAAGAGTATCCTTTTTATTTCAGTTTAAGTAAAACACCTTCTTTCTATAATTGTACAAAATAGTAAATTTTAAATAATAGTCCAATTAGGTAATTACCTCATTAGCTAAGAGAGCAAAATCTTCTAGGTTCTTGCTTGCAAATTTCTACTATATCCCGCCGATTTTCCTTAGAAAAAACCTAGAGCCTGGAGGCATTACAGAAAATTCACATGTTAGCCTAAACAATAAGTATAAGTATATCATACAACTATCTCCAAAATAGGTTAAAGTGTTGAACATTAAAGCCTTACAAAAGTCACACCCACTAATAAAAGCAAAGTTACAATGTCAAACACAACCAAATTTCTAAAACCGTGGGAGGAATCATTAAATCATTGACATTAAAAACTTATTCTCCATAGAAACAAAAAAAATGATCCAAAATTAAAAAGATCAGAATGAGAGAAAGTATATACCGTAAGCTTTAACAATTCTTAGAAAGTCTCAGACTCCACCTTTGAATCCAAACCCTCAAGGCCTAAACCACAATAGTCCCAAGTTTTGCAAGTCCAAAAATGGATAGAGAAATCATAAACAGAGACAAAAAATGGTTTAAATGGAAACATAAATCATAAATCGAACATGCAAATCAAAAAATACCTACTAAGTTGTAAATAAAAGACCAAATCTTAACGTAAAACGGTGAACCCAAAGCGCAATGCAAAAGCTACTGCATTACAGTCACGATTTGAGTGAACAATGATAAAGGGATGGTGAATCACCCTCAAGAAAGGCAACAACGGCACCGCAAACTTCTTACTACTTAGGGCTTCTATCTTAACTTTTGATACTTTGTGAGTGTGAGTTGGTTTTAGGGTTAAGCTTCAACATCCAAATGTAGCCTCCAGGTCAGCTAGTTGGTGAATATGGGCTTGGGCCGTGTATTGAGACTTGACTTAAGTAATAAGTAGTGTATGTTATAAAGGGAATTAGGCTTCGTCGAATGGGCCTATCCTAAAAGCTTATGTTTAGCCTAATAGATTCGGGTCGGGTTAGTTACTGACGGGCCATAAAATCAAAATTGAACCTAACCTAATCTACTCATGCTAACCTGTATTTTTGACCCACCATACCCTTTGACCTGCCCAAAACTACCCAAATTGCAATTTTTTTCGGTTTGCACGATTTTGGGTTGGGTCGGGATACCTTGCTTACCCCTAAAAGTAATGCCTTGATAATTACAAATTGGTTTTTAATTTATTTTTATTAACTAATTAATTTCTTTTACCACAAGTTTTCTTAACTTTCCCTACAAGTTAAAAATCAATTAAACTCACTTTCTCTTAGTGTCCCTCATTCTCCATGACACACACAGAGTACTTTCCATTTCTCCTTTTAATTTTTTTCTCACCCATATCTCACAAATCGAGTAAAGCTAGTCTACTATCATCGTAGCTAATTAAGAAACAAAGTAGAAGCAAGCAGTTCAACACTTCTTCTCATATGTTCAATTGCTAAGGTAAGGGGGAGTGGAGATTTAACTTCATCTATCATTGATCAAAAGGAGTAGGATGAGATTTGTCCCCAAATCTCTTTAGTTTGTATTCTTGATGTAATTTTATTTCCTTATTTTATATTGGTTGATGTTGCTAGTGTGAGCTTTAATTTTTCTATACTATTTCCATGGTTGGTTTTGATGATGTGACAACTAATCATGATTTGTATGGTTTGATTTTAAATTAAATTGGTAAAATTACGTTTACAAATTGATTAAGAGAATGAATTTTCTTAATGATTACTATTAGTATATATACATGGTTCAGTCATATGGACTCATGTGGAAGTAAAATGAATTTTTTTACAACTCTAGTTATTATTAACATATTTATCATTTTAAAATTATTGGCTTAAAGAAATTAGATGTTTAAAAATATTTTATTCCTCTATTTTTCTAAGAAGAGACTCTCAGCATTCATAAACAAATTAAGTTTTCTTTATGATATAAGTATATAAAAAAATGAATAATATATGAGAAAAAAGAGTATGCACTAACAATGTAAAATAGTTTTACACTGTCATTCAATCACAAACCGCCATGTATGGCAAGTTTATTGACTTTTACATTAATTACCTTAAAAGTCATACCAACGATGATTTGTGATTGGATGACAGTGTAAAATTGTTTTACACTATCAATGTATCACCATTAAACTCATAATATATTTAGTTATTCATAGAAAAATAGGATTATCACTAGTTTGAACAATTTAAATATAAAGTTTGATCTTTTATTTTGGAATGTGTTGAAGGTTTTAGTCGATCCAATTGGTTGATTTTCACACGACAACAAAATTTGCATGCCCAGTGGGACCAGAGTACGTGAATTGATAGCAAAGTTTGAGGTTGGATCCGTTCGGCCTTTGCATTTGCGCTCTGGTGAAAATATAGAAGATAAGGAACCAACTCATAAGAAGACTTATAGTAGAAAAATGACTGAAACACAGACCCTTGGCATGCCTGTGTCTATAATGCTTGTTGCATCATCAATGCCAGCACCAAATGTAGCTACTTGGCTTGTCAATTCTACTATCGATGCCACGGTGGTGGGAACTGAGGCTCCTACTGTTATGACGATGTTATTCATTAGGCAATAAATGGATCTGGGAATTCATGATATTATGTACCAAGTCTCCAAACAGCTTGTTGATATTGTTAGACCAATGTTGCATAATGAATTCCATCATGCGAAGGAGTTGGACAGTAGGAGGTCTAAATTGGTTGAGAGTTCGGCAACATCCTCAACACAAGGATGGAATGTTCATCCGAATCAAGGATTAGGGGAAAATTATGAAGTCCGGCAAACTCCTCTGACAAGAGTATCATAAGTAGGAATTCCTACGCCTTCGGCACAACCACATGTGATACAACCAAACACAATACTGGTAAGACCACCAGTAGGGGTTCAACCGAATGTATTTCAGGTCTTACCATCTCCAATAGGGCAAGTTATTACTATTCAAACTCCACCATGAGATGTGATTTAGCCAAATATGGTAACTACTCTTGATGTTCAAATGAAAGTACCTTCGACAGGATATGTTTCATCAGTCCAACTGAATCATATCCAAGTACCTCTTATAAATAGTTTACCGCTAGTTACTCAAATACCATATTTGTACAATAATGTTGCAATTAATCCAATGTTTAGGGGCATGGATTGAGTGGTGACCATGTTATGCAAAAAAAAATTCTAATGGGTAAGTGACCTAACAAAGAGGTCGTCGAATGCTATGGGAAATATTGGAATGTCGCATTTAGGTCAGTCTAACATGCAAACAACCAACATTGTGAAATATAAAGAAATACACTAGAAGGGGGGTTGAATAGTGTATTTATAATTTCTTTGAAAAACTTTAACTAATGTGAAGATAGTATATCTTTTAGTTTTACAAGAACTTAGTAAAACAGAAGATTATGCTATCGTCCAGCAGTTTAAAAACAACAGTCCAATGAAACTACTCTTCTTGCTTTTCGTTAGAACACACGTAATAGATAATCTTAGATAAAATGTGTAAAGAATCACTTTCGTAGTATGTTGAAGAGATAGTTTAATAGATATGCAAGTAAGCTAGAAAGCGAGAGAATAGAACACTTAGTTTTATACTGGTTCACTCAACTGAGCTACGTCCAGTTCTCCTTCAAAAACTTTTGAAGGGTTCTACTAATCAAGATCTGATTACTCTAAAGTATTCTAACCTTGCCACTTCTGGCTACAAGTATTCTCTAGGCCACTCCTGGCACACCCTTAATCTCCCCTTGAGATTAAACACAAACCCAAGTATTCTTTAACACTAAGCCACTCCTGGCTTTCCAAACAGAATTGTGTGAGAATAGAAAGTAAGACTAACTCTCACAGAGAGGATATTACAGTAAACACGAATATACAGAATCGCTTAGCAAAGCTAAGAAGAAAGCTCGTTTTGCTTAAGTATTGATCGTCCAGTCGTTTTGACAGAGATTCAGCTCTTTATAAATTTTTCGTCAGTCTGATACATGAGCTCATTCCTCTATTTATAGACAGCTTGTTGAAAGATATCCGTTGAGGGATTTTTTTCTTTTCCAAGAGCGGTTCTCTCCATAGCATGTGACCGTTGTCACGTTTTGACTTAGGGTGGAGAGATAGAAGTGACAGTCGTACATATAGCGCCTCTCCTACTTGTACTTTGTCTGCAGAGAGAAGCTTCTTCTTTTCCTGTTCAATACTATTCGAAAAAGCAAATAGAATGGCATATTAAAATGTGAGAGAATAATCGTTGCATTATATAGAATCAACATTGAAAACGTATTTCCTTATAATATTATTTTATGATAGAAACTACAGAGTGGGTTTCATAGTCGTTGGACGCTTGCTCTCACAGGAGCATTGGACGCTGCCTGTAGAATTCTTACAAAACACATTTGGATGCTTTTCTTATTAAAACATAAAGTTGAGGTTTGAGAGATACAATACCATTGCGAAATTGGACGACGTAAAACCTATATCACTCAAACTAGATCATTAGATGCTTCAAAATTTATCCTTTAGTTGTTATCATCAAAACCGAAATTCGAGGGGTTGGACATCGTCCAAGGTCTTCGAACCTAACAATCTCCCCCTTTTTGATGATGACAAATAATGGTAAATTTTGATGTTAACAGACACATAATCATATAAGAATACAATGAATCAAGTCAGAGATGATTATGTTATGCCAGTGTATAGATGTGAAATGAAGTACTCCCCCTAAGTTCAACATTTCTTATGCATCTGATAACAGAGAAATATAAAAGGCAAGTATATATCAGGTATAACAGATATCAGAGTGAAAAACATATCAAGGATATGGATGCGGAATTTATGAAATAAACACCTCATGTTTTGATTAAAGATGCCAATATTTTTATATACAGAGTGTTTAACTATTTACTTCTATGACATCAAAATTCCAATTTCTCCCCCTTTGTCATTAACAAAAAGGTTTGAAAGATGAAAAAATGATTGGGCCATCATGGTCACCTTATGGCTGTGGAGGTGGTTCTTGTGGTGGTGGTGGTGGTTGTTCTGGTGGTGCTTGTATTGGTGGTGCTGGTTGTGGAGGTTGTGGTTGGACGGGTGGAACTGCATGAGCAACTTGTCCAAGCAAGGTGGCTGCTGTATTTTGAATCTGGTTCACAAGCGTCTGGGAGAGACTCATGAACTGTTCAGTGATGGCATTCTGCAGCATCAGACGATGTTGATCAGCCTCAGCCTGTTGCCTTTGCTGAAAAGCTTGAAAAGCTGCTTCGGTTTCCAGCTGTTGTTGCCTCAGAGCCTGTTGCACTATCTCGTGAACACGATCTTCTGAGACTCCTTGAGGTTCAGTAAATCGCAAGGGATGGATGCCCCTTGGACTTGAAGATTCGGTGGGAACCAGTTGTCGTGTGCCCGAATGTGCTTCAGTAGATGCATCAACAATGGGGAAGCTGGTGATATCTTCAGCAGTAGGCTTTGCTGCAGTTGCTTCCATTGGCTTGGAGGCTTCAACAACGAGCTCTCTATCATCCTTGGACTTTCCAGATTGGACGGTAGGTTCTTCATGTGACGTGACAAAGTGTTCCACGTCCACTGGTACAGATGAGTCCAGGTCAAGATGAGCTAGCACCTTTGTTACTTTGGCAGATGCTTCATCCAGCTCTGCCTGTGTAGCTTTCGACTTAGCAACCTTATCTTCCTTTTCTATGGTTGCGGTCTCAGCTTCCTCAAGAGCTAGCTGCTCTAGACGAGCTTGTTCTGCTGCTGTGGCTTCTTCTGCTTTGTACTCCTCATGCAGAGTTTGGAGTTCCTCCACAAAGTCTGTGTGATCCAGTGTTCGAAGATCAAACACTTTGTTGCTTCTGATTTTTGGCAATGTCTTCAGTAACTCCAGATAATCATCTGAATCTTTCAGAAAGCAGGCAAAGGTGTCTGAGAAGTGATGAGTCTTTACTGGACGCAGCACCTCAATACCATGAGGGGGGTGAACAAAGTCATCCTTGGAGCTGCCTGAGGAGGAGGCTTTCTGGGAATCGTTCCATAAGATCTGGCGCCAAAAGATAATGGAATCAAAGGTTCCAAGTGAACGCATAAGCTTACCAGTCTTGTCAAACAGATGACCCCAGGTATGAGAGGATTTTTGCAGGGGTTCAACTTTCTCTTCCCTGCTTGGCATCTCAATGCCGTAGAACTTGTAGTCTTTCTTGCGACCAGCATCATATAAAGGTAGTCTAGGACATACCCTGTCTGGTACAAACTTTATTTCTGTGGCGCGGCTTATGTGAAGGTTTGGTGGGTAGGCGATGGCTTGGTTTGGTATATACATTTGTTGCAGAAGTTTTCCAAGTTCATCATAGTCGCCTGGCTGGAAGTTTAGCACTGGAGTTCCAGCTGGTAGAGGCAGGAACTTTGTGATTGGAGTCCAGATTTGAACATCCTTGACCCACCCTGCATCTGGACGCTGCTTCGTTATGGAAGGGTCCAGACTTTCTTTAATGGCCAACTGCAACTCTGCAGCCAGTTCAATATCCTTGTTAACAAGGGACTTCTTGGACGGTGCCTTCATTTTTCTTGGAGCCTTCCCTTTCTGCTCCGCAACCGTCTTTGTGAATCGAGAGGCAACCTCCACCTCTGGTTTATGCAGATCTTCTGCTGCTGGACGCACTCGTTGCTGAGTTCCAGTTGGACAGGAGTAAGGATGAGGCATATGGATCAAGTGTGGGTACACTTCTCTCGTCCAATTGGGCAGATGGTTGCTGATGATCGTTCCTTTTGGCATAGCAGAATAAGCAGCTGAAAAAACTTGAGCGCAAACATACCTCGTCCACTCTGGTGCTGAAACAGTAGTGAAATGCCGCTTCAAAGGTTCTTGTAGAGGCCTCCGGATCACATCACTTTTCTTACAATAATTCTGGTCATTTCGTGTAAGGAATGCAACCGGGAAATGTTCTCTGTCTTTTTCTTCTTTGGTTTTCTGCTTGGGGGGAATGGTCCATGGGGACCATGTATCCCTCCATGCATCCCTTGGACGCACAAACTTGGACAGGTCCAAGCGAAGATGTGGATGTTGGGTTGTTGATGTGGATGGAGCACTGGGTGTTGTTGGTAGTAGGGTGTTGGTGGATATGTTGTCGGTGTCTTGAGAGGAAGTTGGTAGAACTGCAATTCTCCTTGGCCTTGCTGCCTGAGTCTTTACTCGTCGTGGCACATTAGAAGGAAAGGAAATTGGTTTTGTAGGTTGTACCTTTTGCTTCTTTTGCTGAGGACCCTCCGTCTCCTCTACCTTCTTCATGATTTGACCAATTGGGATCTGGTCATCATCATCAGAGTCGTCCAGTAGTTGAAGCTTCCGAACCTTTTGCTTTTCTAGAGCAAGCTTTACTGGTGCTGCCTTTGGACGCTGCTCAGCTTGAGCAGGTTTGGACGTATCAGTCCTTGGACGCTTCCCTGCTGGGGACTGAGCAGTGGATGTGTCAGCATGTCTTTTCTTGGTTCTTCTCTCCTTTTCAGCATCTTCCTCATGCTTCTGAGACATTTGTCGTGTGATCTTTTTGCCAATACCAAGAAGATCAATCTCTTCTTCATCATTATTAGAGATGATCTTGCTCTGTTCATGTCGTTGCTTGTTGATGATGTCCTCGTCCAGGTCCCTTAAGACCTTGGCTGTTAGCCTGATCTTCATAGGTTTTATGTTGGACTCACCAAACAGTTGTTGTGTTGCTACCATTGGCCCTTTCTTCACAATAGCTTCGTAAACTTCTTCTTCCAATTCATCAAAGAAGCGTTGATAGACCTTCTGGTCCCAGAAGATCTTGTTCATCAGGGCGGCGTAGAAAATGTCATCATTGCCACCCACAGACTTCATCATTCTCACGATATTGACGTAAATGATGTGAGGGAGATTGAAGGGAATGCCTTCCATAAGATGGAATATCACAAACTTGTGTAAGTCCGTGACTGAGTCCTTAGACCCAGCTTTGTGTAGGATACTCTTGTTGCACACCTGCTGCCAGATTTTTGCTTCCTCACACAGGTTCCTGTACTCAATCTTTATTGAATCGGTGGATTTGGTCTTGCAAAGCACGGTCGCAACGTAATTGCCGTACTGCTTGGCCCAGTCTGTTCTGTACTGGTTCTGCTCCCTATTGCAACCAGTTACCTTTGCAATGGTCTCGGTGGACAATGTCACCTCTCGTCCAAGAACCATGGCCACGAGCTCCCTTGAGCTCTGGAACTTGGCATTTCTCCAGAACATTCTGATCAACTCAGGGAATATTTTCTGGTTTTCATTGAAGTAGCCTCTGATTCCACACTTCAGAAGGCTCTCGTTCAGGTTCAGTCCCAGTTTCTCAAGCTTTTCGATGTCGAAGAAGTGCTCAATGTGCACTGTAGCAGCTCCTTGGCACACAACTGTGGTTTCAGGGTAAGTGAGGACGTCGAGTTCCGAGTTGCTTGAGTTTGCAGAGTTTGACATGGTAGAAAAGTTTGGATTTTTAGGTTTTCTGAGAGGGTTTTGGGTTTCTGAGAGAGTGTGTGTGTGTTTAGGGTGATGATAATCTCAGAGAAGATGGATACAGTGGTGTTTTTCTGTGATGAATTGATAAGTGCATATTTGGGCTTTGTTTGGAGGATATGAAACGGTTTTGGGCTTTTTGAATATTTGAAAAGTAAATGACGCCATAAAACCCGCCATGATGAGACGTGCAAAGAATGTGGGTAACTGTGTACGGTTACTAACATTTTAGTGACTCAACATAGAGTATTAGCTCATACTTACTCTTAAAACGATCCGTTTTGATTATTTGAATCAAAAGAAAAGACTAAGATAAAAAAAAAACATCGTCCACATATTGGACTTAAGTGAAATATATGTAATGCATGTGAATGACTCTAGTGTTCCTTGGACGACATGTCCTTTGGACGCTATGGTTTTATTGGACGCATCATGTAGATGTTAATCATTCCTTTACAGAGTCCATGCCAAGTTTGTCCCTCAGAAGGATTAACTTGTCTTCAGTAAGGGGTTTGGTGAATATATCAGCAAGCTGATTATCTGTGGTTACAAAGTGTAATTCCACAGTACCCTTTTGAACATGGTCTCTTATAAAGTGATGTTTAATCTCTATATGTTTGGCCCTTGAATGCAATATGGGATTTTTAGAAAGATTTATGGCAGCTTTACTATCACAGAAGATAGGAATGTTACTCTCATATATGTTGTAGTCCTCAAGTTGATGTTTGATCCACAAGATTTGAGAACAGCATTTTGCAGCTGAAATATACTCTGCTTCAGCAGTGGACAGAGCAATGGTTCCTTGCTTCTTGCATGTCCAGGAGACTAGATTACCACCAATGAAGTGACACCCTCCACTGGTGATTTTTCTTTCAATTCGATCTCCAGCATAATCAGCATCACAGTATCCTATTAACCTGAAATCTTTCTGCCTTTTGAAATATAACCCAAGGTTAGTGGTTCCAGCAAGATATCGAAAGATTCTTTTAATAGCAGTTAAGTGAACTTCCCTTGGGTCAGATTGAAATCTGCCACATAAGCATACGCTGAACATGGTGTCAGGTCTGGACGTTGTGAGGTATAGGAGTGATCCTATCATACCTCTGTATAGAGTATTATCTACTTTCTTTGAGTTGTCGTCCAGTCCAAGTGCTGTTGTTGGATGCATAGGAGTTTTCATTGGTTTTGCATCGTCCAACTTGTACTTCTTTAGCAGCTCTTTGACATACTTAGTCTGAGGTATATATATTCCCTTTTCAGTTTGTTTGATTTGGAGTCCAAGGAAGAATTTCAGCTCACCCATCATGCTCATCTCGAACTCTGTTTGCATTAATTTGGCAAAGTCTTCACAGAGAGATTAGTGGCACCAAATATGATATCATCAACATATATTTGTGCAATAATAAAATCAGAAGAGTAGTCTTTGTGAAATAATGTAGTGTCTACTTTTCCTCTTGAAAAACCATTTTCTGACAGAAATGTGCTGAGTTTTTCATACCAAGCTCTAGGGGCTTGTTTCAACCCATATAAGGCTTTATTAAGTTTAAAAACATGGTTTGGAAAATCATCACTTTCAAATCCTGGGGGTTGTTCCACATAGACTTCTTCCTTTATGAGTCCATTGAGGAATGCACTTTTTACGTCCATTTGATATAGCTTCATATTGCTATGAGCTGCAAATGACAGTAGAATGCGGATTGCCTCCAGACGTGCAACGGGAGCATAAGTTTCAGTATAATCTATACCTTCTTGTTGTGGGTAACCTTTTGCTACCAACCTTGCTTTGTTTCTCACAACATTACCTGCTTCGTCCAGCTTGTTTCTGAACACCCACTTTGCTCCTACAGCTTCTTTGTCGTTGGGGAGTTCTACTAGCTTCCAGACATTGTTCTTTTGAAATTGGTCAAGTTCTTCTTGCATTGCTTTGACCCAGCCTTCATCTTCTAAGGCATCGTCCACAGTCTTAGGTTCTATTTGAGATATGAATGCTGTGTGACCTTGCTGTTGTTGAAGTGAAGATCTGGTTTTGACTCTGTCTTTTGGATCTCCAATGATTTGCTCCTGTGGATGATGTTTCTTCATTTGCCAGTTACGTCCATTTGGTTCTCTTTGTTCTGCGACTGGACCATCCAGTGGTGCATTTGATTCTTCAACTGAGACATCATGGTTGGATGAATCTGATGACTTACTTGCATCATCCAATCTGAGATCTGCAAATGATTTGTCCAGCTCTGATAATTCCTTATCAGGCTTGTTGTCATTAAACTTCACATGGATAGCTTCTTCAACAACTAAGGTTCTAGAGTTATAAACTCTGTATGCCTTTGAAGTTTCAGAATATCCAAGCAGTATTCCTTCATCACACTACGCCAGCTATCATCCCTTTCTGATTCCCTCCAAAAGTGACTGTCCCACCAGTCTTGGGTAGGAGGCTTTGGAACATACACCTTTCTCCTGTCATGTGATGTGAGCACCCACTGTCCAGGTACCATGATTGGAGTTTCTTTCCTGCTGTTAAGCATGTCTGCAACAGGAACAATTTTATCCTTAGGTACCCAGATTGACTTGGGTCCTTTTTTGTTAGCTCGAAGGGCATTGAATACTCCCTTCTTAGGCAGGTGTCTGCATTTGGACGTTATATGTCCAGGTTTCCCACAGAAGTAGCAAACATCTGTTTCCTCATCATGAATATATTTCTTTCCCTTATATCCATGTCCTGACCTGTCATTTGGTCTCTCACAACCTTCATATTTTAAAAGATTTTTGAGGTTGTCAGAGCCCTTGACAAAGTTTGACAGATCCTTCTTTAGGCTGTCAATTTCTTCATGAAGTTTTACAACATCATGTGGTTGACCTCTTAAGGAAGTATCTGCTTCAACTTTCAGAAGCTTCTCAACTAGCCTTTTGTTTTCTGCGTTGAGATTTCGAATCTCTATGGAAAGATTTCTTTCTCTAGCCCTTGAATCCTCATAGGATTTATAGGCTTGAGCAGCATCATTCCAGAGAGTTCACCTCTCCATATTTGTAATTTCATTTTGCCTTGAGAGCTCTGTAAACTTTTTCTGTAAATCCTCCTTTTCACTTTCCAGTTGTCTAACACTTTTTTCTAAAGCTTCTTTTTCTTTTGAAAGTGATTTGGATGATTTCTTTAAAGTTCTATAGGCCTTTGACAAAATAGAAGAGTTTGAAAGTAGTTTATGATAAGCTTCTTGAATTGAATCTATGTCATTAAAATCTACCTCATCTTCTTCTTCTGGTTCAGAAGAATCAATTAAGGTGTCTGCCATCAGACATATGTGTGCTTCCTCTTCTTCTCCATCGTCCGATGATGAGTCATCGTCCAGGTCTTCCTATGTGGACATCAGAACTTTCTTGCCCTTTCCTTTGCTGAAGAATTTCTTCTTCTTGTCCTTGCTTTTGTCGAGATCTGGGCATTCTGATTTGAAGTGTCCTGGCTTTTTGCATTCGTAGCATACAATTGGACTCTTCTCCTTCTTTTCTTTGAAGTCTTTCCTCTTTAGGTTTCTCCATCTGGATCCACCTTTCTTCTTCCACATAGCATGTATCCTTTTGGATATAAAGGATAGTTCATCATTCTCGTCTGAGTCATCATCTTCATATTGTTCGTCTGATGATGTTTCAGCTTGCATGGCTTTGGACGATGATGCTTTCCTTGGCTTCTGGACGCTGAGCGCCAGAGACTTATTTTTTTTACTATCACTATCTTGATGCAGTTCTAGTTCATGCACCTAGAGAGTTCCCACGAGTTCTTCTAGGGACATATCGTCCAGTTCCCTTTTTGTTCTCAAGGCTGTAACCTGTGGTCTCCATTTCCTAGGCAAACTTCTTAGAATTTTGTCAATATGTTCATAGTTATTGTAATCTTTACCATGTGCTCTAAGTTCATTTAGTATGATTTGAAACCGTCCAAACATACTTTGTATGTCCTCAATTTCTTCCATACTAAACAACTCATATTGACGAGTAAGGAGACTGAGTTTGTTACGTTTTACATGAGTGGAACCCTCATATGTTAACGCAAGAGTGTCCCACATTTGTTTTGCGCTTTTGAGACTGTGCACCTTGTTGTATTCTTGTTCGCTCAGTGCACACATGATGATGTTTCTGGCTCTGGAGTTGAGATAAAATCTTTGTTTTTGCTCTTCCGTCCATCTAGCCTTTGGGATTTTGTTGAGGCTCGCATCAAGTGGAATATAGTCGCCCATCTCCACAACTTCCCACATGTCAATATGGCTAGATTCAAAGAATGCTATCATTCTTTGTTTCCAGTAATCATATTTGACACCCTTGAAGAGTGGTGGTCTGTTCACAGCTTGTCCTTCATTTTCCATCTTTCTTAGGATCTTTCCTCTGTACTGCTAAGTACTCAACCCAAGAGGTCGAGCTCTGATGCCAACTGAAATATAAAGAAATACACTAGAAGGGGGGTTGAATAGTGTATTTATAATTTCTTTGAAAAACTTTAACTAGTGTGAAGATAGTATATCTTTTAGTTTTACAAGAACTTAGTAAAACAGAAGATTATGCTATCGTCCAGCAGTTTAAAAACAACAATCCAATGAAACTACTCTTCTTGCTTTTCGTTAGAACACACGTAATAGATAATCTTAGATAAAATGTGTAAAGAATCACTTTTGTAGTATGTTGAAGAGATAGTTTAATAGATATGCAAGTAAGCTAGAAAGCGAGAGAATAGAACACTTAGTTTTATACTGGTTCACTCAACTGAGCTACGTCCAGTTCTCCTTCAAAAACTTTTGAAGGGTTCTACTAATCAAGATCTGATTACTCTCAAGTATTCTAACATTGCCACTTCTGGCTACAAGTATTCTCTAGGCCACTCCTGGCACACCCTTAATCTCCCCTTGAGATTAAACACAAACCCAAGTATTCTTTAACACTAAGCCACTACTGGCTTTCCAAACAGAATTGTTTGAGAATAGAAAGTAAGACTAACTCTCACAGAGAGGATATTACAGTAAACACGAATATACAGAATCGCTTAGCAAAGCTAAGAAGAAAGCTCGTTTTGCTTAAGTATTGATCGTCCAGTCATTTTGACAGAGATTCAGCTCTTTATAAATTTTTCGTCAGTCTGATACATGAGCTCATTCCTCTATTTATAGACAGCTTGTTGAAAGATATCCGTTGAGGGATTTTTTTCTTTTCCAAGAGCGGTTCTCTCCATAGCATGTGACCGTTGTCACGTTTTGACTTAGGGTGGAGAGATAGAAGTGACAGCCGTACATATAGCGCCTCTCCTACTTGTACTTTGTCTGCAGAGAGAAGCTTCTTCTTTTCCTGTTCAATACTATTCGAAAAAGCAAATAGAATGGCATATTAAAATGTGAGAGAATAATCGTTGCATTATATAGAATCAACATTGAAAACGTATTTCCTTATAATATTATTTTATGATAGAAACTACAGAGTGGGTTTCATAGTCGTTGGACGCTTGCTCTCACAGGAGCATTGGACGCTGCCTGTAGAATTCTTACAAAACACATTTGGACGCTTTTCTTCATAAAGTCGAGGTTTGAGAGATACAATACCATTGCGGAATTGGACGACGTAAAACCTATATCACTCAAACTAGATCATTAGATGCTTCAAAATTTATCCTTTAGTTGTTATCATCAAAACCAAAATTCGAGGGGTTGGACATCGTCCAAGGTCTTCGAACCTAACACATTGTACCAAATGCAACGAATAATGAACAAGCTTGGAATTATTTTTTGGAAAACACATCGGCAGTAGCTTGATCTTATATTGGAATGTCTGCAAGGAATCTTCAACTAATCAATCCCGAAATAATAGCTAAAACCATGAAGAAAAATGATTAAGAATTACTTTGGTATTCAACTCAAGCCTTTAGAGGGGCCAATTTACTGAAGGCCTTATCCATAATGGGTGGACAAAATGATCCCATTGCCGAAAGGGTATAAAACTCCCAAATTTACCACTGTTTTAGGAGAAGATGGTAAATCAACACTGAAGCACATAGGCTGATTTACGGTCCAATCTGGGGGAAGCAAGTCAAAATGAATAACATCAACTCCAACTAGTCCCTTTATCTCTCACTATAACAGCTTTTACTTGGTATTCATCTCTATCGGCCAATTCAGTCCAAAATTGGGTTGATATGGAAAAATGTTTTCATAACCAATTCTATCGTCCTCAGCCAGAAGTTACCATTACCGATTTAATGGGGATGAAGCAACAAGTAAATGAATCGACAACGGAATTTATTGAGTGATTCAGGAAGATGACTAGTAGAAGTTCTGTATAATTTCCTAAAGCCGAATACACTGTTATTACCATAGGGAACATGCACTCTCAACTGAGAGAGAAGTTGGTAGCACAATAATGTAATTATATGAGTCAATTGGCATCTAAGGCTACTCGAGTCAAACAATTCATCCTAGACAAAGAACAAAGGTGAGCTAGTAAAGGGAGAGGCCTCATCTTGTGTCCATAATTGAAGCTAATGAGTATGAAGCAATCTTGGTAGATAATGAAGCAAAAATCATGGCAGCCAAAATATTAAGAGGCAAACCTTATTCTTGCCCTGCATTGAGAGTGGCGAAGAGCAAGGTTTCTAGTGCTTCGAATGACAAGAAATATAGTAAGTGGCATAATTCATATAGTCATCATATAGCAAATTGTCTGGTGTTTCAACAAGCCATTCATAAGGCCTTAAAGGAAGGAATATTTAGGCTTATTGATAAGAGTATAGCCGAGATGACTATTGATACAAACCTTTCCCCTAGTATCGACATCAACATGGTCTCTTGCAATTGTGGTAGGAAAGGTGGACGAACTATTTGGCAGTCGAAACATGTGGAAGATTTAGCATTAAGCAGTTAACCTCAAACCAGTGTGTTTGAAAGGTTAGGCAGATCAAAATCTTGGATGCAAAAGGGAGTGTGGGCACCCCATCAAGCTTTGTAGAAAATAAGTAAAGGGAAGTGCTTATGTTAGCAAGGGCTTTCCCCTATACTTGGGAAGAACTAAAACCTTTGAAATGAGACCCTTGGTAAAGATGTGTCATCTAAGGCAACATCGGCAAAATCAGCAAAATATGAGGATAAGGCTAAATTGACCATTTTAGATGATTCTCCTATTCCTAAAGGAAAGAAAAGGATGGACGAATTCAAAGTCAAGAATGGTATGAGGACTTTGAAGATTATAGTAAAAAACAATGAAACTCTCAGTAGCCGAATGATTAAGCCTTCAACCAATGTGAAAGAAAGAGAATAGGCACATAATTGGCTAAAAGAAAGGATGCAACAACCTAAACCTTTGACAAGAACTTAAAAGAGGAGACAACAAAGGATGAGATCTGTACATAGAATGAAATAGGGTTTGATGTTGATTAGTGAAGTCAAAGGACAGGGTGAAAAGGAAATTTCCTCTCCAAAGGTTGTTGTAGCATTGCAACGGACATTCGGTAACAAAAAGAGAGAGACATCAGCAAATCTCATAACAAAAGTAAACCAGCCGATTGCAGAAGATGGAAAAGGCATAGTTGATTTAGAATTACCTCCACATGATGATGATCAACAAGATATTAATGAGGCAGAGTTATATGCTGGTTTAACAGAGTCCAAAAAATGATCAATTTATTATTTCTTCCTAGATAATCAATTCAAAGTTGGATTAAGATTTTGAAGATTCTTTGTTGGATTTTATACTTGGTGAGTAAGTTGACTTTCTGTCAGTAGAAATTGATGTGACGAGTCTTATACCAAGCAAATTCTGGGCTAATGAAAATCAACTAGATCGGTTAAATGGAGATGTCTTCGCTGAGGAGGTCAAGTAGGCTACTTTGATTGAAGCACTTGCTCAATCAGCTAATGTTATGGTGTTTGAGAAGCCTACTGACGAGATGGGAAAACATCTCAAGCCATTGTATATTAAAGCACATATCAATGGCAAGACTCTTAGCAGGGTGATAGTAGATGGATGAGCTATTTTAAATGTTATGTCAATCATCACTATGAGAAAAATTGGAACAATAGTTGATGATTTCACATCCACCTACATGAAGATGATAAATTTTACTAGTGGGGCTACCAATGCTTTCGAAGTGTTGGTTGCTGATATTACTGTTGGAACCAAAACAAGAAGGCAGTGTTCTTCGTAGTGGATGCAAAACCTGCCTATTCCTTATTGCTTGGTCATGATTGGATACATGGTAGTAATGTGTGCCTTTTACTTTACATCAACTGCTTATGTTCTAGGAAGGTGATCAAGTGGAGGTAGTGGCTGCTGATAAAAGTCCTTTTGAAGTCGATCTGAGAATAGTATAAACCATTTTCTATTCTACTCATATGGAACCAATTCAAGTTCCAGATAATTATGAAGAGGGTTTATGGAAGGCTTGTAATTTAACTTCCAAGGGTTTTTGAAATTGAAACTCAGGTCGAAATCATGACCTTCGACGTGTTTGATCCATAAAGGAAGATAAAGAATTTGTGCTAGATCTATTGGATCAGTTGACTTTGTTCGATGCAGACAGTAAAATAGTCGATTCAATAGTATTAGAAGATGTAGAAGAGATCCATGATGCCCTTGAAGGGAAAGAGACAGAAAGAAAAATACCAAGATAGCCAAAATCACTTGGGGGCATTCTGCTGAGATTTTGACTGAGGTATGTAGGCCACAACTCCTTACTCAGAAATAGGTACCTAGAATGAATAAGGTTAATGGTTTGTTGACCGAAGAAGAAAGGGATGATGATAGAGGACTAGGAAGCTACAATAAGAGCTTAAAGTGGAGTCAATTCTTAGAATATGAGTTTATTTAACTGGGCATTTTATTGGGCTTTGCAATTGGCCTTTTATGTTTTTAGTGATCTTTCCTTTTTAGGTCCATTATGACTTGTGTTGGCCCTTTTTAGTTATACGGGCCTTTTTTTATTAGAGTTAGTATAAATAGGCCCTTAGGACACATTTGTAAAAAAAAAAAAAAAAAAAAACCTTTGATGAATTGAAAATTAGCTTTGTGCTAAGTGAGAGAGTTCTCTCTTGGTTCTTGTGTTGAACCTTTAGATTCTTATCAAAGAAACACTTTCTTTGTGGTGAATCCTCCTAGACTTATCGAACGAGATTCGTTTGTGGTGTCAAATTTCATTTCTGATCTTTCTGTTTTATATTCTTCTTCACCTTTTTTGGTTTCCGTTCTTTCCATTTGATGCTGAATTTAAGATCTGAAAAAGGGGTTTTTATCATTTGGTCATCAGAGCTAATTTTCAGCATCATTCATTTGAGGTTGCGTCAAGATCTATTCGGGAGGTGCAATTAATTCACGTCAAGAGCTAGTTCAAATTGAAATTGCTACGGCAATATTGGTTCGTCAAATTCCATTCACATCTTGTGCCTTTGATTTTAGTGTTGTTGATTTGTGTGTCATCTTTGTTGTCTTAATTCCAATCAGTGGCTTTAATATGAATTGTGCCTCTGTTTTGATTCAGTGTCACTTTATTTCTTTTGTGACTTTGATTGCTTTTGGCACCCCACTTTTGTGTGCGTCAATTTCTTTTGAAGCTTATTGTTCCCTGCCTTTAATTGTTTCAATCTATATTTTGAGTTTGACTTGTTGTTCGTTCAGCTTATATGAATCATTTCTTGTGTTTGTTTGTTTCAAATTGAGTCAAATTTCGCACTATGTGTTCTTCAAGTTCTTGATGTTCATGTGTGTTCTTAAGAGACTTTGGCAAAATCCTTTGGTTTGATCCATAAAAATTTTGGTTCGAGTTTGAGTGTTTTTCATAAATATTAAAAAGTTTGAGGACTTATTAGCAATAGAAAAGGACTTAAAGATAAAAAAGAAAATATTGGGGCAAAAGTGAAAATACAAAAACTAGAGGCCAAATCCAAAATGAAATTTTGAAGAAAAAAATCTAATAAAACAAATTATACCATTGGAAAGAAAAAAATTTGTCCTATAAGAAGTCCTTCTACACCATTGTCAAATTCTTTCTTTTTCATACATTTTATGCAATTTTGTCTCTCTTCAATACACTAGTTCTTTCACAAAGTTGAAAATTTGAGTTTCTTAGTTTGTGTTGCTCTTATTCTTGTGTCTTCTAGTCTTGCCTTTTCTTGGTATTCTATTTTGAGTTGTCCTTTTCATTTCTTTTAGCTTTTATTGCTTGTCTTTTAAATTTTCTTGGTTTTGTCTTCGAGTTTTCCTTTAATTAGTCTCTTGAGTCAAGTTTGGATTTGTGACATCTTTCACATTGAAAATTCTTTGTTATTGAAATTTGGAGGTTCTTTCAAGAACTAAAGAGGAACAAAAGTGGAAAAAGGAAAGTTTGTTCATTATAGAAGAAGCATTAAAATAGAGAAATACGAGTGGACTTTGAGTGAAACATTAAGTGGAGTGGTGAGGTCTATTTTTCCATTAATTGTGCTAACCATTTTTTTTGTAGGTATGGCTTCAACAAGTGAAGAAAATATATTGATAGAATTGAGGAAACTTGGTGATGAAATAGAGAGAATGAGAAGAGTGTACAATGAGGGGTTGGATAGAGTTCAAAGAAGATTCCAAAGGAATAGTGAGAGGTTGAAGAATGTAGAAAGGAGGGGAATTAAAAGAGAGCAAGAGAGAAAAGAAACAAAAGAAATAAAAGAGAAAAGGATTTAAAAGAGAAAGTATTGAGAGAAAAAGAAATAATTGAAAAAGAGAGTGAAAAAAAGAGAGCAAAAGATATAGAGAATTATGATTATTCTTATTTTTATGCTAACTCTTCGTTTGATTGTGAAGATTCTCTTGTGAAAGAAATTAAAGAAACGTCCTCAAAGGAGGAGTGCAAGACTCTAATTTCTTCTCCTAAATTGGATTGTGAATTTAATTCTTCTTGTAAATTTGATTGTGCACCTAACCATATAAATTCTTTTGTTTTGATGCCTAAGGAAGAATTGTACATCAAGGATCAATGGATAAAACAATTTGGAGAAGAAGTAGAGACATATGAGGACCAATGCAACAATAGAGGGAAGAAAATTTTGGCTTACACCATCTCTAGACCTTGTGTGATTTAATTGATGTGTACTATGTGTTAATCCAAAATGCTTGTGAATTGCATGTTACGTTTGGCTTGCATGATATTGTTTTAGGTGATGGTCTCAAATCCTTAAAATTTGAGATTAATGCACATCATTTGGACTTGTATGATCATGATAAGCCTTCCTCTATGTGTGTTGTTGTTTATGGAGAAATTGAGAATGATGAGTTCTATAGGCATAAAGAGCATAGGTTTAAAGATGTTGCATTTTGTGCCTAAATATTCAATTCATGATTCATTAATTGGAGGAACTCATAGTGAAAGTTTAGTGGTGTATGAACATTTCTTTTGGAATTACACGAAGTATGAAACATTCAAATGTATTGATAGGTGGATTGTGCATAAAATGGTCAAATCTAAATTTTTTGTTCATGGTTTAAAAATATCATTCCTTGTTCATAATTTTCATTGGATTGGGTTGGCTATGGAATTTGTGCTTAAGCATTTCATTTCAGTGTTGTTTGATGGTTTCTTTAGGCTTGTATTTGATCCAGGAGGATTGATATATAAGCACATAGACAATAAGAAATTTGTCTTTTTAAGGGATTCAAGTCTCAATAGAGATAATGTTTTCTTTTTTTAATATTTTCTCAAAACTAAAACATGTTGTTCTGTGTTATTTTTGTGATGTAGGTACCTTGGCTCTAAATTCGAGGTCAAATTTCCTTCAAGAAGGAGGGGAGGATAGAAGACTAGGAAGCTACAAGAAGAGCTTAAAATGGAGTCAATTCTTAGAATATGAGTTTATGTAATTGGGCATTTTATTAGGCCTTTGTAATTAATTGGCCTTTTATGTTTTTAGTGATGTTTCCTTTTTGTTTGGGTCCATTATGACTTATGTTAGGCCATTTTAGTTATATGGGCATTTTTTATTAGAGTTAGTATAAATAGGCCCTTATGACACTTATGTAAAAAAAAAACCTATGAGGAATTGAAAATTAGCTTTGTGCTAAGTGAGAGAGTTCTCTCTTGGTTCTTGTGTTGAACCTTTAGATTCTTATCAAAGAAATATTTTCTTTGTGGCGAATCCTCCTAGACTTATCAAACGAGCTTCGTTTGTGGCATCATATTTCATTTCTTATCTTTCCGTTTTATATTTTTCTTCACCTTTTTGGTTTTCGTTCTTTCCGTTTGATGCTGAATTTAAGATCCGGAAAAGGGATTTTTATCATATGAGTTGGTAAATCTTATTAAAAGGTACAAAGACTGCTTTGCTTGCGACTGCCATAAAATGTCAGGTTTGTCTCAAGAATTAGTACTCGTACATCGCTTGCCGATTAAACCAGATTTTAAGCCTTATAAACAACCACCCAGGAGAATCAATCCTCTACTAATTCCTCATATAAAGGTAGAAAAAGAAAGACTACTAAAAGTAGGGTTTATCAAGATGTACGATAAGGTATACTAAGTGGTTGTCCAACATTGTTCCCGTTATCAAGAAAAATAGTAAGTTGAGGGTATGTAACAATTTAAGAGATTTAAATTTGGCTACTCCTAAAGATGAGTATATGTCTTGCACATAGCTCCCAAGAGATTTTCATAATGAAGGAGTCATTCACATGCCTTGCTTGATGAAGCCCTAAACCACCTTTCTCCTTTGGCTTACAAATAGACTTCCATTCCACCTAATGAACCTTCTTATTTGTGCTTGTATCTCCCCAAAGGAAATTCCTACTAATTTGTGTTAGAACCAAAGACATTGGATGATGTCTAGCCCCTAAAAAACCATATGATTTTGAAGATAACAAATATATTAAAATTTGATGGACTAATGGATTTCGTTGAGTGTTACAGGATTACTATCATCCAAGACAACTTTGGTATTGAAGTCCTTAACTCTTACTTTGCTCTAATCATATATATTCAGCGTCTAATTCATTGTTTTCAAACTCTGATACAAGTTGTTATTAAAAGAACATCTAGCGTCTAATGCGCTACAATTAAACAAGTGTCTAAGAATTTGTGAAAATTAGCATCCAAAGTGTTAAGCTATATTTGAATGTCCAAAATGGAGATAAGAAACTCACAATGTTTTCTATCGTCCAAAGTTTACATGGTACACGTGTGCATTTCACGAGGATGATTCATGCTCAAAAAGCTATGTACCTTTACTCCCTCATATTTTTTAATTGCTAATTATTTGAATTTCAAGTGTGTACTGAGACAGGTCACAAAAAGGAGCATATTCTCTACAAGATCGTTAATTGTACAAGTAGTGGAGACAAGTGCTTAGAAAAGGATAGTACTATTGTCCTCTTTCTCTCTCCACCCCAAGCTGCCACGTAACAACAGTACAACCCTGTGAGAGAACGAATTTTCGCCAAGGCTTTAATCCCATAACGGTCATCTTTTTTAAGCCTATAAATTGAGAAAAAAAAAGCACAACAAAGAAGACTACTGAATCTGTGAAAATCAAGCAATATCATCAAGCTCTATTATGCTCTGATACAAGTATGTTGGACAATCAAAACACTGAGTGCTTAAGTGTGCACTCCTTTGCTTAGAAAGTTTTCTTGTAATTTGTTCTTATTGTATATCCTCTCTATGAGAGTTGATTTTATTTGTATTCTTTCAAACTATTGTTTGGAAAAGCCAGGAGTGGATTAGTGATCAAAGAATACTTGAGTGTTTATTAATCTCAGGGTGAGATTGAGGGTGTGCCAGAAGTGGCCTAGGTAATACTTGTGTAAGCCAGTAGTGGCAAGGTAGAATACTTGCTTTGTAATCAGTTTTGATTAGTGGAACCCTTCAAAGATTTGAAGGAGAATTGGACATAGCTTAAGAGTTTGAGTGAACCAATATAAATCAAGTGTTTATACTCTCTTCTTTAAGCTTTAACTTGTTTTCTCTTGCATTCCTTTGAACACAACTTTGGACGTATGAGAAAACTGTTTTTCAAGTTTGGACGATCTTTGCAACAAACGTTGTCTTTGTGAAAATTGCTTTTATACCTGTTGGACAATCTATTAGCAAACCAGTTTTTCAAAGTTGTTGTCATATTTGATTTCGAAAAAGTTTCCATCTTTGAGAAAAAGGTTTAAGTATCCACTAACACACTATTCAACCCCCTTCTAGTATGTTCCATTTATTTCAATTTGATCTAATTTTTCTCAAATAGACTAAGGAATAAACTCATATTGCATGGTGTACATAGGAAGTGCACTCAACACAAATTTGTGGGAGTTAATCTTTCTGCAAAAGATAGGGACCTTGCTTTCCAAGCACTTAGGCGTTGTTGAGCCTTCCCCACAATATGATTATAAGATGCACTTGATACTCTCTTATGGTGAAGCTTAATACCTATGTACTTCCCAAGATCATCATGTTCATTGAAAGCCCAAACCATTGTTGATTTCTTCCTGAACTCTCCAATTAACATTATTCGAGAAAAACACCCTTGTTTTATCACTACTTACCTTTTCTCCTAAGTTATCACAAAATATATCATGGCAAGCAGAAATTACCTCAACTTGGTCCATAGATGCCTCCACAAATAAAATTAAAACATTAGCAAAAGCCAAATGTGAAAGTTTGGGACCATTTCGACTCACCTAGATGGGTTTCCAAAGCTTACTATCCACAACCACTGAAATTAGCTGATTCAATCATTCCATGCATAGAACAAAAAGATAAGGTGGAAATAAGACCCCCTTGCCTAATGCCTTTACTAGGTGAAAAGCATCCAAGGCCACACCCTTTCAAAGCACCCTAATAGAAGAAGTGGAAATACAATGATACACAACATTATTGAAAGAAAGAGGCAGCCCAATCTCCTTCAGAGTGTCCACTATAAACTCCCAATTAAGCCTATCTCATAAGCCTGTTCTAAATCAATTTTTATGGTTATCCAACCTTTCTTCCCATGTTTCTTTCACATTGAATGAATGACCTTTTGCGTTATAATAATATTATCCCTGCTTTTGTCTATGCAGAACGAAACTACATTGATTCAGGCTAACAACCTTATTCATCACCCTCTTGAGCCTAAAAGCTAAAACCTTGGTAAAAGCTTTGTACGAAGCATTGCATAAGCTAATAGGAAGAAAGTGTGAAAGTCTCTACCCTCCTCCACCTTCTAGATCAAAGTCACCAACGTCTTATTTAAACAACTCACTTGAGAAGGATTATAAAAAAGATTCCTTATAAGTCTACAAAGAGAAGGCCCTACAACATCCCATTGACTTTGGTAAAACAAAGCCTAGAACCCATCCTCCCCCGGAGCCTGGAAACTCCCTATGTCAAAGACAACTCTTTTAATTTCTTCGTAAAAAAATTCCCTCCCCAAACATCTCAATCTCTAAAGGTTTCGAAGTTGGAAATTCTCCTCTAAGCAAAAAGGTTCATGAGCATAATTGGTTCAATGGTTAAGCCTTCTCATTGTACCTTGCACCAATGTTATCAAACTCTGACCGGTCATCGACTCGGTCGAGGTACTGGGTCACTAGGTCAAGGATTGACCTAGTGAGTCACTAATTGACTCGCATGAACCGGTGTAGATAAAATAAAAATGAAAATGTATAATATATAGTATATTTCGCATACAATAACACAAGATATAAGATAGTCTAGCGGTAAGTTAATATGTTAGAGTCTCCCTAGTCATGTATTCGATTCTCATAGATGCCACCTTTTACTATTTTAATTAAAATAACTTTGTGTGTACAAAAAAGGTAAAAGCTGACATCTGTAACAAAATAAAAAAAGCAAAACTATAATGCCAAAAAAGAAAAAATTAAAAAGCTAACAAGTGACACCTACTAAGTGGTTCTTATTTAGAAATGGTGTCTCAACTACAACTAGCTATATTTAGTTTAAATTACTTAATTGGTTTATGAGATAATTAAAAAAAATTAAGTAGGTTTCTATACTATTTTTAAAAAAAATTTAATTGAATCCTTGTTTAAGTTTTTTTTTTAATCGAGTCTCTAAAATTTTTAAAACTATCACAAATTTAGTTTTAAGCCGCCATAAACCAACTCAAAAATATACTATTTTTGGGTACAAAATTAAAAAAAATTAGAAATCTAGTCCAAATTTTTCAAATAATTTAAAGACCAATAAAATAATTGGATTTACTATTTTTTGGTTTTTTTTTTTTTTGGATTTCTGCTTTAGTCATGAGAAAATAAAAACAGTTTACAAAAAAATTACACGTGATTGTCCTGTTAGACTCCATGTTGCAAGTCACTAAGTTGTCAATGTCATTGTCACGTAAAAACATACTAAAGTAACTTACAAGTAGTATTACTTTAAGGATGCCTGAAGTTAGTGTCAATATCTTTACATTGACGAGCACTTGCAGCCATCTTATGAGGGTTGAACTTAATTCCATCTTGGGTAACATGTCAAAATTTACTTTTTCAAGAAAGGAAAGATTGCATGTGGAGGAGAGTTGGTGAACAGCATAACCCATGAAAGTGCAAGAACTAACATTTGGAGTAGAAAGCACAATTTTGCAATCTTCTATTTTATAACTGTGTATGGTCATGTTGGACAATGGGATCTAGCTCAATTGGTTGAGTAATGTGCATAAATTGTTGTAAACTCCTTAATACTTGAGTTCAATTTTTGTGGATAAAAAAGAAAGAAAGAAAGAAACACAGTGCTTAAGTGCTTAAACTCGGGAAAAAAAATGCTTAAACTCAGACAAAACGAATAACATTTAGATAAGTATGATTCTTCTCAATTTGCATTGTATCAATTCTCAATGGGCTTAGCATCAAGCTTCTTGAGGACAATGACCCTAAGAAACCCATTTTCTTCGAAGACCTTCATGTGATTTGTGTCAGCAATGGTCAACATTCGTTGAGATTGTGTTGGAAGTTGCAAGGATGAGTTCATGTTTAAGGGTGTTGTATTGTATTGAAGAACGTTTCGGAAGGTGAATAGAATTCTTCGGATGATTTAAGTTGCGAGAAAAAGGAAAATCTATACAGCATAATTTAAATTGTGGAGGGGAAAAACTTATTGTTAAACCTTTTACAGGAAACTCCACTGATATACCTTTGAATTCATCGTTTCATTTAAAACAAGCTAAGACAAGAAACACAAAAGAAAAACAGTTTTTCTTTTTCCTGGATTAGCACGGAACCATAAATTCCTCTAGCTGACTTGTGTCGTGGTGGAAAACGAGTATTCGTGAACATTGATATTCAAGCTGGACTTAGCCACACCAGAGGTAATGACATGGAAAATTCAGTTGCAATAGAAGGACACTTAGCCAGAGGAGATGAATTCTTCAGCACAGTGAAGAAAAATATATGAAGATGTGAATTTAGTTTATTGAAAGGGTAGTCTGGAGTGTGAATTTGTCTTCTCTTTGAGTATTCTTCTCCTCTCTTCCTTGTGATTCTATAGACTATTCTTAATTTCAAAACTCATCATTGATTCTGTTATACTTCTTAAATTTAAGAAAATTCTTCCTCAAGGTTATTCAAAATTGCTATTGCTCCATCAATCTGAGTTAATGCGATAATAATTAGAGCAGGAGGTTGCTGTTATCACATTTTGTGCTTAAATTCTCAAAATTTTCATCGTTTTTGGGTAGTTCAGTACAGGATTTTGGATTACTCTTTGCTGCTAATGAAAAACTTAGCTCTTTTTACACCATCATCTGGTTTTATTTGATGAATAAACTATCATTTTAATTTCTGTGCGTCACACTATCGTATTAGTCTCTAAAATTAAGAAAATTTTAAATAAATTTAAAATTTTCATTATTTCAGAAACCAATACAATAACATCATACACTTTCAGCTGTTAAAGTTATTTGCCAATGAAATTTTAGAAAAAATAATGGTTCAAGCAAGGCCTTATTTTGAGTTGAAAAATGTTTGGTGTACATCTACAATGCCATGTAATACCTAGTGAGAGAGAAAGGAAAAAAAAAGAAACATATAGATATGATAGAATTTATGATGTGATAGGAAGAAAGACATAAAAATAAATGAAAACTGTTGTTGAAGTGTTTAAAATAGTAAGGTATATATGTATCATTACTCAAGATATCATTATATGCTACATATTTCAACAAACCACTATAACTATTACTTGTATTTGCAATTACAATGCACAGCCCATGATATCTCTGTTACACAAATCACTCAAAAAAAAAAATCACACACAAGATCCTCAGCAAAAAGAAAACACGCGACTAATTTCAACTAAGGAACAGAATAACAGAGCTTAACCAGAGATTTCTATAGCCTTAACATCAGGCTTCTTAACCTCTTCTTTGGGAACACTAACAGTGAGAACCCCATTTTCCATAGAAGCCTTCACTTGATCCACTTTGGCATTCTCCGGCAATCTGAACCTCCTCATGAACTTGCCACTGCTACGCTCCACGCGATGCCACGTGTCGTTCTTATCTTCCTTCTCAACGTTCCTCTCTCCGCTGATCTGAAGAACCTTATCATCTTCGATCTCAACTTTCACTTCCTCCTTCTTCAGCCCTGGAATATCGGCCTTGAACACGTGTGCTTCTGGAGTCTCTTTCCAATCCACCCGAGTGCTCACAAATGCTGAATTTTCCCGCGAAAATTCAGGGAAGGAAGCAGATCGGGAATTTGGGAAAGGAAAATCCTTGAAGGGATCCCACACGTCGAGTGAGAAAGGATCGAACACGTTGCTCCTTTGGCCACTGAAAAAATTTGGAATTAGAGACATCTTTAGATATTTCTTAGCTGAGATTTGAAACTTGGCAGATTGTAATAACTAGTGAGATCGTAAGCAGGTAACTCTTTTCTTTGTTTGCTTGATGATGTCGAAGGGGACTCGTTAGGTATTTAAAAGAAGTGAAAGGATAATCTTGTATATTCCAGAAATTTCTGGTTTCAATTTGGAATTGGTTTTACCAGTTTCAGATCATTCGACAAACTTCTGGACTTCTCCGCTTGACTGAGAAGGTTCTAGTCTTCCAAAAATCATTGTGATACATAATATGAAAATGAAAATTTCATTATTTTTTATAAACAAAATGTCAATAACATCAGCAGTAATAAATTTATTTTCTGATACAATAAACAAAATTTATATATATAAACCCAATTATCCTAAAAAAAATTAACACAACTATAGTTCTTAGAAAAAAATTCATACAATAATTTAATAATACAAAAAAAAATCAAAAAGAGTAAAAAGAGACACCTTTAATGGCAAACGAGTATTATTTCGAAAATATAAAAGGAATTTTCTTTTTTTTTTCTAACCATAAATTTTACTAAAAAAAACATATAGAGTAATGTGTAATAGATTTTACTAAAATATTATAAGTAGCTGTGGGATTCAATAATTTCCAAGTAGATATAACATGAGAAATACTGACAAGAAAAATTATTCAAGATCTACTGGATACATATCTGATAACTTCATTATTATTCAAGATCTACTGCATGACCATTAAATTCTTTTGCTTATGGGTATTCAGCAATTTGATGTTAGTTGCCTTAGCATCTTTTCATTACAAGATTAATCACTGGGCAAAATATAAAGGTGCATAGAATTGTTTAGTGAGATAAACATAATATCTGAATTTTATTTTATATTTAATATGTTTTAAAATTGCAATAAGAAAGAGTTAAAGTTAAAAAAAAATAAGAGTTTAATTTTCATGTATTTCATAAAAAATATGTTAAAATAATTATTACAAAAGTCACCAATTTTATTATATATAGTAATCTATAATTTGATATTGGTATAATTAAATTTTATGTTGTCAGTATATTATAATTAAATTTTAAAAATAATATATTTTAAGGCCTTGGATAGAAAAAAAAAATAGAACAAAAATGATAAAACAAAAAAAAATAGAATAAAATATCCATATGTTCCAATAGTTATCAAAATCAGATGATTAAGAGCTAATTATTGTAGCTATAAAAAAAAAAAGAGCTTATTTACTGTAACCTTTCGAGTGAAAAATCACTTTTATTTTTAAAAATTAATTACTTTTAAAAAAAATTAGCATGTTTTTCAGAAAATCACAGTATAAAAAAAATGAATTTTCTGACTATTTAATAAGTTACTTTGAGTAGGTTCTAAAAAAATAATAACTATTTTTTAAAAATAAAAAGTCTTTTTTGTAATAGTAACAAAATTATAAAAACTACCTTTTTTATATAATCTTAAAATCACTTTATTCTAAATGCTTAAACAAATTGATTATAAGAAGTGTTTTATTTTATCCATAGGAACCCTTGGTATTATAAGAAGTGTTTAACTCATTTATTTTTTAAATTCTCTTCTTAAAAGAAGTTTGACTAAACATGTTTTTCGAAAAACTCTTAAAGATCTAGCAGTTTAATTTTAAAATAAAAATAAATATTTTTTAAGGATTAAGTGAAAGAATCTTTTCAAAAAAAAGTGAACTTTTTTTTTTACTTTCTAACTCTCTTTTAAGTTAAATAACATGTAAATCGATCATTATAAATTTTTTATTTATTTTTAAAAATTTTTATTTTTATTTTTAATTTTAAAGTGATTTTAAGTAAAAAATAAATAAACTTAAATCAAACATAACCTAAATACATGTTTGAATTAAAATACTTTTAAAAAATAATTATGTTATAATGATTTTTTGTATATTAATTTATAGGCATGTTGAATAATAAGTCATTTTATTTACGTATTTTCTTATGTTTACTCTCCCGTAATTTAGTTTTCTTAGAGTGCATTTGTTTTACGAATTAAAAGTTGATTCTCGGAAATGCAAACATGAAAATGTTACATTCTTATTTTTGTTACAAGCTTTGAAAAATTATTCTAAGTACTATTGATTTCCAAAAATGTTATAACTTTCATTTTTACCATGCTTTCCTACATTTTTATTCACATGAGGAGTAATGGGAAAGTAATATTCCCATGGGAATAGGAAGTTTTTTTCTAAAATACCAATAACTTCTTTTTTTATTTATTTTTAATTTAAATTATTTTGAATTTTAAAAGATATTTCCAAGAATATTAAAAGAGTTTAATGGTGATGCACTGACAGTGTAAAGTACTTTTACATGCACTGTTATCCAATCACAAATTATTGTTGATATGACTTTTAAGATAATTTTGTAAAAGTCAACAAACTTACCATACATGATATATTGTAATTGGATGACGGTGTAAAACTATTTTACATTGTCAGTGTATACAGAGGAGGCCCTGAGGGCGGTCGAGGTGGGCGACCGCCCAGGGCCCCATTTTTAGAGGGGCACCAAAAAATTTTACTTAATTTATATAAATATTAAAATAAAAATTTATATAATTAAAATTATATAAAAAATAAAATTGTTGGTCATTAGTCAACTGATTATTTATTAGTGATGTTCCACTTCCCAACTAAAATTTACTCATAATTTTGGAAAAATCAACAAGTGATGGTGCAATTTATGCACAATGAATGTTGCACACAAAGAGGAAAGCGTGCATGTGAAAAGTATTATTATTTTTATTTCTTACAACGTGAATCTATTTAATTCTTAATGTAAGAAACACCTTGAACCTTATCTTTTTCTCTCTAATATTTTTATCTTTGATCTCTCTCTAATCAAACAAAAACAAGTTATTAATGATTTTGCAACAAAAAATACAAGAAGGACAATATTTAAATGAGGGCATCATTTTCTCAGTTTGCCCAGGGCACCAAAAAATTCAGGACCGGCTCTGAGTGTATATAATCTTTTTTCTCATATTAAAATATAACTAAATACATTTTTAAATATACTAAAAAATAACATTCCTACGGAACATTTGTTCGAAGGTATGAAATTTTATTCCAATAAAACTCTATACTTCTCTTTCCTTAATTTCTTCTCTCTTCTTCCTCTTTTCTTGTCTATATTTGCATTTTTAAAACCAGATAAGCATGCACTAAACTTCCTCACGGAACTAGTAGCACGAAAAGCTGAGAACAAAAAAACATTTATACAAGGCAAACAGCAACATTTATTACACACACAAAAAAAAAAAAAAAAAAAAAAAAAAAAAACATCGTTGGTGTGATCCAAAATCTGTTATTTTTGCTACAAAAGTCCACCACAACCGGTGCTTAATTAATTATTCAGAAACGGTGTCTCAATTAACTACAACTAGTTACGTTACATTCATTACACAAACACATTAGCAATTCCGTTAATCAACTCACTTTACAAAACCAACAACAGCAAAGAGCAAGAAGACCGTGACTCTTTTTCTTCTCAATAGGAATTCTCAATGGCCTTAACATCGTTCATCTTGGGGATGGTGATGGTGAGAACCCCGTTTTCATAGGAGGCCTTGACGAGATCCAGTATGGCGTTGGGTGGAAGCGTGAAACACTTCTTGAACGAGCAGCTGCTACGCTCCAGGCGGTGGCACCCGTCGTTGTCGTCTTTTTTCTCCACGTTCCTCTCCCCACTCACCTGAAGAACTCTTCCGTCGTCGACTTCAATCTTCATCTCCTCTTTCCTCAGCCCCGGAACCTCGGCCTTCAGCACGTGCGCGTCCGCGGTCTCGTGCCAGTCGAACTGGCTGCTCATGAGGGCAGCGTTTTGGGGGAGGACTGACGTGGAAAGGGCCGTGAAAGGAGAGTCCCCGAAGGGGTTGGCGTTTGGGATGATCGACATTTTGTTGGGATTGAATGAGTGATGATGGTGTTAGAAGGTGCATAGACTAGTTGTTGGATTGGATGATGTTTGAGAGTGTGTTGTGTTGTATTAAAGGACTTTTCCGAAGGTGAAGAGAATTTTTCGTTAACATTCATGGATGAGATTGTAACTCTCTGTTCCTTGGATGTGCATGTGGACAACATTTTCCCTATAAGAGAGATCAGAGATGTTTATGGAAATTCTGCCAAATTCTTGTTTCTGTGTATAATACTAATACAGAAAAAAAAAAAAATTCACTTCCTTACGAATTGCGCACCATTTAAAATTGTAGAGTAAAAAAAAAATTACTCTCTCTGTTTCAAGCGTTTAAGGATTTAATAGAGAAATTAAAAAATGTAGAATTTACAAAAAATTCTATACAATTTTTATGAGTTGTTTTATTTATATAACAATAATTAAAATTAGATTTTTTTTTCTTATTTATATTTCTTAGTTCTTATTTTTTATGCTACAATAAATAATTAAAGATATAATAAAAAATATATTTAATATTTTATAACAGACAATGAAATTACATTCTTTTTTTAACTAAAACGGGACAAAAGGACTATTGTTAAAACTTTTACTGGAAACTCCACTAATATACTTCAATTCTTCATTTCATTTAAAATAAGCAAAGAAATGAAACACAGAAGAAAACAAAAAATTCATTTCCCTGGTTGAGCCACACTAGAGGCAATGAGTCCCAGTGGAAAATGAGTCAACTATGAAGATGCAATAGGACACATAACAAGTAGGTATAACGTTTAATTTTTTTTCCTTTTTTTTTTTTGGTTAATAAGTGTAATTTTTTTTCTTCTTGTTTCTTCACCTATTTTTACATTATTCAATAAGAAGTCCTAATTATTCAGATAATCAAACCTGATTTGTATCTATAGCCTCAAATTTTCCGAAGTTACTGTACTAAAATAAAGGCTATTCCAAGTGGTTTTATGTTGTTGATGACCACGCTCTATCCCACCTTTATATATATTGGCTATACTTCTGTTTAATTAAAATTAAGAGAAAAAGTTAGTTCTAGTCTTATTTTTAATTTACTCTCTTGCACTTTGAAGAGCACAGATCAGACCTGTATAATCTTAATTATAGGAACACATTAGTTGTCTATTCACTTTTAGTATTAAGATGAAATATGATACACACTTACTGGGAGCTGGAGTTCATTCTCATAGAGTCTCTCGATGATAACAAATGCAATTGGCCAATTTAATTCACATTACACGATCTAACTTTTTCTTGCCTACATCACATATCAGACACTTGATACAGCAAAATTATATATTCTGAAGACAGGAGTTTATTATTCACATGAATTACACAACCACACAGTTACCAATTACAGTTCACAATGTAGGATGTGTCTCAGAGGCACACAATGACACAAGACAGAGAACACTTATTATTACAACAAAGAAAAGCACACGATATTCAACCAAAACAAAGCTCAACCAGAGATTTCTATGGCCTTAACATCAGGTTTCTTAACTTCTTCCTTGGGAACAGTGACAGTGAGTACCCCATTTTCCATAGAAGCCTTTACTTGATCCACTTTGGCATTCTCCGGCAATCTGAACCTCCTCATGAACTTGCCACTGCTACGCTCCACGCGATGCCACGTGTCTTTCTTATCTTCCTTCTCAACGTTCCTCTCTCCGCTTATCTGAAGAACCCTATCATCTTCAATCGCAACCTTCACTTCTTCCTTCTTCAACCCGGGTATATCAGCCTTGAACACGTGTGCTTCTGGGGTCTCCTTCCAATCCACCCGAGTGCTCACAAATGCAGAATTTTCAGCAGAAACAGAAGTGGGGAAATGAAAATCCTTGAAGGGATCCCACACGTCGAGGGAGAAAGGATCGAACACGTTGCTCCTTCGGCCACCGAAAATACTTGGAATCAGTGACATTTTCTGATATTTGTTCGCTGAGATTTGAAACTTGGGAAATTAAAATGAGATCGTAAACAATTAACTTCGTAACTCTTTTCTTGTTTGATGATGTCTAAGGGGACTGATCGTGAGGTATTTAAACGATGTGAAAGGATATTCTTGCACGTTCCAGAAAAATCCTGTTTGCAATTTGGTTAGTTTTAACAGTTTCAGATGATTCGAAAAACCTCTGGACTTCTCCACACGACTATGAAGGTTCTATAGTGTACTAGCTAGATATCTTATTTTTCTTGGACTTCTATTCATGAATATTATTTTGGTCACACTACAATACAACCAAACAATTAGAACAAAAGGCCAATGGGCTCCAATCAAGGCCCAACTGCTGAATTCTATAATGCCTAACTCCAGATTTTGGGTCGGGGATTGCTATTCTCACCATCCATAAGGGTGGTTATTTTTAATTCCAAAATTGTCCTTCCCACGGAATCTTGATTCCCTTGTGCAACACATACAGCGGAATCATGATTTCGCTTTCGATTTTTTTTCACCATCATATCACGCAACGGAAGTACGTTTCCGTTTTACATTTTGTACGCGAAAATATACTTCTGTTTTGTATTTTGTACGCAACGTACAAAATGCAAAATGAAATTTTGATTCTATTTTGTATTTTGTAAGTGCGTACAAAATACAAAACGGAATCGTGATTCCGCGTACAAAATACAAAACGGAATCACGATTTCTTGTACAAAATGCAAAACATAATCACGATTCTGTTTTGTATTTTTTACACACATGTTGTACTACAACGGAGGGGTGTGGAGAAATGCAAATAGGGGTAAAAATGTCTTTTTGAAGGATTTTCAAAATGTAAGGGATGAGAATAGCAACTTCCTTTTGGGTCTCTTTTGCACCATCAATTCATCATCAATTAGTCTTTTAAAGCTCAAATAAATTAAACTTAAATATGTTTTTGATCTTTCAAATTTGGGTTAAAGTTATTTTTGGTCTCCTAAATTAAATTTTTTTTTAATTCCTCAATTTTGAAAAACATTCCTTTTAGTACCTCCTGGCTTATTTTTTATGGTTTGGATGCACAATTTGTGGCAGTTTTTGACTACAGGAAAGACTAAAAAGAACAACTTTTTATATTAAGGGACTAAAATAAATAAATTTAAATTTAGGGGACAAAACACAATGGCCAAAATTTGAAAGACCAAAAACATATTTAAGTCAATAGTTTATGTTGGGCTACAAACAAAAGTAATGTTGCACAGTGAGTCAATTGTCTTCGGTGCAATCCAATTACCTCAATTATTTGCACTCATTTTTTTCCTTTGTATTCTCCAGCTTTTTTATTTTGTATTCTAGAAATTAATTTTTGGAATGTAAAAAATAATTTCAAAACCTATTGTTTGCAATAAGAGAGGTTTGAACAACAAAAAAAGTACAAATAGAATTTCCCTTAGGGGCAATTGCTATATCCAATCCCCTTAATTGCTAAGTACACTCCACTTCTCATATTTTTTCCTAAGATACCCTATTCTGGCAGCAGTGGCGAATGAGTTAGTGTTTGGAAATTGGTTTTGTGCACTCCCCAAAATTGACATCGTCAACAATGTCGTTGATGCCATTCCCCTGGCTGCGCTACTCGCTTTGCACTTCATCACCAACTACACTAGCACGTGCTCCTCTGGGAAGCCGCGCCCAATGCTGTCTACATCCTCCACCTTGGTTTTTGTTTGTGGTGGTGGCGAGGGATGGTGTTCACGATGAAAGTGATAATCCAACAAGGAATTAATGCAGAGAAGAGAACGATGTTGACAATCAAGATGAAGATCTGAAGCACCCCAGATCTCACGGAGTTCATTGCATTGATGTCCAATGGATCATCTTTTCCAACTACTATACATACTCATTTTCTCTCAAACAATAATGCCACCGACACAATACCACACCACACTCTCTTTCAATAACCGAGTGCTTGCTATTAGTAGGAGTGCATTGTGCTGGTGTCTTCTTGTTTCTTTCATTTTTCTTTTATTATAATTTTATTGCTTTTTAGCAAGATGGTTTGTATTGGGCGAGGAGGTAGGTTTGCCATTGGTTGTGTGAACAAAATGTTTTCGATTGCACTCCCTCACAACTCGTGCCTTTAGTTTGCACTCCCTAATAATACTTCCAGAAATTAATTTCTGGAAGAGTTAAATATGATTTTTAAAACGCTTAATCGTTCACCACTTTAGCAAGAAAAGCGTATCATGAGGGAAAAATATGAAAAGGGTTGTGAACTTAGCAACTAGGGGAGTGGATATAGAAATTTCCTAAAATAGGTTATTGGCCCAAAACAAAATAAAAAAATTAGTTAGCATTCATTCAATGTTTCCTTTTTTCTCATTCTTCCTTATATATAATTGGGCCTTTCTAAAATGAAACTTTTAGGTCTTGTTTAAATTAGGATCCATCTATTAGTAAACTTTCAACTAAGTGCACTTATTCTAAAATCTTGAACATGAAAAAATTAGTTTCCATGACCATCCCCCAATCATATTGAATAGGATACCAATGGCATGTTAGAAAAATTAATAAAGGTTTAACTTGGAGGATTATTACATAAGTCTATATTGTAAATAATTTTATTAATCATAGTGACTCAATTAACATTTAGGTGCTAGAAATCTTTTGGGAAAGAAATGTCCACTAAGATCTTGACCGGCTTGAAGAGAATTTAAACTTGCATCCATCATGAAAGCGAGCATTTCTCTCCACATCCTTAATTATTTATGTTAACTTGTGTTAGTCAAGTATAACTATTTTATTATTTCTTCTTGTCTTAAATATAAACAAAATAAATAATACTAATTAAGAAAGTGAATTAACATCATATAATTTTACTAGTCCCTTTTAAAAATAAACTTTTTTTTTCTATACTGTCCTTTACTAATGAAATGTAGAGAAATACACTAGAAGGGGGGTTGAATAGTGTATTTAAATTTTCTTTGGAAAACTTTAGCTAGAATGAAGATAGTGTATCTTTTCGTTTTACTGAAGTTTAGTAAAACAGAAAAAAATAAGCTATCGTCCAGTCGATTAAAAATAACCGTCCAAAGAAACTACTCTTCTTCTTTTTCGTTTAAATACACGTAATGGATAAACTTGGATAAAAAGGTGTATAGAAACTTTTTCGTAATATGCTGAAGAGATAGTTTAAAAGAAATGCAAGTAAGCTAGAAGTTGAGTGAATAGAATACGTAGTTTTATACTGGTTCACTCAACTGAGCTACGTCCAGTTCTCCTTCAAAAACTTTTGAAGGGTTCTACTAATCAAAACTGATTACACTCAAGTATTCTTAACTTTGCCACTTCTGGCTACAAGTATTCTCTAGGCCACTTCTGGCACACCCTTAATCTCCCCTTGAGATTAAACACAAAAACCAAGTATTTTTTAACACTAAGCCACTACTGGCTTTCCAAACAGTATTGTTTGATATTGTAAATAAAATTTAACTCTCAATGAGAGGATATTACAATAAGAATGAGTGTATAGACTTGCTTAGCAAAGCTAAGATAAATGCTCTTTTTCGCTTATGGTCGTCCAGTCGTTTTGACAGGGTTTCTGCTCTTTTTCAAATTCTCGTCTTTTTGATACGTGAGCTCATCCTTCTATATATAGGAAGTTTGTTGAAAGATATCCGTTGAGGATTCTGTTCCTTTTCCAAGAGCGATTCTTTCTGTAGCTTATTGCCGTTGTCACATTTTGACTTAGAGTGAAATGATGGATGTGACAGCCGTACTCGTAGCGCCTCTCTCCTACTTGTACTTTCTCTGCAGAGAGAAGCTTCTTCTTTTCCTGTTCAATACTTTTCGAAAAGATCATGGCATGTTAAAATATGATATAGTGAACGTTGCCTTATATTATAGAAAGCGTATTTTAAAGATAGTAACCACAGTGAGTGTTACTCAAGCGTTGGACGCTTGTTCTCAAAGGAGCATTGGACGCTGCCTGTATGTTTCTTATAAAACACAATTGGACGCTCACATTATTAAAACATAGAGTCCAGGTTTGAGAGATACAATACCATTGCGGGATTGGACGATGTAAATCCTATAACACTCAAACTAGATCATTAGATACTTCAAAATTTATCCTTTAGTTATTATCATCAAAACCGAATAGGAGGGGTTGGATATCGTCCAAGGTCTTAGAACCTAACAATCTCCCCCTTTTTGATGATGACAAATAATGGTAAATTTTGATGTTAACAGACACATAATCATATAAGAATACAATGAGTCAAGTCAGAGATGATTATGTTATGCTAGAGTATAAAAGTGAAATGAAGTACTCCCCCTGAGTTCAACATTTCTTATGCATCAAATAACATATAGATATAAAGGTAAGTATAACAGATATCAGAGTGAAAAACATATCAATGATATGGATGCAGAATATATGAATATAAACACCTCATGTTTTGATAAAGGAATCAATATGTATATATTCAAACATTTGAATACAAATGTTTAGCTATTTATTCTCATCAAAACTTCCAATTTCTCCCCCTTTGTCATTAACAAAAAGGTTTGAAAGATGGAAAAAAAAATGATGTGGCCATCATGGTCACCTTATGGCTGAGGAGGTGGTTCATGTGGTGGTGGTGGTTGTTCTGGTGGTGCTTGGTTTGGTGGTGCTGGTTGTGGAGGTTGAGGTTGGACTTGTGGTACTGGATGAGCAACGTGACCAAGTAAGGTGGCTGCTGTATGTTGAATCTGGTTCACAAGTGTCTGTGAGAGACTCATGAACTGCTCAGTAATTGCATTTTGCAGCACTAGACGATGTTGTTCAGCTTCAGCCTGTTGTCTTTGCTGAAAAGCTTGAAATGCGGCCTCAGTCTCCAGCTGTTGCTGCCTTAGAGCCTGTTGCACAATTTCATGAACACGATCTTCTGAGACTCCTTGTGGTTCAGCAAATCGCAGGGGATTGATGCCCCTTGGACTTGAAGATCCAGTTGGAACCAGTTGATGTGTGCCTGAATGTGCTTCAGCAGAAGCCTCAACAATGGGGAGGCTTGTGACATCTTCAGCAATAGGCTGTGCTGCAGAGGCTTCCATTTGCTTGGACGCTTCAACAACGAGCTCTCTATCATCCTCGGATCTATCAGACTGGACGGTAGCTTCTTCATGTGACGTGACAAAGTGTTCTACGTCCACTGGTACTGATGGGTCTAGGTCAAGATGAGCTAGCACCTTTGTCACCTTGGCAGAGGCTTCATCCAGTTCTGCCTGTGTGGCCTTTGATTTAGTAACCATATCTTCCTTTTCCATGGTTGCTGTTTCAGCTTCCTCAAAAGCCAGCTGCTCAACACGAGCTTGTTCCACTGCTGCGGCGGCTTCTTCTGCAAAGTACTCCTCATGGAGAGTTTGGAGTTCCTCCACAAACTCCGTGCGATCCAGTGTTCTGAGGTCAAACACCTTGTTGCTTCTGATTATTGGCAGAGTCTTCATCAACTCCAGATAATCATCTGAATCCTTCAGAAAGCAGGCAAATGTGTCTGAGAAATGATGAGTCTTGACTGGACGCAGCACTTCTATCCCATGAGGGGGATGAACAAAATCATCCTTGGAACAGCCTGAGGATGAGGCTTGCTGGGAATCGTTCCATAGAATCTGGCACCAAAAGGTTATGGAATCAGAGGTTCCAAGTTCACGCGTGAGCTTACCAGACTTATCAAATAAATGACCCCAGGTGTAAGAAGATTTTTGCAGGGTTTCAACTTTCTCCTCCCTGCTGGGCATCTCAATGCCGTAGAATTTGAAGCCTTTCTTGCGACCAGCATCATAGACAGGCAGTCTAGGACATACTCTGTCTGGTACAAACTTTATTTCCGTCGCTCGGCTTATGTGCATGTTTGGTGGGTAGGCGATTGCTTGGTTTGGAATGTACATCTGTTGCAGAAGCTTTCCAAGATCATCAAAGTCGCCAGGCTGGAAGTTTAGCACTGGAGTTCCAGCTGGTAGTGGCAGGAACTTTGTGATTGGAGTCCAGATTTGAACATCCCTGACCCACTCTGCGTCTGGACGCTGCTGCGTTACTGACTGGTCCAGACTTTCTTTAATTGCTAATTGTAATTCTGCATCCAGCTCACTATCTTTGTTAGCAGAAGACTTCTTGGACGGTGCCTTCTTTTTCTTTGGAGCCTTCCCTTTCTGCTCCGCAACCGTCTTGGTGAAATGAGAGGCAATTTCAACCTCTGGCTTCTGCAGATTTACAGCTGCTGGACGCACTCTCTGCTGAGTTCCAGTTGGACAGATGTAAGGATAAGGCATGCGTACTAAGTGTGGATACACTTCTCTCGTCCAACTAGGCAGAGGATTGCTGATGATCGTTCCTTTGGGCATGGCATTATAAGCAGCTGACAAAGATTCAGTGCAAACATACCTCGTCCACTCAGGTGCTGAGGCAGTTGTATAATGCCGCTTCAGAGGCTCTTGCAGAGGCCTCTGGATCACATCACCTTCATTACAGAAATTCTACTCATTGCATGTGAGGAATGCAACTGGAAAGCGTTCTCTGTCTTTCTCTTCTTTTGTTTTCTGCTTGGGGGGGATTGTCCATGGGGACCATGTATCCCTCCATACATCTCTTGGACGCACAAACTTGGACAGGTCCAAGCGAAGAGGTGGTTGCTGGCTTGCTGATGTGGAAGGAGCACCTGATATTGCTGGTAGAAGGGTGCTGGTGGACACATTTTCGGTGTCTTGAGAGGATGATGGTAGCACTTCAGTCCTTTTTGCCCTTTTTGCCTGAGTCTTCACTCTTCTTCGTGGCACATTAGCAAGAAAATGAGGTGTTTTAGCAGGTTGTGCCTTTTGCTTCTTTTGCTGAGGACCCTCTGTCTCTTCTGCCTTCTTCATGATTCGACCAATTGGGATCTGGTCGTCATCTTCAGAGTCGTCCAGTAATTGAAGCTTTCGTACCCTTTACTTTTCTGGGGCAACCTTCACTGGTGCTGCCTTTGGACGCTTCTCGTCTTGTACAGGTTTGGACGTTTCAGTCCTTGGACGCTTCACTGCTGGGGACTGAGCAACAGATGTCTCAGCATGCCTTTTCTTTGTTCTTCTTTCCTTCTCAGCGTCTTCCTCATGCATTTGAGATGCTTGGCGTGTGATCTTTCTGCCTTGCTGTTCTTCCATCAGCCTTTTGATTTTTCTACCAATGCCCAGTAGATCAATCTCTTCTTCTTCATCATTAGAGATGATCTTACTCTGCTCATGCCTTTGCTTGTTGATGGTGTCCTCGTCCAGGTCCCTTAAGACCTTGGCTGTTAGCTTGATCTTCATTGGCCTTATGTTGGGCTCACCAAACAACTGTTGTGTTGCCACTATTGGCCCTTTCTTCACTATGGCTTCATGGTCTTCCTCATCCAATTCATCATAGAAGCGTTGATACAGCTTCTGATCCCAGAAGATCCTGTTCAACAGGGCGGCGTAGAAGATGTCATCATTCCCACCCACGGACTTCATCATCCTCACGATATTGATGTAGATGATGTGAGGGAGATTGAAGGGAATGCCTTCCATCAGATGGAATATCACAAACTTGTGTAAGTCTTTGACTGAGTCCTTAGACCCAGCTTTGTGCAGGATGCTCTTGTTGCACACCTGCTGCCATATTTTAGCTTCCTCGCATAGATTCTTGTATTCAATCTTCACCGACTCAGGGGTTTTGGACTTGCAAAGCACAGTCGCAACGAGGTCGCCGTACTGCTCTGCCCAGTTGGTTTTGTACTGGTTCTGCTCCCTGATGCAACCAGTTACCTTTGCTATGGCCTCGGTGGACAGCGTCACTTCTCGTCCAAGAATCTTGGCCACGAGCTCCCTTCGGCTCTGAAACTTGGCATTCCTCCAAAACATTCTGATCAACTCGGGATAAATTTTCTAGTTCTCATTGAAGTAGCCTCTGATTCCACACTTCAATAGGCTCTCGTTCAGATTTAGTCCTAGCTTCTCGAGCGCTTCAATGTCAAAGAAGTGCTCAATGTGCACCGTAGCAGCTCCTTGGTGCACAACCGTAGTCTCAGGGTAGGTCAGGACGTCGAGTTCTGAGTTGCTTGAGTTTGTAGAGATTGCCATTCTTGTAAAGCTTGGATTTTTAGGTTTTCTGATAGGGTTTTTGGGGTTTCTGAGAGAGAGAGAGAGTGTTTAGGTTTGATGGGTGTTTAGGTTTTCTCCGGTGAGGATTTGATAAGGTGGTGTTTGGGCTTTGTTTGGAGAATATGAAGCGGTTTTGTTTTTATTTTTGAATATTTGAAAAAAAAGTAACTGACGCCATAAAACCCGCCATGATGAGACGTGCAGAGGATGTGGGTAATTGTGTACGGTTACCGCCATTTAGGTGACTCAGCATAGAGTATTAGCTCATACTTATCCTTAAAACGATCCGTTTTATTAATTTGAATCAGAAGAAAAGACTAAGATAGAACGACGTCGTCCATATGTTGGACTTTAAGTGAAACGTATGTAATATATATATGCATGACTCTAGTGTTCCTTGGACGACATGTCCTTTGGACGCTATGAAGTTATTGGACGCATCATGTAGATGTTAATCATTCCTTTACAGAGGCCATGCCAAGTTTGTCCCTCAGAAGGATTAACTTGTCTTCAGTAAGGGGTTTGGTGAATATATCAGCAAGCTGATTATCTGTGGTTACAAAGTGTAATTCCACAGTTCCCTTTTGGACATGGTCTCTTATAAAGTGATGTTTAATTTCTATATGTTTAGCCCTTGAATGCAATATGGGATTTTTAGAGAGATTTATGGCAGCTTTACTATCACAGAAGATAGGAATGTTACTCTCATATATGTTGTAGTCCTCAAGTTGATGCTTGATCCACAAGATTTGAGAGCAGCATTTTGCAGCTGAGATATACTCTGCTTCAGCAGTGGACAATGCAATTGTTCCTTGCTTCTTGCATATCCAGGAGACTAGGTTACCACCGATGAAGTGACATCCTCCACTAGTGCTTTTTCTTTCAATGCGATCTCCAGCATAATCAGCATCACAATATCCTATTAGCCTGAAATCTTTCTCTCTTTTGAAATGTAACCCAAGGTTAGTGGTTCCAGCAAGATATCGAAAGATTCTTTTAACAGCAGTTAAGTGAACTTCCCTTGGATCAGATTGAAATTTGCCACATAGGCATACGCTGAACATTGTGTCAGGTCTGGACGCAGTGAGGTACAGGAGAGATCCTATCATACCTCTGTATAGAGTATTATCTACTTTCCTTGAGTTGTCGTCCAGTCCAAGAGCTGTTGTTGGATGCATAGGAGTTTTCATTGGTTTTGCATCGTCCAGTTTGTACTTCTTTAGTAGCTCTTTGACATACTTAGTCTGATGTATATATATTCCCTTTTCAGTTTGTTTGATTTGGAGTCCAAGGAAGAATTTCAGCTCACCCATCATGCTCATTTCGAACTCTGTTTGCATTAACTTGGCAAATTCTTCACAGAGAGATTCATTAGTGGCACCAAATATGATATCATCAACATATACTTGTGCAATAATAAAATCAGAAGAGTAGTCTTTGCGAAACAACGTAGTGTCTACTTTTCCTCTTGAAAAACCATTTTCTGACAGAAATGTGCTGAGTTTTTCATACCAAGCTCTAGGAGCTTGTTTCAACCCATATAGTGCTTTGTTGAGTTTAAAATCATGGTTTGGAAAAGTATCACTTTCAAATCCTGGGGGTTGTTCCACATATACTTCTTCTTTTATGAGTCCATTGAGGAATGCACTTTTTACGTCCATTTGGTATAGCTTCATATTGCTATGAGCTGCAAATGACAGTAAAATGCGAATTGCCTCCAGACGTGCAACAGGAGCATAAGTTTCAGTATAATCTATACCTTCTTGTTATGAGTAACCTTTTGCTACCAACCTTGCTTTGTTTCTCACAACATTACCTTCTTCGTCCAGCTTGTTTCTGAACACCCACTTTGCTCCTACAGCTTCTTTGTCGTTGGGGAGTTCTACTAGCTTCCAGACATTGTTCTTTTGAAATTGGTCAAGTTCTTCTTGCACTGCTTTGACCCATCCTTCATCTTCTAAGGCATCGTCCACAGTCTTAGGTTCTATTTGAGATATGAATGCTGCATGACTTTGCTGTCGTTGAAGTGAAGATCTGGTTTTGACTCTGTCTTCTGGATCCCCAATGATTTGCTCCTGTGGATGATGTTTCTTCATTTGCCAGTTGCGTCCAGTTGGTTCTCTTTGTTCTTCGACTGGACGGTCCAGTAGTGTATTTGATTCTTCAACTGAGACATCATGTTTGGACGAATCTGATGACTTACTTGCATCGTCCAGTCTGATATCTGCAAATGATTTGTCTAGCTCTGATAATTCCTTATCAGGCTTGTTGTCATTAAACTTCACATGGATAGCTTCTTCAACAACTAAGGTTCTAGAGTTATAGACTCTGTACGCCTTTGAAGTTTCAGAATACCCAAGCAATGTTCCTTCATCACACTTAGAATCAAATTTTCCCAGGTTATCCTTAGTGTTCAGAATGAAACATTGACATCCAAATGGATGGAAGTAAGATATGTTGGGTCTTCTACCCTTCCACAATTCATATGGAGTCTTTTTCAATATCGGCCTTATATAGATTCTGTTTTGTAAGTAACAGGCAGTATTCACTGCTTCAGCCCAGAAGTGTTTAGCGGTTGAATTATCATTTAACATGGTTCTGGCCATCTCCTGAAGTGACCTGTTTTTCCTCTCAACTACACCATTCTGTTGTGGTGTTCTAGGTGTTGAGAAGTTGTGAAGGATACCATTATCCTCACAGAACCTTTGAAAACTTTCGTTTTCGAATTCACCCCCGTGATCACTTCTGATTGAAGCAATGCATACTCCATTTTCATTTTGAACTCTTTTGCAGAGATTATAAAAGGCCTTAAAGGACTCATCTTTGTGGGATAGGAATAAGACCCATGTCCATCTAGTATAGTCGTCCACTATAACTAACCCATATCTTTTACCACTTACCGAGGCTGTTCTTGTGGGTCCAAACAGATCAATATGTAACAGCTCTAGTGGTCTAGAAGTGGAAATAATGTTTTTACTTTGAAAAGAATTTTTCACTTGTTTCCCTTTCTGACAAGCTTCACAAAGAAGATCATCTTTATATGACATACTTGGTAGTCCTCTTACGAGGCTGTGCCTGTTCAGCTTTGAGATTAACCTCAAGCTTGCATGACCAAGTTTTTTATGCCATAACCAATGATTTTCTTGTACAGAAACTAGGCAAGATACATTTTGACTTGATAGTTCCCCAAGTTTAATCTTATACAGATTGCCTTGCCTCTTTGCAGTAAAGAGAAGGGATCCATCAGAGTTTTTGACTGTACATTCACCTTTGTTAAAGGCAACATCATATCCACTGTCACATAATTGACTTATGCTAAGTAGATTATGTTTAAGACCTTTAACATAAAGAACGTTATCAATACAGGGATAGGGTGGTATACCAATCTTACCTACGCCAGCTATCATCCCTTTCTGATTCCCTCCAAAAGTGACTGTCCCACTAGTCTTGGGTAGGAGGCTTTGGAACATACACCTTTCTCCCGTCATGTGATGTGAGCACCCACTGTCCAGGTACCATGATTGGAGTTTCTTTCCTGCTGTTAAGCATGTCTGCAACAGAAACAATTTTATCCTTAGGTACCCAGATTGACTTGGGTCCTTTTTTGTTAGCTCGAAGGGTGTTGAATGTTCCCCTCTTAGGCAGGTGTCTGCATTTGGACGTTATATGTCTAGGTTTCCCACAGAAGTAGCAAACATCTGTTTCTTCATCATGAATATATTTCTTTCCCTTGTATCCATGTCCTGACCTGTCATTTGGTCTCTTACAACCTTCATATTTTAAAAGTTTTTTAGGTTGTCCGAGCCCTTGACAAAGTTTGACAGATCCTTCTTTAGGCTGTCAATCTCTTCATGAAGTTTTACAACATCATGTGGTTGACCTCTTAAGGAAGTATCTGCTTCAACTTTCAGAAGCTTCTCAACTAGCCTTTTGTTTTCTGCATTGAGATTTCGAACCTCTATGGAAAGATTCCTTTCTCTATCCCTTGAATCCTCATAGGATTCATAGGCTTGAGCAGCATCATTCCAGAGAGCTCGCCTCTCCATATTTGTAGTTTCATTTTGCCTTGAGAGCTCTGCAAACTTTTCTTGTAAATCTTCCTTTTCACTTTTCAGTTGTCTAACATTTTCTTCTAAAGCTTCTTTTTCTTTTGAAAGTGATTTGGATGATTTCTTTAAAGTTCTATAGGCTTTTGACAAGATAGAAGAATTTGAAAGTAATTCATGATAAGCTTCTTGAATTGAATCTAAGTCATTAAAATCTACCTCATCTTCTTCTTCTGGCTCTGAAGAGTCAGTTGAGGTGTCTGCCATCAGACATATGTGTGCTTCCTCCTCTTCTCCCTCGTCCGATGATGAGTCATCGTCCAGATCTTCCCATGTGGACATCAGAACTTTCTTGCCCTTTCCTTTGCTGAAGAATTTCTTCTTCTTGTCCTTGCTTTTGTCAAGATCTGGGCACTCTGATTTGAAGTGTCCTGGCTTTTTGCATTCGTAGCATATAATTGGACTCTTCTCCTTCTTTTCTTTGAAGTCTTTCCTCTTCAGGTTTCTCCATCTGGATCCACCTTTCTTTTTCCACATAGAATGTATCCTTTTGGATATAAAGGATAGTTCATCATTTTCGTCTGAGTCATCATCTTCATATTGTTCGTCTGATGATGTTTCAGCTTGCATGGCTTTGGATGATGATGCTTTCCTTGGCTTCTGGACGCTGAGCGCCAGAGACTTATTTTTCTTACCATCATTATCTTGATGCAGTTCTAGTTCATGCACCTTGAGGGTTCCCACAAGTTCTTCTAAGGACATATCGTCCAGTTCCTTCTTTGTTCTCAAAGCTGTAACCTGTGGTCTCCATTTCCTAGGCAAACTTCTTAGAATTTTGTCAATATGTTCATAGTTATTATAATCTTTACCATGTGCTCTAAGTTCATTTAATATGGTTTGAAACCGTCCAAACATACTTTGTATGTCCTCGTTTTCTTCCATACTAAACAACTCATATTGACGAGTAAGGAGACTGAGTTTGTTACGTTTTACCTGAGTGGAACCCTCATATGTTAATGCAAGAGTGTCCCACATTTGTTTTGCGCTTTTGAGACTGTGCACCTTGTTGTATTCTTGTTCGCTTAGTGCACACATGATGATGTTTCTGGCTCTGGAGTTGAGATAAAATCTTTGTTTTTGCTCTTCCGTCCATCTAGCCTTTGGGATTTCGTTGAGGCTTTCATCAAGCGGAATATAATCGCCCATCTCCACAACTTCCCACATGTCAATATGGCTAGATTCAAAGAATGCTATCATTCTTTGTTTCCAGTAGTCATATTTGACACCCTTGAAGAGTGGTGGTCTGTTCACAGCTTGTCCTTCGTTTTCCATCTTTCTCAGGATCTTTCCTCTGTTCTGTTAAGAACTCAACTCAAGAGGTCGAGCTCTGATACCAACTGAAATGTAGAGAAATACACTAGAAGGGGGGTTGAATAGTGTATTTAAATTTTCTTTGGAAAACTTTAGCTAGAATGAAGATAGTGTATCTTTTCGTTTTACCGAAGTTTAGTAAAACAGAAAAAAACAAGCTATCGTCCAGTCGATTAAAAATAACCGTCCAAAGAAACTACTCTTCTTCTTTTTCGTTTAAATACACGTAATGGATAAACTTGGATAAAAAGGTGTATAGAAACTTTTTCGTAATATGCTGAAGAGATAGTTTAAAAGAAATGCAAGTAAGCTAGAAGTTGAGTGAATAGAATACGTAGTTTTATACTGGTTCACTCAACTGAGCTATGTCCAGTTCTCCTTCAAAAACTTTTGAAGGGTTCTACTAATCAAAACTGATTACACTCAAGTATTCTTAACTTTGCCACTTCTGGCTACAAGTATTCTCTAGGCCACTTCTGGCACACCCTTAATCTCCCCTTGAGATTAAACACAAAAACCAAGTATTTTTTAACACTAAGCCACTCCTGGCTTTCCAAACAGTATTGTTTGATATTGTAAATAAAATTTAACTCTCAATGAGAGGATATTACAATAAGAATGAGTGTATAGACTTGCTTAGCAAAGCTAAGATAAATGCTCTTTTTCGCTTATGGTCGTCCAGTCGTTTTGACAGGGTTTCTGCTCTTTCTCAAATTCTCGTCTTTTTGATACGTGAGCTCATCCTTCTATATATAGGAAGTTTGTTGAAAGATATCCGTTGAGGATTCTGTTCCTTTTCCAAGAGCGATTCTTTCTGTAGCTTATTGCCGTTGTCACATTTTGACTTAGAGTGAAATGATGGATGTGACAGCCGTACTCGTAGCGCCTCTCTCCTACTTGTACTTTCTCTGCAGAGAGAAGCTTCTTCTTTTCCTGTTCAATACTTTTCGAAAAGATCATGGCATGTTAAAATATGATATAGTGAACGTTGCCTTATATTGTAGAAAGCGTATTTTAAAGATAGTAACCACAGTGAGTGTTACTCAAGCGTTGGACGCTTGTTCTCAAAGGAGCATTGGACGCTGCCTGTATGTTTCTTATAAAACACAATTGGACGCTCACATTATTAAAACATAGAGTCCAGGTTTGAGAGATACAATACCATTGCGGGATTGGACGATGTAAATCCTATAACACTCAAACTAGATCATTAGATACTTCAAAATTTATCCTTTAGTTATTATCATCAAAACCGAATAGGAGGGGTTGGATATCGTCCAAGGTCTTAGAACCTAACAACTAAAATATTATATTAAGAATAAAAAAAAGTCATTAAAAATACAATATGAATTAAATGAAGAATATTTTAGAGATATGATTTTACTAAATATGATGAAATTAGTTTTATTTATATTTTCGAGATTGGAAGAAGCATGGTTTTAAAACTCGGATCGACCCGACCGGTCGGACCGGGACCCGGAGGTTAGACCGGGTCGAGCCGGCTATCGGACCGGCCATGCTTTCGACCCGGTGTGACCCGGTCAAACCCGATGACCCGGTGACCCGACCCGGGTCGCACCTTTTTTTTTTTAATTTTTTTTAAATTTCTTGAAACGACGTCGTTTGGATAAAAAACCAAAAGAAAGAAAGGTTTTGTGGCTGTGACCGTTTGCCAAAACATTGCTTGCTGTGTCGTGTTTGTGAGTCTGTGACTTGTCTTCTTCAAACTTCAAAGTGCACACAGATAAACCCTAATGCCCTCATCTCAATCACATCGATCCACACCACATGATTCTATTTAATCCAACTTGAATGTTATTTTTAGTTGATTCTGTTTTATTATTTATGAGTAGTGATTCTTAGGTAATTGATAATGTGATTCTATCACTCTGAATTTTGTTTGAAGAAGTGATGGTACAATTGATAGTGTGATTCTATTATTTTAAATTCTGTTTAAACTTTAAAAAAGTCTAATAAATAATTTATAATGTGATTTTGTTACTGTGAATATCAATGGATTTGAATTTGAAAAATGAGCTTGTGGAATTATATTAATTTGTTATGTGATTTTTTTTTACTTTTTTAAGGTAGGTATAAAATTTTCAAAATTTTTAATACAGACCGGGTCATGCGGGTCAATTAGTGACCCACCGGTTCGACCACTGACCCAGTGCCTCGACTGGGTCGGTCACCGGGTCGGTTTTTAAAACTATGGGAAGAAGTATTATTTTATCAGTGAGTTTGTCTTCCACCAAGAATCGTCATTGGGATAATAATTTTTCTAGACTTTACTCATAGGAAGTATGGTATCATATTTATAAGGTTAAATTAATTACAATTTTGGTTCCTCTTTAATTCTTAATTCACAATTTTAGTTCAATTCTCAACTTTGTATACATTTATTTTTTTTACTTTTTACATTTTAATTAATTAAATTATATTTTATGGTACCTTAAATGGATATATTAAGTTTAGGGTTCAATTGGACCAAAATAAAATAAATAAAATATATGTAAAATTGATGATTAAATCAAAATTGCGGATTTTTTAAAATGTGAAAACTAAAATTGAAAAAAAAAATAAGGAAGACCAAAATTACGGATCAAAAATTAAAGGGAGACAAAAATTACAATTTAGCCTATTTATAAAATGAGTAATTTATTCTAGGAACTATATTTTAGGTTTTGAAAATTTTAAAAACAACTATCAATTGTTGTAGTTTTAATTTTAATATAAAATCTTAAACTCAAATAACACAAATCCCTCCTTACTTTCTAAAAGCTCATTTGGTGATGGGGGCATCAGTGGGGCTGTGGGGAATGGCAAAGCCATAGTGAAGCGATCGATAACTATTACTTTTTCCGGTCTCAAATATAAACAACAAAAAATTTATATATTTTAGTCTCAAATATAAGTAAATTTTAACTAACTTTATTATATTTAATGAAATTATCTTCAAAATATCCTTCATTTAATTAAGATTTTATTTCTAATGTTTCTTTTATATTCTTGATATCAAGTTCCAATAAATGATAGTTTGAGAAGGAAACTTATTTTCTAAGTCAGATTAACAAAAAGTAAATGATGTTATCTAATTTTCTTAATTAGTGTGAAGTTATTTTTTTTTTTTTTTTTTGCTTATAATTGAGATAAAAGGGAGTATATATTAAACATGATCATTCATTTGAGTAAAATAATCTTATTTGTTAATTAAAGTCAAAGTGATTGATACTCCAAAATTATAATAGATAACAAAGCATTCATATTTAAATGAATTGTTATAAAATTTATATGTATATTAAGTGTATATGTTACGACAATTGACAATTAACAATCTTTATTACGTTTTGTCAAAAAATAATCTTTATTATGTTTTTTTTATCATTCAGAAAAATATTTATTATGTTTTGATTAAACCAAACAACACAGCATTTTAAGGAAAAAATTGTATTTTTAATCTTTATACTTTTGGTTAAATTTGGTTTTTATAATTATACTTTTAAATTGATGAATTTATTCTTCTAACTTTTGAAAATACTATATAAATTTAGTTTCTCTTCGTATTTAAACTTGACATTTAGTGACTATTTTTTACTACTACAAAATTAATTTTTGTTCTTGTTTCTTCACCTAGCTATTTTAAGTTATTCAATCAATGAAGTACGCCAGCATCTTATCTTACGTATAAGTCAATATAAGAAGTACTAATTCAGATAATCAAACCTGATTTGATCTAAAGCCTCAAGTTTTCCAGTGTTATTGCAGACACTTGAAAGAGCAATAATTATATATTCTGAAGACAGGAGTTTACTATTCACATGAATTACACAACCACACAGATACCACTTAAGCAGTTATAATTCACAATGTAAGATCTTTCTCAAAATTCACCACAGGAACACAAGACACACAATACTTGTTACAACAAAAGCATAGTTCACGATTTTCAGCCGAAATATAGTTTAACCAGAGATTTCTATGGCCTTAACATCAGGCTTCTTAACCTCTTCCTTTGGAACAGTAACAGTGAGAACCCCATTTTCCATAGAAGCCTTCACTTGATCCACTTTGGTATTCTCTGGCAATCTGAACCTTCTCATGAACTTGCCACTGCTACGCTCCACGCGATGCCACGTGTCGTTCTTATCTTCCTTCTCAACGTTCCTCTCTCCGCTGATCTGAAGAACCTTATCATCTTCAATCTCAACTTTCACTTCCTCCTTCTTCAGCCCTGGAATATCAGCCTTGAACACGTGTGCCTCTGGGGTCTCCTTCCAATCCACCCGAGTGCTCACAAATGCAGAATTTTCAGCAGAAACAGAAGTGGGAAAATGAAAATCCTTGAAGGGATCCCACACATCAAGGGAGAAAGGATCAAACACGTTGCTCCTTTGGCCACCGAAAATACTTGGAATCAGTGACATCTTTTGATGTTTCTTAGCTGAGCTTTGAAATTTAAGAGATTGTAATGAGATCAAGACTTAGGAGACTGTAAAGAGATCGTAAACAGGTAAGTCTTTTCTTGCTTGAAGATGTCCAAGGGACTCGTGAGGTATTTAAAGGAAGTGAAAGGATAATCTTGTATGTTCCAGAAAAATCTTGTTTACAATTTGGTTGGTTTTACACTTTTAATTTTACTGGTTTCAGATGACTCCGAAAACTTCTGGACTTCTCCGTGCGACTACGAAGGTTCTCGTCTTTTAGTTATCATTGTATTTTTTTTTTTTTCTTGGACTTGTAGATACCATTTTATGAATATTATTTTGTTCAATGTACAGTACAAACAAACTAGTAGAACAAAAGGGCTCAAATAAAGGTCTAACTACAGAATTCTACCACTGTTACTTCATGCACCCCATAAATTTCATCTTGCACCTTCTTTTAATTTTATAATTTTCCAAATTGGCTTCCTTTGTTTATATGTTCTTTTTCTTTTCAATTTGGCAATATTACTAGATCAGGAAATCTGGAATCCTAGGGTGTGATTTTAAAGATTGAGTAATCCACAACATGAAAATCAATATTCTGAATTAAGATTTTTGGAATACACAAATTAAAATCTGGAAAACATAATTCTAAATAATGAGTTGAATGTTGCGGATTACTCAATCCATAAAATCACAGCCTCTTTTATACATTCCATATTAGTTATTCGGAGATATATATTTAGGATTACTAATTCTAGAAGGTATTTTAAAACTCCATATTGGTTGTTCTGGATTACTAAATTTGTAAACTGACACTGTTATTTGAAACATTCCAGAGTAGGTATTCTAGAATGTGTTATATTCTACAATATACCTAATCTAGAATTAATTTGTATTACTTTCTGAATCTGTTGTTGTGGAATTGCAATTTTGGAAAGGTGTTTTAGATAATGGATATTTTGTTCAGTTAAGTAAAAAACAAAAAAAGAATAAATCCATAATATGGTACACAATGGCACCTTGTTTATACTCATTTAATACGAGATACAATGCACTTTTGATGAAGTTACGGATTGAGAAATGCTTAAACCTTTGAAACCGAGACTCCGAAACATTGTCCGACTCAGTTAAAAGTAGACACCTGCCAACCTTTTATTACTTTTTAAAATTTAGGATAAATTATGTTTTTCGTTCCTGAATTTTTCAAAATTTATGATTTTGGTCCCTAAACTTTTCAAGTCAATGTCTTCCAACTTTTTTTCTGTCATAACTTTTAATCATTTTCGTCTATCTTGGACGTAAGTGATGACGTATCATTCGTTTTATTATTATTTTATCATATTATATTTTCTAGTAGTTATAAATCGTCAGAAATTACTTAGATAAAATGATTTTAAAAGGATTAATAATTTGTGGAGACTGCCAAAAAAGGTAAGAACCTAAAAAATTAAACCAGCATAAAATAAAAAGCAAACCAACACAAGAAATCAACCAAAATCAAATATATAAATTATTCAAATATCAGATTTTTCCAAATCAAAATAAGTGAGATAATTTATTTTCAATCTTAAACTTGGAACCCTTGGTTAGGTTCCATTGAAGAGCTTCGATGGGGTAGGGAAAACAGCGACCCAACAAATGGGATAGGGAAAGCGGCGTTGCTGCTTTGCGAAAGAGAGAAAGAGATATCGAAGGAAAAGGGAGAGAGAGATGGAGGTGGGAAGTGGCGTTGCAGCTGTTCACGGTGGTGTTTTGTGGTTGGGGTTTTGGGTGGTGACCGAGGGAGAGCGAGACGGGAGAAGAGAAAGGAGATAGGGGGAGAGTGGGGTCGAGAGAGTGCGACTGCCGGGAATCATTCCGGCGATGACCCGCGGTGGTGCTGCGATGGCTCCGACAAGTGCGGGGATTGGACATGGGTCGTTGTCACGACTCTTCTACTTCTTCGTTTCTCTTTTTCTCTCAGTCACGTTGTCATCCAGTGTCCGCCAACCACCTTCGGCAAGTGCGATGAAGAAATCTCCGTCGTCTATCACAGCCACCGCTCGTGTAGGACCACTGTGCATCTACGACCAACCACCACCACGCATTTCCGATTACCTAATATGAATCAGTTTCTTTTTTTATTCTCTGTTATTATATTATTATGATAAATGATTCCCTTATTTCCTTTATTCTATGTTATTATAATATTATGATTATTTCCATTATTTCCTTATGGGTGGGTGTAGATTTCCTTATAATATTATGATCATGATTCCTTTATTTTCTTATTTCCTTATTTCCGTTATTTCCTTATGGGTGGGTGTCAAGTTAATTATATGTTAAAGAAATGTAACGTCATGAGTCATCCATTAACGGTGGAAGGGATGGAAAGTTGACCGTTCATCGAAAAGTTTAATGATCAAAATTATAAATATTAAAAAGTTCAGGGATGAAGAATATAATTTACCCTCAAATTTATTCTCTTTCCAACTTTAGCTCTTTCTACACTATCAATCTACCCCACCCCCTCATTTGTCTCACAGGCACACAATACCAAACACTGCCAGATGAAGCCATTTTTGCTTAACCCTTGACACACACTTCTTGCTCTTTTCCTTCAGCACTTAAGATATCGTTTCATGTCAATAAGCATTTAGTAGTTCTTAACAAGGTTCGACACCAGCCTGTAGTGGCCCTCCAATTTTGAAAGTGATTTCTTGGAGTATGCTGATAAAGGCAGAGAAAGAAGCCAATGCAAGCCAAGTGTTTTCTATTGTATTTTTGTTTATTGTCCCTTTTTTTTTTTGTGTTTGCATGGTTTTTTGCTGTGACTGTAAATATGCAAAATGATCAACCCGCATGAACCTCCAATGATAATTTCCGAAAATCCAAATTGGGTTAAGCCTTCTCAAAATAAAAGGTAGTTGCAGCAAAAAAATGGACCCATCAAAGATTTGTTGTGACCACAGCTCCCATTCTATGACAATGGCTTGTCATATGGCATTGGCAGAAAAGTTATATTAGCATCAACATACTTGAAAATAAAGAATATTTTTTTTTTAACAATTAAAATAAGGAATGGTTTAATGATAAAAAAAAAAAAATAAGGAATGGTTTTAAACACAAAAAAGTGATTTTTTTTTTTTTGTTATCTTCATGAAAAAATATAATCGAAAAGGAAAAACTAAAAAAGATTAATAAAAACCACATAACCCGCCTGATTCTGATAATTTCATAGAATGGCCAGGATTTTCTTTCATTACTTTCTTTTTGGTCCTTCAGCAAAAACCCTTTTTTACTGTAGATACTGTGTAAGGAAAAAGAACAATAGGAGTCATTTGAACTTTGGCATTCGGGACGGTGTAAGGGGTTGATTTGGAAAAATGAGATTTTGTAAAAGTTAATATTTTATAATTAAGTAATTTTACAGGTGTCTGCTTTTAATTGAGTAGGAGGATATTTCGAAGTCTTGGTTTTAGAGGCTTTAGCATTTCTCTTACGGATTACATGAATACAATATATATTACTTGTGGCACAGGAGGTATTTTTATCTTTTGGTTAAATTTAAAATTAAATAGGGTGCAGATTGAAATTTATGGGGATGCAGGAAGCATGGGCCAATTCAACAGTGCCTAACTCTTGATTTTTGGGCCCATGAATTCATCATCAATTCGGACTTTTTCTTCTTGAAACAATAAAAATCAACTTACACCCCTTTTTCACTTAAAATTTACGTGTGACTTTTAAAATATTCCTCATTGGTTGTTTTGGATCATATGTTCCATAATTATTTTGAATGTATTACGAAATAGACATTTTCAAAAGTATGATATTTTGGTTACGGGTTAAGTGTTCCAAAAGCACAATACCTGTTTATAAGGTGTTTGGGAATACCACTTCCATACCACATTTAAAATACCATTACGTATTTGGTAATCCAGAAAGAAGAACAAATTGAAAAAAAAAATAGCGTGCATATTTTTAAGGTTAGTTTAGGGGGTAGGGGTGGGAATAGGCTAGGCAGAACATGGCTTTTCTTAAATGGGTCTGGCCTGTTTAAAAAATTCAAAGCCTAAGTCTAGCCTATTACCTATCGTAGTCTTTATTTTTAAACCTGACATGTCCTATTTGAAAGCCTAACTTGGTTTGTTAGTCTACTTAAAGACCTATTTCATATTAAAGCTTTTATATAGGTCTAACTTCTCTCTACATGACCTAATAAGCTCATAGACCATTGAGAAAGAAATTCTATGTAAAACAAGCTATAATCTATAAAAATCAAAATCATTGTTACTCAAAGCATGAGACAAAGGTGGAAATATGTGAATTAAGTTTTATAAAAGTTGAGTCTAACATGATATAAGTTTATTACTTTCATGATAACTTAGTTAAAAAGCCTACTTTGTAATAAATTGTCTAAATAGAACATAAATTTATCATTTAATAAGTTTATATGTTTTACTCTTTACATAGGTCAACATGCTTAATATTTTAACAAGATAAACAAATGTATGATTTTGATACATTATAACAATTTTAATATAATAATAATACTAACAAAAAAAATTATATTTACTTAAATAGGCTGGTCTGTTAGGCTTAAAAGGCTTGTTAAATGGCTTAAAGTCTGACCTTTTCAACCAAATAGGCTTTTATAAAAGCCTGGCCTGATTTATTTTCGAAAAAACCTGGCGTAACCTGGGCCTAATGTGGGATAGGCCATAGGTCCCTGTCGAGCGGTCTGGCCTATTTTCACCCCTAGTTGCACTCACCGGAGGTAGGGAAAAAGAATATTAAATTATCATTATAAATTATTATAATATTGTGAAATAATCAAAATAGTGCACAAATATTAATAAAAATGTTTATATAACAATATTTAAAAATATTAAATTTTATAACTATATTTTACTATTATAAAATATTATATTATTTTGGATAATATCTTCCAACCAGTGAGGAAATAACTATTATAATTAGGGGAAAAGAGACACTTTGTGCCTCTTTATATTTTTTAAAAAATAAAATAAAATAAAAGAGAGATGATGATGGTTAAATAGAAAATGGAAGTTTAGAATTGTTTTGAAATTGGACTTTATATGTAGTTAGTCACGTTTTTTTATATGTAATTAAAACATAAGTGGTATAATTTATAATGCTAGTTAAGAGGCAAAATAGTTCAAAAATTGTGGAGATAAAATTAATAATAATAATAATAATAATAATAATAATAATAATAATAATTATTATTATTATTATTATTATTATTATTATTATTGTGATCCTTGCGATGTACGAGCTAATTATTAAATTATTTGAGTAATTTATATAAGTTTGCTATAAAATATATAACATAATTCTGCAAACTGTCGATTGCAATTTCAAGTAAATTAATAACAATTGATACTTAAAAAAAATCATGCACCGGGAAATAGTTATAACAACTTGTTTCGAAATACCAGCTGAAAATATAAGGATAAGAAGTTGATATATAATTAAAGCAATTAAAGAATGTGATATAAATGGTTGCAGTTTTTTTTTTTTTTTTTACATGACTGTGACGAACATGATTATAAGCAATCCATGAGTTAAGGTAGGAATTGGAAAACTCCATTCTTAATATTCTTTAGAAAGAGAGAAAATATGAGTTGAGCAATTTCTCCCTTCTTAATATTTGGAATTCCATTCAGGTGTTATAACAAAACCATTTCTAAATTCTGGTGAATATGATGAAAATAATGAACATAAATAGATGAATAATTTTGGCATTGTGGCCAACATCATGAAATAGAAAACTCATCATAAACTTAATGAAAATTCTGGATATCAAAACACAAAACATCAAACATAAATATAAGGGAAAAATATTTTTTTAGTCCCTATACTTCGTAAAATTCTTGGTCTCTGAACTTTTAAAATATTTTTAGTCTCTGAACTTTTGAAAAATAAGTGTTTTTAGTCCTTGAATTTTTCAAAAATAAGTGTTAGCCACGTAGGAAATGATGCTAACACTGTATGTCCAAGGGACTAAAAATACTTATTTTTAAAAGTTCAGAACTAAAAATACCGATTTTTAAAAGTTCGTGATCAAAATGTTTGATGGTAAAGTACAGGAACTAAAAACATATATATTTTCCCCTAAATATAAATAGACAAATTTGTCCAAAATTTGAAGATAAAAGAAGGGAGAATTAATCTCATCCTAAATTGTTTCAACAAACATAAACCAAAACAGATTAATCAAAGTTTTTAAAAGTAACAACAGTCCCAACAATTTTTTAAAGAGAAATGATTTTAGTTTGTATTATAAGAGGCTCAAAACTGAATTTCAATTATGCTTTTATTCTTCAACTTGTTTGCCACGTAAAAAAATTTCCAATCAACTTTCAGATATATATGCTTCTCCTGACCACCTTCCCGTTCTTATTTCACTTGTAAATTTTCTTCCTTATTCATCCTGTATGTCCAAGCTTTACAGATTTTTTCCATGAATAAAATCAGTAGCAAAGTAGCAAACTTTACATGTAAATTCTGCTCAACAATAATTGCCAACATATCAAATTAAAACATGATAATATGATAACTCATTACATAAAAACATAGACTGATTCTAGGGTGGACCATTGTCTCATATGATTTACAGTGTACCATTTACAATAGCCTTTAGATTAATCTAGGATGTATTCTCCATGTACTCTCTTTATATGATTATAACCTTTTTAAAAAAAAATATTGCTACTACCGATACCACCAAGATCTCCGCTGGTGCCAGCGACCCTCCACCACGCGACGCCGCCGGAGGAGATTTCTGGTGGCAGTAACTTTTTTTTTCTCTTTTCTGATTCTTCTCTCTTCCTCTTCTTCTTCCTCTCTCTTTGGGTCTGGTTTTTGATTTGCAAGGGGTTTGATTGGTTTATGGTTGCTACCTTGCTGGCATGTGCAGATCTTGTGCGAGGGGTGGTGCCATGGACCTCAGCGGAGGAGGCTCGCAATTGCTGATATGGTGTAAAGGAGGCGCTCAACTGCAGATCTGGTGTGAAGGAGACGTGCAACTCCAGATCTGGTGCGAAGGAGGCGCGCGATCTCACAGAGAAGGGGCCGCCGGAGGTGTCGTTGGCGGTGAGCTTCATCGGAGGAGGTGCGACGGGCTTCACAGAGTCAAGGTGCAACAGATAGCGATGATGATGATGGTGCTGTTTCAATGGACACTTCTGGTGGTTCCATGAATTTCAGAGCGTACATGTAATGTGGATGACTTTTGTTGTTGGGTCGTTTTGATGGTTAGAGTCATGATATGAGATACAATTGATGACAGAGAGGAACAATGACTGATGTATTGCATATTTACTTTTGTTTTGCACAACATTTAGTTGAGTTTTGCATGCATTTTGTTTGTGTTTTAGTATTAGGGCATTGCATTTGTATAGATTTCCTTTCTCGTGAACTTGTCACGGTATTTTTCATGTTTACTCCTTCAGGTAAGTCTTTTTAGGAATTAGTAGGATTAATCCTAGGTGGGTAAAACGAATTAGTAAAGAGTGCAAAGGGTTTAATTGAACGTAACACAACGACGGTAGGGGTTAATTCAATTAAGCACATCTTCGTTTATTGAAAGAGAACGAAGATTACCTTAGATTAATTCGCCATTAAAAGAAAATTCGGAAGAACCTTGAATTATTAGATTAGTTGGACAAGAGTCTTGGTGCGAAACCTTAATCCTGGAATTTTCCAAAATCTGAATTTCACCCAATCAAATATTTTCTTATCTCCTTTATCTTATTTTTATCTTTATCTTTAATTTGATTTCCTAAATATTTTCCAAATCAATTTTCAATCTTCTCCCAATTGTTTAATTTCTATTGAATTGCGATAATTGCAAAGCCAAAAATGCGGTCCCTGTGGATTCGATATTTATTACTTGACGACGACCGTGCACTTGCGGTTTTCTTTTATCAATGGCTCACGGTGGCTGGTGGTGGTGGTCGCCGGAGAGGAGGGAGGAGATTGCGGCTGTTGGGGAACGGATCTAGAGAGGGAGAGAGGGGAAGAAGAGAAAGAAGGAAAGGGGGGAAAAACAGAGCACCCGCCGGAAATCGTCTCCGATGACGACTTGCGACGGCTAACGGAGTAGATCCGGGAAGGGAACATGGATTTGGTGTAAAAGATGTATGATAAGAAAGGTGAGACTAGATGAACCTAATGGTATGTAAAAGTGGTCCACAAAACACCACATGCTAGAATGGTTCACCCTAGAATTGGTCAAAAACATATTATGTGTGTATCTTTCATAAAACAACCTTGGTGCATAAACTTTCACCTATTATAAACAAATACATGACAAAAATGAAATCAAACTTATAGCATGGAGTAGGATTTTTAAAACCATAGACTTGACAATAAAATGTATATGAAAAATGTTATAGTTTTTAGCTTTTGTAGAACTTCAGCTTTAATATATATTGCTTTTTGGTTTGAGCGTGTTACTTACTAAATTTTTAAACTCATGCAGAATCATAGTAAAATTCTAAAAGTCAGGCAAAACAAATACCTTCCTTAACTAAATACATAAAAAGTTAATTTTTGTTCTTGTTTCTTCACCTATTTTACGTTATTCAACCAATGAAGTACGCCAGTATCAAACGTATAAGTCAATATAAGAAGTACTAATTAATTATTCAAATAATCAAACCTGATCTGTATCTAAATCCTCAAATTTTCAGTGTTATTGCAGGGTCTATACAATCTAGAATAATGCAAGCCATTCCGAGTGATTTTATGTTGTTCATGACCAGACTCTATCCCACCTTTTGTTGCTGCTAAATTGACCGTACACTTGTTTATTAAAAATCAAGAGAGAAGTTGGTGCTCTAGTCTTATTTTCAATATGTTGTTGCACTCTGAAAAGTACAAATAAAAAACCTTATAATCTTAATTAATTATGGGAACAAAACAGTAGTCTATATATTCACTTTTAGTATTAAGATGGAATATTATACTTACTGGGAGCTAGAATTTATTAACAGAGAGTTCGGTTATGACAAATGCAATTGGCCAATTACAATTCACAATGCAAGATCTTTCTCAAAATTCACCATTGGCACACAAGACAGAGAACACTTATTACCACAAAGCAAAGCTCACGATTTTCAGCCGAAACATAGTTTAACCAGAGATTTCTATGGCCTTGACATCAGGTTTCTTAACCTCTTCCTTTGGAACAGTAACAGTGAGAACCCCATTTTCCATAGAAGCCTTCACTTGATCCACTTTTGCATTCTCTGGCAATCTGATATGTTCCAGAAAAATCCTGTTTACAATTTGGTTGGTTTTACACTTTTACTTCTACTAGTTTCGGATGACTCGGAAAACTTCTGGACTTCTCCTTGCGCCTATTACGAATATTCTCTCGTCTTCTAGTTATTAGTGTATTTTTTTTTTCTTGGACTTCTAGATATCATTTTTTTTAATATTATTTGGTCATAGTACAATACAACCAAACAAGTAGAACAAAAGTAGAACATAAGGGCTCAAATAAAGGCCCAACTACAGAATTCTACGGGCTGTTAGTTCTTACTTCCTGCACTCCATAAATTTCACCTTGCACTTTCTTTTAATTTTTATAATTTTCAAAGGATTTAAATATATTTTAGGTCCCTAATAAATTAGGAATTTTTTTTGGTCCCTAATAATTTTTTTCTTTACATTAAGTCCCTAATAAAATAAAATTTATTTTTGATCCTTATTATTTTGTTTTAATATTTCTAATATATCTATTTTTTTCGTTTTTGTCTCTAAAATATGTAGATCATTTGTTGAGTCTCTATTAAATATTTTTCAAATTGACTAATACAAAATGAACAAAATATTATAAAGACTCAAATGAAAAAATAGATATATTAGAAGGACTAAAACAAAATAACAAAGACAAAAAACAAAAATTTTGTTTTATTAGATACTCAATGCCAAAAAAAATTATTAGAGATCAAAAATAAAATTTGCTAATTTATCAAAGACCTAAAACATATTTAAGCCAAAAAAGAATGTGAAGTACAAACCGAAGGAATCAAGGAGGGAATGCAACATGTACTGCCTCAATTCTAGCGAGAAAGCATTGTGCTTCAAGTGCATACAATCTTGTCATAAGGATCATCGATCCATTCAAGTGAATGTTTAATTTGATTCCATACAATTGCAAAAAATAAATAAAAAAATGGCCTAGTAGCATTTATTTTATTAGATTTAAGCATTTTTTAAATATTACTTTTTTATTTTAGCAATGAAAAATTAGATCTCGATAAGTGTTAAGTGCAATTTAGATAAGGAGATCATTGTATCATGATGTTGTCAGAACATAAGATATTCAAAATAACTTGGACATCAGTGGGATTCAGTCACATGTGATTAACAACTTTAATGTTGCAACTAGGGGTGGGCAAAAAATCCAGTTGTGCCTTACCGATCCATAACCAGACCATTTCCTAACCATTACAAAACTGATTTAACGGATAGGATTTTTACCCAAAACCGTATTTTGTTTCTTTTTATGGACTGGAGTCCGTTTGTTTATCGTATGGATTTTACAAATGGAAAATCCAGATCCAAATTCTTTCGCTACTGAAAGTCTGGAACCGCTACTCCACTGCAGCATTAAGACCAGACTCGCGTTTCTCTTTTCTAGTTTGATCCGTCAATGCAGCACAGCGCTGCTGTAATTCTTAAAAAGGAACTAAGCTTTGTGGCAATTAAAAGATACGTGCCTTCTTTTATCCCTTGTATGCCAATATATATTATTTAAAAATAATTTAAAATATATAAATTGTTAATAAATTTAATACTATTAATTAAATCAATTATATTATTAATAAACTGATTTAATTAATAGTATTAAATTTATTAATAATTTATATATTTTAAATTATTTTTAAAATTATTAATATTTACTTATTTACTGTATCTTCAATTAAAAGTAATTTTATAAAACTAAATTATTGTAAAAAAACCATAGTTGCATTTTGTTTTAAAATATAAATTTCTGTAAAATATAACTATTTCATTTTTAATATTTACATGACAAATATGTTTCTTATTTCAAACGAGAATGTAAAACCATATATTTATTCATTGATATTTAAATTAAATTAAATTTGAAATTAAAATTAAAAAATATATTTGAAAGAAATATTTTTTAAAAAAATATCGAATACACTAGATAAAATAAGTTATGTGACTTTTTTTTCATTCATAAGAATTGCACAGATACATAATAACTGACGCACATTTCTTAACCAACTGAGTTATACCTCATTGATAAATAAGTTGTGTGACTTAACGAGAGTGAAAGTAATTTCTTGAGTCAATTTGTTTTAATTATTACGAGGATGGTTCTTGTGCTTGGTTAGATTTTGATTAATGATCCAAAATAAGCGGTAAATTCTATTGGTCAGGATATTTTCTTTCTCTACCATGAATGTAATAGAATTGGAGATTTTGATGAGTTTCTTGTCCAGCTTGATATAACGTTTAATTTTAATAATCCCCTTTAGTATGATTTGTTTTTTTATCGTCGACCTCTATGATTTTCCATGTAATTATTATGATTTCTTATAGTACTATTTTTTTCTTTTACATTCATTACGCACAATCATCTTTTTGCTTGTTTTTTACAATTCTCCAAGCCAATAATTATTATTGCGGTTATGTTGGTTCTCGTAGCATATTTATTTTCTACAATGCACACATATTTATGTATTATATAGATCATATAACCAAACATTTGCTAGTCAAATTACATCCATGGACATGCAAAACTGTCTTTAAAACTAGTATTTTTAAAAAGAAAAAAGAAAAATGATTTTTGGTTTGATATTGGTTTAAAAATTAATTTTTTGGTTTGAAATTGGTTTTTTTAATATAAAAAAATGGTTTAAAATTAATTTTGAACTAAAACTAGATTTTTGGTTTGAAACTGGTTTTGAACCAAAAACTGGTTTCAAAACCAATTTCAAACTGGTTTTGAAAAAGTCCAAACTAGTTTTTAAAAAAAAAATGGATTTGGATTTAAATCCAATTCATTAAATTGGATTTGGATTGGATTTGGATTGGATTTTTAAAAATCCAATCCATGCCCACCCTTAGTTGCAACATGTGAATCCAACTGATGTACAAGTCACTTTGAATATCTTTTGCCCTCACAACATCATGATAGGATGATCTCTTTATCTAAATTGCACTTATAGTTATCAAGATCTAATTTTCCCAATACTAAAACAAAAAAAAAAAAAAAAGGTAATAAAGTACCAATTTTTTTTTTAAAAAAAAATTGTTTGAGTCTAATAAAAAATGCTACAAGGCCATTTTTCGACTTTTTTGCGATTGTATGGAATCAATTAAACACCCATGGATCGATGATCCTTGTGACAAGATTGTATGCAATTGAAGCACAATGCTTTCTCGCTATAATCAAGCATTACATGTTGGTTCCCTTCATATTTCTTTAGTGTGAACTTCACGTTCTTTTTTCTAAGCCAAAAAAAAAAAAAAAAGAATGTGAAGTGCAGACCCAAGAAATTAAAAGGGAATGCAATGTTTATTGCTTCAGCTGTAGCAAGAAAGCATTCTGAGAAGAATGTAGTGATCAACAATAACGCTTTCAACCATGGTGGCACAAATGTGACATTCCTAAGGGACAAACCCAATAATTTAATGGCACAAAAAGTTAAAGACTAAAAAATGAACATGACATTGCAATTGATATGGCTATAAAATTACCATTGTCGAGGTCGATTACGCCTAGAGAGTGATAGGACAAGAGAGAGAGAGGTTCCAGAAGAAGACAAAGAAAATGACATAAAAATTAATAAAACAATGATGAGTAGAACAAAGTATTTATATATAGGAAAAATATAAGAAAAGGGTTGAGATGAGAAGATGATAGGTTAAGAAGGTTTTGAATCGTTTGATTGGAAGATACTGCAGTGGACCTTTTCAGTCTCCTAATACGTCTTCTCAGACGTTAGCTAATTTTGGTAATGTTAGAGGTGTCAAAACGGGCCGGAACCCGGTGAGCCAGCCCGACCCACCACGGGTTCGGGCCGGGCCGGGTTGAAAAATTGGAAATTTTTGTGATACTGTCAAAAGTATAACCCGGCTCACTTAACCCGCGGGCCAAACGGGTTCGAGCCGGGTTGGGCCGGGCTGACCCACTGACCCACTTAAATTAAAAAAATATTGAAATAATTTAATGTTCTAGTTGTTTAGTAATTTCAATTATGTAGGTTAGCTTGACAATTTGGTATTTTTAAGACTTTAATGTTGTTGAACTATGAGTTGGATGGTTGAATTTTATTTTAAGACATTTGTTTTGAATGATATTTATGTATTTGAGACATTTGAATGGTTACTTGAATGGATATTTGAGACATTTGCCTGTTATTTCTATTTGTATTTCAATCATTTGAATTGATAAATGTCTTTGATAAAAAAAAATGTCATTTTTTAAAATAAAAAAAACAGAATAACGTTTTTATTTTTTTAATTTTGATTTTTTTTTTATTTTTATAAATTTGGTGAGCCAACCCACCTAACCCACCAACCCGTGGTGGGCCGGGCCGGGTTGATTTTTTCATGGCTCACCAGAAAGTGAGCCGGGTTGACCCGGCCCGTTTATTGCGCAACCCGTGGTGGGCCAACCCATGTGGGCCGGGTTGGCCCGTTTTGACACCTCTAGGTAATGTGTTACTTGGGGAGTGGCAAAAAATTTAAAAAATAACATTAATTTGTGAAAAGCGTGAAATAGTTGTATATGGAGATTGAATTCAATGAATTGCGCAAATAATGTAACTTTTGAGATTCCAACCTATCAAATCGTAAAATTTTTATCACCAATCTTTTTGTTGTGTTGATGAAAAAATTATCATCAATCAACGCTTAAAACACAATCATATCTCACACAATAAATTTCCTATTGCTTTTGCAATATTTCATAACATTTAAAGAAATTAACTATAAATATATTTATGGTAAGTAAATTAAATGCCACGATTAATTAATTTCATTTTTAAACATTAATTCATGTCCTTTTTTGTCTCCTGTGGATGAAAATATATACTTTATTTTGAGAATCCAATTTTATTAACTTTGTATAAATTCCAGCCCGTGCATTGATACTTTATTACCTGAATATATCTATAAAAATTTCTTAGAATTATAATTTTACAAATTTTTTTGTCTATGTTGATGATGTGAAAAATCATTACTGCTTTAAATTTAGACTATTAATCAAAGTTCGGGAGGATACTTGCCATTTGTTTTGTCCAAAAAGCTTCAGAATGAGCCTTAAAAATGCAAATAGTGCTTTCTTAGGGTGTTGCATGTATCAACACAACTATTATAGTCTTATTGCACCATAAATTAATTAAATAAACCTTACAATCATACTACATCTAATAATCATAACATTACCTATACTAACATATAATATAACATAATGTAATTTAAAGTGCTAGCTAGCAAAACAAATTGACACCCTCTAATGTATAGGTATTGTGTTTTTCCTTATCTTGATGTGATCATCATTGGAAGCAGAAAGAACCATTGGTTTGGATTTAATGCCTCTCAAAGCAAGACCTATTTTGAAAAATAAGAATTAAAAGGTACAATTTAGGGGCAGAAACAAGTTGATATAACAACCTATTTTGAATCAAGTTAAATAATGGGTGCTTTGCTTTGCATGACCTAAGCAGAAAAAGATTTTAGAATCACAAAGGTAAAATCAAATTTTAGAAATGGGTGCTAATAACAATTGGAATAAATAAATTAAAGAAAAGAAAAGGTAGACAAAACAAGTTGTGAACAATGGCAGGCAAAGAAAATCAAAATATAGCAAAATGTTGGTAGCACCAGTGTTATGGTGATCTTCATCCAATGCCTTCGAGCCTTATAGTCCCCAAACTTTGGAGGGTTGGCAATACTAGAGTAAGGATGTAGTGACACAATAACACAAACCAAAAAATGCAAATAACCCAACAATTAATGATGAATATAGTTATTGTTCCTTTTTATTTTTTCATTGAGTTGTTGTTGTTCCTTTCTCAATCAACTTCCATCAACAATCTGTCATCTCTTGTAGTGTCTTTCACCCTCTTTCCCTTCCCTGTTTTAGAAAATGAACTCAACTCCATTCATTGGTTGATTCCTTGAACTAAATGAAAATTTAAAAGAAAAAGGTTTATTAGGCACACACACGAGCACAAAAAATGAAAGATGAAATTAGTAATAAGAACATGAATTACATAAACCACCCATAAAAACACACACAAGCATATAAAATTAGAAGATCAAGTTAGTAAGCAGAACATGAATCATGAAAAAAAAACACAAATCCAATACAACATATGTGCTCATCCATTAGCCTTTTACATTATTCAAAGCATTTGAATTTGTATAAGCACATTTGAATAATAATAATAATAATAATGATCATAATGATGATGATGAAATCAAAATATAAACCAAGACTTACAGATGACGAATGCTCTAGACTACACATTTGTTTTGTTCCTGCATATTAAAGATCATTAAAACATGGTCTCAAGCTTAGCTTGCATTAAATTCATCTTTTCTCTTTTCTACCCTACATGGTAGCTTTGAACTCGTAATCTTCAAGAGACGTCCCTCTTTTTCTTTGTCACACACCATTCCCTTACTGAATGGTATTCTCTTACAACTCTTCGAGGACTGAAGGGGACGTAAACTCTTCCCTTGTCAAAGAGGGTAATAAATGAAGTATTGTGTATGCTTTTCTCTTTAACAATAATTCATATCATTCTTTGGGGATCGAAGGGGTCAATACCCTTTCTTTGCCAAAGGTAACTTTTCTTACCATTCTTTGAGGACCAAAAGGGACAAAAGTCATTCCCTTGTCAAAGGGGTATAAATTAAGCCTTGTATAAATTTTTCTCTTTTAACAATCATTCATGTCATTCTTTGGGGACCAAAGGAGTTTCTACTCTACCCTTGCCAAAAGGTGACATCTCATATTCCATAGTAAGCATTTCATATTATTATAAATTCATAATTGGGGATGGGGATTGCACAAATAGAATGACAACTTAAATAAAACAATGCTTAGCACAGACAAATACACACTTAGAGTTGTCAACCTGATGCGCTTAGTGCACTCAGATGACGTTGATTAGCACCACCATACAGAGCAATAGGTTCTGCTCTTTGGAGTATCATGCTTAGCACACTCTACCTCGCGCTTAACACGAAATGACAAACAACAATCGCAAGAACATAATTCTCTGTGATCCAAAAGGAACCTCCCATGGTTCCCAAACAATCCAAGGCATAACATTGAAATTAAAATAACCCCATAGGTTTCTCATCATCAAGATACCCTTTTGATAATTCTTAATCACAATACCCCTTTTGAACCCAATAATCAAACACCCATTTCAAAATCCTCACAAAACCGTAATGATGGGAGATGTACATATACACAATCAAAGAAGAAAAGAATAATCATGAAACAAGACCATAGGGTTAGAGATGACAATAAAGGGTCGTACTCACTTGATGAAGAAATGAGCAAACGGTATCCAGAGGTGACATGAGTCCCCCCTCTTCCTTTCTCCACTCATCCTCCTTTCTCCTTCGTTTATTCATAGGTCAAGGTTGATTGCTTTTATGTCTTGGGCTAAGAGGTTAGCCCATTTACTGAACCCTAATAGCCTTGTCTTGTATTCGATAGGTTTAAGCCTACTACACACAAATTGAAATATAATTATTTAATTTTCTAATTACTTCTTTTTTTTTTTTTAGAATGTTACATTGAAGTTTATTCTGGCATTCTTTCACCATGCATTATTCATATTTTCCTAATTTAGCTTCCCTTTGTTTCATCCTTCTCATCTATTTCAATTTTTATATTATAAAATTAAAATATATAATTTAGATAGTGGCATTCTCAGTATCCATACTATGCCAATTAGATATTTTTAATATTCTTCATCTACTTTTCTTTAGACGTGCATTTCACACATTTTAGCCACAAATAGCAACAAAAAAAAATATATCCTTAACAATATACTTGATTTTCTTATCATCGTTTACCTATAATTTTCTATTATATTTTATCTCTACCTATAAACTAAATTTCAATAATTTTTAAAATAAATTGTTAATAGTAAAAAACAACTTCATATCACAATTCAAATCATTCACTGTAAATCTAAAATGTAATTTAAATATTTTGAAAATATTTAATTATTATGATTTATTTTACGAAACCACATGTATTCTCCATAGTAAGTAGTAAAATTTTTCAAGCAAATATTTAACATAGCTATGCTTTAAAGCTCAAACTCCATATCGCTAATTAAACTGGACCAACCTCATACTAGTTAATCCAAACATTCACTAATTTTTTTATAGGCTTAAATATGTTTTAAGTTCATGATAAATTAACAAATTTTGTTTTAGGTCCCTAATAATTTTTCTTTTGGCGTTGAGTCTCTAATAAAACAAAAATGGGCAAATTATAATAACACCTCCTGAACTTTTATTAAATTACGCATAACACTAACACCCCTTTAAGTTTGAAAACATTACACTAACACCCCCTTATATGTTTGAAAAAATTACACTGACACCCCCTCAAACCTTACACTAACACCTCCTATAAGAGAGGCAAAAGTAATGGTTAAAAGAGCAATAGGTTGTGTAATTACACGAAATCTCAGGAGGTGTTGCTATAATTTGTTCAACAAAAATTTTGTTTTTGGTCCTTATTATTTTGTTTTAGTCCTTCTAATATATATCTATTTTTTCATTTTAGTCCTTATAATATTTTGTTCATTTTGTATTAGTCCCTTTGAAAAATAATTGATAGGGACTAATAACAAAAGGTCTACATATTTTAGGGATAAAAACGAAAAATAGATATATATTTTAAGGACTAAAACAGAATAACAAGGACAAAAAAAAATTTGTTTTATTAGGGACTCAACACAAAGAAAAAAAAATATTAAAGTTTCAAAACAAAATTCGCTAATTTATCAAGGACTTAAACATATTTAAGCCTTTTCCAAAATTTCCAAATTGTCCTCCTTTGTTTATATGTTCTTTTTTTTAATCTAACAATATTACTGGATTAGGGAATCCGAAATGCGAATAGGGTGAGATTTTACCAATTAAGTAATCTGCAACATGAAAATCAATATTCCACTTTAAGTTTTCTAAAATACACAAATTACAATCCGGAAAACATAATCCAGAATAATGAGTTGAGTGTTACAGATTACTCAATTCATAAAATCACACCTTTTTTTTATACATTCTAAATTAGTTATTCCGAAATATATATTATATTCAGGATTACTAATTCTAGAAGAGTTTTTTTTTTAACATTTCGGATTGGTTGTTTCGGAATGATCAATTTTCAGTTCTGGATTATTAAATTTGTAAACTCACACTGTTATTTGAAACATTCTAGATTAGGTATTCCAAATTTTGTGTTATATTCCATAATACCTAATCCATAATTTATTTTTATTACTTCCCAAATTTGTTATTCCAAAATTGCAATTTCAGAAAGGTGTTTCAAATTATGGATTTTTTGTTCAGTTAAGTAAAAGTAAAAAAAAAAAAGAATAAATCCGAAATGGCGCCTTGTTCAGACTCGTTGAATACGGAATACAATGCACTTTTTGATGAAGTTACGAAATACATTAATACAATATATATTACTCGTGCCACAAAGGGTATTTTAATTTGAGATTTTGATTAATTTTAAAATTAAATAGGGTGCAGATTGAAATAAATGGGGCGCAGGAAGCATGGGCCAATTCTACAATGCCTAACTCTAGATTTTTGGGTCCATGAATTCATCATCAATTCGAACTTTTTATTTTCTTTTGGCTTAAATAAGTTTTTAGTACCAGCAAAATATGGGATTTTGATTTTACTACCTAAATTATCATTTTTTCAATTTTAGTACTCCACATATTTTTATGTTTGATTTAACTATCTGCCGTTAGTGAAATTTCGTTAATTGCTGACGTGGCTAACAGAGCGCCACGTAAGCAAGTCTAGGTCATTTAAAAATTGCTCACTCTACGTCATGTCATTTTTACGATAGGTACCTTTTTCAAAAATAACATTTTTTCAAGTATCAAAATCAAACAAAAATAAATGTTAGGTACCAAAATCAAACAAAAATAACCTTTTTCAAAAATAAAAATTTGTCAGGTATCAAAATCAAACAAAAATAGGGGTTAGGTACCAAAACCAAAACACCCCTATTTTATAAGTATCAAAAAGTTATTTAGGGTTAAAAAAAAAAACTTAATTGTCGTCGTCATTACACAACATGAATTCTTCGCTACCTTTTCTTCTTACTCTTCCTTGATGTGATACTCCTTGAACTCCCAAGGCTTTTTAGGTGGCACTTGAAAGATTTCGGTGGTGGCCTCAGTGGTAAGGAATCCCATGCTTATGTTGTTAGTAGTAAAAGTAAGAGGAGACAAAAATTTGCATGAATTAATTGGAATGAACGAATGCAACATAGGAGAGACATTAAGTAGGGTGAGTTGAGGTGCATATCATATGATAATGATAATGATAATTAACTTTTTTTTTTAGTTGAGGAGTATTTTTTTTTTTTATCATTCAGAAAAATTAAAGAACATGAAAATAGACGCTAAGGTCTAACATGAAAAGTATTACAAGCATCTGACAAAATTGCCAGATCAAGGAAAGCAGGACACTGCTCCAAGATCTCCAAGTTATCCAAGGAAGAAGAGTCATGCTTTGCCAAAATATCAGCACAAGAGTTTGCTTCTCTAAATATGTGGGAAATAGAGAAATTCCACTCCCTAGAGATTAAGCTCTTAATTTGATTAATCAAAGGAGCATAAATATGAAAGGTATTTGCTCTCGCGGTAATGAAATCCACTGCAACAGCAAGTTGAGAATCAATCTCACAAACAACGTGCCTAATGCCATGATTCTGCACCAATAGCAGACCCTGACAAATTGCTAGCAGCTCTGCATGGAGACTGGTCGTGTGAGTTAAGAAGTATCATGCTAGAAAAGAGGAAGAAAAAAAAAGAACGGAGAATTCGTGTGATGCAATAACAACGATAATTAACTATTTTTTTGTTTTAGCCTTATATAACTTTTTAGTACTTATAAAATATGAGTGTTTTGATTTTGATACCTAACCTTTATTTTTGTTTGATTTTGGTACCTGACAATTTTTTTTAAAAAAGGTTATTATTGTTTGATTATGGTACCTAACATTTATTTTTGTTTGATTTTGGTACTTGAAAAATTTTTATTTTTGAAAAAAAGGTATCTATCGTAAAAATGACATGGCGTTGAGTAAGCAAATTTTAAATGATCTGGACTTGCTGATGTGGCGCTCCGTTAGCCACATCAGCAGTTAACGAAATCTCTTTAATTGCAGGTAGTTAAATCAAACATAAAAATATGTGGGGTACTAAAATAGAAAAAATGGTAATTTAGGTAGCAAAATCAAAATCGCCTATTTTACAGGTACTAAAAAGTTATTTATGTCTTTTCTTTTTCACTTAAAATTTACACTTGACTCTTAAAATATCTCTCATTGTTTGTTTTGGATCATATATTCCGCAATTATTTTGAATGTATTACGGAATAGACGTTTCAAAAGTATGATATTTTAATTATGAAATAAGTGTTTCAGATGGACAATACCTACCATAAGGTGTTCTAGGGCGGATCCAGAAAAAGTGGGAGTAAAAAAATAGTTTATACTATTTTCATAGAAAAAAAATACTATAATTTTTTACAAAATACATAATTTCTTGACAAAAAAATTCCAAAATGCTTAAATTTCTATAAATTACAACTACTTTTTACACATATTAATTTATTCTTTCTTTTATCACTTATAACTTTTTTACCTTCATTTAAAAAAATGTCTTATTGGGCCAATACTATTTTTTTTATGGGGGCAATTTTTTTTAAAGATCTTTAAGTAAAAAAAAAAAAAAAAGCAAATTATGGCAAGCCTTTAGTGCAACTTGATATCTCATTTGCTTTCCTAAGATTTACATAGCACGCGGGTCTAGATTGGTGCACTAAGATCAAAAGCACAGTAAAACCTCACAATGGTTAGAATTAAAAACAAAGACGAGACAAGAAAAATAAAGAGGTTATAGGAAAATGGTGATAGAAAAGATTGAGTGTCTGTTGATGTGTTTCAAAATTTAAGTTGTCAATCTTATATGTAGTGTTTGTAAAGTTTGACCCATATTGGCAATCATTTTATTACAAACTACAATTATTTATAACTTTTAAAATAATAATAATAATATCGCATTATAAAAGAAAAACTACTTGAAAGAAAAATAAATAAAACTCAAATATTTTATCTAGAAAAAGCAAAAAAATGTAATTATCTCTACTGTAAATATTACAAAAGAATAGAATATTTTATTAAAATATAAAAAAAGATAAATAATACTTTTTTTTACATGAGATAAATAATACTTAAATAATATTATTTATGTACTTAAATTTCCTAAGCAAAATAATTACCTAATGTTAATTTTTTTTTTTTGTGAACATTACCTAATATAAAAAAAATTAAATTGAAAAAAATTAAATTGAAAAAAAAATCAAAGGGGTCCAAGGCCCCTCAATGGTAGTCGTAGGTCTGCCCCTGGTATTTTGTCTTTATGCAGGAGGCGTCAACTTGATGACCACCTACTATGCCTACATAGAATGTTAAAAAAATATACTTAATAATCAAAACAGACAATTTTATTATTATTAACATAAAATAATTTATTATAATTATTTTATTAGTCTATAAAATTAATAGTAATACTAATTTAATTTTTAAATCATAACCAATTCTTTATTATTTAATTTTTGAACATTAGTAAAAAAATTTAGTACGCATTATTAATCCATATTTTTATTAAGATAAGTCAATACAATTTATTTCTAAATTTATACATTTTGTATTTCTTTTAGAGAAAAAGGACTATATACTGACAAGTGTAAAATATTTTTACACTATTATCCAATCACAGTCCACCATTTATGATAAGTTTGTTGACTTTTACAAAATTATCTTAAAAGTCATTTCAACAGTGATTTATAATTGAATGATAATGTAAAATTATTTTACACTAATAATACATCACCATTAAACTCTTTCTTTTATCCATATTTTGTAGTTATCATAACATACGAATGTTTGCCAAAAAAAAATTATAATTTAAATTTTATCACTCTTGCTGTTTTTAGGCTAAAGTATATCTTTCACACCTTTCTTTATATCAACTCTTCCAAATATTAAAATAACACAAATAGCATTCTTTAAACTTTTAAAACTTATTCTGACAATTCTTTAAAAAATTAAATTAATTTCAAGTAAATGTTTATAAGACTAAGTTGGCAGTCATTTTTTTAAAATAAATTATAAATTATTTAATCTAATTTCATAAATAAATAATGATAAATAATATAAAACTGATTAATATTGTAATTAATAAAATTTAAATGATTAATATTATAAGAATAAAAAACTATACACCCTTGAAAAACAAGGCTAGTTACAATTTGAATTGGCTAAAATAGTAAACAAGTAAAATCATCAATCTTAGAGGATATTTTGACCATAAAATAAAAGGGCAGGACCATGATGTGCAGTGCCAGCATGGTTTCAAAAACATTATTTGGAGTTAAAAAAAAAAAAAAACACACACACACACACACACACACAAGTGAAACACAACAAAATTAATATCGCCCTTTAGTATACAAAAGAGGGGCACGAAAGATAAAAGGAAAAAAGGGTCCTTACTCCTTACATCAGTGAACATGGTCCAACTGAAGCAAATGAATGAACATTTGCAAAAATGAAGGAAAAAAAAATAAAAGACAAAAAAGAGAATGCAAACATTTAAAATTATCATCCTTATGCAACATTGTTAAGCCCTATTCTTTCCATACATAAGGCTTGGGAGAATGTAACCTTTAAATATCACACTATAAATAGGCCAATGCCGAGTATAGAAAACATTATTATTCCTTATGTTTTCTTCTCTTTGCTTTTCCTTCATGAGAATGATCTGGGGACATGGAGGAAATGCCAGTGCTGTGACCATGTGAGACACCAGACAAGTTGGATTTAGATTTAGATTTAGACCCAGGTCTTCTTTTTGAAATACTTGATGGCTCACTAGCTTCAGATAAAGAGCTTTTCTGTCTGCTACCTTTTGATGAAGCTGCTCCACCACTTTGCATAGGAAAATATCGAGATGAAGTTGTCCCAGTGACTCCAGAAGAATTTCCATGTGCATGTCTTGCATTGGTTGAATTGAGCTTTTCAAGTTCTTTAGGATCAGGGTAATGGACAGTGGAAACTCGCATTGAAATCTTTCCTGCAGTAAAGTAAAAGAAACCATTTCTTAGTGCTTGAACTTTGATATAAATTTAAAGACTTGTAAGTATTAAAATTTAAGAGTACTATTACAACATTCCCAAGAACCAGAGTCTTCTGAGACAAAGTGACAATAAAAGTAGTCAAATACAGCAAGGGAAAACCCAATCCAATATATCTTTAAAAGGGGGAGAAAACCCAAAAATGGAAGTGAGATCCATGTGAATCCAAAACAGTGTCTGGAAAACATGGTTAAAGAAAAAAAATATTGCACATATATTCACATACTTCTGTTAAGAAAAACAACATTGACAGAATGAATAGAACAAAAAAATAAAACCTCTGATTAGAAGTTTCGTGGTGCACGCAAGGATAGAAACCAGACTTGAAAACCATGAAAATTACAAGCAGATGTTGAGCAGAAGAAATGGGCTGGTTGGCCAGTTTGGCAGAGATAAGGGCCAACTTCTAGAAGTTTTTCAGAAGCTACTTTCTAAAAAACAATGAGAAATATGGCCTTTTTCAGATTCTGAGTTTTTTTTAAAAGGTTAAACAAAGTAACAAACACTAAATTTTTTTAAAAGTGATTCAAGAAAAAAAAAATAAAAGTCATTTTTTAAAAGAAAAAACTGAAGCAAATGAGCTCTTTCACAACTCATTAACTCAGACTGTATTAGGCTCAAAAAAATACATTGAGGCATTAACTCTTGGATGATGCATTAAGTACATCCAACACCATTGTAAAAAGCTATGTACTCGGTCTACTCTTGGTGCAAACCTATTCGTATAAAAATATTCATTAGACCTAAGTTTGCAAAACCAGCCATTGCCCCATCTTACATGTCCTTATGACTTGAGATTCTACCTCAAATAATAGTAACAATAAATAGAATAATTCTCATAGAATTCTTAAATTGAACATGAAATGAACAAACAACAAAGATTGATTAAGACTACTATGTTGGCATCATATTTACCTTACTGTAATTATCATCCTTCATATAATAGTAACAGAGGAGATTTAAACAAAAAAAATATCTATGGATGCATACCTATTTTTGGTTCTGTAGAGGAAACAAAAACTGTTTCGTCTGGCTCCTGAGCAGCAAAGCTTACAAAATCATAAACTTTACCTGCCAACATAGCATAAAAATTAAGGCACTTACAAAACAATCATATTCATATCACACACAAAAAAATGCCATTTTGAAGATCAAGATAAATATATTGAAGAAGAGAACATAGCATTGATGATGCCACATATGATTCACTTTATTTACCTGACGAACCCTCGAAGCTGGCTAGTTTACCATCATTATTAAGTGTGAGAAACAATTTCTGGCCATGTATGTCAGATAAAAAATCCTGGCCAACATCATAGTACACGCATCAAATAAGACAATAATGACAATGATTAACATAACATCAAGCAGAAGCTCTTCCACTATCTAAATCCTAGATGGAAGGAAACCCTGCAATACAGATACCAACTCATTTAAATGGAATGAAACCTCAAAGATTATAGAAATTGACAAGTATCCTATTTGTAAGAGGGAAATAAACATCAGCAAATTGAAAGAGGCATTATGCAGGAATGTATTTATCCAGACTCCTTGATGAGATGTAACACAAGAAAAACTAACATGAAACATTTATGGCAATTTTTACCCCCCAAACAGAATCTAACACAAGAAAAATTAAGCTTAGTAGAGGCTTGATTAAAAAGAAGTTTAACTGTGTGATGCCATGACTGAAGTCAACAAGGAAAAGGAGAACTAATTTTTATTTTTAACTTTGCTTGATATCATACTTGATTTTTTCACTTTTGTAATGATAATAATATCAATCCTTTGTGATTTTTTTTTTTTTCCATTTAGTTGGCAACAGTAGTTGGGATTCAGTTCAAAAGATATAAACAAACCATAAGCATAAAGATAAACTTACATTGGAGGAAGGCAACTTAAGAAACAAAAGCTCGGTTGAGTCAGTCAAGTTAATGAGTGCTTCGTTGCTGTCTTCCACATATTCTGTGGAAGGCATGTAACCTTCTGTGTCCTCCAAATCCACCATTGACATTTGCAGAGCCTAGAAACTCCACCCCCAAATAGAGAGACAGATAAAGATAGAAACAATAGAAACTCAAATACTGGAAAATAGTAAACCATTCAGTTCAAATGAAGATAAACATGGTCTGCTACCAAACTGGGTTGGATTATAAACATGAGTTGAGCCCATCAACGGTGAAAATTTAATTCTACTACACCCCAAGCACATCCATTCTAAAATGGTTAGCCTAGTCTGAAATTTTATGTGCGGATTAAATAATTTATGCTACATATGCATAAACGCTCAATTTTAAAAAAATCAAAATTCAAGACATATTTATTCATAATTAACAATAAAAAGTCATATGTCTTAAGCAAAACATACAAAATGTGGCCAGAAAACGCTGGAATGTCACCAAAAAACGGGACGTGGCCACAAACAGAAACGTAATGTGGTAGGGAACAGAAGAGAAGGTCCCAATCATCCAAGAGGGATTGGAGTAGCTGTGAAACTGCCAGAGAAGAGAAGGTCTCCTCCAGGCTCCAGCAATGGGGGAAACTAAACAACTTTAGAACAGGGGCAAAAGAGAGTTTCTCGCCTACCCATTAGAATGTTTGATCCAATATTAAAAGAAACACGGCAATCATTATTAAATAACAGACTCTCACTCAGCAAAACTAGCCATGTTTATCAGCAAAAGCCTAATATTCAAATATCGCTGTCAAGAGCAACTCCACTTTATCAAGTTACCATAAGAACCTCATTCTCAACTTTAGTATTAGTCACCAGATCACTCAATTGGGAATTCAGTGTCACATGGGAACTCAAACTTGTTCAGGACAGGGACAGGGAAGAAAAGACTAAAAGAAGAGAAGGCTTACTCATTCTCCAATTTAAGTGCTTGTTTGAAAACATTGATTTTGAGAAATAACCCTTTTTTTCTCTCAACAGCTCTCTCAGCAAAATATGCCATTATTTCTCTAAACTAAGCAGAATCAAACACACAAACAAGTTCACAATCATAGAGAGCAAAAAAAAAAAAAAAGCACAACCTCTGAACCCTAGAGAGAGAGACAGCAACACTCAATACCAAGATAATAAAATCCACATAAACACGGTTCGGTTTGGTTTAATTTGGGGAATCTGATGCAAACCAAGGCTTTAGTTCCAGGTCATTGAGTTTAATTTAATTTATTCTTTTTTAAGGGAAAGAAATCTTTTTAACGAGAATCTAAGTTACGTTGTGTATCACTACTTCGCTAGGTGGGTAGTTGAGTTTGTTTTTGAACGACATTCTCTGGTTCTCTTCCTAATTAACGTTTGATAGAAAAAACATTCGCATGAACTAAAAGCATCATGTAGCGGAAGCCAAAGGGAGAATCATGAGTTGCGCAGAAGGAAGATGAAAAATACAAAGTAAAGTGAGTGAGTTTACCGGAAACGGCGCAGTCGCAGGTATCGTCAAAATGAAGAGGCACCAAAGAATGGGAAGAGGCTGCACCAAGTCATCAACATATATTAACGAATTAAAAAAAATGAAAAAGTAATTAGGGGTGTTTGCCTGCAGGTTGTTTTATTTTATTTTTTAGAAATATAAGTAACACTAGGAGTGCAAAACGGACTAGCCCTCCCCGTTTTGGCCCGTCCCACCTCTAGCCCGCTGAAAACGGATCAGGTTGGACTGGCCCGCTATAGTAAACACGGGCTGGACACCTTGGCCCGTCTCGTTTATGGGTGGGTTGGGGTTGGTGGGCTGACAGGTTGACCCGCTGGCCCACCAAATTTAAAATATACATATATATATATATATATATATATATATATACATATATATACATATATATATATATATATATATATATGTTTTGATGCAAAACGGGCTAGCAACTAAATGATAAAATCAAATTGTAAATTGACTTATACAAAAGTTAAATATCAAGCTTTTTTATGCTTTTTATACTCATTCCATCAACATAAATTCACAACAAATTTATCCTTCAATAACACAAAACACAATAGTAAATTGTAAATAGTACAACCAAGAACACAAAATAATTAGCCTTCTCCCTAAATTAACCTGCTCACTGAGTCACTCAGTACAGTCACTCTCAATTAGTATAACATTAATACATTATAACATATATAATATATTATTAATTTACTATTTTTTTAATGGCGGGCTGGCAGGCCAACCCGCCCTACCCCGCCTTTGGCCCAGCAGGTTAGGAAGGGGTGGGCCAGGTGGGCTGGAGACTCTACCCCGCCCACCACTTTAAGGTGGGCTGGCGGGTCGGCCTGCCGGGCCTAAGCCCACTTTGCCACCCCTAAGTAACACACCATCTACACACTCTTACGAAGACAATCTTTCTTAACGCACACTTATTTATGGGTTAAAATTTGTTAAAAATAATGACAAATTTTTGTGAATCTCACGTTATATTTAATAATTCTAGTCCCAATTTTGTAACTTTTAATAAATTTTAATCAATTAAAAAAGAAAACGTGTTTAAAGGAGTATGTTAGAGAGTATAATCCCTTTTATTTTTAGAGTTTAATGGTGATGCACTGACAATGTAAACTAATTTTACACAGTCATTCAATCACAAATCATTGTTTGCATGACTTTCAAGGTAATTTTGTAAAAGTCAACAAACTTACCATAAATGGTGGTTTGTGATTAGATAACTGTATAAAATAATTTTACACTGTTAATGCATAGCCTTTTTTCTCTTATTTTTATATAAAAGATCATTCATGTCAAATATATCTGATTTAATTTTAATATAATGTTAAATCTGAATTAAATAAAACTGACCTTTTTTTTTGTTAAGTTTAACTAGTTTTTTTAAAATTTATTTTTATATAACTTTTAAAATTATTTTTAATGTAACAAATAAATAAATAAATTTACACATGAAAATTTTAGCTCCTTGATACTTAGACTACCTTAGCCAAACTCATCCATTAACAGACACAAATTCAGAGAAACATTGCTTAATTATTGAGAATTTCTATATTTTTTCTTCTACTTTTTTTTATTATTAATTCTTCTTCTTCTACATTTTAATCTTTGCACCGCTTTGTCATGTACATTTTTAGAATAAGGGTATAGTTGGCAAAATTAGTTTATAAGCTAGTTGAAGTTTATAATAATCTATAAATTAATAGTTGAAAACGTGAAAGTTAGTTGATTGAATTAAAAGTTTTTAGTGAGACTTTAATAGCTAGTTGATAAATATTAAATGACATAAAATAACATATTTATTTGATTATATATGTGTGTGTCACTTATAAGCTAGCTAAGTGTATTTGGCAAAACTAATAAGTTAACTGAAAATTTATAAATTAAAAGTTAGGAGCTGCAAAAATTTAAAAGCTTATAAGCTAGCTAAGGGCGTGTTTGGCAAAAAAAAATGACATTGATTTTTTTTATAAAAAAAGTAACATTGATTAAACATAAAAAAAAAAAATACCATCCAAAAGGGTTGGTACAGTTATGTAAAGTTTCACTGCGTTCACATGTGGGGGAACGATCTATTTAGCTGGAGAACCCATGTTTGATTTCTTCTGTGTGCAAAATTTCTTTGGGCCAGCGGCAGTCACGTACCGCGAGCGGAATTAGTCTTTGACCCAGTGGGTTGGGGGATACTCGTGGTCTCTCACCCAAGACCAAAAAAAGATTAAAAAAAAAATACCACATAGATATTTAAATTTAATAAAAAAGTAAAAAGATTCTATTTAACATATAAATAATTGAGATTTGATATAAAAAGAAATTAGCATAAAAAATATTTAAAATAATTAATTTGAAAATATTGAAAGTTGTTTTATAATTAATAAAGCAACTTAATAAAACAACTTCCAATATTTTCGTAACCAATATTTTCATAGAAAAGTAACATATCTCTCAATAAAACTAGACTAAAACATTATTTTTGGTGATCAAACTAGACTAAAACATGCAGATCATGCAGTCTTGCCCAGGTTTCTCTTATCAAAGGCCCAATGAATCTATAACAGGTTATAGATAGAAGTAGGAGGAAATTGTGACACGATACTGGTCTAGTCGATGATGACTTCATGTACCAAAAAATAAACCCAAAATCTGAAGGTAGATTTTGTTAGTAGTGTGCAGCAAGTATGCCTTATATGTTGCATTGTTGAGTGTTGCCTCTTAGGCCCTATAGAATTCTGAAATTGGGCCTTTATGTGGACTTTTGATCTTTTTGTATTTGTTTAGTTGACTGTATTGTGGACCAAAAAGAGTATCGACCAAAGTAATATTCATAAAATGGGGAATTGCTTCCTACACCCCATAAATTTCTACCTGCACCTTTATAATTTCTAATATCTAGAAGATTGTAGAAGACTAGAACGTAGTCGTGTGAGAACTCCGGAACTTTATGGAATCATCTGAAACTGCTAAAAAAGCCAACCAAATTGTAGACGCTAAACTGGATTTTTCTGGAACATACAAGATTATCCTTTCACTTCCTTTAAATACCTTGCGAGTCCCCTTCGACATCATCAAACAAACGAAGAAAAGAGTTAACTGTATACGATTCCATAGCAACCTTGTAAGTTTCAGAGCTCAGCTAAGAAAGGAAAATCAAAAGATGTCACTGATTCCAAGTATTTTCGGTGGCCGAAGGAGCAACGTGTTCGATCCTTTCTCCCTCGACGTGTGGGACCCCTTCAAGGATTTTCATTTCCCCACTGAAAATTCTGCATTTGTGAGCACTCACGTGGATTGGAAGGAGACCCCAGAAGCACACGTGTTCAAGGCTGATATACCCGGGTTGAAGAAGGAGGAAGTGAAGGTTGAGATTGAAGATGATAGGGTTCTTCAGATAAGCGGAGAGAGGAACGTTGAGAAGGAAGATAAGAACGACACGTGGCATCGCGTGGAGCGTAGCAGTGGCAAGTTCATGAGAAGGTTCAGATTGCCGGAGAATGCAAAAGTGGATCAAGTGAAGGCTTCTATGGGAAGTGGGGTTCTCACTGTCACTGTTCCCAAAGAAGAGGTCAAGAAGCCTGATGTTAAGGCCATAGAAATCTCTGGTTAAACTATGCTATGTTGTAACAAGTGTTTTCTGTCTTGTGTGCCTCTGAATTTTGAGAAAGATCTTCTATTGTGAATTGTAACTGCTGGTTGTGTAATTCATGTGATTGTGAATAAACTCCTGTCTTCAGAAAATTTTGCTTTGTTTCAGGTGTCTGATATGTATATTCCATCTTCTTCTTCTTAATACTAAAAGTGAATAATAGACTAGTGTGTTCCCAAATTGAAGATAAGTGTAAGCAAATGTTAAATACATTTAGAAAAAGAAGTTTTTATTCACTTTTTAAGGTTGTATTATGCAAAACCAAGTCTAAATCTTCCTTTACAAATTAGCATGTGTTGTCAACGGATTTACATCCTTTAATTTTATAAGTAATCTTTCTAAGACCCAAACCATTATCTTCTTATCTTTTTTTATAGCACAATTGGATTATCTCTAAGTTTAATATAAACTAGTGTTTTAGTCCATGCATTGCACTAGCTTATTCGAATTTTTATTACTTTATTTATATAGTTAATAAAGAAAAATTTGAAAAAAAAAATTATATAGCATATCGAAAGAAATTTAAAAAAAAAAATAATTATATAAGAAATTATAAATTATAATTTTTTTATAAAAAAAATAAGAAAAGATATAATGATGTAACTTTAAATTTTTTAATATTAACTTTGAAAATTGAAAAGTAAATCGAATTAAAAATTTGAAATTATTAATGAAAGAGAGAAATCTTCAGAATTAAAAAATGGAATTAGAAAAGCTAATAAAATAAATATAAAAAAATAAAAGATAGAATCTGATAAAGAAGTGAGTGAATGAAGATAATTATAGAAACATTGTGAATGTGTTTAGTTACATAAATTGATAAGAGAAATTTTAGAAAAAGTAGAAGAACCATGTTAGGAGAGTGAATTAGACAACTTCATAAGAGGAGAGTATTCAAATGAGAGTGAATGTGAGGAAGAGTGGAGAGAGCTAGTGAAGCAATGAAAGCATAAATAAACTTATTCATTTATATATTTGGAGGAATTAAATTACACTGATATAACTTTGATCAACTGTTACACAATTCAATAATTTTCAATTGGATAATGTTTTCTTAAAATCCACCGTTGGATTGAAAGTTTATTTTACATAGATCATATATACAAAATTTTATATTAATCTAAAATTAGTTGTTGCCTCATTCATGTGGATTAAAATCGACGTAATATAAACTTTGCAAAATATACTAAAATACGAATTATTTGATTACTTTGTTATTGTTGTTCATTTTTGACAAAATTGACCCAAACAATCTTGGTAATATATAAATATAATTCAACGGTTGGATCGATAAAAATCACATTCTATATCAAGTTATTGAATGGTGTAATAGTTTTTAAGTTACACCGATGTAATTTGATCCCTCTTCTTTATATATATATATATATATATAAGATAAGAAGATTATAGCTTTTTTATTATTTATTTAAAGTATCAATTTATTTTTCATTTCTTTCGGTAGTTTTAATTTTGTCCTCTATGATAGTTACTAGTGACGATAGCATAATTTTTTGTAGTAAATAGACAAAATAGTTAAATTAAAGTAAAATCAAATAACATGGAGGATTAAATTAGTAAAGTATAAAAGATCAAATTAAGAATTTAATCAAAAAGTCAAAGGTGAAGACATATAATTAGCCTAAATATAAATTTAAAATTTTAACATAGTAATTATTAAATTAGTTTAATAATTTATTTTGAACTGAATCATCAAGCTAGCTAGTTGATTATTTAATCCTATTTTGTCCTTTATTGATAAGTAGTACATGTCTATACTAAGAAGAAGTTTATCTCAGTTGGTTGGATAATGTGTGTAAAATATTATAAATTCTCTAATACTTAAGTTTGATTCCTACTAACAATAAAAAAAAAAAAGTAGTACATGTATATTACTAGATGTATATTACTAGATCAAACAATATCTCACATTGTTCATAATGGGTGATTTTTTAAGAAGCAAATAAAATTTGCTTCTTAAAAAAAAATTTAAGAAAAATAATTTTGACAAACACATCAAAAAAGCATAAAACTGTTTATGACCAATATTTATTCTCTAAAATTATTTCCCCAAAAAATAATTGGAAATCGGGATACATTTATTTTAAAATAATATTAATTAATCTTTTCATGTGTGAACATATATCCGGGTGTATTTTAAGATAAATTGTAATTATAGTTTGCTAACATACTCCTTCTAAGAAATGAGTGGGTGTACATTAGCAAACCCACAAGCACTTGCTAATTTACATCCACTCATTTTTTAGGAGTACGTTAGCAAGCTATACCTGGGTATATTTTAATATTAGTTGTAATTATAATTTGCTAACGGCTAAAATACACTTTTAGTCTTTTATATTTTAAATTATATTCAGTTTTGTCTTTTATGTTTTAAAAATTTTAATTTAGTCCTTTATATTTTTAAAGTGAGTCAAAATGATCCTTTCGAAACAATGTTTGTTTTCAATTTTGGAACGTGATTTTGACCCTTTTTTAACTAATTTGAGACGTAAAATTTGTCACAATAGACTCACTTACATGAAAATTATGGAACCCAATTGATGTTTGAATAAAAAAAAGGCTAAACATGGTGAAAGTTGCATGAAAAATGAGTCTCATGAGCAAAGGAAAATAATTTAATATTGAATTTTTCAATTTTTTGGTCATTCGTTAGATTCACTTTTCACATGATTTTCACTATGTTTATCGCCTTTTTTTATATTCAAACCATCAGTTGGGTTCTATAGTTTTCATGTACGTGAATCTATTTAAACAAGTTTCACGTCTCAAATCATTTACAATAGGGTTCAAAATTGTGTCCCAAAATCGAAAATTATCATTGTTTCGAAAAGACCATTTTGACTCACTTTAAAAACATATGACTAAATTGAACTTTTTAAAACATAAAAGACCAAACTAAATAATCTCTAAAACATGAAGCACTAAAAGTATATTTTAACCTTTGGTAACGTACTCTTTCTAAAGAACAAGTGGGTGTATGTTAGCAATTTTATCTTTAACGTTATTGAAAAAAATAGTTTAAAAAAATTAAAATGACTATTATTTTAGAATAAAAACAAAGAATTAAAAAGATTATTATTTTGAAACGGAAGCGGTATTAATTTTTTTAAAACAAAAAGGACCACACAAAACGCCATATATGTTGGCAAAATGGTTCAATATATAACATTCTGAGCCCCCGAGTAGATTGGAAGGAGACTCCGAAGAAGCACGTATTGAAGGCTGACATTCCAGGGCTGAAGAAGGAGGAAGCGAAGGTGCACATTGAAGATGATAAGGTCCTTCAGATTAGCGGAGGGAGGACGGTTGAGAAGAAAGACATGCCCAACACGTGGCATCACATGGAGCATAGGCGGACCCATGTACAAATGAGGGGATGCATATGCATCCCGAGTTTGATAAAATTACAAATAATTTTATTGAGCGTTTGTATTTTGCCCCTTCTAACTTATTATATTTGAACTCACTATTCCTCAATTTCTTATTTTCCTTTAAGTATTTGATTTGAAAATAAAATTTTATCTTTTCTACCATAATAATAGCTACTAGCTACCTTCTTTGCTCCCACTGACCTAAGATCCTAAATCCGTCACTGCATGGAGTGTAGCAGCGACAAATTCACGAGGAGGTTCATATTGCTGGAGAATGCCATTGTGGATCAAGTGAAGGCTTCTATGGAGAATGGGGTACTCACTGTTACCCTTCCCAAGAAAGGGACCAAGAAATCTGGTGTTAGGACCGTACAAAACTCTGGTTAAACGAAAGGAAATAGAGTTTGTTTGGATTTTGGTGTGAAGATTTAAAAATATGTTTGAGAATAAAATAAATTTGGATTGCTATTTCAAAAAAAATAAAATAAATTTGAACTCATGTTTGATTATTCTTTAAAAGTATATTTGAGATTAAGATTTTGTCTGAAAATTCAGTTTTAAATAAGTAAGACTTTTGATACTTTTTTGCAATCTCAGTTTATAAATTTAAGTTTGACCTTAACTTAAATTTGTAAACTGTAATCGAAACATGCGTATAGTTGTTGATCTTTTTGCATTTTTCTTTTTGTTTGAAATTGTGTGCTTTTGTTTGTTAGTGATATGCGTAGGAAAAATATCATTTTAGTGGAGTTGTGAATAGTTGTTGCTGAGATATTCAGTGAACTCTATCGTAGCGCACTAGCGCTGTTCTTTTCCATTTTGGAGATTTTTCAATTGAGAAATTAAACGTTTTTCTGCTTATTGAGGCTAATGACTCCAATAAATTTTAAGCTGCAGAGTGTATGTAAAATGAGTACCGATTTTAACAATATCTTAGTTTCTTGAGGATATAGTGTTATCTAGTTCGACTAAATAATTTAAACACGAATAAGCTCTTGAGTCTTGAATACAGAGAGTATCTGCAATTCAGATAGCTCTTTATTCAGTTTTCTTTACTTGCCCTTTTTCCACTATTCTATGGATCACGTCACTTGTTTTGCTTGCATGTTTAATGTAAAATAAAATTTTATTCCCAGTAGAGATGGTAAAAAGGATGATAATATTAGGCGTAGTGCCAAGAAATAATACAGAGTTAAACTAAGGTCTAAATGACTCGCTTGACACCATACTAAATAATGCACAGAATAACTAGTTGATTTTAATCTGAATTATAATAGATTGGATAAAAATAATTCATTAATTTATTAAAATTATTTAAAAAATCAAATTCATATATGATTCATTTGATAAAAATCTATTCAATCTATCCATTAATAATTTTTTCATGAATGGATATTCAATCCCTCCAAAAAATAATATATTTTAAAAATTAATTATTTTTATTTTTAAATACTTTCTCTCTCCTCTATATACTGTTTACTCAATATATATTCCACGACGTAGTACTTTATGTTTGTGATTATTATTGCTCCCATAATATATATGATAATTATTACGGGAACAATGATAAAAAAAAATTGTTTAGGAATAATCTCCTGGTTACTGTGACGTAAAAAGCCATGCGAAAGATAAGCAAATAAATTTTGTTCAGTAATATATTTTGTGACGTGAAGTTCCAGCGACATGAATTTGAGAAGATAGTTTTTGTTAACGGTGGAGTGTTTTATATTCTGTTAGATTATTTCTTATTAACTAGGGAAGTAGGTTGTTATTATTTCTCCGTTAATATATTATCACGTCTTAGTTAAGCATGAACGTGGACCAGAATTCTTGCTTATCTGTTAGTATTGTAAAGGGTATTTAATAGCCACGAGTTCTTCCATTCAATTAAGAGAAGTCATTCCCAAATTGTTGTGATTTTAGTTTTTACTTGATTTCTTAATTCTCAACATAATTTCCATTTTATGCGCTGGCTTGAATTGAATGGATAAATAAATTGGAGGCACAAATAACTAAAGCACAGTGAAATTGGGTAATTCTCTGTTGCCCTGTTGGCTTATTGGGAAAAAAAATAGGTTGGATTAATTGATTAGAGGATCATTGAATTTTTTAAAGATAGTTGATAGATCATTAACTTATGAATGGATTGATCTAATCTATTTGTATTTTTTTTAATGGATGGATATACTTATGAATGGGTTAGAAAGCTAGTGAATAAATGGATTGATTTGTCAATCCTATAATTAGGGGTATAAATTTAACTGAATAATTATTTGAAGAACAAATTCTAATTGTCTCCATTGCTCGATGGCAGATTGTCCACATTCATAGCAAAGTACTAAGTTTCTTTAAATGGTAGCAAACTGTGCATATTCATGAACCGAACTATGAGAACAGAATTATAAAACAAGACCACAACCAACCATAGTTTTTCAAGGGCCACTATTGACCCCAAATGCACACATTAACAAGTACAGGAACATAAAAAACCAAAGATCTTCTGGACTTCCACATGCTTAGACTTCAACAAGACACTTAGAGAACATTTTAAAACCCGCCACGAAGACGCAACACAAGGTGAAGAGTAGACTCTTTCTGAATGTTGTAGTCAGCAAGAGTCCTTCCATCCTCCAATTGCTTCCCAGCAAAGATCAACCTTTGCTGGTCTGGTGGGATTCCCTCCTTGTCCTGAACTTTTGCCTTGACATTATCAATTGTGTCTGAACTTTCAACCTCCAAGGTGATAGTCTTTCCGGTCAAAGTCTTCACAAAGATCTGCATACCTCCCCTCAAACGAAGGACAAGTTGAAGGGTAGACTCCTTTTGAATGTTGTAGTCTGCCAGTGTACGTCCATCTTCAAGCTGCTTTCCAGCAAAAATCAACCTTTGCAGGTCTGGAGGAATACCCTCTTTCTCTTGGATCTTCGCCTTTACATTGTCTATTGTGTCTGAACTCTCTACCTCCAAAGTAATTGTCTTTCCAGCAAGGGTCTTCACAAAAATCTGCATACCACCAGGATCACCACCAAGACGGAACATCAAGTCGATGGTATATTCTTTTTGGATGTTGTAATCAGCCAAGGTTCGGCCATCTTCAAGCCGTTTTCCATCGAAAAGGAACCTCTGTAGGTCTGGCGGGAAACCCTCTTTGTCTTGAATCTTAGCCTTGACACTGTCAATGGTGTCAGAGCTCTCAACCTCAAGGGTGATTATCTTTCCGGTCAGAGTCTTAACAAAGATTTGCATTCCACCACGGAGACGGAGCACCAGGTGAAGAGTGGACTCCTTTTGGATATTGTAATCAGCAAGGGTACGTCCATCCTCAAGCGGCTTGCCAGCAAAAATGAGACGTTGCTGGTCTGGTGGAACGCCTTCCTTGTCTTGAATTTTGGTCTTCACATTGCCTATGGTATCTGAACTCTCCAATTCGAGAGTGATGGTCTTACCAGTGAGGGTCTTAACGAAGATTTGCATCTACATTATACAATAATGTCAACAAAATAAATGGATCAGTCACCAATTCTTCATCATAGCCATTACTGAGTAAAAACAAAGAATGGACAGACAACACAAAAACAAAGGACTTAATTAGCCAACATCATTAATTCTATTTTCAGCTAAGAAAATTAAATAACTAGTTCTTCAAACCCTTCCAAACAATCTATTTACTGAGGAAACAATCCAAGTTACGAAAACCACATGTATAGTGGTATACAATATAGACACAATTAAAACCAGGACCAAAAAAAAAATGAAAATACGAGGCATTGAAAATTCGATTCCAATAAATAAATCAATCAAATCGATGTCCAAAATAGACGAGGAAAATACCTCTGACTAATCTAAATTACTAGAGATTTTATGATTACACATAATACCATACACAATACCTGCCCCAGATATGACAAATTAAATATATAACTTCATAACATATATCACGATCGCTTTCAATCCACAAAATTTTTGAAACAAAGCCAAATAATCAAAACAATCTCAGGTTCCGTGATTATTTAGACGGTAAAATCAAAATTCAAAGACACGAAAGAAAAAAAAAAAAAGAACAGATCAAAATCAAATAGCTTGAAAGATACGACGATCGGTTAAAACATAGTATAAAGCCCTAACAATCGAAATCGTAGTCGAAAAGGGAAGAGGAGCAGAAGGTACCTCGAAACGGTGCGCTTTTCTCTGCTACGATACGAATGAATATTATGTTTGGAATGGGGATTATGGCGGTGTGGGCTTCGCTTTTATAACAAAACGATGAGTTGCGTTGTCACCGAAACAACACCTCTTCCAATCACCTTGGGGGCGTTTGTTTCACATAGTATAATTTTTGTCACCGAAACAACACCTCTTCCGATCACCTTGGGGGCGTTTGTTTCACATAGTATAATTTTTGTCACCGAAACAACAACTCTTCCAATCACCTTGGGGGCGTTTATTTCACATAGTATAGTTTTTGTCACCGAAACAACACCCCTTCCAATCACCATGGATTAGCGCCGGATACACGTCGGATGTCCCACTGGACATGGGATGCTTTTCATTGTTAGAGTCGGCTTAGCCGACTCTAATATTGCAAACGAATTTTAAGTTGGAAAACTAAAAACGAAAATCAGAAAAACATGAAGGACTAAAAACATATTTTGTCCTAATTTTTTTAATCATGGAAATATAATATATGAAAATATTATTTTTGGGTATAGTTAAAAAATGTGTTTGATTAATTATTAAAATATGTTGATAATATTTTTTATATTTTCAAGCATAATACATGTTTTTGGTTTAGTTATTTTTTTCTGAGAATATATATTATAATTATTAAAATATTCTTATTGTGTTAAAGATAATTTTTTTAACAAAGTGATACATCATCTATTTTCACAGAAGAGTTACGTTCAGATTGTCAATATATAATTAATCTGTCAAAACTACAACTTTACAAATCTATAACATGTAATTAAAAAGCCTATATATTAAAGTAATCCCTTCATTTGCATTTAACATTAATTTTCTATATTGCCTATCCCAATCAATATATCTATCATAAATTTAAATTTGCTGCCAACCTCTCCAAAAATAAAGAAATAACAGCATTGAGAGGATAGTAAAGATAATGGATACAAAGAGAATATATTTAGATTTTTACTCATAAAGACAACATTACCAACAGTACAACAATCTTGAAAAAAAGCCTTCAAGTAGTAAAATTCCTTCCTTAGTATACTCAAATCAACTTGTTAGATTTCATCTTAAACATTTTATTACTTTATAATAAATATAGGACAATTTTTTCCTCTCTTATATTTCCGGGATTAAAAACCGTGAAACAATCGCCACATGGACGAATTGGAACCGTGAACCTGTCGACACGCCAACGTTTGGCATATGAGTGATTTTCGGCAACTAATGAGATGATTGATATTCTGGAATCTGTTGGCCATCGCCGCCTCTGTATATACAAAAGTACTAATTCTGGTTTTATATATAAAAAATAAATATTTAACTCATCAAAATTAATAAAAATATTAAATTAATTAATTTTAATTAATAATGTCATAAATTTTAATTTTATTCAAAATTATTCATAACATTAAATAGTTTAAATGATAGTTATTTTTTAAAAAGATAATTTTTTTAATCAATGAGTATACTTTATTTTTTAATAGTCCAATAAATACACTATTTTCATGAAAAATGAGTGAATATTATTAATAGACCTCACAATTAATTAAAGATAAAAAAGTTAAGCAATTAATAATACATTTAAAAATAGTCCTATATTTTTTATAATTTTTTTTGAAGAAATATTTTTTATAATTAGAAAAAAAAATATTGTCTTTTGTTTAAGACACCTTTTGAAACAAATACTCCTTGACGTTACTCAACTTCTTATTCTCAATTCTTTAATTTTATCAAGTAAAATTTGTAATTGTAATAAATTTTTTATTATTATTTGTATTTTCTTCAGTGCAATTAAAATAATTGCAAATGGAATGATTTGTGGAGTCAATCAAAATGTCAATATAAGAAAAAGTTTAATCAAATAAACTTTTAGTATGATCTATCACTAATTAAAATATTAATGTTGATAGGTTTGCACTTTAAAAAAGTTACATGCACTTTTTTTTATGTGTTTACCAGCTTGTTTCGAACTAGACAAATAAATTAAACCTAAACCTACAGATATTGCTCGACCTCATCTCAATTTTCATGAAAAAAATAATAATCAACTATAACTAGGGTTGGATTCAAGTTCAAATTAATTTTTTTTTTTCATTTTACAAAAGTGGAGTTAAGATCATATTTGGGAATATTTGTGATGTTAGCGTGTATCAAATGCACCCCAAGGGACAACTTTTTATCTCATGAATAATAAATAGAAAATATAAAATTATCTCCTAACATGTGCACGTCTCTCACTTTTGTTAGTGTTTGCCAACTATTTGCACCAAAACTTTTGCAAGAAATTCTCGTAGCAGTAACGTAACTGTCTATGGCTATTATTCTCTTTTTTGTTTTTCTTCATCATGCCTTTATATGCAACAAAGCAACGTAATGATAAAAAAAATGCATAAACTGTACTTCACTTATAAGCCCAAAATTTCAACATGTGAGAAACTGGATTTCAATTATAAAAAAGAAAAAAATCATCATCCAAAATTATGTTTATCCCTCCATATGTTCTTGATAAGTTAAATGTTGCAACTCTTCATAAGTTTTCAACAGAATTCCATTAATCCCCTTCATTATTCTTCTTCCTTGTTGACGTTGAAAAGGAAACGAGTCTCTGTTTTGAGAAAAATTCAAAGCCACTAAACCAGAATTCATGTCATTTCTATCATTAATTGCTACTTAGTGCATGTTTGGAAAACCGGTGGATGCCCCTCAAACGTACGTTAGGTTCAAAAGTATCAAAGAAGACGCTTTTGTAAACCTAGGTTTGGGGTCTCCAAACGGAGACCCAAACATGCTATTAATTAGCTGGGTTGCAGCAGTTCAGAATATTAAAAAGGGTCTTGCAGTAAATTTCACATTATTTTATTTGTCTTGTCCATTGTCCATCAAACAATACATAGGATAGAAAGTTGTCCAATAACTTGAACATTTTCCTCTGTTGTTCTACTTGTTATGTACCTTAGGACATGTTTGATTTGCTAAAAAATGAAGGACAGGACAACACAAAATCTTTTGTCACATTTGATTGTAAAAATGGTAATGGAACAGAACAAAAGACATGGTATGGAACAAGACAACAACATAAAAAGTTATTACTTACTCAACTAAGGGACAACTTTTTGTCCTCAGTACAAAACGTACAAAAGACATAAACACCCACCATCTCTTTTCTCTCTCTTCACTCTCCTTCCCCTCTCTCTCATTCTACATAACTTCCGTGAAAAAAAAATCTGTTCTTTTATATCTTCTTACTGCTTCATTTTTTTTCTGAAGACTTTTGACAATTGCAAATTTTACAAACTTTTATTATACTTTTTTTTTGTTTTGTTTTATGAGATTACGTTAGTGTTTTTTTTTATTGGCATGTTAAGTTATTGTGTGTGTATATATATATATATTATAATATTTAAAATACATATTAAAATATTTAATAATATATATTATTTTATAATGTATAATAATAATATGAATTATATTAAGATAATTAATAGTTATAAAAAAAAAGTATTATAGTAAATTTTACATTTTTTTACTTGTGTTGTCTATTAACCATCAAACGATGTACAAGAAAACTTGTTCTGTAATTCAAGGATTTGTCATGTGCTGTTCTCCTTGTGTTGTACCTAAACGGGTATCAAACACACCCTTAGTGTGTATCAAACCGATAACAAATAATTTTGTGTTGTGTTATCCCTTACATTTTAGCGAATCAAACAGACCCTATGAGTTGGAGGAAAACACCCACATATAATAAAAAAAAGTCTAATATGTAGATTTTTTAAAAAATAAAATAAATTAAAATAGTTATTATGCAGCTTGTCATCCTACCATTAAAGATCGCAAACAGATTTGGACTCACCCAAGTCCATCCTAACTTTGATAGGAAAAACTCATTTTGCTCGAAATTTTCCTGAATGTTAAAAGTCAAGTTTGGAAATATGAAGGCTCATGCTTGTCTTGCCCTATCCTTGAAATTGCTCCAGTATTGATGAAATTATAAAATTACCATTATATATAAATAAAACATTCCTAAATGGGAGTGAAGTTGAATGAAGCCCTGACCATAACACAACATTTGTTTGTTTCTTTCATTTGCCTCTTTCACATTCAAGAATAAAAGATCACACACATCTCCAATGTTTTTTCTTATGGCTCTAAAGATTGTAACTTGTTCCTACTCCATATTTTTACATGTATGTTATAATATTGTTCATTTGATTTCATTTATAATATAATAATATAATTAATAGGAGATATAAAGTTGACTTGGTGGTAGGGATGGCAAAAAAATCCATGCCCGCGGATATCCGCGGATAAAATCCGTCACGGATAGAAGATGGATAGTATAAACGGATACCCGCGGGTAACGGGTACGGGTTTTTTTTTACCCGCGGGTTTAACGGGTATCATACTATCCGTGCCCGCGGATACCCGTTACCCGTAAAATTACTAAATTACCCTCATATATATATATATATATATATATATATAAAATTTAAAATCACTAGTTTTTGCTCTTGATACTAGTAAATATTATGTCTAGAGATTCAAAATCACATTATAAGATTCTTATTTCTTTGATTTTTTTTAATTAAAGACATGTAATTTTCACATGAAAATTCAATTAACTACACATTTGATTCTTTATTCTTCTTGTAGTAAATAATATGATTTTATTTCCAAATTTTATTGCACATAAAGGATCTATTTCTTAGTATTTCTTCTAAAAAATCACCTTTTTTTTAAAAAAAAAAAATATTTTTTTAATATGAAATATCCATGGGTATCCACGGGTATGGATACCCGCGGATATAAGAAAAATCCGCGGATTTTTTTCAAACGGATATCCGGCGGGTAACGGGGCGGGTAACGGGTCGGATTTTCCCTGGCGGGTCGGGTAGCGGGTAACCACTATCCGTGCCCGACCCGACCCGTTGCCATCCCTACTTGGTGGTTGGAAAGAGAGCTTAAGGGTGAAGGGAGAATGGAGGAGGGAGAAGTCGTGTGTTCGAATCCTTCCCATTGACATTTCTAACAAAACTAACAAACTAACATTTGTCGATAAAACAAATATAATTAATATAAATTTAAAATAGTAATATTAAAAATTTAAGACTTAATTGCACGTTTTATCACCCAACTATCATCATTTTGTTAATTTTACCACTCAAGTTTTTTTTCACAAATTTTATCACGTAAATTTTCAATTTTCGTGTCACTAAAAAAAGTTACAATTTTTTTGCGAAATGACGTTATTTGTTACCAATATAATGGTAAAATACATAAAAATTGAAAACTTGGATGGTAAAATTTGCAAAAAAAAAAAAAACAAACTTATGAGAATTTAATAAATAACTTATGAAAATAAAATTGAAATTGCTTAATTATATTATTATTTGTATATTATAAAAAATTGAATTACATTGTATTCATATTTTTTAAACTTTCAATTATTAATATTAATAATAAAATAAATATTTTATGAAACAAAATCATAAAAATATTTTGCTGTATAATTCATTTTATATTATCTATAGTTATATTAAATCTCATCAACTTTTTATTGTAGCGTCTTTCAAATCATTATACAGTAATCTATATCTATATCTATGAATAAAACAATGTCCTTTTGGACAAGTGTCACATTTCTACCAGTTTGTCCTTTTCTTCTCCTTTATTAGATTACTTTTTAATTAAAAATTTAATTTAAAAGAAACTGAAGAAACAAAAGAGAAGCTTCTCGAGAGAAATTTCCCTGCTCATTTGTTCTTTTCTCTTTTTCTTTTTTCCTTTTCTATCACATGCAACCCTCACTCCCTCTTCCTCCTTCTTTCACACTCACGCCTCTCCCTCTCTCTCTCTCTCTCGTCTTCTTCCTTTTGTTATCTCCATTAAGTAAAATTTTCTAAGTATAAAAAGTGTTATTTTCGATACATCTAGTTTTGATAAAAATGCTGATTTCCAAAGGGAACTTTGTCGAAAATTAGTTGGGAAGTCATCTACTATATTAATTTGGTCGAAAATATGTTTTCGAGTAGAACTTGTCGAAAAAGATAATGTTGAATATTCTACTAAAAATCACTACGAAAAAATCTTTTCGACAGAAGTTGGTTACTTATGTTGATCTGCTGACGTGTTTGAAGATAGTTTGAAGAAATTCAAATTCAAAAGGAGCAGTTGCAGCGGTTATGACGAAAACGAAAACGAGACAAGTGTTGCTGTTAGAAATAGGAAGTTATTTAACTGTCTGTACACGTGTCAAAAATCTAGAATTCAACCGTTAGTGTTAGAAATCTATAAATAAGGGTTTTGATAGCCATTTTTCTTCGGATTGAATCACTACCACTCAAATCCTGTCAACACCACACGCTGCACACACAAATGGCTATCGGTTCCAAGGTCGCAGTGTATGTATTCGTCCCATTTTTAATGAAATTTCTTTTTGTTTGATTTATTTTTCTGCAATTCTCTTCTTCTACCTTTCTTCTCCAAACCTTTATCTCTTTCCAATCTCCATTTCTTCTCGAAACTTAACTCTATCCAATCTCTATTTCTTATAATTTACAACAAAAAACACAAAAATATTATATGTTATCACTATGAATACTACCACTATTATCAAAATCTTAGGTGTATTGTATTCGCCTAGTATCTAACGAATTTCTCTCAAGTTGAAATACTATAATTGCTTGTTCGACAAAAAAGGACTTACAATCAAGTTATGAACTCTATGTCTAACGATACAAATTTATTTGTTAGCAGAATCTAAACGTGAAAAATCTAGTTTTAGATCAAAATCCTTTCGAAAATAGTTTGATGATTTTCACGGTTAACAAATTGGCACGCCCAGTGGGCTGTTGCCATAATTTTCGATCTTAAGAACAAGTCTTGAGAGTAAGGTGCATGTTATTAAGAAGCGGTAAAATGACTAATTATGGAAATAGTCAACAAAATCGTAGTAATAATAACAATAATAATAATAGTAATGGTATGAGTACAACAACTCAACCAATACCATCTACTGGTGTAGGAAATGAGATTGTTGTGGCTGGTGGTCAACCTAATAACGAAAATATTATTCCTAGAGGCGAAGACGTGATAATTTCACAAGTTTCTACTACATCAGTCGAAACTATTTTGCCTTAAGTACACAACATTGTCACAAGCACAAATACATCCCCATTCTCAACCTCGAGACCATGAGGAATGCCTAATGTTACTAGCCAACCAATAAGCATGGAAATACCCTAAACTCAATCCATTATCCCTTCGATTGTGAATAGTCAGAGAACAAATAGAAATTTGCTACTTGGGGGCAATAGCCATGGTTATACTGGTGATCAGTTGAGAAGTATGGGAGTTCCAACTGAGGATAGAATGATAGGTGATAGTAGCATGATTTCGACAGGAGTATCAAATGAAACATTAGCAGTTTTTCGTCAACAAATTGATCATAGTAACCAAGAAATGGTAAATATGTTGACAAGTCATATTGCAACCATTGTTAATCCATTGTTGACAACTACAAACGAAAGTTATCAACAAATGAATAACATCTTAAATCGAATTGGGGATGCATTTGCTATTCCCAGAAATCAAACAACAGTGAATTTAGGGGCCCAAGGACAACCAAATAATCAAAATGAAACATAAATTATGGTGAATAATCGAGAGGGCCAACCAAATGATGGCAATCAAAATGGACAACCATTGGAAGGGGTTCAACAACCTGTTGTTCAACCCCCTTTTGCTCAACAACCTGTTGTCCCCTATTGTAGTAAATAGAAATCAAAATGCAGATGAAGTTTTGCTTAATGTACAACGAAACCAAATACTTAGGGGGCAAAATTTTCAGAATGCAGGAATAGGACAAAATATACCCCAAAATCCTCAACATATCAATTTGTTGGTAGAGCAAGCCTTGAACAGGCATGGTTTCGAAATAGGTTATGCTAATCAACCTTACTTCGTGTATGCTTTTCCTGATTATATTTTGCAAACTGAAATGCCTAGAGGTTACAAAATTCCAAAATTTACAAAGTTTGCTGGAGAATTAGGAGAGTCTACTATCGAACATGTGGCTCATTACCAAGTCAAATGTGGCGATTTAGCCATAAACGAATTTTTGGAAATGAAATATTTTCCTAATTCTTTGACAAAAAGTGCATTTACTTGGTTCACCACTCTGCCACCAAATTCGATATATACTTAGGCTCAACTCGAAAGGGTTTTTCATGAACATTTCTTCAGTGGTGAGACTCGAGTTAGTCTTATCGATTTAGTCACCATTAAAAGATTTAGAAGTGAGTCAATCGAAGCTTATCTAAATAGATTTCGACAAATGAAGTCTAGATGTTATACTCAAATTCTAGAACATTAGTTGGTTAGAATAGCTGCTGCAGGCCTAGAATTCTCAATTCGAAAGAAATTAGTGAACCAACAAATGAGAGGCATGGCACAACTAGCAGAAAAAGTTAGGAGAATTGAATAGATTAGATATGAAAAAGAAAGGATTAGGAAATTCGACAAAAATATTAGAAAAGAAAGGGTGGCTTATGTTGATTCTTCAATCGAAACTGATAATCCAACAGATTGTCAGGAAACAAACGTAGCAGTTGAGGGAAAGGAAGTAAATCTAGTAGAGTTAAAACCTGGTCCTCCTTATGTTTGTCAAATGTTAAAACCAGAAGAGAAGCCAAAATTCCCAAATTTGAAATATAGTTTCGATATTTCTAAAGCGGATAAGATTTTTTATGTTTTATTAAAAGATAAACAAATTGTACTAAGTGATGATCATAATATGCCTTCACTTGATCAAAGAAAAGGCAAAAGATATTGCAAGTATCACAATGTCTATGGACATTGGACTAACAACTATATATGTTTCAGGGATATGATACAAAAGGCTATTGATGAAGGAAGACTTAAGTTCGAGGAGAAAGCTATGAAAGTAGATACTGATCCTTTCTAAACTCAAGCAAACTATGCAGAACCCATGCATGTACTCATGGTAGGGGCAGCAATTGATGAGACGAAAGTCGAATCTCCCTTGTCAGAGGAAGAGATTAATCAAGCTCTAGAAGAATTCGAAAAAGAAGAGGAGAATATATTTCCTCCAGCAGGAGATACTCTGCTTGATTTCTTAATGAAGAAAAAAGACACTGGGAAAGAAGTTATGTTATGCTCACGTTACAGTGTGGTCTTTGATAGATCCGCAGCCAAGGCTTTCGAAGCTTCAGAAGTTTGAAAGAATTACCAGCAAAATCGTAACCATGAGAACGAAAGGAAAGGAAAGCAGTAAGTTAATATGTCTGTTAACCAGATGTAGAGGCCATACAACATTTCTTAGAAGAAAGTTACTTATGTGCCAAGTTTTGGTGTCCCTGTTAACAAATGGATTTGCCAAGGAAACCCAGGAATGGGACCTAAATGGCAAACTTTTGAGGTGAATAATTATGTGCCTCAAAAGGAAGGGACTTCTGAAGGTCCTAGAAGGAGTTACTACCAACATCAAAATCCACCATGGGTCAATCGAAACATGTCAAAGACTCAATGGAGAAGGCACCAACGAATGAGAAAGGCTACCATTCTTGATAATCAAAGGAGGAATCAGAATAAACAATCAGTCTTCGATAGGATTAGTATCGAAGGACCACCTCCGGGGTTTGAAAATAAATTTCAGTCCAATCTGGACGAGGAAAATGAGGTGGTGACTGATTGTTTCGAGTCTGGATTTGAAGATTCGATAGAAGATATCTATGGAGTAGTTTCAATACTCCCAACAGAATATGCAGAGCAATATGAAGCATTTCAAGTAGCAAGAAATTATGCAAGAGAGGAGTGTTTCGAAGACCCCTCGTTGAGTCCAAAATTCATTTGGGTAACCCAAGTTTCCTGCATCACTCTAAGGCACAATGTTGCTGTTTTCGACCCTCCTTCTGAAGAGATGAGATCACACATGAAACCACTTAACCTCACTGCAATGGTAGAGGATCAAATGGTGAACAAGATTCTTGTAGATGGTGGTGCTGCCATAAACCTTTTGCCAAGAACAATGTTGAAAATATTTGGTAAAAAGATTGAAGATCTTATCTCTCACAACATTGTTGTTTCAGATTTTTTAGGAAATCGTCAGGTTCAGACGGGATGATTTGCCTTGATGTTTATGTGGGCAGTCGAAGGAGACCTACTAATTTTGTAGTTATCTCATCTCAAGCAAACTTCAATATGCTTTTAGGCAGTGAGTAGATCCACGGTATGGGGGCTGTACCATCAACTGTTCATCAAAAATTATTTTTCTGGAATGAGGAAGGAAAATTGGAAGTAGTGGAAGTAGATCAAAGAACATATGGAGTATATGCTTCTTTCACTGATGAAAATGACAACTCTTGCCATTACTGCACCTTTTGAGATAGAGGATTCCTATGAAGTGAATAACAAAACAGGAGAAGATGCTGATAAATTCTTCTATTGGGATTCTAAGAGAGGATTCTTACTGACTCATAGGGTCGTCGAAGAAATGGCCACTTATGACACATGAGTGCCTTAGACTCATATTCGAGCTTCATGGCTCGAATTTCAGCCTACGTGGCTGATAGTTCAAAAGAAACGGCCAGAGAGGCCAATAAAGAAAAATTAATTGAGAACAGAGAAATGGCTACTGTGGCCATAGAAAAGGAAATGACTACTGCGGCCGGGAAAAAGAAACTGAATGATGAAAAATTCCACACGTTGCTCAAAATTTTAGAAGAAGATGCATCCATGACAAAAGATAATTTCAAGCAAGAGGAATTTACAGAAATTGGCGAGAATTTTAAATTGGATTGTATTTATGACAATTCGCCATTAGGTTTCGAGAAATCTATGTCCCCAAATTTGAAAAAAATGGAAGCCCAAGATCCTTTAGAGGAGATTAATTTGGAACCGAAAGTGATCGAATACCTATTTACATTAGCAAATTACTGGATAATACTCTTCGAGAAAATATTGTTTCACTTTTGTAGGAATTTAAAGATTTCTTTGCTTGGGACTATAATGAAATGCCAGGACTTAGCAGAGATCTAGTGGAACATAGACTAGTAATTCAAGAAGGCAAGAAACCTGTCAAGCAGACTCCTAGAAGATTCGCTCCAAATGTCATCGAAAAGATCAAAGAGAAAATTGAAAGGCTATTGAAGGCCAAATTTATTCGAACTACAAGGTATGTGGAATGGATCTCTAATATAGTCCCTGTAATTAAGAAAAATGGAAAAATGCATGTGTGTATAGATTTTAGAGATTTAAATTCTGTAACCCCGAAAGATGAATACCCAATGCCTATTGCTGATATGTTAGTTGATTCAGCAGTAGGGAATGAAATTTTAAGTTTGTTAGATGGTTATTTTGGATGCAATCAAATTTATATTTCTGAGAATGATATTTCGAAAACTGCTTTTTGATGCTCGGGGGCATTAGGAACGTATAAGTGGACAGTTATGCCTTTTGGTTTAAAAAATGCTAGAGCTACTTACCAAAGGGCCATGAATTTAATTTTCCATGATCTGATTGGAAAATTATGCAAGTTTATATTGATGATGTTGTTGAAAAATCAGAATCGAAAAATAATCACCTCGAGCATACGAGATTATCATTCGAAAGAATGAGAAACATGAATTAAAAATGAATCCTTTGAAATGTGCTTTCGGTGTTTCTGCAGGTGAATTCTTGGGTTTCATTATCCATCAAAAGGGAATAGAGATTGATAAAAATAAGGCAAAAGCCATATTGGAGACTTCCCCTCCAAAGAATAAAAAACAGCTTCAGTCTTTGTTGGGTAAGATAAATTTCCTTAGAAGGTTTATCTCGAATTTATCAAGAAAAACTAAGGGTTTTTCTCCATTACTCAGATTAAAAGATGAAGTTGATTTTTGGTGGGAAAAGGAACACCAAGATGCTTTTGATGACATCAAGAAATACCTTGCAAACTCACCAGTTCTTGTTCCTCATGTAGCAGGAAGAGAACTTAAGTTATATTTCTGCTTCAGATTCGACGATTGCAAGCATGTTGGCACAAGAAGATGACAATGGGATTGAATGTGCAATTTATTATTTGGGTCGAATTCTGAATGATACTAAAATTCGATATAGTCCTATCAAAAAATTGTGTGTGTCTGTATTTCTCTTGTACCAAACTTAAGTATTATATAAAACCCTTTGATGTGCAAGTTATTTTTTGAAATAATGTGATCAAATTTATGTTATTGAAATCTGTCCTACATAATAGAATTGGAAAATGGGCACTTGCATTGACTGAATTCTCATTAAATTTTGTTTCACTTAAATCAGTGAAAGGTTAGATAGTCGCAGATTTTCTTGTTGATCATACTCAGATATAAATAACATAATATTATGTAGAAATTAAGCCTTGGATATTATATTTCGACAGATCCAAACATTCGAATGGTTCTGGAATAGGTGTTGTTATGATATCTCCAAAAGATGTACCTGTTAGAATTTTGTTCGAAATTAAACCTCTATGCTCAAATAATGAAGCAGAATATGAGGCCCTCATAGCAGGTTTAGAAGCTTTAATAGATTCTGGCGCCAAGCACGTTTTAATAAGAGGTGATTCTAAGTTAGTCATTAAACAATCAACTCGAGAATATAAGTGCATAAAAAGCAATTTAATAAAATATTTCTCTAAGGCAACAAGATTATTGAGTAAATTTGATAGTGTCGAATTCAAATATGTTCCTCAAAACGAGAACAAGTACGCAAATGACTTAGCACAAATTGCTTATGGTTACAAAATAAATGAACATGATTTTGAATCTTTTATAACAATAAAAGAGAAACTACCCGATGAATTTGAAATCTTTAATATAAATGTCTTGATGCCAAATGATTGGAGGAAACCTTTAGTAGATTATCTCGAAAATCCAAGCTCATAAGTTGATCGAAAATTAAATATAGAGCTTTGAATTATGTGATTTTAGGGGATGATCTATACAAAAAAGGCATTGATGGAGTTTTGTTAAAATGCTTGGGAGAAGCGGAAGCTTATATAGCTTTAGCTGAAACTCATGAAGGTATATGTGGTTCGCACCAAGCTGGAGAAAAAATGAAATGGATGTTATTCCGACAAGGATACTACTAGCCAACTATCTTAAAGGATTGTATACATTATGCGAAATCCTGTGAAGATTGCCAAAAACATGGACCTATACAACAAGTACCAGCAAGCGAATTACATTCCATCACTAAGCCTTGGCCTTTTCGAGGATGGGCAATGGATTTAATCGGACGAATCCATCCACCTTCCTCGAAAAGGCATAAGTACATTTTAGTTGCTGTAGATTATTTTACGAAATGGGTAGAGGCTATTCCTCTAAAAGAAGTCAATCAAAATGACGTCATCAATTTTATTGAGGAAAATATTGTTTTTCGATTTGGTATCCCAGAAATGATAACTACAGATCAAGGTTCTATATTTACTGGACGGAAAGTGGTTTAGTATGCCATTTCGAGAAATATTAAACTATTAACTTCAACCCCATATTATGCTCAAGCAAATGGCTAAGTAGAAGCTGTAAATAAAGTTCTTATCAATTTGGTTAAAAAACATATTGGGCAAAAACCGAAAACTTGGAATGAGACATTAAGTCAAATTTTATGGGCTTATCGAAATTCTCCAAAAGGAGCAACTGGGGTTACGCCTTTCAAATTAGTTTATGGACATGAAGCCATTTTGCCCCTTGAAATTAATTTAAATTCGATTAGAATTCAAAGACAAAATGAAATCCTAGTTCAAGATTATTTCGATATGATGATTGATGAATTGAATGTACTTGATGAAGAAAGGCTTATTGCTTTAGAAAATATAATTCATCAGAAAAAGAAAGTTTTGAAATATTACAATAAAAGGGTACGAGAGATATCTTTTCGAATTGGCGATTTAGTTTGGAAAGTTATTTTACCCATGGATAAAAAATCTAAAGCTTATGGAAAATGGTCACCTAATTGGGATGGACCATACATAATCGAAAAAGTATTTTCGAATAATGCCTATGCAATTCGCGAAATTCTGACAAACAGTTATATTGGTTCGATCAACAGGAAATATTTAAAGTATTATAGACTAAGTATAACTGAAATTCAAATACCAAAAACTTAGAAGATAAAGAAAAGAAAATGTTCAGAAGAATCACAAGTAGTAAATTGTGGAAACTAGAAACAACAATATAAGCCTAAGTTGAAGAAGATTTAGGATAATTGCGTTTCTTGAGTTCGTCAAAAGCCTCGAACCAAGTTGACAAAGCACTTGTTGATTCCATCTGAGCTTGTTCTAACTTTCTTTTCTTTTCCAATTGGCCTCGAAGGATTTGAACAATGTGAGTGGCAGAAGAGTAGAATAGATATTTATTCTTCAAGTTTCGCGAGAAGTTTGAATCTCAACGAGTCTTATTCGAACTTCTTTTAATCTGTCTTGAATAGGGCGGAGTTGAGCCAAGAGATTTTCTTCTTGTTGCACAAGTTCCTTTTCTGCAGCTTCCGCATGAGAAAGAGGTCCTTCTGATTGGGCAATTAACTCCTTCGCCTTGTCATGACCGTCTCGAGCTTGAGCCAGTTTATCTTTGTCCTCTTGAGTGGAAGTCTCAATTTCTTCGAGTTCAGAAGCATATCGTCTGCATAAATTATAAGCATCCACAACATTATTGAAAACACTGAGAAAGGATTCAATCTCATCATGTAAATCATCAGAGACAAGATTGGTGAATTTGGAAACTTCGTTCACTGCCACCTGAAGTGCCTTTTTGTATTCTATTCTCGATATTGAAACCTCCAAATTATGTTCGTAAGCTAGCTTTCTGAAATGATTAACAGCTTTATCGAAAGCATTCAGAGGTTTATTGAAGCTTGTTTCCAAAACTCGAGAATGCATGGAATCTGAAGACCATACATCCAAGAAAGAAAACAGATCAGCTTCAACAGGATCAGAAGTTTCCGGGAGATTCGGTTCTGGGGATTTTGCTAAATTGATGGTTTTATCTATAGTCATCAGAATTGAAGGGATTTCTTCAGCCTCCCTTTGGTTTTCTCTTTTGTCGTTATCTTTAGTTGCTGTTGGAATAACCAAATTTTCAGTATTGTCACCAGTCTTCTCCAAAATTGATTTGTCTTCTTGAATAGCCAAAATTGGACTATCATCTTTTTCCACAAGGACTTCTTTTTCGTCAGAGGGTTCTTCTGTTATCGGAAAATACACCTCCTCAGCAGTCCTTTCCCTTTCGAATGTCCCAATATCTACATTCATAGGCTCTGCTGTTCCTGGGGATAGTTCCTTTTCTATTTCGGTCGATCCAACGTTAATTTCTGGGGACTTATCTTTTTCAAGAAAAACTTCATCAGTGGGGTTTTGCTCTTCGACAACTACATCATATGGTATGTTTCTAAACAGAGTCCACTTCCATGACAGTTGCTTCCCCAGTTTGTTCATTGATCGAATTTATTTTGGAAGGAGAAGATTCACTCCGGCTTTGACTATCCTTCTCATTCCCTTGCTTTGCTTTGATGGTGGAATGAGGAATGTCATAATTAGAAACTGTTAAGAGAGAAATTTAGATATTTGACGAAATTGTGCATATAGATACGTGAAAAGATAATAAAAGAAAGATTGTGTATTACCAATTTCTTGATTAACAATTTCCTCAACATTCGAGCTTATTTCTGCTGCAATTTCTCCAGTACCCGTATCCTATCAAGAAGCGTACATAAATTATAGATCGAAAGCTGATTAGATCATAATTTGTCATTTTTCGAGGGTTTACCTTGTCTTTTTCTTGTTCAGAAGGTTCAAGTGAAGTGGATAGGTCAACCACATTTGAATCATGCAAGGAATATATCCAAGACCTATCTCTCAGTTCTTGACTTGAGACATATGAATCAATCAATTCTTGAAATTTAGAACGGGTAAAGTAAGCCTTTCTAACTGGTTCCTATAGTTAATGTTTGACTTTGTAAAACATGATGTTCTAATATGTATGTATATATATATATATATATATATATATATATATATATATATATATATATATATATATATATAATAAGAACTATTTCGGATAGACTCAAAAGATGAATATATGGTTACCTTTCTTTTCGACTTCACTAAAGGAGAGATGATTTGAAAGATGAACTAATAGGAAGTTTGTCTCCAAAATCTTCATTTTCTTCATGCTCAGAAACTTCTTTTGATTTGTTAGAACTTTCCTTGGTTTCTTTGATATTGGTTTTTTCGACAATCTATATATATAGGATTATGTTAACATGCACATGAAAAAATAATTAGTCAAAGAGTGTAAGTTATCTACCTCAACTTTTCATTTACCTTTTGGAGGCCTTGGAGGAAGTTTCACTTTACCATCATCTCCATCATCAGCCTCAGCTTTTTTCGAAACTCTCTAAAAAGATGAAAAGAGTCGAATTAGAATGGAAGTATTATAAAGTATACAGGAACAGAAAAAGAAAACATGAACCTTCTTCTCAGAAGTAATGGGAGGTGCTTTTTTTTTTTTCGAGAAACTTTCTTTGAAGTGTCTTGGGAGTCTTCATCGTCACTGTCCCAATCTTCAGCATCCCCTTGATTCGGAAACTTGGCTGGTAGGGCTAAAAATGCAAAAGAAATTTACTTAGCGAAGATATAAATGAATTGTTCATTCTAAGTTAAATTTAGAGGATCATACCGTCAAAGGCTATCGATTTGCATTTTATCCATTGTTTTGGAACAAGGTTGCAAGGGTAAGTTCGAAAATCTCCACCATATATTTTCGCAAAAGTTGCTTTTTAATTTTTAGGAGTTATATCAAGTTTGTACCAAGCATCTATAGGGAGTAATTCTCTAACCCAGAGAGGATTTCTTAAGTCCTTACTTATGCAAAAAGGAGCTTTAGGATAAATAGGAAGGTTTTTTGGGCAAAATCTGTCGAAATTAGTACCTCATTTAGGATTAATGACCTTACCATTATTTCGATTGTTTTCTATTTTGTCTTTGAGAGCGAAAATAGTGTCTTGAAAAGTGGTTAAAGGTTTATTGGGGTGATAGCAAATATGATAGAAATTTTTTAATTTGATCACTTCCAAAGCGAGTTCATGTTTACCTTTGCTCCGCTTGCTTCTGTCCTACATAGAAGTAAAAGACTTCATTAGCTTTTCTAGGCAGTCAGTGATCGAAATTGGTCTTTGAGAATAATATTGCTACCACCAAGTGTAGAATCCCTCTAAACATAAAAAGATGTTTCGAAAGCAATGGATGAAGCTGAAGCTTAATTCTGGGAGTTCCCTTTTCAATCACTTTTGGGATAAGTTTCTCGTCACTCTGAATTTGAGATGGAGAAGTTTTTCATTTGTACATAGGGACTACTAGCAGTTGACATAGACCAAATTTTCTTGCAAACATTTGAGGTTGATATGGATAAAATCTGATGTCTTTAGCCGTGATGCCAGTAAAAATGATATCCCAAGTGAGAAAAGCGCTCCAAATTTCGATCAATTCCGATTGTAATCCAAGGGTATCACAAGGGAATCTCAATTTCAGACAAGTAGGTCCTTTAATCTGATGATTTAAGAATGGGGGCTAATTTCTCATCAAAAACTTCGAACTGAAGGAACGCCTTAATGAATTTTGTATAACACTCGAAAGTGTTATGTTGCCTACCAGGAGGTAGAAAAGTAAGGCGAGCTCCATCGAGTTCGAGGGGAATATTCGGAATTGGCCTTTCGACAGTAATGTGGTGGACCAAGATAACGTTCAACCACAATTGCATTAACCAAAGAGGACCAACTATAGTATTCATCCGATCAGGAGCAGCCATATTCTCGACAGCTTCATCCGTCACTTTAAAGAGAGAAGCAAGGAGAAATTTGCTTAAACAAATATTTTCTCCAAAATGAAGGGCTTGTGCCAAGTTGTAACTGTACTTGGGAATTTGACGAGATCGGGTGCAAAGCAGGTGTGAAGAAATCTAGTACAGCAAAAAGGCTATATGCTCTTCACCAGAAATTTCTTCGCTATCTCGCATGTTGGTTTTGATAAAACCGCTATAGGCTTTGATACTCCAGTCAATATCAATTTCATTTTTATCGATCTTGTCTTCAAATAAGCTGGGTGCATAAGTATTTCCTAAAGGTTTCAAGCCTGTTATTACTGCAATGTCAAGAAGGGTAGGAGAAAGTGGTCCACAAGGAAGCTCAAATGCATGGAGGCTTTTGTTACACAAGAGGAAGGAAGCCATTAACATAGGCATATCTAAGCTAACCACGTCGTATTTGCTGAGTTGAATTAGTTCGTATATACCTATCTTGCGCCAAAAATCTGATTTCTTTGTTTCCATGCGCTTAAGCCACATGAAATAGCTGTCTCGATCTTTTGGTGGAGAAGCTCTAAAAATCCCATATTTGTCTCTCAGAAAATCAGTTCTAATAGTTTCCTTATGAATAATGGGAAACTCATCTTTACATGTTGGGAACCAATCCTTGAATTTCTCTAGGGAGAGGTCTGGACGATGAGGACGTACAAAAGCTATAGTTTTGTTATGAAGAGTAGCTGGGAGTAATACCTGAGTTTCCCAGAGTCCCTTGCATTCATCTTCGTAGCCGGGAATCAAAACCAGCTCTTGTAGATCTTCTTTTCGAGTCTCAACCACTATCGGGGAAGGCGGACCACCACCTTCTGTGGTGGAGGTAGTTCGTGGCTTATCTGAGGATGAAGCTTTCCTAGAGGATGCCATGAGAGATGGTGGAGTGAGACAAGAAGAAATGGTTGTGAGGAAGAAAGTAATTTGGGAATTTGGGAATTTTACGGAGAAGGTAAAACAAGGATAGTATATATGACGGTTATATATATCTTTTATCAGATAATGAGAGAGAAAGATGTGGGTATTTTAAATTTTAAAATCATGATTTATTATCTTGATTAGTGGAAACGGTGATAGAATCCCCACGATGCAATCATGGGTAATCCTTGAGCAACGCAAAACTCGCTACACGATGAGATGTGATTGACGATACAGTTAATGCTTGTCTAAGACGTGGGATAAAGAGAAAGACACATATGTCCTTAATGGAATTTCAAGGGGCAAAAATATTATGCTCTCGAAAATCAGATTCTCGAACACAACCTTTTTGGGGGGGCATCTGTTATCTCCATTAAGTAAAATTTTCTACGTATAAAAAGTGTTATTTTCTATACATCTAGTTTTGATAAAAATGCTGATTTCCAAAGGGAACTTTGTCGAAAATTAGTTGGGAAGCCATCTACTATATTAATCTGGTCGAAGATATGTTTTCGAGTAGAACTTGTCAAAAAAGATAATGTTGAAAATTCTACTAAAAATCACTACGAAAAAATCTTTTCGACAGAAGTTGGTTACTTATGTTGATCTGCTGACGTGTTTGAAGACACTTTGAAGAAATTCAAATTCAAAAGGAGTAGATGTAGCGGTTATGACGAAAACGAAAACGAGACAAGTGTTGATGTTAGAAATAGGAAGTTATTTAACTATCTGTACACGTGTCAAAAATCTAGCATTCGACCGTTAGTGTTAGAAATCTATAAATAAGGGCTCTGATAGCCATTTTTCTTCGGATTGAATTACTACCACTCAAATCCTATCAACACCACATGTCGCACACATAAATGGCTATCGGTTCCAAGGTTGCAATGTATGTATTCGTCCCACTTTTAATGAAATTTCTTTTCGTTTGATTTATTTTTCTGCAATTCTCTTCTTCTACCTTTCTTCTCCAAACCTATGTCTCACGATAAAAATTTATTTGTTAGTAGAATCTAAACGTGAAAAATCTAGTTTTAGATCAAAATCCTTTCGAAAATAGTTTGACAATTTTCACGGTTAACACCTTTCTACAAAACGCTCATCTTCTTTTCTCTCTTTCTCTATGATGATCTGATGGCGGTTCCAAGGATTTGGTCTGATGAATTTAAATTTCATTTTTTTTTCTTTTCTTTTGTAATTTGGGGAAAATAAAGGGAAAAAATGAAAAATCCTGAGGGATTAATTTTCGTTGCTGGATTTTGTTGGGCCAAATGGATGATTTGTTGAATAATTTGGTTGATTAATGCTTTGAAACTAATGAATTTGGTTTTTATGTGTTTGAATTTCTAGGTATTTCTGTGTTTGATTTAGTTCCTTGTCACTGTTATTCTCCTTACACTCATCTGTCAAAAACTCAGGTAATTTTTTCTATTATTTTCCTTCTTCTTTCATTTTTTTTCTTTCGTCCTCTAATATTTTCACCTTTTTTTTTTTTACATCTCGCTCATTTCCTTCTTTCATTTTGCTCTTTGTTCCTTTTTCCACCTCCTCCACTATAGTGGAACTCAAACCCATGCAGTTAGAGTTTCTTTTATGGTGTTTTTTTTAATTACAATAATTTGTTAGCTGTTTATTGACTAACTCTTTACTCAATGGACCTTCTAAACCCATGCCTTGTTTGTGATACTTGATTGTTTATTTTTTATACATTAAAAAATAATAATATGTTTTTATCGAAATATATTATTTTATCCTCATTGAAATTCTAATTTTGAAAGATATATATTTAGATGTTAACATAATGCTTTGTATTCATATTGCATAATATTTATTTAATATTTTTTTATTTGTCGATGATCCTGTGGGTTTGTGTTGCAAAGCAGAGATTCAATTTTTGCTTAACAATGTGCCAAATTATTGATATTGTTTATTTGATAAGGTAAGTGATTCTTTTTCAAACTAATATTTTGAATAAGGGATACACAAACATGTTGAAAGTTTTCCTATTTATCCATTTTTAGAACATTCTTGTATGATATCCTTTTCAAGGTGTATGTTTTTTTTATTTTATTGTTTGATTAAGATTTCTCATGAAGTAGATGAAGTCTACAATTCAACTAAAAAATTAAGGTGTGGTTGTTCAATCAGGATTCCAGGTGTGTGATGGATAGTGGGAATATAATTTGAGATGCAAATTGTATATGCACTTTGCAGTAAATTAGTTATTTTATTGTTATTGTAAATTAGTTACTTTATTGGTATTGTTGGGATTGTTTTTTTTAATCTTGGATTCTTTGAGGGAAATATATTTATAAAAAAAAAAGGTTGGTGCATTCATGGTGTACAGGAACAAGTGGAGCTCACCGGGTATGGCTTCTTCTTCCTCTTTGTTCTCTAACTGATTAAATTGCAAGGGAAGGAATTGATTGCATCAAGAAACATGGGTTTTATTGTCGTTGATAGACAAAATTTCTTGGGTATTGACGTGCATTTTGATCAGTCTTTTAATGTGCATTTTAAATATAATCAAATTGAATTGCTCTGAATGGTTATGGAAAAGATGTTAAGCCCTCGTATCTCTGGTCAAACAATAATGGTTTTACTGAAAGGTTCTTGCTCTAAATGGTTTTACTGAAAATTTCATGATTAAGATGCTGAAATTTTCTTAATAAAGAGTTTTGTTATATATGATTCTTACAGATTTTGATATTTGAATTTTGTGCTTCTTAAGTATTGATATTTGCCATGATGGGAAGACAAAGTCCTAGAAAATGGATTAGAAACTTACTTCCAAGGAAGAAATCGTCATCAAATTCTAAGCCTTCATGAGAGAGATATTTATGTGAGTTTTTTTTGCTATTGTGATTTGCATGAGTTTTTGTTTATGATTCATATTCTCAATGTCTATTTTATAAAGTGTGAAGGACATAATCATTAACTGCAAACTTCACTTGGCATCATGTTCTGCTTGACATGGATTAATAATGAGCAAGCCTTTTTTTTAGAATAAATTTATGGTTTAAATACATTTTTAGTCCTTGCAATTTAGTGTTTTTTTGCTTTTCGTCCTTGCATTTTTTTTTGTTTTAGTCCTTGCAAATTATGTTTGTTTTGTTTTTCGTCCTTAAAGTGGTTTAGATAGCGTTTTTTTCACTATTCAAAGCGCTATCTAAACCACTTTAGGGACGAAAAACAAAACAAACATAATTTGCAAGGACTAAAACAAAAAAAAATTGCAAGGATGAAAAACAAAAAAATGCTAAATTGTAAGGACTAAAAAGATATTTAAGCCTAAATTTATTTATGCTTGACATCGATTAGTAATAAGCAAGCAGGATATTCATGAGTTTTTAGATTAGGCTTAACTGAGATGTAATTGTTATCATAAGTATTTCTACAAATAAAGTGCAACCCTACATAGGAAAGGAAAAAGAATCCTATTTTTTTCCTATATTCTTTTGTCTTAGATGCCATATTAATTCTCTTATCATTTCTTTTGACATACAAAAGAGGCAGCAGAAAGCTGGACTTAGAAAAGGCATAATTGCCATTATTAGTGTTTCATTTTCTTTAGCAGTTGTTTTATGAGCTGCTACTGCCTGGGTCATGTTAAAGTTCAGAGATCATGTTAATCAGCTAGCATCAATGCTATCATGCTTTCACCACTTTCTTTTATCAAAGAAACAGGCAATACAACTATGATATTTTAAGAACTAGATGAACTAGCTACTGTAATTTTTCCAGTTAGTTTACTGTCTTAGTGGTTCATGATTAAAAACAACATTGCATTTATGATTTACAAATGGCTTAAATACATTTTTAGTCATTCCAATTTAGCGCTTTTTTGCTTTTCGTCCTTGCAATTTTTTTTTGTTTTAGTCCTTGCAAATTATGTTTGTTTTGTTTTTCGTCCTTAAAGTGATTTAGATAGCGCTTTGAACAATGAACAAAGCACTATCTAAACCACTATAAGGACAAAAAACAAAACAAACATAATTTGCAATGACTAAAACCAAAAAAAAAAAATTGCAAGGACGAAAAACAAAAAAACACTAAATTACAAGGACTAAAAAGGTATTTAAACCTTTTTTTTATCTACAATATTTTTAAGCTACAATGTTTTCACTTTTTTTTTATAAAAAAAAACTCTTTATTTCTATTTTGCAATATCTATACACAAACTTACTTTTCTATATTATTATTCCACAATTTATATAATCATTTGTTGGTATATTACAATTTCCTCATATTTTTCATTTGAGTTTTATTGTTTTACATCAAACCTTAGTATAGTAAAATGATCAGGTGAATGGCGAGCATGATGTTAGGAGGGATAGTGAATGATATGCTGTTTAGTTGTGCAGCTTAAGTTTTTTAAACAATTTTTTTTTTCAAAGGCTTATTTCATATATAATAAATCTTTTAAAGATTTTTTTTTGAAGAATCATGAGAGAATCATTAAATAAAATGTGACACTCACAATTTTTTGTAATTTCCAATAAAATTCGATCAATGAAAGATGATATGTTCAAAAGAGTGTGTCATGTTACTAGCATTTTTTTTTATATATATAGTTATATGCATATCATATTATGCCTATCAATTCTTTTTAGGAATTTGAATCATTATACTTTTTTGTGAAATAAATATTTAAATTTCATTTTGTTAGTATTACAAGTATATAATTTATAAATTTTATATCAAACACAATTTTTTTAGAACATAAATTCTATTACCAATCTTCATACTTATATAATTATTTTATTTTTATTTTTATTTTATAAACTACATTATATTAAAAAAATTCTCTCAAATTATTTTACAATAATATTGACCCGTGCAAGCACGGGCACTTCTTCTAGTATTTTTTAAAAAGTTAAATGAAAATCTGCACAAGTTTTCCATTGTAACCCAATTCAATGATTTCATATTACCTGGGCCTCAAAGCCGAATGCTGACGCAACGATAAGTTTTAAAGTGGGGCAGTAGCTTAGAGATCTCTCTAAAACAAACACAATTTAATAGTAGTACCACTTTTTACTTTCCCAGATTTGCTTTTCGTGATTTAGCTTTCCCAAAGATGGCATGGCAAAAATAGACAAAAGCACCTTGCTTTAATAAAAAACAAAATATCAAATTTGATGTATCATACTAAATGTCATCATACATGATAGCAGATTGTTCATATCCATAGCAAAGTACTAAATTTCATCAAATGGAAGCAAGTTGTACATATTCACGAACAGAACAGAATTATAAAAAAGACCCGAACAAACCATAGTTTTCCAAATATTGACCAGATAAACACACATTAACAAGTTAAAGAACATAAAAAACCAAAGATCTTCTGAACTTCCACATGCTTCTCAGATTTTAAAAACCACCACGAAGACGCAACACAAGGTGAAGAGTAGACTCTTTCTGAATGTTGTAGTCAGCAAGAGTCCTTCCATCCTCCAATTGCTTCCCAGCAAAGATCAACCTCTGCTGATCTGGTGGGATTCCCTCCTTGTCCTGGATTTTTGCCTTGACATTATCAATTGTGTCTGAACTTTCAACCTCCAAGGTGATAGTTTTTCCTGTCAAAGTCTTCACAAAGATCTGCATACCTCCCCTCAGACGAAGGACAAGGTGAAGGGTGGACTCCTTTTGAATGTTGTAGTCTGCCAGTGTCCGTCCATCTTCAAGCTGCTTTCCAGCAAAAATCAACCTTTGCTGGTCTGGAGGAATGCCCTCCTTGTCTTGGATCTTTGCCTTTACATTGTCAATTGTGTCTGAGCTCTCTACCTCCAAAGTAATTGTCTTGCCAGTAAGGGTCTTCACAAAAATCTGCATACCACCACGAAGACGGAGCACCAAGTGGAGGGTAGATTCTTTTTGGATGTTGTAATCAGCCAAGGTTCGGCCATCTTCAAGCTGTTTTCCAGCAAAAATGAGCCTCTGCTGGTCTGGTGGGATACCCTCTTTGTCTTGAATCTTAGCCTTGACATTGTCAATGGTGTCAGAGCTCTCCACCTCAAGGGTAATTGTCTTTCCAGTCAGGGTCTTTACAAAGATTTGCATCCCACCGCGAAGACGGAGCACCAAGTGGAGGGTAGATTCCTTTTGGATATTGTAATCAGCCAATGTTCTACCATCTTCTAGCTGCTTTCCAGCAAAAATGAGCCTCTGTTGGTCTGGTGGGATACCCTCTTTGTCCTGAATCTTAGCCTTGACATTGTCAATGGTGTCAGAGCTCTCAACCTCGAGGGTGATTGTCTTTCCGGTCAGAGTCTTAACAAAGATTTGCATTCCACCACGGAGACGGAGCACCAGGTGAAGAGTGGACTCCTTTTGGATGTTGTAATCAGCAAGGGTACGCCCATCCTCAAGCTGCTTGCCAGCAAAAATGAGACGTTGCTGGTCTGGTGGAATCCCTTCCTTGTCTTGAATTTTGGCCTTCACATTGTCTATGGTATCAGAACTCTCGACTTCGAGAGTTATGGTCTTACCAGTGAGAGTCTTAACGAAGATTTGCATCTGCGTTATACAATACAGTCATCAAAATAAATGAATCAGTCACCAATTCTTCATCATAACCATTAAATGTGTAATGGAAAGACAACACAACACAAAGGACTGAAAGCAAAATTATCCACCATCATCAATTATATTTACAGCTAAAAAAATTGAAAAACTAGTTCATCAAACCCTTCCAAACATACCAAGTTACAAAATCTACATGTATAGTGACATACAACAGAGACAGAATAAAGCAAGAACAAAAAAAATGAAAATACGAGGCCTTTGATAACTCGATTCCAATCAATAAATCAATCAAATCGATATCCAAAATAGACGAGGAAAATACCTCTGAATAATCTAAAATACAAGAGATTTTACGATTATACTACAATACACAATACATGCCCCAAGATCTGAGAAATTAAATATATAACTTCATAACATCACGATCGCTTTCAATCAACAAATAATTTGAGACAAAGCCAAATAATCAATAAAAATTTCAGGTTGCGTGATTATTTAGACGGTAAAATCGAAGACATGAAACAAAATCCAGATCAAAATCAAAGAGCTTGACAGATCCGATGATCAGTTAAAAAATAGCATAAAACCCTAAGAATCGGAATCTTAATCGAAATGAGAAGAGAAGAGGAGCAAAAGGTACCTTGAAACGGTGCGCTTAGGTTTTCTTTGTCTGCTACTATACGAATGAATATTTGGAATGAATGAGGATGATTGTGGTGTGGGCTTCGGTTTTTATAACAAAACGATGCGTTTGCTTGGTCACGCAACGGCGCCTCTTCCAATCACGTTGTGACACGTGGACGAATCGGGACCGTGAACCCTGTCGTTTGGCATATGAGTCCTTTTCGGTAACTAATAAGATGATCGATGATAAACATTCCAACAACTTTTGGAATCTGTTGGCCATCCCGGATATAAAAAAGTATATTAAATTTATTTTAAAATGAAATAATTTTTAAGATCTATTGACCTTTTCAAGAGTTGATTTGGGCTTATAAAAATGTCTTAATTGTTTTTTTAAAAGTATTTTTGAACTTATATTAATAAGGTTATGGTCACTGAGGTTTATACTCTGTATTTTTTATGCCTACTTTCTCTTTAGTTTACCTTAGTTTTATATATGATGTTTCTTTCTTCTTTTCTTTTGATTCTCTATGGATGTGTGAGAGAGGCATGCAACTTACTAAGGACTAATAAATAAATAATTAATAATTATGGGTTAAATTGTAAATGTGCTATAAGCTTAAGTAGGGTGATTTTTAAAGATAACTACTATTTGATGAGAGTAGTGTGGTTTTAAAAGGGATTAATACCCTATTAACATGAAACAATGTCTCCTTTATAACATTAGAGTATTTTCTCCATCCTAGTCATCACGAAAAAGAGAGAGTAGAAGGAAGAGTCAAGGAAGCGAAATCTTGTTTCCTTCATCTCTCAAGAAAGTCAAAACGCACCGAAGATTTCTTAGAAGTCTCACTATGGAGAAAGCTACGCAGTGTTTAGAATCATATGTTTCTAAGATCCTATTTATGGAGATCCCTAGAAAACTAAAACTTACATGTGATATCAGAGTAATTGTTGTAAAATTGTGTGATTCTCCATGATGATATTCCCCCCTCCCCCCCAAATTGTATGAACCCTAATTTTAAAATTAGGAATGATTGATTATATGTTTTTTCGCTGTAAGTATGTATGTATTTCTCTTTCCACTGCGTATCAAAATCATATTCTAGATGGAATTTATTGTATCAAAAAAGGTTAAGAATTGAATTGACTTTCAAATTGTCAAAGTGGTCATTCACGTTTGCATGCATCGTATCTATTACTATATAGGAAAAAGAACTATTAGCACAATTGCCTTTTTAGCCCCAACTTTTCCTTCCACTTTTCTCTCTCTTTCTTTTCATTTTTTTTTCTTTCTTTCTTCTTTTTACTACTATATGACATCTAAAAGTTATTTAATTAAGAAAAAATAATTTAAAGTTTAATTTACAATAATAAAATATATTTTTTATTTAGAAGTTACCAATAAAGAAATTATTTATATGAATATATATTGTTACTTTACTTTTTTCTATTTCTTTTTTCCTTCTTTCTTCTTCTTATTAGTATATGACATATAAAAGTTATTTAATTAAGAAAAAATAATGTTAATTTTAATTTACAATAATAAAAAATATTTTATTTTAGTTGGAAGTCGCTAATAAAGAAATTATTGATATGAATATATATTGTTGTTTCACTTATTTTTATTTCTTTTTTCCTTCTTTTTTTTTTATTAATGTATGACATCTAAAAGTTATTTAATTAAAAAATAATAATTTTAATGTTTAATTCACAATAATAAAAAATAGTTATAAACTTCTATATTATTATATAATAATTTTTTTAAAAGATAAAAAAATATTTAAATAAATGTCAATAATATTAAATTATTATTTTGTTTAAAAATCACTAATAAAGAAATTATTGATACGAATATATATTGTTGTTTCACTTTTTTATTTCTATTTTACAATGTTTAAACAAAATAGGGTATGAAACAAAACTCTAATGTAATCGATTACCATCAAGTTAACCGATCACATTAAGTGTTGTTGATGTTTTGATAGCTACTAGTTTTGAGGTAATCGATTACAATTCAAATTAATCGATTACACAAAGCAAAATCAGTTTCTCTCAAACAAGCAAGATTCAATTTTAATCGATAATGTGTCTAGCTTAATTGATTAAATCAATTCAAATTTAAACCCAAGTTCACGAAGAACGTTTTAATCGATTACATGGAGTCTATAATCGATTATTCTTGTTATATTTTAAAAATTTATAAATAGTCTTAGTCTCCTTCAAGTCATAACTCTCTTTTTCTGAAAACACAAGATTTTAGACATTTGAAAGAAGAACACTGAGGACTTTTATATTTGGATTGATCACTCGTCTACATACTTTTATTTTCTCTACTCGTGATCAAGGCTTAGTCTCATTCTTGGTTATTCTTTGAGCACATTGATGGAAATTCTCACTTCAAGTGAACTCGTTCCATAGATTTATTTATGTTTAAATAAAGTTTTAGGTTTCTGAGATAAGGTTTCTCATGTTCTTTGTAGAGGGTTTCTACAAAGAGGGTATCTTCTTGTAGGGTTCAAGAAGAAAGGACAACTAGGATATCTTTTGTATGTGCATAGTATTTGTATATACATTGATTTTCTTAGTGGAAACGCAACTCAGGTTGTTAGGTAACTAGATGTAGATCTATTAGATCGAACCAGTATAAATCATGTGCTTCCTTAAATCTTTCCTCTCTACAATTTTCATTTAAGCATTTAAGTCAATTAACCAATTGAGTTTTTCAAAAGATTTCAATTCTATTTTTTGTTAATTGTTTTATTGAAACTTGTTTTTTATCTTATCACCTTATAACATTGTTTTGGTAAAAATCTTGATTAAAAGGTGTGAAAGAAAATAACATTTTTCTGAAAAAATGTTCAAAGTTTTTGAAATCTATTCACCCCCTTCTAGATTCTCAACTCTAGTCCAACACCTTGTAGAATTTCCAGAAGGTTGCAAGAGAGTCGGGTGCAAGTGGGTTTTTAAAACTAAATGTGATTCTTATGGCAACCTTGAACGTTACAAGGATAGATTTGTTGCTTAGGATTTTACTTAGAAAGATGACATTGATTATAAAGAGACATTTTCACCAATCTCATGAAAGGATTCATTCAAGGTTATCATGCCACTAGTAGCCCATTATGACTTGGAGCTACATCAGATGGATCTAAAAATCGCCTTTCTTAATGGAGATTTAGAGGAGAATGTTTACATGGACCAACCAATGGGGTTCTTAGTTGAAGGAAAGGAACACATGGTGTGCAAACTAAAGAAATCAATATGTGGACTTAAACAAGTTTCCCACCAATGGTATTTGAAGTTTAATGACACCATTGTTTCCTTTGGATTTAAGGAAAATATTGTTGATCGATGTATATATCTGAAGGTCAGTGGGAGTAAGGTTATATTTTTAATTTGTATGTTGATGAGATCTTGTGTAACACCCTAGAGGATATTACCTTTTTCTCCTTATATTGCTAAATTAATAGAGATTAGCATATAAGAATATCAGAGTTAACTATGCGGAAATTAAAACTTAAACTTATATTACATGAAATAAATCTAGTACAAAGCTCCTGGCACTTATGTGCCGTACAAGACATAAGTAATATACATAAAACATAAACTAAATTCCCATCCATTGGGAATTATACAAAAACTATACTAACAACATCTTCCTCCGGGAAAGCAGCTCCATGCTCCAAGCTCTTCCCACAAGGTGTCCACCTGCTAACCTGTAAAAACATGTAAACTAAACGGGATGAGACATAATGTCTCAGTGAGTGTTCCAAGGACTCTAGGCTGACTCTCTATTCTAGAGATCCTTTTCTTAACTCTCATGGCTTCTCTTTTCTTTTATAAATGCTCACACTCAAAACTATTACCTCATCACCTCTACATCACTATTTCTTAGGATCATACCTTGACCCTTGATGAGGTGTAACACCCTGGGGTATTACCCCTAGCTTTACATTTTATTCCTCAAATGCGGATAATAAAAATGAAACATATATGATATCATTACTCAAGAATTTCAATGTTAAAAGTCATACATCATTCTCAAGTAACCTCATCATATACAAATCAAAGGCATTTCCCAATGTATGGAACATTATACTAAAAGAATATTTACATAACCAAGTATTTCAAAATTTATAAGCCAAAAGACATTAATATACATAACAAAACATCTTCATGACCAAGTGTCTTCGTTTTTCCATAACTTGCTCAATCTGGAACATGGAAATTAAACTAATGAGACAAGGTCTCAGTGAGTGCTAAACATGCAACAAGATACTTATATGACCCATGGACACATCATAAACATAAACTTAGGCATCAACCATTGCTTACTTAACATTACTTCTTTCTTTGTATTTTCCGTCCTATGGCAAGTATTGAGCTCAAACATTCAAGGAGCGTCCCCCTTGTTCTTATGCCATGACCTCGTATTTATATCCCCCTCCGGTCCGAGGGGCCTTTACCACATCTTTGGGGATGGGAAGTGACGGAACCCCGCCCATCATCCAAAGAGGGTACCTTTAATCTTTGCATGTCTTTTCTCTTAAAACTTTTGGTTTTCCATTGGTGTCCAAAATGATCAATACCTCTTTAATCCCATGGGGATTTTCTTTTATTAACATGTAAACACAAACATAAAGTACACACAAGTAGTATGTCAAAAAGCATAAACATCAATGGAATGTCATAAAATGTAAGAATGGAAAAGTAGTTCCAAGGGTCCCAGATGGCTTAGCTAGGGGTACTGCTAGCTTAGCCATATCCTATTTGAGTAATCTCTAGAGAATGGACAGCTTAGCCATAGGTTCCACTAGCTTAGCCATAGCCTATTTGAGAACTCTCTAAAGGTCGGATGGCTTAGCCGGGGCTTTCGCTAGCTTAGCTAGCCCGTTTGATAACTCTCTGTATATCACATGGCTTAGCTGGGGCTTTCGCTAGCTTAGCTAGCCCGTTTAATAACTCTCTGGAAGTCAGATGGCTTAGCCAGGGCTCTCGCTAGCTTAGCCAACCCGTTTAATAACTCTCTGGAAGTCAGATGGCTTAGCCAGGGCTTTCGCTAGCTTAGCCAATGCTTACACTACTTTCTAGTTCCTCGCCTTAGCTTAGCGAGAATAGCCTCTCGCTTAGCCGCAAATGTTACAGGGTACAAACTATGAGTGTGTTGCTTAGCTAGACCTTTGGCTCGCTTAGCCAGAACGCGAAATCTGCAACTTCGCATGGGTTGCGAATCTATTGGATCTAATGCCATCCATGGATTCCAAGCACTCCAAGATACACCAATCAAACCCTAAACAATTCTATTACATATATAACCGTTTAATCTACTCAAAAGCATCCTCAAACATGCATAATCATCAAAATCCCAATATCTCCAAGCCTAGGGTTCAAAAGGGGAAAAAGGGAAGATAACAAATCAAAGGGGTAGGGATTGACAAGGGAAAACACTCACCTTCCGGGACATGTAGAGATGAGTTCCCGGCACTGGGTCTTTAGATCTCTGCTCTATCTCCTCCTTCCTCTTCTTCCTCTTCTTCTCCTCCTTCTCTCTAACTCTTCTTCTTTCTTTTTCTTTCTCTCTCTATCTCTCTCTCTCCCTTTCTATTTAAATGTGGGGGTGTGTGTGTAGTTGTGTGGTTCTTGGCCCATCTTGGGCCTTGGCTCCCCATCTGGGTCCTATTATCTTATTTCTATTGTATCTTATTATAAGGTAACTATTATTAATAATGCTTAAGGATATCCTTAAACCATTAAATACAAAACTATTCCATAAAAATATCTCTTTATTATTTATTTCTAAGATTCGTAAATTAGGGATGTTACATCTTGCTTACAACTAATGATCTTGGTCTTCTTCATGAAACTAAGAAGTTTCTCTCTAGTAACTTTGAAATGAAGGACATGGGTAAGGCAAGCTATGTGATAAGAATAGAAATATTTCGAAACAGATCATAAGGATTGTTAGGCATGTCTCAAAAAGCAAATATCAATCAAATACTATAGAGATTTAGGATGGAAAAGTGCTCAAGATCACTCATTCCAATTTAGAAAGGAGACAATTATCACACAATGTCCTAAAAATGATTTGGAACTGAAACAAATGGAAGAAATTTCGCATGCATCAATTGTTGGGAGTATTATGTATGCTCAGATTTGTACTCGACTAAACATAAGCTTTGCAGCTGAAATGTTAGGAAGATATCAAAGTAACCCAGGAATGGAACATTGGAAAGCTACAAAGAAGGTTCTGAGATACTTTCAGGGAACAAAGGATCACATGCTTACATATAAGAGGTCTGATCAACTTAAGGTGATTGGGTATTCAGACTCGAACTTTGCTGGATGCATGGATATAAGGAAATCCACACTTGGTTATGTATTTCTTTTAACCAAAGGAGCAATATCATGGAAGAGTGCAAAGCAATTAGTTGTTGTTACATCCACTATGGAAGTTGAATTTGTAGCATGTTTTGAGGCTACAATTCAGGCTAATTGGCTATGTTGATGTCCATGTTATGGTTGAGAGTGTTCTATGTTGTACCAATAGAAGATGTACTCTCATATCATCACCCAAGTGATTATCACATAAGACCTCTAAGACTTGGGTGGTCCAGAGGCAATGGGGCCCAAGTGTGAATGAAACCTAGATGGAGGTTTAGGATAACCCTATGAGTGGTGTTTGCGCTTAACCACAATGTTATGGTTATATATGTTTATGGAACCATATTGGTTTATTTTGTTTGTGGCACGAACAAGGACGGAAGACTCACCCACACATATATTTTTCAAGGGGCGATGGATGACCTTGTGCGAGTGATGAAGATGGAGTAAAAAAGCTATGACGAGTATCGCAGATGCAACAGACATGATAAGAAGAGGAGGATTCTCTTGAGAATGCCTTGTAGGCTTAATTGGGTATTTGGGTATATAGTTTTGTTTGAGTCACTGCTCCGAATCCTGGTATTTTCTTGCAATTAGGTGAGTAGACTAGGGATTAATGTTATGATGTAATTATTTCTTTCAGTTGACTCAATTGTAATATGTTCATTTTGAAGAATATAAAAGTGTATTGATATTTGTATTATTAAACTCCTTTAATGATAGATTGGGTATGTATAAATGGGTATGTATTATTAGACTCCTTTATTGATATTATTATGCATTATATTTTAATGGTTCTCTATGGATGTGACGTTTTAAAAAATGAGTTGTTTTTACGACAAATTATAATCAATGAACATTTTCAAATAAGTGTTAAATGGGAAAGAATGATTGATGCTTGGTGTTTCGAGTATTAAAGTTAGGAAGAAATCAAATTTAACTCTATTTTAGAAGGGTTGTTTTCAATAATTATTTATTTATTTTCGCAAATTTAAAAATAATAATAAAAAATTCTTAATCGTAACAAGGGGTGTTACAGTTTTCACTCTGCATGGAACCCTTTATTAAGTAATGAGATAAGAAAATAACAAATGATTCAATGCTGAAATGTATAAGGTCCATATCGGGTAGTTTTTCATTCTATATTCAGTTGTAGCTACTATAAATACTTTTGTATAGCCTTTATTATTGATGTATCAGTTTAATATAGCTTTTCAGTCAATGTATCAAATATTTCTTTCACTATGATGTAGGTAGGATGTGTATTTACAAGTCCCTCAAGGTGTGCATTCTCCTAAGCCTGGACAAGTTTGCAAATTAATCAAGTCCTTGTATGGACTTAAGCAAGCAAGTCGTCGTTGGTTTGAAAAGCTTGCTTTCTTTCTCTCTAAACATAGCTTTATACAGGCTCATGCAGATCATGCTTTATTCATAAAGACCACTTGTTCTTTATTCTTGAAGGCACATCATTAGTTGAGCTTGGCATTATAAAACAGTTGATTCATTCCACATTTCGTATAAAAAAATTTGGGCCAACTAAAGTACTTTTTAGGCCTTGAAGTCGCCCATTCTGAATGTGGTATCTTTGTATGTCAATGTAAATATTGTGTTGATCTTCTTGCTGATTCCAGTTTGACTGGCTGCAAACCTGCCAACACACCTCTAGATCCTGCTACTCGTCTTCACCAAGATTCTAGTCCTTTGTTTTTAGATCCTGCTAGTTATCATCGTTTAATTGGCAGATTAATCTATTTAACTACAACTAGACCGGATATCAGTTATACTACTCAGCAACTCAGTCAGTTTATGGCTGCATGTACTGAGTCTCATCATAGAGTTGCTTTGCGAGTTTTGCGTTACTTGAAACAATGGACGTGGTTTGTTCTTCCCACGCATTTCTGAAGTTCAATTTCTTGGCTTCAATGATGCAGATTGGGGGGATGTTTAGATACTCGACGCTCAATAAGTGGTTTTTGCTTCTTTCTCGGGAATTCATTGATAAACTGGAAATTGAAGAAGTAAGACACAATATCCTCCTCTTCCTCTGAAGCTGAGTATAGGGCCCTTGTTTCTGCCACTAGAGAGCTCCAATGGCTTACAATTGTTCTTAATGATCTTCAACAAGTTCTTATTAGAAATTTAGTCTTGTACTGTGACAATCAGAGTGCATTACATATTGCTGCCAATCCCGTTTTCCATGAACGGACCAAACATCTGACATTAACTATCATGTTGTAAAGGAAAAGGTGAATGCTGGGTTGATGCGGTTACTGCCTGGTTCATCTATCAACCAAGTGGCTGATCTGTTCGCTAAGGCTTCCAACCCTTCCATTTTTAACACTCACATTTCCAAGCTGGGGATGATAGATATTTTTCATCCTCTAGCTTGTGGAGGGTATTAAGTAATGAGATAAGAAAATAATAAGTGATTCAATGTGATGATGCTGAAATGTATAAGGTCCATATGTAGTTTTTCATTCTATATTCAATTGTAGTTACTATAAATACTTTTGTATAGCCTCTATTATTGATGTATCAGTTTAGAGGAGGGATCCACTTACTCTAAGAGTAAGTATAAGAGAGTTACTCTCCATCCTCACCATTCATTTTCTTGAAATCTAGTGGCTGTAATGAGTAACTAATCTTAACCATTAGATTTTAAGAAAATGAATTGTGAGGATGGAGAGTAACTCTCTTATATTTACTCTTGGAGTAAGTGGATCCCTCATCATCAGTTTAATATAGCTTTTCAGTCAATGTATCAAATCTTTCTTTCACTATGAATTTTCTATTATCCTCTCTTCTCTCGTGCCCATGATCTGTTTTAATTTCCAAATATACATTTTCTTATTCTAACACTTATAAGATGAAAAAAAAAAACTAATAAAAAAGGTTGGATTCCTAATTCAAGCTTGCAACCAAAAGGTCACAAAACAAAATTTAAAAAAAGGAGAGAGAGAAGAATCTAACACAAACCCAATTGACACGAAAGACAAATATTCAATTTTTAGGTTTTTATTACAGGTGGGTCATTTTGTGTCGTGTAAATTATTGAGTGTAGTTGAGAGATGTTTGTTACCTATAGAATTTGTCAAACATTAGGTGTCATTCACTTTTTATGTTTTACTTACTAATATTGATAACATAATATTATTAATAAGATAATATAATAAATAAATATTTTAAAAGATTATATTAGCAATAAAATAAATATTTTAAAAATAATAATTAGAATTTTTACTGTATTATTATTTTTTGTAATTTTTCAAAATTGATTGAGAAAATAATTACATTTTTACTTTTTGTTTTAAAAAAACATAGAAAACATCTAGTTATTTGACATCAATAGCTTTTTTTTTTAATGATATAATATATTTTATACATAATTATTATAAAATCTTTTTTAAAGATAAACTCAAATTATTTAAGATTACATGAGGGTGTAAAATGTTTGAGAGTAAAAATATATGTTTATTAAACTCAAATTTATACTTTTTTTTTGTTCTATTTTTCTCATTTAACTCGTACAAAAATAGAATGTAAAAGTAACATTATTTTGTCGAAAAAAAGAAAAGAAATTTCCGGAAAAGTCTGAACGTTGATAGAAATTTCTGGAAAATACAGGAATACTCCTCCATTCCATTTAAATACCTCGCTCCTGTATTCAACCTCTTCACACCTGAATTCTCAGCAGTTAATAACAATCTCGATCAGCAGAGTTCCCAAATTCAGTTAAGAGAAAATGTCTCTCATTCCAAATTCTTTTGGTGGCCGTAGGAGCAACGTGTTCGATCCTTTCTCCCTGGACGTGTGGGATCCCTTCAAGGATTTTCCCTTCCCAAATTCTCTCTCTGCTTCCTTCCCTGAATTTTCTCGGGAAAATTCAGCATTTGTGAGCACCCGGGTGGATTGGAAGGAGACCCCAGAAGCACACGTGTTCAAGGCTGATATTCCAGGGCTGAAGAAGGAGGAAGTTAAGGTACAGATTGAAGATGATAAGGTTCTTCAGATCAGCGGAGAGAGGAATGTTGAGAAGGAAGATAAGAACGACACGTGGCATCGCGTGGAGCGTAGCAGCGGCAAGTTCATGAGGAGGTTCAGATTGCCCGAAAATGCCAAAGTGGATCAAGTTAAGGCTTCCATGGAGAATGGGGTTCTCACTGTCACTCTTCCTAAGGAAGAGGTTAAGAAGCCTGATGTTAAGACCGTGCAAATCTCTGGTTAAGCAGAAGCAAAATGTTGTTGGTCTTTTTCGTTTCTGTTTGAAATCGCGTGCTTTTCTTTGTTCTAATGTGATGTGAGTGGGAAAATATAAGGTAGTAGGAGTTGTGATTGTATAAATAAGTAAATAGTTGTCGGTGAGATATTCTGGAACTCTAATGTAAAGCATGAGATTTGGGACAAAAACGTGTTCTAGTATGTGGTTCTGTACTATATTTGTTGATTTTGGAATGGAGAAGTGAAATGTTCTTTTTCTGCTTACTGAGGTTAATGCACTTCAACTAACTTTAACATGCCGAATGTATGGCAAAATGAGTAGTACCAATTAACAATAGATAAGTTTTGAGAGGACATGGTGTTATCTAGCTCGAATAAATACATCAGGAATATTGAATAAGTGTAGAATTTAGACAAGAATAAGAGAAATGAAGACTTCAAGTTCCCGAGTATCTACAATTCAGATAGCATGACTTGAGCGATACCAAAAGTTACAATAGCATGAAATCTACTGCGCTGACCAAAAAAAAAAAGCATGAAATCTACTGCCTGCAACAGAAATCTTTTGGGATAACTAACCTAACCTGTAGGAGTGACATTAATGCACTCGCTGTATTAATGTTCCACATTTTCAAATAGGACTTCACTGTCAAGCTAAAAGTAACCTCTTTCAATCTTGGCTTTGGAAGCAGGAAATTTTCAGAATTTTGCTTGTGTTATTTTTGTTAAGAGTTAGTTTTGGATATTGCAGTGATCGCAGCAGGTTTCAAACTTTCAATAGTTAATTTGTCTCGGACGGACCTTAACACTCAGAGCCACCTGAACTCCATTTCAGGTATTCCCCTCGGCATTTTGCAACTAAGGCTTTATAACTTGCATAATGTTCACAGATTACAGAGAAGGAAAAGGAAGATTATTCACAATCAGAGATGCTGGGGATAGCATGTGTGAAAATTGAGTTATACTTCCCAATGAACTACTAAATAGAAGAGACTCAGCTCACCATTCCTTAAAACGGAGTACTAGTAGTAGAGAAGAGATTATAAAACAAACACACTTTGTATCAGTGAATGATTTAACAAAAAGAAAAAGTTTCTACGTCACTCACTCCTCGGCATGGTCATCCTTTCACCAGGGACAACATCAAGTTTAACCTCATTTTAATAGGAACATAGAATTACTTTTAAGCCAATTAATCTCGACCACTTTATACTTACCTATAGTGTTTGAAAATTAATAAGAGATGCCACGGTAAAAAGTACCTTGGTTTAATAGAAAAACAATAAGAAATTTAATGTCTCCCGTCTAGGAAAACAAAGGCAACTTCAATTTGCTAACTAAATCAGTCAAAGCCGAATATTCGTACCCAATTTCAGGCACAAGGTAACGAAAACGAATTGCAGTATTCTATTCACTGTAGCAACATGACATAGAAGAGATGCTGAAAATTCCACTTTGTAATGAAGTGGGAGAAGATGAAATCATGTGGTCTTTAAGCAGAGATGGATGTTTTTCAGTGAAGTCCTCATATCACTATATAACTGAATCTCTGTTAGATTATTCTATTCATAAGGTGCAGGGTAGCTGGAAGCTGGTTTGGAAGCTGCCAGTTCCAAACAAAGTTCGTGTTTTTCTGTGGCGTGCCATTCGGGATTGCTTACCAACCAGAAGTAGATTGCAGCAAAAAGGTGTCCAGTGTCCGAGTTGGTGCCTCTTCTGTGAGAACAACTTAGAAAATACTTGGCATTGTTTTGTGGGCTGCTCTTTTGTTAGAAATTATTGGGTGGAGGCAGGGTTGTGGAACACTATTAGTAAGTACTTGGATTCAGTTGAAGGCTTCTCGGATTTAATGTTCAAGCTGCTGCAAGATCTTAATTCTGGAATCATGGCAAAGATTGTTATGCTGTTATGGGCTCTGTGGTGGAGGAGGAATAGTAAGATTTGGGAAGATGTGGACCGCCCTTCTTTTTTGATCGCCCAGAGAGCATTTGTGTCCCTGCTGGAGTGGGAAAAAGCGCATTCCAAGCATCAATTTCGACCGCAGCAATGTCAACCCATCTTGCATTGGCAGAAACCACCTCCAGTTATGATTAAATGCAATGTGGATGCTGCTATGTTTGCTGATATACAAAGAGTGGGTCTTGGTATGTGCTTACGTGATGAATCTGGATTTTTTATTAAAGCTAAATCTGCTTCTATTGCTGGCCTCTTTTCCCCTGTTGAGGCAGAAGCATTAGCTTGCTTGGAGGCTATAAATTGGGTCAATCAGCTTAGTTATCATAGTGTCATTTTAGAATTTGACTGTAAAGTTGTTGTGGATGGGATTAAAGGTAATTGTATAGCAAACTCAGAATTAGAGGCTCTTTTGCTTGCAAACATAGACTCAAGTTTTTACTAAATTTTGAGATACGTTAGGTTAGGAGACAAGCCAATTACGCCGCTCACTTTTTAGCTAGAACGACGCAATTTCATGCTAGTCACCAGGTTTATGATTATATACCTCAGTGTATTTATGACATTATCAATACTGAAATGAATTGAGCTTTCTGTTTCAAAAAAAAAAAAAAAAAAAGATTGCTAAAACCGAATATATTGAAAGTACTAAATTTCATCAAACATGATAGAAATTTCAGCAAATGATAGCAGATTATACATATTCAAGAACTGGACAGAATTATAGAAAAAGACCACAACCAACCCAACCAGTGTTTCAAGGGCCACTATGGACCCGAGAAGCACACATTAACAAGTTAGGGAACATAAAAACCGAAAATATGCTAGACTTCCACAGGCTTTAGACTTCAGCAAGAAACCTACAGAACATTCTCAAACTTTTAAAATCCACCACGAAGACGCAACACAAGGTGAAGAGTAGACTCTTTCTGAATGTTGTAGTCAGCAAGAGTCCTTCCATCCTCCAATTGCTTCCCAGCAAAGATCAACCTCTGCTGGTCTGGTGGGATTCCCTCCTTGTCCTGGATTTTTGCTTTGACATTATCAATTGTATCTGAACTTTCAACTTCCAAGGTAATAGTCTTCCCTGTCAAAGTCTTTACAAAGATCTGCATACCTCCCCTCAGACGAAGGACAAGGTGGAGGGTGGACTCTTTTTGAATGTTGTAGTCTGCCAGTGTCCGTCCATCTTCAAGCTGCTTTCCAGCAAAAATCAACCTTTGCTGGTCTGGAGGAATACCCTCCTTGTCCTGTATCTTTGCCTTTACATTGTCAATTGTGTCTGAACTCTCTACCTCCAAAGTAATTGTCTTTCCAGTAAGGGTCTTCACAAAAATCTGCATACCACCACGGAGTCGCAAGACAAGGTGGAGCGTTGACTCTTTCTGGATGTTGTAATCTGCCAAGGTTCGACCATCTTCAAGCTGTTTTCCAGCAAAAATGAGCCTCTGTTGATCTGGTGGGATGCCCTCTTTGTCTTGAATCTTAGCCTTGACATTGTCAATGGTATCTGAACTCTCCACCTCAAGGGTAATTGTCTTTCCAGTCAAGGTCTTGACAAAGATTTGCATCCCACCACGCAGACGGAGCACCAAGTGGAGGGTAGATTCCTTTTGGATATTGTAATCAGCCAAGGTTCGGCCATCTTCTAGCTGCTTTCCAGCAAAGATGAGTCTTTGTTGGTCTGGTGGGATACCCTCTTTGTCCTGAATCTTAGCCTTGACATTGTCAACGGTGTCAGAGCTCTCTACTTCAAGGGTGATTGTCTTTCCAGTGAGGGTCTTAACAAAGATCTGCATTCCACCACGGAGACGGAGCACCAAGTGGAGAGTGGACTCCTTTTGGATGTTGTAATCAGCAAGGGTACGTCCATCCTCAAGCTGCTTGCCAGCAAAAATGAGACGTTGCTGGTCTGGTGGAATCCCTTCCTTATCTTGAATTTTGGCCTTCACATTGTCTATGGTATCTGAACCCTCGACTTCGAGGGTGATGGTCTTACCAGTGAGTGTCTTAACGAATATTTGCATCTACATTATACAATACAGTCAACAAAGTAAATAAATCAGTCACCAATTCTTCATCATAACCATTAAAATGTGTAATGGAATGACAACACAAAACAAAGGACCGAAAGCAAAATTATCCAACATTTTTAATTATAGTTACAGCTAAAAAAATTGAAAAAACTTAGTTCATCAAACCCTCCCAAACAACCAATATAATAACGAAACAAACCATGTTACAAAAACTACATATAGGCAGAATTAAAGCCAGGACAAAAAAAATGAAAATACGAGGCCTTTGATAACTCGATTCCAATCAATAAATCAATCAGATCGTTATCCAAAATAGACGAGGAAAATACCTCTGACTAATAAAAAATACAAGAGATTTTACGATTATACAATACACAATACATGCCCCAAGATCTGATAAATTAAATATATAACTTCATAACGTCACGATCGCTTTCAATCAACAAATAATTTGAAACAAAGCCAAATAATCAATAAAAATTTCAAAACGATCTCAGGTTGCGTGATTATTTAGACGGTAAAATCAAAGACACGAAACAAACCCAAATCAAAATCAAAGGGCTTGACAGCTGAGAAGATCGGTTAAAAAATAGCATAAAACCCCAACAATCGGAAACTTAAATCGAAAAGAGAAGAGAAGAGGAGCAGAAGGTACCTTGAAACGGTGCGGTAAGGTTTTCTTTCTCTTCTACGATGATACGAATGAATATTTAGAATGAGGATAATTGTGGTGTGGGCTTCGCTTTTATAATTTATGACAAAAATAACAAAACGATGTGTTGCTTCGTCACCGCAACGGCACCTCTTCCAATCACGTTGTGACACGTGGACGAATTGGGACCGTGAACCCAACCCTGTTAACACGGCAACGTTTGGCATATGAGTCCTTTTCGGCAAGTAATAAGATTTTTTTTATCAGTTGGCAACTAATAAGATGATTGATGATAAACAACATTCTAACAACTTCTGGAATCTGTTGGCGGTCACGGGTAAGGATGTCAATAACTAGGATATGAGTAGGGTTCTATAGTATCCATTCTTATATCTATGTTTAAAAAAATGCCTATATCTAGTCTCATACCGGCACGGATAATAACTTTAATTTTCATCCCCGTACCCTTGGGTACCTGTATACCCATACCCACACCCACTATCCGCACTTTACTTATGTATGAAGTTAATAAATCAATAAAAAATAGGCTTAAATGTAATTTTGGTCCTCCTATTTTGCACAATCCACAATTTTAGTCATCATATTTTAAAATAGAGATATTTAGTCCTCCTATTTTGCACAATCAGAATTCTTAGTCCCTCTATAGAGACATTTAGTCCTCCAATTTTGTAAAATTCGTAATTTTTGTCCTTTCATCAAATTGAAAGCATTGACAGTTAAGAGATTAACGTTGACCTTGACGTGACCAAAATATAGTGATATGACACGATATTATTTATTTATTTTTAATTATTTTAAATACTGAGTAATAATTATTTGTTTATCTATGTTACTAAAACACATGTCACGTCGATTTTAATGGTTGAGGGTAGTCGTAAGTTCTAAAATAGAAATCACAAGTCTTAATTATTTATTTTAAACAAGTTCTACATTATTGAAGTACGTGACACGTCGTAGTCAAATAAATGATATTACATTTTTTTTAAAATATATTTTTCATCAATTATTCTACTTAGTATTTAAAATAATTAAAAACTAAATAAATAAACTCGTGTCACGTCACTATATTTGGACCACATTATGGTTAACGTTAATCTCTTAATAATCAACGTTTTCAATTTGATAGAAGGACTAAAATTACATATTTTACAAAATTAGGAGACTAAACGTCTCTAGTTTAAAATAGGGAGACCAAAATTGCAGATTATACAAAATAGATGAACCAAAATTACATTTAAGCTATAAACATATTAATTAAAAAACTTATTACAAATAAATTGAAAATTCACGCTTAAATAATTCAAACTTAACATTAAAAGCATCCACACATAATATTAAAAATATAAAATATAAAATTATTATAAGTTATAACATAAATCTTTTACAATTAGTGTTAGTTTATGGAAAATATAAAATTATTTTTTTTAGAAAAAAGTATATATATAACATAATTATTTATTTAAGTTATTTTAATTATATATATATATATAGTAGGTGCGGGGCGGGACGGGTACTATAGTATCCGTACCCGCAAAAAATTGCGGGTAAATACCTGACCCCGGCCCCAGTCCCAATAAGCGGGTATTTACCCGACCCGCTTGCAGATATTTTTGTAGGTACCCGTAAGGTCCGGGTACATTTTGTCATCCCTAGTCACTGGCTCCAGATATAAAAAAAAAGGTATATTAAATTTATTTTAAAATTAAAATAATTTTTAAGATTTATTGACTTTTTTAATATATATCTCATAATCTTTTTGTCAAATATCTCATGATTTATTTTTATATATTTCATTTTCCTAGAAAACAAAAACAATGACAGAAATTTATCGCTCTTATAATCCTAACATATTCAACTTAGCCTAATCTCAAACGTAATATTTTAATAATTGTAGCCTTATTAACAAAATATTATTTATTTTGTGATTATTTTTTTTGGGTGATTAAAAAAATATAATTTTGGTAAAAAAAATATAATTATTACCCAAATTTAATTAGGTTTTATTTATATTTTGATTTTCATATACCACATTAGAGGTAATAAACTTAACGAAAATAGATTATGTACTGACAGTATAAAATAATTTTATACAATCATTTAATTACAAATCAAATTTATTGAATTTTATAATAATTATCTTAAAAATCATATTAACGACTTTTTATTAATTAATAGTATAAAATTATTTTATTTTATCAATATATGACCAACTAACTCATATATATATATATATATATATATATATATATATATAACTTAAAGACTATGTAAATCTTGACTAATCAACAAGTCATTCGGTTATTTAGACGGTAAAATCAAAGACACGAAACAAACCCAAATCAAAATCAAAGGGCTTGACAGCTAAGAAGATCGGTTAAAAAATAGCATAAAACCCCAACAATCGGAAACTTAAATCGAAAAGAGAAGAGAAGAGGAGCAGAAGGTACCTTGAAACGGTGCGGTAAGGTTTTCTTTCTCTGCTACGATGATACGAATGAATATTTAGAATGAGGATAATTGTGGTGTGGGCTTCGCTTTTATAATTTATGACAAAAATAACAAAACGATGTGTTGCTTCGTCACCGCAACGGCACCTCTTCCAATCACGTTGTGACACGTGGACGAATTGGGACCGTGAACCCAACCCCGTTAACACGGCAACGTTTGGGATATGAGTCCTTTTCGGCAAGTAATAAGATTTTTTTATCAGTTGGCAACTAATAAGATGATTGATGATAAACAACATTCTAACAACTTCTGGAATCTGTTGGCGGTCACGGGTAAGGATGTCAATATGTAGGATCTGGGTAGGGTCCTATAATACCCATTTTTATATCTATATTTAAAAAAATACCTATATCCAGTCTCATACCGGCACGGATAACAACTTTAATCTCCATTTCCGTACCCTTGGGTACCTGTATACCCAAACCCACACCCGCTACCCACACTTTACTTATGTATGAAGTTAATAAATCAATAAAAAATAGGCTTAAATGTAATTTTGGTCTCCCTATTTTGCACAATCCACAATTTTAGTCATCCTATTTTAAGATATTTAGTCCTTCTATTTTGCACAATCAGAATTCTTAGTCCCTCTATAGAGATATTTAATTCTCTAATTTTGTAAAATTCGTAATTTTAGTCATTTCATCAAATTGAAAGCATTGACAATTAAAAGATTAACGTTGACCTTAACGTGACCAAAATATAGTGATATGATACGAGATTATTTATTTATTTTTTAATTATTTTAAATACTGAGTAATAATTATTTGTTTATCTATGTCACTAAAGCACATGTCATGTCGATTTTAATGGTTGGGGGTAGTCGTGAGTTCTAAAATAGAAATCACAAGTCTTAATTATTTATTTTAAACAAGTTATACATTATTGAAGTACGTGACACGTCGTAGTCAAATAAATGATATTACCTTTTTTTAAAATATATTTTCATCAATTATTCTACTCAGTATTTAAAACAATTAAAAACTAAATAAATAATCTCGTGTCACGTCTCTATATTTGGACCACATTAAGGTTAACGTTAATCTTTTAACAATCAACGTTTTCAATTTGATGGAAGGACCAAAATTACATATTTTATAAAATTGGGAGACTAAACGTCTCTAGTTTAAAATAGGGAGACCAAAATTGCAGATTGTGCAAAATAGATGAACCAAAATTGCATTTAAGCTATACAAATATTAATTAAAAAACTTATTACAAATAAATTGAAAATTCACGCTTAAATAATTCAAACTTAACATTAAAAACATCCACACATAATATTAAAAATATAAAATATAAAATTATTGTAAGTTATAACATAAATATTTTACAATTAGTGTTAGTTTATGGAAAATATAAAATTATTTTTTTACAGAAAAGTATATATATAACATAATTATTTATTTAAGTTATTTTAATTATATATATATATATATATATGGTAGGTGCGGGGCGGGATGGATACTATAGTACCCGTACCCGCAAAAAATTACGGATAAATACCTGGCCCCGGCCCCAGTCCCAATAAGCGGGTATTTACCCGACCAGCTTGCGGATATTTTTGGGAGTACTCGTAAGGTCCGGGTACACTTTGTCATCCTTAGTCACTGGCTCCAGATATAAAAAAAAAAGGTATATTAAATTTATTTTAAAATTAAAATAATTTTTAAGATTTATTGACTTTTTTAATATATATCTCATAATCTTTTTGTCAAATATCTCCTGATTTATTTTTATATATTTCATTTTCCTAGAAAAGAAAAACAATGACAGAAATTTATCGCTCTTATAATCCTAACATATTCAACTTAGCCTAATCTCAATCGTAATATTTTAATATTTGTAGCCTTATTAACAAAATATTATTTATTTTGTGATGATTTTTTTTGGGTGATTAACAAAATATAATTTTGGTAAAAAAAAAATATAATTATTACCCAAATTTAATTAGGTTTTATTTATATTTTGATTTTCATATACCACATTAGAGGTAATAAACTTAATGAAAATAGATTATGTACTGACAATATAAAATAATTTTATACAGTCATTTATTTACAAATCAAATTTATTGAATTTTATAATAATTACCTTAAAAATCATATTAACAGTGACTTTTTATTAATTAATAGTATAAAAATATTTTATTTTGTCAATATATGACCAACTAACTCATATATATATATATATATATATATATATATATATATATATATATATATATATATATATATATATATATATATATATATAGAGGACATATCATATGAGAGGAAACTATCTTATATGAGAGTAAGAGGGTTAAATCTGGATCATATAACCATCAATGGAGGGTCAAGATTTAATGTCATGTGACTACTTAAAAAGTCATGTGACTTTTTAAAAAACTCACATGACTTAGTATGTTTTGATCTTGACCATTCAAATAAGATCTAGTGGTCAATATTTATTTCTCTCACTCTCATATAAGATAAGTCCTCTCACTATATATATATATATATATATATATATATATATATATATATATATATATATATATATAACTTAAAGACTATGTAAATCTTGACTAATCAACAAGTCATTAGTCTGAGTGGTGCTGGACTCGGTCCCTTTAAGCAAGGTCTCAAGTTCGAGCCTTGTGAATGGAAAAAACGTGATTGGGAGGGGAGAATGCCAGTTAGGTTCCCGACAGAGATTAGTCACCAACAAAATTGGTGGACACTTTGTACCAATAACATGATAACCAAAAAAATATAAATCTTGACTAGGGTGGAAATAGACCGAGTCGAGTTAGGGTTTGCTAGGCCTGAGCTCGACCTAAGTTAAAAGTATGTGGCTAAAGCCTGACCTATTTACTTGTCAAAGGCCTTCTTTAAAGGCCCGAGCTTGGCCTACAAGCCTGTTTAAGGAGCTTACGTTGTGATAATTTAACACAAAGATAAAGGTTAAAATATGTATGTTAAGGCTTTATGAGAATCGAATTTATCTTGTCTATACGATATAAACATATTTTTAACGTTTAATATAACATTCATGATAACTTAAATAATATTTTATAATAAGACATAAATTTGTCTTTCAATAAAGTTAATTATAAGCTTTAGCTTGACTTTTTATGTAGATTAACATGATTAACATTCAAAAAGACAAAATAAATGTAATATTTAATACAATATAACAAATAATAATAATTATAATAAATATTTATTTATATTTTTTTTAAATAGGGCAGCCTGTTAGGCCTAAAAGACTTTTTAAATGGCTTAGGGCCTGTAATTTTTAACTAAATAGGCTTTAATAAAAACATTGGCTTGATTTATTTTCTGAAAAAGTCTGGCCTAACTTGGGCCTAAAGTAGGCTAGGCCATAGGCCCCTGTCGAGCGGCCTAGCCTATTTCCACCCCTAATCTTGACTAAATAATTCATTCCATTAATTCTCTCATAATCCAACATTTTGTTTGTTTCTTGTCGAGGATCTCCCTTGATATTCACATTTGCATTGTTTTGCATTTGTTTTGCCTTGCTTGAACAGACATATTCACATACAAATAAACTTTTAGTATGATCTATCACTAATTAAAACATTAACGTTGATATTTTTGGACTTTTAAAAAAGTTACATGCATTTTTTTATGAGTTTTAGGACTGGCTTGTTTCGAATTAGACATGGAAATTAAATCTAAATTAAACCTACGAATATTGTTAGATCTTATTCCAACTTTCATGAGAAAAAACATTCATGGCTAAGGCCAGGTTCAGGTTTAAGTTTAAAATTTCCCCACTTTATAGAAGCAGGGTTAAGGTAATGTTGGGGATATATTTCGTGTGAGTTGGAGGGAAACATCCACATATAATAAAAATCTAATATATAGGTGTTACTTTTAAAAAAATAAAATAATTATTATTCAAGTTGTCATCTTTCCCACTAAGGATGGCAAACAAACTTGGACTCACCCAACCTCATCCTGACTTTGAAAGGAAAAAACCCACTTTAGTTGGGTTTTTCCTGAATGTTAAAATCAAGGATGGGGACATGAATGTTCATACTTGCTCTGCCAAGACCCCGAACCTGCCCTAGTACCAATGAAATAATAAAATTACCCTTATATATAAATAAAACATTCCTAAATGAGAGTGAAGTTTAATGAAGAGAATTGGGTTGACTACATTAGCTACGTAAAGGATTCCACACACAGTATAGAAGAAAGAAGGGTAGAAGACAGAGAAAGAGAGATGTTTAAAATGAATTTTATTGATGACACACACACGTACACTGATACATCTCAGTCACTATTTATATTGATACAAATCACATGTGTATAGCCAATTAACCACAACTATATTAATTGTCTAATTGTCACATACTAACTGAATTAATACCATCGATAACACTCCCCCCTTTAATTTAGATAGGCTAGAGACACTACTCCTAGCAGCTCCCTTAGCTTTTTGAATATATATGCAATATGCTAATTGTTTCTCCCCAAAGACTATTAGGCAACTATTTTGATTTGATCATGCTTCTTGCCATGTTCAATAAAGTTCTGTTTCTCCTCTCAGCAAGGCCATTATGTTGAGGCGTGTAAGGTGCAGTAACCTCATGAATAATCCCATTATGTTCACAAAAACCTTCAAACTACCTTGAAGTATATTTGCTGCCTCCATCTGTTCTCATAATTTTAATGTGCTTTCCACTTTGATTCTCTACTGACTTCTTAAATTTTTGAAAAATGGACAACACTTATGTTTTCGTTTTGATAAGAAAGACCCACAATTTCCCTGTATATTCATCAATAAATGACAGAAAGTATTTGTTACCTCCCATTGGTTCCACTTCAATTAGCCCATAAACATCCGAGTACACAACTCCTAGTGCTTCAGTTGCTCTTGGTAGTGCATATGACTTGAATGCATTTCTAGGTTGCTTGCCTAACATGCATCCTTAACACACTTTCTCAGGAGGTTTGATTAGAGGAAAACTAGTTACCATATGATCCTTCCCTAATTGACAAAGGTTTATGAAGTTTAAATGATCATACTTGAAATGCCATAACCAATTGTCATTTTCAACTCCAGCTGCAAGACATTGTGTATCAATAGTTTGCAAGCTGATTTTGAATGTCCTATTAGTAGACAAAGGAACCTTCAAAATCAATCTTTGCTTTTCATCAAACACATTCAACACACTACGATTTATCTTCATTGAGAATCCCTTTTCAGCCAGTTGCCCGAGGCTTAACAAATTATGCTTCATAGTTGGAACATACAACACATTGGTGATAATTGCTATGTCTCCATCCTTTCTTTGTACAATGACCTTGCCGATTCCTTCTGCAACCACTTCATTATTATCAGCAAATTTAACTTTGCTTTTCACACTGCCATCGAACTTAGCTAGCCATTCTTTATGCCCAGTCATGTGATTGGAGCAACCTGTGTCTAGATACCATGTATCTGAGCAACTAATATCTGAATTGGCAGTCACCATCAGCAACACTTGATCAGAGTCAGACCATCATCAGCAGCCATGTGAGCCTCATCTTCATTTCTCTTTTGACCTCCCTTCTTGCTCCAACATTCATATGCAAAATGTCCCCACTTCTAACAGTTATAACATTGGATCCCTTTCTTGTTAAATTTCTTCTTGCCACCCTTATTGTTCCCCCAATTCTTCTTGTTGTTTTCTTCATTATAATTCTGATTTAGAGAATTGCTTGGGCCTTCACTAGAATTTTTCCACTTGTTGTTCTTCCATTTTCCCTTTCCTTTCTTGTTCTTGCCACCATCATTGTTGTTTCCTCTATTTATCTAAGCTTGCAAGGCTTGCTCAGAAGATCTCTGGGAGTTTCTTTCATTAAGCCTCAACTTTTGTGCCTCAAGTATCCCTTGCAGCTCTTCCACCTTCACCCCTTCAAGATTTGTGCCTTGTTCTATTGCCACCACTATGTGATCAAACCTTGGAGTTAAGGTTCTTAAGATATTATTAATGATTGTCGAATCTTCCAGCTTCTCAACACAATTCTTCATTTGATTTGTAAGGGTCAGCATCTGAGTAAAATACTCAGCCACACTTTCTTAATCATTCATCTGTAGAAGCTCATACTGCCTTCGTAGGGTCTACAATTTCACCTTCTTTAATTTGTCAGCACCCCTATAAGACTTATCAAGAATGTCCCATGCCTCCTTTGCAGTAGTAGCAGACACTATTTTCTCAAAATTATCTGTATCTACACATTGATGAATGATGAACAGCGCCTTACCATCTTTCTTGTTTGAATCATGATAAGCTGCCCTTTGTGCATCAGTGGGATTTTTTCCCAGTTCTTGAACACCATCTTGCACAATTTCTATGACATCTTGGAAACGAAAGATCACTCTCATTTAGACACACCATCTGTCGTAGTTCTTGCCATTGAGGATGGGTAGAGAAGCAGGAAAATTTCCATTGGAGGAAGTAATCTCTTTACCAGCACCAATAGTTAAATGGACACCTGCAACTGTACTTCACCACTCTTTCTTGTAACACTCTGTTCCCTAGATCAAACACTTGCTCTGGATACCAATTTTATTGGGGAAAAGACTCATTCAAAACCACACACAGTATAGAAGAAAGAAGGGTAAAAGATAGAGAAAGAGAGAGAGAGAGGTTCAAAATGAATTTTATTGATGACGCACACACATAGACTGATACATCTCAATCACTACTTATATTGATACAAATCACATGTGTACAGCCAATTAACCACAACTGTACTAATTGTCTAACTGTCACACACTAACTGAATTAATACTATTTATAATAATATATAAATAAAACATTCCTAAATGGGAGTGAAGTTGAATGAAGAGAATTGGGTTGACTACATTAGCTACGTAAGGGATGTTCGTTGGCTCAAGGAGACCATGGGAGTAGATGGTGTCAAGTTGTGATATCTCAGCTAGACCGACATTTCAGCTAAGTTGAGGGACTCACGTATGCCGACTTGGTGTCCCCAACGAAGATGGAGCATATCCAATGTTGGTTGAGAGTACCCAATCTATTGTACCAGGACTAGGGTATGTACTCCCAATCATCACCCAAACAGTTATGTAAGACCTTTGTGACCTGGATGGTCAAGAGGCATTGGAGCCAAAATGTAAAGCTTAGTGAAAACCTAGAAGAAATGTGTAAGGTTTCCTACAAGCGACGTTTATGTTCAAATCATTGTCAAGTGGTTAGTAATTGTATGTAGAACCGAAAGGTTCATATTATATGCGATCTATAGGAAAGAGAAGGAAATCATTCCTATGCTCATTTTTTTTCATAGTTAAAGATGATGGATGATTCACTTGGACGATAAAGATGGCGTGGTAATGCTACGACAAGGGTTGCCGATGCTAATGGACGTGACAGAAGAAAAGGAGAATCCTCTTAAGGATACATCGTAGGTTTAGTTGGGTATGTGGGTGTACATTTGTTGTATTTAGTCGAGTCACTACTCTAGGTTTTCTAGTCGTTCTTGTCAATATGTGGGTAGACTAGGAATCCATATTTTGATGTATTTATTTCATTCATTCTGTTAGAATCTAAGACTTTGGACGATGTCCAACCCCTCAAACTTCGATTTTGATGATAACAAATGAGAATAAATTTTGAAGTATCTAATGTCTTATGTTTAAGTATTATAGGTACCACACCGTCCAATGCCTCAATGGTATTGTATTTCTTAAACTCAAACAAGATATCTCTATGTGTATCATGCGTCCAATGAGTAACTAGAAACTTGTTTTCTAAACATAAAACCCAGCGTCCAATGCTATGCAAAAACCAGTTTGAAAACACTGCGTCTAATCAAAAAAGCGTCCAACACTTATATAACCTACACTATCTTTTTTCTATCAAACAGTTATGTAATGCGTCCATGATTGTGTAAAAGTACACTTATGCTTTTCGATGTTGATTCTCTAAAATGTTGCTTATTCCCTCATTTATCATATGTGACATTTCATTTGAAAATTCAAAAAGTGTGCCACAGGGGACAGAAAAGCTTCTCTCTACAGAAATCGTACTAAAGTGGAGGCGCTACATGTACTGTTGTCTCCTCCCTCTCTCCACCCCGAGCTGACACTGAGAAACGATCATATGATTGTGAGAGAACGGTTATTGGCAAAGGCACAGATCCCACAATGGATATCTTCACCAAGCTGCCTATAAATCGAGGATCAAGTTCAAGAAATCAATAACGAAGTATTCAAGTTTTCTAAGAGCTAAAACTCTGCTAAAACGACTGGACGACCTACACTTGTGATAAAAGAGCGATCTTCGTAGCTTTGCTAAGTCATTCTGTGTATTCAAGTTAAATTGTAATATCCTCTCGGTGAGAGTTATCTATTAACTTGTAAACAAACTATTGTTTGGAAAGCTAGGAGTGGCTTAGTGACAAAGAATATTTGGGTGCTCTTTAATCTCATGGGGATATTAAAGGTGTGCCAGAAGTGGCTTAGAGAATACTTGTAGCCAGAAGTGACAGGGTTTATAATACTTGTTTGTAATCAGGATTTGATTAGTAGAACCCTTCAAAGGCTTTTGAAGGAGAACTGGACGTAGCTCAAATTGAGTGAACCAGTATAAACCAAGTGTTTATTACTCTATCACTTTTAAGCTTACCAGTTATTCTTTTAAGTAGTTTCTTCCCATATACGCACAAGTCTCTTTACTTTATAATTGCAAAAATGTTTTATTTTACGCTTGGACGATACACTAAAAACGCAATTCCATTGAACTGTTATTTTAAACAATTGGACGATAACTGCAATTTTTGTTTTACAAGTTCCTTGTAAAACTTAAGTTGAAAAAATTTCCATCTTTGCGAAGGATTTTAAAGTTTTATTTAACACATTATTCAACCCCCCTTTTAGTGTGATTCTCTGTATTTCACAATCAACTTAGTTTGTAATATTCTTATAATGATGGAGCTTAAATGGATATTTTACTTGTTGTGTTTGGATTATGTAATGAAATGTCATTTTATACCCATGCAATCTATGGATTTTATTTTAGTGATTTATTATGAATAATTTGTTTAATATGATGCTTCATATCGACATTGTTTCAATGACAAATGTTTTTCAAATAAACGAGATTAAATATAGCGGGCTACATGTTATGTTTTAAAAGAAAATTTTCACTTCCAAAACTTGAGGGTTAACTTTCTTAAAAAATAATTTCTATTTAATTAATCTCAAAATTGAATTAGAAATACCCTTTATAAAATAAAGGTGTTACAAATTCCTTTACATTTTAAGTAGACCGGATACATTAATATTAAAAGGTTCTTAATATGAATTTGTTGGTGTATTGATTAATATTTTAAAAGATAATATATGACCAGTAGGTGACCTTATTGTCTCCATCAACAATACTTGACGGCCTGTGGGGATATGTGACTTATCATGGAATAATACTTAAAGTGGGGGGTTCCTATTGTTGATGTATGATCTTGGGGGATTGATTGGTTAAGGCTAATTACAATTAGGTATCTCACATATGTGATGATATGCCTTTTGTATTTATGCTGGTGGCCTCTTTTAACACATCTTGTATTGAAGGGTGGTCATCTTTTATTAATGAACTTATTTCTTTTGGCCTTTTAAAAAAATATATGACTAATATTTGTGATTTAAATGTTCTAAAATAAAACTATGTATTATATATTTTAAAATTTAGCGTGTCCCTCTTGAAAAGAAATTTTTTAGTGTTTTTAACATTAATCACTCTTAAGTAACATAAAAAAGAAATATTGATAAAAAAATTTACTTTGGTAAAAATTTTGTTATTTTTCTGTCAATTATTTCAAGTAAAATTGACTTAAAGATTTCTCTTTTCTATAACCTATTCAATTATATGAAAGGATAACTTATTTAGATTAATATTAATGATAAGAATAAATGAAAATAATTTAATTGAAAATTGGATAATGGGAAAAGTTCACACATACTACTCTTTAATTACATTACAAATCAAAATCTTAAATCTATCTTACAACATTTATTTTACATTTTTTTTCTTTCAAATTTCATTTTGAAATGTTTATTATGTTTATTATGATCTATTTTCATTTTCATGATATTCAACACAATGGAATTATATTATTATATAATTATATAATTTTCAAGTACAATAAAAGAATTTTCGAAATGAATTCCTATTAGTAAAAAAAACCATACTGGAACACGCATTAGACAAATTGACAATTTATTTTATATTTAGAAAAATTTAAAATTCATTTCATCTTATTATATATTAATATATATTTATAATTTATATATATAATTATAAATTCATATCAATTAGTGCAACAATCCGCCTATGTATAACATGGATCATCAAGCTAATATTTGAATTAAAAACACCTAAACATTAGGTTCATTCACTTTCTTATTTTTTTACTTACTAATATTCATAACATAATATTATTAACAATATAATCTAATAAATAAATATTTTAAAAATTATAATAACAATAAAAAAATAATGATTATAATTTTTTTACTATATATTTTTTTTGTAATCTTTTAAAATTGATTAAGATATTGATTATAATATTAATATATATATATTTATAATTTATAGATGAGGAGGGATCAACTATTACACAAGTGTAATTTGATCCTTTGTTTTTATATACATATAATTATAAATTCATATCAATTACTACAACAATCTGCCTATGTATGACATGGATCATCAAACTAATATTTGAATTAAAAACACCTAAACATTAGGTGTCATTCACTTTCTTATTTTTTTATTTGCTAATATTCATAACATAATATTATTAACAATATAATCTAATAAATAAATATTTTAAAAATTATAATAACAATAAAATAAATAATGATTATAATTTTTTTTACTGTATTATTTTTTTGGCAATCTTTCAAAATTGATTAAGAAATTATTTACATTTTTACTTTTATTTTCAAAAACATAGTAAAATGTCTAGTTATTTGATGTCAATATTTTTTTTACAATATAATAATATATTGAACATAAAATTTAAAAGAGGAGGGATCAAATTACACCGCTGTAACTTAAATAACTATTACACCATTCAATGTTTTCTTAAAACCTACTGTTGGATTGAAAGTTCCTTTCACATAGATCATATATACAAAATTTCAAATTAATCCAAAATTATTTGCTACCTCATTCATATAGATTAAAATCGACATAATATAAACTTTTCAAAATATATTAAAATATGGATCATTTGATTACCTTCTTATTGTTATTCAATTTTGACAAAATTTGACACAGACAATCTTGGTAATAAGTAGATATAATTCAATGGTTGGATCGATAAAAATCACATTCTATATCAAGTTATTGAATAGTATAATAGTTGTTTAAGTTACACCGGTGTAATTTGATCCCTTCTCAATTTAAAATATTAATAATATAATATATTTATAGATAATAATTATAAAATTATTTTTTAATTTTGTTTATTTTTTAAACTGAATGCGATATGTTTTAAAACAAGCTTTTTCAATTCTATCACTAAATGGGGTATGTTTTATAAAAATAAATAATAATAGTTATGACTTAATCAAAGATGATCAAATAATAAATTTATTAATCTTTATAACAATTATATTAAAACATATAATTAAAATGATTTAAAATTACATAATGGTATAAAAACTTTTAGACACAAAATTTATGTCTGTGAAACTCAAATTTTTACTTTTTTTTTCATATTTTTTTTTGTTCTAACTCTCAAATTGGAAAAATAGAATGTAAAAAAATAACATTATTTTGTCGAAAAAGGAAAAGAAAATTCTGGAAAAGTCTGAACGACAAATAGAAATATCTGGAATCTTAATCGAAATGAGAAGAGAAGAGGAGCAGAAGGTACCTTGAAACGGTGTGCTTAGGTTTTCTTTGTCTGCTACGATACGAATGAATATTTGGAATGAATGAGGACGAATGTGGTGTGGACTTCGGTTTTTATAACAAAATGATGCGTTGCTTGGTCACCGCAACGGCCCTTCTTCCAATCATGTTGTGACACGTGGACGAATCGGGACCATGAACCTTGTCAAAACGGCAACGTTTGGCATATGAGTCCTTTTCGATAACTAATAAGATGATCGATGATAAACATTCCAACAACTTCTGGAATCTGTTGGCCATCCCGGATATAAAAAAGTATATTAAATTTATTTTAAAATGAAATAATTTTTAAGATCTATTGACCTTTTCAAGAGTTGATTCGGGCTTATAAAAAATGTCTTAATTGTTTTTTTAAAAAAATATTTTATTACTTAAAGGAATATACATTGACGATAAAATTTTCTCCCCAAAAATGTTAGGGTCATATTTGTAATTTCAATGCATTAAAACAATCACAAAATTTAAAATAAAATTAAATGAAAAATAATAAATATATTTTAATTTATCATTTAAGACATTTTATGATTGATGCCAGCACTGTTACACTATAAAGTAATAAATCTATTATAAAATCTGATTTATTAATTTATCATTATTTTCGTAACATGATTGATTTGATTTAATAAATATAAAAACAAAGTAATTAATGATTGATTAAACCAGTTAAGATTTTTTTTTTGGTGCTACAAGGGGCTAAGAAGCTCAAACTAGAAACCCCTAAAGAAAGCAACAGCAGAAACATCTGCAAGCCACGCAGGAGGATTATCAAAAACTTGAAGCCTTTCATCCAATCTAAAACCACGCTTTGCTAGAATATCAGCAACCTGATTAGCCTCCCGAAAAACATGATGACATCCTATCAGATCGATTCCTTCCGTCATATCTACTACCTTATTACATAAAGCATAACAGGAGTGATTACGATTGCATCCATCCTTCAAAAACTTAACAGCTATTGCCGAATTAGATTCAACCAACACTCCTCCATTAATCCCTTTCTCTTTGAATATTTTACAATCATGTTACAAAATATTTTTTTTTTAGAGGATCATGTTACAAAATATTAGAATATATAAACATTTGATTACTAATTATCATAAGATGTGTTTCAAAAATTTTAAAGATTAAAATGTGAAATTCACTTAAAAAAATGTGAAATATTAGAATATATAAATGATTGATTACTAACTATCATAAGATGTGTTTAAAAAATTTTAAAGATTAAAATATGAAATTCAATTAATTCTCTTTTATCGAAATCTTAACTGTTTTTTTATTTAGTTTTCAATTTAATTATAAAAATTCAAAATAACAAAATTGTAGCACCTCTATGGATTTTCAAAATAAGACCTTAAATTTAGACATGCATTTAATAAAAAATCAAATGTATTTTTTAAGAATAATTATATTAGAAATAATAATTAATATAAAAATTAGATGCACGATGATGATTATTATTATAAAATAAACTATATAAGATTTTTCCAATTTTAATAAAACAAATCAATGTAAAATATTTAAGTTATATAATTTTAATATTCAATTAACGTGAATAAATACTTTAATATTTAATTATTTATATGTTGTACCTTTAATTAGTATTAACATTTATTTAAAGTAATAATAAACAATGGGAAAGGTTTTCCCCCATTTTTGTCTGCCAAAATGAATAATGAGACAAATTTAATTGTTATTCCTCCTAAAATTCAGCTTAAAATGAGGCAATTAAGTAAATTTTTTCTATTTACTTTAAAATAAAATTAAATATAACATAATATGACATTTTGAATTTCAAACCTTTCTACCTAATTTATTGTGCCTCAGCATTTCTATATTTGTGACAGATTTCAATGAGAGCAACCTATTAGTATATAATGAAATGCTTCAAAGATGATTCCTATTGTAGGAAAAAAAAGTGTTATTTTACTAATTTTTTGGACAAATTGTTTTGTGTATGATTGTGCCAATCCCTATCTTTTTCTTATTCTGTGCTAAAATTGTTTCATATAAAATAAAAGTATCTCTATTTTTGTTCTTCTAATTCTATTTCTTTTTTTTTTTTAGACAACAGAGGAAAGTAAAAACCAGAACTAAAGCGCTACACTGCGCACAAAGGAGACGCTCTTAGCATCATCAACCACAATCATTGCAAGCAAAGGGGGAAGGGAATCCACATACGAAACCGAGTACCCTCCTTAATTCTATTTATTCTTTTTTTATAACATTGCTTTGTATATGATAGAGGATATTCTTGACATTTTCTTCTTTAAAAAATTTGCTTCATATTAAAAAAAGTCTCTCTCTCTTTACCAGTGTTATCAGACCCGGCTCGAACCGGCCGGGTCGACCCAATGACCCGCGAACCGGTCACCCAACCGGTCCGGGTCACCAATCGGATCGGTTATGCAATCGACCCGGTACGACCCGGGTTGACCCGACCGGTTTTGATGTGACCCGGTGACCCGGTGACCCGGTTGACTCGGCGGGTCACGAATTTTGGTTTTTTTTTTTTTTTTTGGACAATAACACTCATATAAAAAAATTTAATTTATATCTTACACTTATGTTATTTATATATTTACTTACTTTTTTTTACCAAACATAACCGCATATTAGGATTTGAGATGATAAAGGCATAAAGCTATTGTCACTTCCAATTTTACCTTTTCTCCTTGGCTTATATTGTTATTTACGAGTAAAACTTGTATTTATCTTATCTCATCCAATATACTTACTGGTTCGAAAAATTATTATTTTTTACCAGAGCAATAGTGAGATGAATGAAAAAATTTTATTATTTAAATAAAATAGGTTTATATATATATATATATATATATATATATATATATATATTATGTCTGCCAGTGTACAACAATGATAGTTTTAGCTTTTAATAAATAGATGATAATGATATATTTTAAATTATAACTTAAGATTGTGTATGTTGAATTTTAGAATAAAATATGTTGCTCAAGATTCTTAAACAAGTTCATAACTATGCTTCTAAATGTGTTGAATTTTGTTAAACTTTAAATATTTAAGGGTATAAGTTTATAAGCTATCTTTTCTACACACAAAAAAAGTGTACAAATTTACAGGTTATGAAATTATTGAAAAAATTTTATTAAAAAGTTTACAGGTTATGAATTTTTTATTATTTTTTTAATACAGGCCGAGTCATGCGGGTCAACTATTGACTCACCGAGTTGACCCCTGACCCAGTGACCCAGTACCCCGGCCGAGTCGATGACCGGGCCGGGTCTGATAACACTGCTCTTTACTTCTAATATGGCATACTTATTTTTCTTCTTATTTTAAAATTGCAGCTTATGCAGCAAGGAGGTCTAGCTCAATTGGTTGAGTAGGGTACATAAGTGTTGTGAAATGGATAAAAAAAATGGCAGCTTATGCTTTGTCCCCAAAACCCCATCTTTTCATATTTTTTTCACTTTATTTAGATTTTTGGGTGATTTATATTTATCTTATTTGCTAATACGAAGTTATTTTCACTTTTGATGTTGTATACAAATAATCACAACATGTTGTTGGTTACCAAAAAAGGTATATATGTTCTTTTCCTTCATCTTTGAAAATATTGCTTTGATATGATAAAGTGAATTCTTGTGTTATTCTACTTCTCTGAAAAAATTTGTTTCATATGAAAAAAGTTTATCTTTATTTTCTTTTAATACACAGTATTATTTTTTTTGTTCTTCCTTGAAAATGGTGGTCTGTGCGCTTGGTTCCCCAAAACCCCATCTATATTGAATTTTGATTTTCACTTAAGTTAGATTTTTTGACCAATATTATAGTTAGTTCACACACACATGTTGCTCCCTGTAAGTTTAATTTTGACCAATATTATAGTTAGTTTTAAACAGCAAAAGATTTAAAACAGTTCAACTTAATCAATTAATTAAGAATATTAGTAAAAAAAATGTAAAATTTGGGAGTTTTAATTATAAGAAAAATGATCAGAGTGCTAAGTTTACATGATTTAAAGAAAAAGATATATATTAAATTGGGTAAAAAAATTTGTAAACCAAACATAATTCAAATTAAATAGATTAAGGTACATTTAAGACACAATTATTTATATAAAACATAGTATTGGTCATTAACATAAGATTAGTAATCTTTAAAACATGATTATTTTCTGTTAATATTTAAAAAGTTGATATATAAGATTATAAAAGCATAATGCACAACATAAGAAAATTTTTGAAATTTTATCTATCCAAATATGAAATAAAATATATACTTTACCATATGATAATGGTGATGTAACCAATAAATGGCAATGATGATAGCAATAATTGAGCTAAGATTAAGGAAAATTTTTATCTAACCATCACTTATAACATGAATTTTAGCTAATCATCAAAAGAAAGAATTTTTAATTACCTTTATGCATAGAAGTCCAAGAGCAAATTACTGCAAGAGAAATTGGGTATGATCATACAATAGCATCATTGTTTCAGCAAAAGCAAGCTTCCATTCTTTTTAAGTCATTTTTAGGCTTTTATCTAGAAGGAAAGGAGCTGTAAACTTTATATAATCATTTTTATGTTTAAATATACGGATTAAAATTAATTTGTTATGTAAGAAACTGCATAATCGTGATTTTTTTATGCACCAATGTTACGTAAGAAACAATTTCATTTAAATTATGTGGGAAAATATAAAATGAATTGATGGGATAAGTTTTAATAAAATAAAATCAAACAAAAATAAATTTAGCTTTTATTAAAAAAAAAAGGTGCAAGTTTTGTGCTAAAAGATCTGCATCTTTTATTGATTATTATACAATCATTTTTTATATTTAAGAATTTTACTTTTTAAAATATAAATATCAAAATGTAGAAAATAAAAGAAATATATTTTTTTACTCTTTCGATTTTTAATTTTGAAAATAATTAAAAGTAAAATAAAAAATATAACAAAAACATTTTTTTAGTGAAACATATCCTTATTTTTTATTATATGATTTTGAAGGGAAAATACAAATTTTTACTCACAAAAAATTCTTTTCATGTTATCATAAAATAAGAAAGTGAGCATAATAAAATTTAGTATGATGAAATAATTAAATGATAAATTTGTTTATTCACTCCTTTACTTATTATTATTTTAAAAATATATAAAATTCATCAAACATGAATATTTTATAATTCTTCTTATTTCTTCCACTTAACCAACTTGATCACTCCACAAGTTAAATAATATATAAAATATATAAAATTAATTTTTTATTCTTATTGTTCTTCTTTTGTTTATATATTTTTTAATGTTCTCTTTACTTCCAAATAAATCATTGGCATTGTCAAGAAACAAATTTGGTGAAGAAGGGGTTTGAAAAAATAAATAAAATTTGAGATAATAAGTATACTTAGAGTTAGAAGTTGTTTGACCATGAGAAGCTAAAATAAAATTTTGTTGTAATGTCATATTAATTTTTATAAAAAAATATATTTATTTTTTTAATATTCTTCTTAAGTTTTAGTTTTATATTTTTGAAAAATAAAAAATATTACTTCCTCACGCATAATTTGTCCCGTGCATCGAACAGGAATATGCACTAGTTTTTGAACTTATATTAATAAGGTTATGGTCACTAAGGTTTATACTCTGTATTTTTTATGCCTACTTTCTCTTTAGTTTACCTTAGTTTTATATATGATGTTTCTTTCTTCTTTTCTTTTGATTCTCTATGGATGTGTGAGAGAGGCCTGTAACTCATTAAAGACTAATAAATAAATAATTAATACTTATGGGTTAAATTGTAAATGTGCTATAAGCTTAAGTAGAGTGATTTCTAAAGATAATTATTATTTGATGGGAGTAGTGTGGTTTTAAAAGGGATTAATACCCTATTAACGTGAAATAAGGTCTCCTTTCTGACATTAGAGTATTCTCTCCATCCAGGGACGGAACTACGTATAGGTGCACAGGGGCAGTCGCCCCGTGGAATAATTAAGTTGCTTTGTATTTATGTTGAAAAATTTTTTTTTGCCACCCCCCCCCCCCCCCCCCCCCCCAATCCCCCCCCCACTTATAGTACCGTATGCTTGTGGCCCAATAAGACAGATTACCCACTATTACATCTGTGTAATATCTACCCACGAATATTAAAACACATCTAACAAATGTTATAAAATTTAATAGATATAACAAGCCGTATTTCATCTCTATAGACCAACCTTGATATCTATTTTTATTTGTTTTTCTATATCTACTGCAAAAAGCTTACGTATTTTTATTTGTTATAACATTTAAATGATACAAAAGTTTACTTTTTTACTTTGGGCCAAAATCTTTTATCTTTTCTGTGTTTTATCTTTAAAACAAATATATATATATATATATATATATATATATATATATATTATATATATATATATATATAGAAAATCTATCTAGTGAGAGTGCTTATCTTATATGAGAGTGAGAGGAACAAATATTGACCATTAGATCTTGTTTGAACGGTCAAGATTAAAACATACTCTGTGTCTGTGTGTGTGTGTGTTTTTTTTTTCTTTGTATCAAAAGTAGTTACATTCGCATAATAAAAAGAAAAAGTAATTACATTTTTCATGGATATATGATATTTTATTTTTCATTGAACTAATTTTAAACAATTGTTAGTAAAACTTAGTCATTGTTTATTTTGCTTACCATATGAATAATTTTCGCCCCCTAATGTTATTTTCTGGTTCCGTCCCTATCTCTATCCTAGCCATCATGAAAGAGAGAGAGAGAGAGTAGAAGGAAGAGTCAAGGAAGTGAAATCTTGTTTCCTTCATCTCTCAAGAAAGTCAAAGTGCATCGAAGATTTCGTAGCAGTCTCACTATGGAGAAAGATACACATTGTTTTCTATTATTTGTGAGAATCATATGTTTCTAAGATCCTATTTAGTTTTTTATTATCGAGATCCCTAGAAAATTAAAACTTACATGTGATATTAGATTATGTGTTGTGAAATTGTATGATTCTCCATGATGATATTTCCCTCTCTCCCCCCCCCCCCCCCCCCCCCCCCCCCAATTTGTATGAACCTTAATTTTAAAATCAGGAATGATTGATTATATGTTTTTTTGTTGCAAGTATGTATGTATTTCTCTTTCCACTACGTATCAAAATCATATTCCCATATGAAATTTATTGTATAAAAAAAGGTTAAGAATTGAATTGACTTTCAAATTGTCAAAGTGGTCATTCATGTTTACATGCATCGTATCTATTACTATATAGGAAAAAGAACTATTAGCACAATTACCTTTTTAGCCCCAACTTTTCCATCCACTTTTCTCTCTCTTTTTTTTCCATTTATTTTATTTCTTTTTCTTTCTTTCTTCTTTTTATTACTATATGACATCTAAAAGTTATTTAATTAAAAAAAATAATTTAAAGTTTAATTTACAATAATAAAAATATTTTTTTATTTAGAAGTCACCAATAAAGAAATTATTTATATGAATATATATTGTTACTTTACTTTTTTCTATTTCTTTTTTCCTTCTTTCTTCTTCTTATTAGTATATGACATATAAAATTTATTTAATTAAGAAAAATAATGTTAATTTTAATTTACAATAATAAAAAAATATTTTATTTTAGTTGGAAGTCACTAATAAAGAAATTATTGATATGAATATATATTGTTGTTTCACTTATTTTTATTTCTTTTTTCCTTTCTTTTTTTTTATTAATGTATGACATCTAAAAGTTATTTAATTAAAAAATAATAATTTTAATGTTTAATTCACAATAATAAAAAATATTTATAAACTTCTATATTATCATATAATAATTTTTTAGAAGATAAAAAAATTATTGAAATAAATGTTAATAATATTAAATTATTATTTTATTTAAAAATCACTAATAAAGAAATTATTGATACGAATATATTGTTTCACTTTTTTATTTCTATTTTACAACATTTAAATAAAACAGGGTATGAAACAGAACTCTAATGTAATCAATTACCATCAGGTTAACCGATCACATTAGGTGTTGTTGATGTTTTGATAGCTACTAGTTTTGGGGTAATTGATTACAATTCAAATTAATCGATTACACAAAGCAAAATCAGTTTCTCTCAAACAAGCAAGATTCAATTTTAATCGATAATGTGTCTAGCTTAATTGATTAAATCAATTCAAATTTAAACCCAAGTTCACGAAGAACGTTTTAATCTATTACATGGAGCCTATAATCGATTATTATTGTTATATTTTAAAAATTTATAAATAGTCTTAGCCTCCTTCAAGTCATAACTCTCTTTTTCCGAAAGCACAAGATTTTAGACATTTGAAAGAACTATGAAGACTTTTATATTTGGATTAATCACTCATTCGTGATCAAGGCTTAGTCTTATTCTTGGTTATTCTTTGAGCACATTTCTCACTTCAGGTGAACTTGTTCCATAGATTTATTTATGTTTAAAGAAAGTTTTAGGTTTCTAAGATAAGGTTTCTCATGTTCTTTGTAGAGGGTTTCTACAAAGAGTGATATGATCCTAGTTAGGAGTCATATTGTTTTTACGGATCGTCCTTGAGTTGGTTATCGTGCTTTGAGGAATTAAAGACAAAAGTAGAAGGAAATGGAAAATAGCAAATGGCGCAAAATTTAGAAAACAAGAAAGTAATGAAATAAACACAAAAGATGGGAAGAAAGAAGATGGCAGACGACGCCACACTCTATAGAGAGTGATAAGTCCAGCGAAGATTCACCACAAAGGTATAGAAACCAATGATAAAAACCAAGAAAGGTTCAATCTAAGAACCCACAAGAGGCACAACTCTTAAACTCACAAAAGGAGTGAAATTCTAATCTTATTCAATGGTAAGAAAAACAAAGGAATTACATCCCTATTTATAGGAAAAGTAGTGCCTTCCTTCCTCTACTATAAGTGGCAGCTAGGGTTAGCAGTAGCTTGTGCTTCACCTAGTGTAATTAGGCCTAAGCCTAATAAGGAGACAACACCTAACCTTAGATTCTTTATGTCCATACTTCAGCCCAAAACAATAGGCCCAATTACAAATTATTCCAGAAATAAAATAAAAGAAACAAATTAAGAAATAATATGCATAATTAAACAAAATAGAAGTCATGCCCCCACATAGGGCCCTTCATCAACTTGGATCAAATGCATCTTGGGCTCTTCCTTCTCACTTTAAGTTTGAGCTTGTAGGTGTTGATCTCTTCTTCAAGCAACATCTCCTTTACTTTCTTAGCTCTTGCCCTTGTTGTTGGGCCTCCTAGCCCAATTAGTTTCTTCTTCTCCCTAGCTCTTCGTTTTTCCCTTGATCTCCATCATTCCCTCCTTCTTTGAGGAAATTCGTCCTCGAATTTAAGCCTCCAATACCTACATTAAAAGAAATTTGGTTAGTCTCTTTAAACCTAAAATAAGCCTTGTTTGAATGAAAGGGAATTATGAATGCAAGAAATTGCGAGTAATTCTTTTAATATTGTGTGAATTGTGTGATATTTAGATTATGTGTGAATTCTTCTATGATTACATTTTATTTGATTTCATGTTTTAATAATTCAGTTATTAATTATTTTGTATGTGTTGTTATTATTATGGATCTATAATGAAAAGATGTTAGCTTTTGGGCCTAGAAAACAATAAAATAAAAATAAAAGCTGATGGGGGTGTGAATAGCAGAAAAGGGAGGGGCTAGAAGTAAAACTATTCAGATTCTAAAACAAGAATGCCGAAGGTTTTCTTTAATTTAATGGGAATAATTAATTAGTTAAACATAATTATTAAAATAAAAACAATAAATTAGAATATTAAGAGGTAGAATAATAGACAATTAAAGGCTTAATAATCATAGGATTTATGAGTTCTTATTCATCATTAGTACTATTTACCACCTTGTCTCCCAATCTAGCCTATAAATACCACCCTTCATTCCTTAGTTCATCACACCTTCCTAGAGAGAAGATAGAAAGATTAGAGAAAAAGCTAGAGAGAAGGAAGAGCTCTCCTTGGTGGTGGTGGTGTTGAGCAAGTGGTTGAGGGAAAGGAAAAAGAGGCTTTCAACTTCATCCTAGCTTAGGAGAAATAGGTATGGGTGAGGTTGTATTTTTAAAATGTTATTCTATGTGAGTGTGGAGATGGACCTCAAAAGTCCTCTCATTTCATGGTTTAATCTTATATATGCATGATATGTATTTCTATAATTGTTTGTATGTTATTATTCTAAGTGTGTATGGATTAAATATTGAAATTGGATGAATGCTATGATGAATTTGTAAGAACAAGTATGAACATGATGAGTGTAGTAAGAAAATTATGAATTCAGTCCTTTAATCCTAGAAGGGGGAGTGATTTTTATGATCCCTTGTTAGTGTTTTCTTTATTTTAATTATTATTAAGTATAATGATGTTATTAAACTACGAAAGATACACATTTCCTTACATAACTTATATGAGGAAAATTATATTTTTGAGATATATTGTTGTTACATGATTATATTGAAATTATAACTATGAAAGTCCTTTATTTTAGGGAGAATTATTTTTACAAGTGATTATTATCAATTGTATGTGAAATGTTTTATTTAAATAAATACTAAATTTTATAGGTTGACAACGTTATTATTTTATATTGGAAATGTTTGTTATCATAAGTAACCTTTATATATATATATATATATATATATATATATATATATATATATATATATATTCCAAACTTATTTAAATAAATAAATTATATTTTTAGTTACGAATGACTATCTTATTTTATAAAGAAATTAAGTATAATTGAGATATCAAATATTTGAGATTATATACTTGTGTATGATTTTATTATAATAATTTTCTTTTAGTAACGAATATTAAAGGTAATTATTTCCATAATGTTTTGAAAAGAAAAGCATGAAAATAATAAGTTTAAATGAGAATTATATATAATTACGAGTATTTGTTAAGTGTAAATATGTGAACGCGTTTAATATGTTGTCACCATTAAAATGCATTATATTATGTGTATGAAATTGTTATGACTTGGAATGATTGATAGTGTACCAAGATTATTATTTATTGATGTTTCTCGTACCATATCCTTTATATAAATTGCTAAAGGGTGAGAACGACCCTTATGAGTAGTTTTACTATGTGAAAATATTCCGAGAGTAAGTACCTTAGAGTCTCGAGGACTTGGATTAGCCAAGTTGGACGGAAGGTACGATTGGATGTGGTGCGGGAAGCTACGGTTTGGTACACCGCGAGTTGAGATGCGTGGCCCAGGTAAGAGGTCTAAGGGATGGAAGGCATCGAGTGTGTGACGTCCCAATGGGTAGGTCAGCCCCCTACGTTCCAGGACTGATAGTGCCAGCTTGTACATCCCGATAAACGCAAAGACAACTTATGATGACGCGGAGGGTATACCTCTTTTGAAAACAATTCGATGAGTATTTTGGAAAGTTACGCGTAATGAGATTATTTATCTGACAGCCGGTATTGGTGTCAGCGTACCAAGATGGATGTTGACTGCACAGGTATGGGACTGTGGCAGGGTTGAGGTATACTTACTCCCTATCGCTTCCCGAAGGTTGAATCGTGGTCAGTAGTTGATCAACCAAGAGTATGGATCCATATAGTGATGATGATGTAAAGAAGAAGATGATGATGGGATGAGACTTAGGATGTCTACACTTTTCTACTATATATATATATATATATATATATATATATATATATATACTCTGTTGTTTGTTGTGTGCTGGAATGAGAAAAGTTCTCTACTCTTTCCATGGGGTGACATCGAAAGAATACGACCTTACCCCATTTCCTTTTTTTTTTTTTTTACACATAGATGGACCCAGCAGTATGGAACCTAGAAGTAACGTTCAGCCCAACTGGACAGTGGTTTTTCCGTAGAGGTGATGGTAGATGTTACTATCAAGGAGATCTCATCATTCTTAACCCACCAACAATAGGCACACCGATAGTATCAGCTGACCTTATCTTTCCTACCGGAGTATTCTTTGTACCTGATTAGGAGTAGCCCATTGTGAATCCTGGACTCGCCGATGAGTACATATGTCCGCCTCCGTCACCTCTTATACTTGGGGGCGATGACCATCATCCTATTAAGATCGACGACGAGGGTGGGGACTAGATTTATGTTAGGTGCTGCTCTGATGGGATAGGTTGGTCAGTGTTCTCTGTTTGTAGTTATCTTATGTTGCTTTAATGATTTATCTTTTGGATATTTCAGTTCTATTAACCTTTAGCTATGTTTATCAACTTTGTAAGAACATCTTGAATAATGATTAAGTTATATTTCTTTCCGTATTGGTGCTAATATTTTAATTTACACAGTTATCCAAAGATGTTTTCAACACGCGAAAAATTCACATGGATTTTCATGAATAAATTAAACAAGAGTTTTATTAAAATTAAATACAAAGCACTTTATGTATTTTTCAGAGTATTGCAACGAGGGATGTTACAAAGCTCATACTTACCTTGCATATCATATTCCTTGTAGGCTTTATATTTGGGCTCAACCCAATCCTCCTTCCAAGTTGGCCTTCTAAGTAAAGGGGCAGTAGGAATTAGGCCTAATGAATCTTAGTTGCACTTCTTCCTTGGGTTAGCACTTCCAATTTTCTGCAAAAGAGAGTTAGAACCTCTAGACAAAATATCAATGTTAGTGTGTGCACAAGAGTTCATAGATTGCCTAGCTAGAAGCATTCTCTTTCCTTCATTTTCTTTTACAAATAAACTCTCTTTTCTTTTCTCTTTCTCACTTTTCTTCCCCTTATGCTCACTTTCTTTTCCCTCTTTCATGCCAACTCTCTCATTGTTTCCCTCATTCTCCTTTTCTTTTTCTTTTCTCTCTTGCTCTCTTTTCATTCTCATTTTCTTTTGATCCTCACATACCTTTCTTGGAGTTAAAGATACAAGAATGAATTTACAATCATTATGTACAAAGGAGAACTTATTAGAATGACCATCATAAATAGTACGCTTATCAAATTGCCATGGTTTCCCAAGTAGAATGTGACAAGTTTCCATGGGAACAACATCACATAATACTTCATCTACATACTTCCCTATGGAAAAATTAATCAAAACTTGTTGGTCCAAGAGCAACTCTCCCTCTTCACTTAGCCATTGAAGCTTGTATGGCGTAGGATGTGAAATAGTCTTTAGGTTGAGTTTGGTGACCATCCTCTTGCTTGCCACATTAGTGCAACTCCCACTATTAATGATAAGAGAACAAACCTTCCCTTGAATGAGACATCTACTATGGAAGATATTTTCTCTTTGGTTTTGGTCCTTTGTTATGGCTTGACCTCCCAAAAGTCTCCTTACCATTAACAAGTCACCATCTGGAGCATAGGCTTCATACTCCTCTTCTCCTTCACTTGTTGGTGGGGAATTTGGACATGAGTCATTAGAGATGCCTCCGTTTTCCCTCAACACCATTATTCTCTTGTTTGGACATTGAGACGCTATGTGTCCATTTTCCAAACACTTGAAGCACTTGATGTTCCTACTCTTAGAAGAAGAAGAATCATTAGTAGAAGGAAATTTGTTAGAGTTTTTAGAAGTCATACCTTCCTTGGGATGTGTAGAGGAGGTCTCCTTCGGTTGTTGTTCCTTCTAAGGGGAATGTTTGAAGTTGGAAGAATCCTTCTTCCATGCACCTTTTCTTTTGATTTGTTGCTCCACCTTTATGGCTTTATGCACCAAGTCATCAAGTTCTTCATAGTTTTGCAACTCAACTATGTCTCCTATTTCATGGTTTAAACCATGAAGGAAATGTGCCATGGTAGCATCCCTTTCTTCAACAACATTGGCCCTTATCATGGCCACCTCCATCTCTTTGAAGTACTCATCCACACTCCTACTTCCTTGGGTAAGCCTTTGGAGTTTGTTGTGCAACTCCCTATGGTACCATGAAGGTACGAATCTCCTTCTCATCAAACTTTTCATCTCATCCCAAGTGTCTACGGGGTAGTCCCTATTCCTTTCCCTCTCCCTTTGTACTTGGTCCCACCAAATTAAGGCATAATTAGAAAATTCAAGGGCTGCCACCTTTACCTTCCTCTCTTCATTATATCGGTGGTAGAAAAATATTTGTTCAACTTTGGTTTCCCACTCTAGATATGCCTCGGGATCATTCTTTCCTTGGAAAGAAGGTACTTGGGTCTTTACTCCTCCTATGTTTCCTCCCCTTTCATCACTCCTATGCCTCCTATACCTCCTATCATGACTTCTTTCACTTCTATCATGCCTCCTCCTTTTTTCATGGTTTCTCCTATCCCTCCTTTCTCTATCCAAATAATAGGAATCCCCATCCTTATGTGAGACCTCATGTTGAGAATCTCTCCTCCTTTCATTCTCCAACTTTGTGTCAATCTCCACCCTAAACTTCTCTAACTCCTTTGTAAAGAATTGGATTAAGTTTGCAGTCCTAGGGAATGGGGGTGTACTTCCTCCACTCATTTTTTTGTGCAGAATTGATAAGATTAAGTTCAAAACTAAAAGGACCTCACCACTTTATTCACGTGTTTGCACTCTTTAAAATGATTCCACTCATGTTTCACAGAAAAATTGGCTTTTGATTTAATGAAATCGCTATTTGCCTTTTACCGCTCAAGTTCGCTGTTGAGTCATAAGATGAATCAGGACCCTCAATTATTTTGATTTTATGCAAAACAAATATTAAGTAAAAAGATTACATCTTATAAATGCCAACAGACGAAAATGTTGGATCTATGTCTGTAAGATACAGATGATGCGCAGACAGATGTTTAAGTTTGAAGAAGCATTTAAAGGCATAGTAAATGCTCTATCGTTTTGTAATCTGGTTTGTAGGGAATGTTCATAGAACATCCTCCTAGGATCTGTCGAAGTGCATACAGGAAACAGAAAGAAGAGTCAACCTATCAGAAGTTCCCCTCACCTCAAAAGACACACAACAACTAGCAATGAGTACTTGTCTGAGCAAATAATATGACCACTCTAATAGAAGGATATGGAGTATATCTCAAGAAAGATAAGCAGAATGTTTTATCAGCTCAGAATGACTAGTTGGTGACAAGCATTTAACGCTGGCATTAAATGCCTTTCAACCACTCTCCTTCAAACGCTGGTCAGACGCAAGAAAGAAGACCGTTTAGAGACAACGGTTACTTCCTCAGAAAGTCTATATATAGAAGAAGATTTGAAGTGTTGAATACAACACATGAACTGAATTCATAATTCAAGCATTCTTTCAAGCCTTCATTTTTCTCTTATAAATTCTATTTGTAAAAGCTCTCAAACCACCTTGTATATCTTGAGAGAAAAAGACTTCGTTCTTAACCTTGTATATCTGTCTGTAAGATGATAGTTGAAAAGTCTGTGTGCCCTTACAAAAACAAATCTTGTGATTTGTTTTAGAGCCATAAGTGGCTTGGTAGTAAAGAATACTTGGGTTTTTAGCTTGGAGAGGTTAAGTGTGAAAAACTACTTGGGTGAGCCAGAAGTGGCCGTGAACAATACTTGTAACTTGTGAAAGTTAGTGGAACTTGGTGGTTTACCAAGAACTGAACGCAGTCTCGGGGTGAAACGAACCAGTATAAACTCATGTGTTGTCTTTCCTACCTTCTATCTCTTATAACTGTTTGAACTGACTTTGTCTTGTGATTTAAACTTGTTTTTATTAAAAATGCTTTCATCTGTTGTCTTCGTCTGTCAAACGTTTCCTTCAAAATTGTTTTCTTTTTGCTACAAACGTAACACGTGTTCTATAAATATTTTCCAAAATTTTTATAAGTCACAATTCAACCCCCCTTCTTGTGACTTTTGCCTTTACAGTTTGGTATCAGAGCTCAACCTCTAAGGGTTGAGCACCTGACCGTGTCTAAAGTAAAAGATCCAGATGGCCAGTCACGACAATAAGTTCATTCCTGAGGGAGCCTCTCTAATAATGCCTCCAGCCTTTCTTGAAGATGACTATCCCTACTGGAAAGACCGCATGGAGATGTACATCAAGTCCAATCAGTATCAACTATGGAACATCATCATGAATGGAGATATTCCCATCACAAGGCCCGAAGATCAATGGACTCAAGATGACTACAACATCCTTTAACTCAACAACAAGGCCAGATATACTTTGACCTGTGCTTTAACCAGAAATGAACACAAGAAGGTGCGTAGACTAAAGTCGGCCAAGGAAATTTAGGATTCTCTCTGCACCAACTATCAAGGAACAGAAGATGTTTAACTGAGGAAAGCTACCACTCTGACCAGACACTATTAGAGTTTATCCATGAAAGAAGGAGAAAGTGTAGATGACATGTTTGGGAGACTTTAGGTTCTTCTCTCAGACCTAGAATCTCTTGGGCACACGTATACTAAAGCTCCGATCAATATGAAGATTCTCGATAGTATGCCCAAAGTGTGGGAACCCAAGGCTACAGCTATCCAAGAGGCAAGGAACATGAGAATCTTGTCTTTGGATGAGTTGCTGGGAGTTCTACGAGTGCATGAAGTGCATTTGTAGAACAGAGACCAATTGCCCGCAAACAATGTAAACAATTTTGCTGAAGGTTCTGAAGAAAAGAAAAGTGCTTAAAGTTGGTGAAACTAGCACCAAAAATGAAGAAAAGAAAAGAACCCCTAAGGCTCTGAAGGTTCAAACAATTCAGCAAGATGAATCAGATGAAAGCTCTGCCGGATCTACAGACGATGAGATTGTCCTCATGGCAAGAAAATTCAAGCAGATGCTGAAGAAGAAAAACAAGTTCAGACAATCCTCCAGGAAAAAAGATTCCAGATTCAAAAAGAAAGATAAGGAGGACAATCAGGAGATCATCTATTCCGAGTGCAGAAAGCCTGGACACATGAAGTCTGAATATCCAAGGCTGAAGAAAAAGAAGTCTTATGGTGACAAGAAAAAGAAGAAAAGTCTGATGGCCACATGGGACGACTCAGACAGTGAACAAAGCAGTAGATCAGACGATGAACAAGCAAATATCTGTCTGATGGCAGAGACAAAAGAAAAAGTTGAGATAAAAACTTGTTCTGAATCTGAAAGCTCATCTGGTTCTTCATCAGACGATGAAGAAGAGATGCCTTATGACGTTTTACTTCAGAACTGTCATATGATCTCTCAACAATGTAAAAAACTCAAACAAAAACTCAAACAATATGTTTGTGAAATAAAATTGATGAAGAAATCAAATGCAGAACTGGAAGAAAAAGTCAAGACTCTGGAAGAGAGCCTAAGTCAAACCAGTACCCCTAATCAAATAGACGATTCATCCATAGTTGAAAAACTAAGGGAAAAAGTAGTTTATTTAACTAAGGATTTTGGGAAGTTTCTGGAGAGTTCTAACACTCTCACTATGCTTTTAAATATCATCAACATCCCTATGATAAATCTGGTTTAGGCTTAGAAAAAGATGCATCTGCTTCTACTCAGTCTGATCCAGACAAATGTGACTTCTGTGGAAAGTCTGGACACTCCAAGTTCATATGCATACACAAGAAGAAGCAAATGTCTAAGGGCACTAATGTTGCTGGACCTAAGAAGATTTGGGTACCAAAGTCTCAGATTATTCCTATTTCAGATATCCTTGGTAGGAAAAAGCAAGGGTTTGAGCTGGTACCTGGACAGTGGTTGCTCACGACACATGACGGGAGAAAGGTCTATGTTCCTAGACCTAAAGTTAGTTGAAGGCGGAGCAGATGCCTTTGGAGGCATGGGAAAAGGATGCATCATAGGCATAGGTAAAGTTGGTATGTTTTCCCTAATCTACATAGACAATGTCTTATATGTTGAAGGTCTGAGGTATAACCTACTGAGCATAAGTCAATTGTGTGACAATGGTTATATAGTCTCCTTCAACAAGGACATATGTATAATCAAAATAGATGATGGCAATCTGTCTTTTCTGCCAGATGACACAACAATCTGTATGAAATTGATCTTATAGATCTTAGCAAGCAGAAGGTAACGTGTCTGCTATCCAGAGAAGATGAAAGATGGATTTGGCATAAAAAGCTTGGGCATGTGAATTTGAAACACATTTCAAAAATTTCAAAAAGGAGTTTAGTAAGAAGATTGTCCGAGATTTGTTGGAAAACTCATCTTCTATGTGAAGCATGTCAAAAGGGGAAACTGATTAAAATATCTTTCAAATCTAAAAATTTTGTTTCCACCTCCAGACCGTTGCAACTCTTGCATATAGATTTATTTGGCCCTACTAGAATGTTGAGTCTGGGCGGAAAGAAATATGGCTTAATTATTGTAGATGACTATTCAAGATATACATGAGTATACTTCCTAGGCCATAAACATGAGTCTTTCAAGGTCTTTGAAATATTCTGTAAACAAGTTCAAAATGAAAAAGGCTTTTGCATCTCTAGCATCAGAAGTGATAATGGAACTGAGTTTGAAAATGCTGAGTTCAAGTCTTTCTGCGAAAAGAATGGGATTTTCCACAACTTCTCTTCACCGAGAACACCTCAGCAAAATGGGGTAGTTGAAAGGAAAAACCGAACTCTACAAGAGATGGCTAGGACCATGCTCTGTGAGAACTCTCTACCTAAAAACTTCTGGGCAGAGGCTGTGAACACTGCTTGTTATGTTCAAAATAGAGTATTGATCAGACTTATGATTGAAAAGACTCCTTATGAATTATGGAGAGGAAGAAGACCCAACATTGCTTACTTTCATCCTTTCGGATGTGAGTGTTACATCTTAAACACCAAAGATCAATTGGGAAAATTTGATTCTAAGGTGGATAAGGGTGTCTTTCTAGGATATTCTGATACATCTAAGGCTTACAGAGTTTTTAATACTAGAACCTTAGTTGTAGAAAAATCTATTCATCTTAAGTTTAATGATGGACTAACGTCTGATAGGAGACTATCAGATCTTGAGGATGATTTTGCAGATATGCATATAGGTCCGTCTGTAGCACCAAAGTCAGACAAAATTTAACCTCCTCAGGAAATTCTTCCTCAGATTGAAGGAGCGTCTGGCTTTCAACCATAGACAAGGGACTAGAAATTCGTAACCTATCATCCATAAGATTAGATCATAGGAGATAATAAAGAAGACGTAAAGACTAGATCATGCTTCAGAGATCAAGCATCTTATGCTTTCGTCTCAGAAATAAAGCAAAAAATGATAGACGAAGCCTTGACAGATGATGACTGGATCTTAGCCATGGAAGAAGAATTGAACCAGTTTATAGAACCAGCCAAAAATGATAGATGAAGCCCTGACAGACGAACCCTAGTTCCCAAGCCAAAGAATAAAAGCATCATTGGAACAAGATGGGTTTTCAGAAACAAACTGGATGAGCAAGGAAAGGTGGTAAGAAACAAAGCTAGATTAGTAGCTCAAGGCTATAATCAGCAGGAAGAAATAGACTTCACTGAAACCTTTGCTCCTGTAGCTAGATTAGAAGCTATAAGAATCATGCTTGCATTTGCTGCTCATAAAAACATTAAGCTTTTTCAAATGGATGTTAAGAGTGCCTTTTTAAATGGTTTTATTGAAGAGGAAGTTTATGTTAAACAACCTCCTGGTTTTGAAGATCCCACTCTTACATATCATGTTTTTAAACTCAAAAAGGCTATGTATGGTCTGAAGCAAGCACCTCGTGGTTGGTATGACAGACAGACTGAGCTATTTTCTCTTACAAAATAGTTTTATGAGAGGCAAAGTAGACACTACTCTTTTCAGAAGAGAAGTTGGCAAAGATTTCATTATAGTTCAAATTTATGTTGATGATATTATCTTTGGAGCTACTAATGAATCTTTGTGCAAGGATTTTTCTGATATGATGAAAAGCGAGTTTGAAATGAGTATGATGGGAGAACTTATGTTCTTCTTTGGACTTCAGATCAAACAAGATAGCAAGGGAATTTATATTCATCAGCAGAAGTATACAAGGGAGCTTCTTAAGAAGTTCAAAATGGAAGATGCTAAACCAATGAAAACACCTATGCATGCTTCCAGTCCCTTGAGTAAAGACGAATTAGGTAAACCAATAGATCATACGATCTATAGAGGTATGATTCGCTCATTTCTTTATCTTACAGCCAGTAGACCTGATATTATGCATAATGTATGTTTGTGCGCTAGATTTCAGTCATATCCTAGAGAGTCTCATCTCAAAGCTGTTAAAAGGATCTTACGTTATCTAGTGGGAACCACTAACCTTAGTCTGTTCTATAAGAAAAATCAAGATTTCAGGTTAGTAGGATACTGCGACGCAGACTATGCAGGAGACAGAGTTAAACGAAAAAGTACAAGTGGAGGATGCCACTTTATAGGACCCTGTCTCATTTCATGGGCAAGTAAGAAGCAGAACTCAATTGGTTTATCAACTGCAGAAGCTGAATATGTGTCTGTTGCAAGTTGCTGCTCACAGCTGCTATGGGTAAAATATCAGTTAGAAGATTACTCTAGTTTTGAAAACAATATACCTGTATATTGTGACAATACTAGTGCAATCAATCTATCAAAAAATCCCATTCAACATTCTAAGGCAAAGCATATTGAAATCAGATATCATTTCATTCGTGATTATGTTTAAAAAGGTGTTTTCGATATTAAGTTTGTAGATACAGATCACCAATGGGCTGATATCTTTACAAAACCTTTGTCTAAAGCACGTTTCGTCTGTATTAGGGATCATCTACATATGCACATGCTTTCAGATTAAAGTTTGTATTCATCATATGGTACCCTTCGTCTTATCTATTTTCATTAATCTGTTGGAACTAATGTGTGTTCAAGTGTACAGATGATGAAAGCCCACGTTCACAACGGTTGCAAGTCTTTTCGTTTCTCTCAAAACGTGCACCGCCCTTTTCGTCATGATGAGATAGTTTTCAAAAAGTTTTTAATACCTTTAAACCGCTCTTTTTATGACATTTTCTCTCCCCTCTCATCTCCTTTGGTATAAAAGGATGAAGTGCCTAAAGAAGAAGGTTCCTTTGATCTTTCTAATCTCTCTGAAATTATCTGAGTTTCTCAAAGACTTCAAAGATCAAAACTTTCTCATCTTCTCTTTTCTAAAACCTAACTTTCTGTGAAAAATGGCACCAAAGAAGCAAGCTTCATCTTCTACTACTCCTCTCATCCGCAACATGGACGAAGCAACTGCAACCTTTCCAGAAGAGCTTTTCATCCCTGGAAAGTGGGCAAGTCTGAAGGAGTTGGCAAAGGAGGGTTTCGACGTTCTGGACATGTTCGCCAGAGTTGGGTGGACCAATTTTATTGGGAAGCACAACGTCTGGTACCATGGTTCTTATGCCCTCTTCTAGGGGGCTGCAAAGATGGAAGACGACCAATGCATCAGGGGCATCATTGGTCAAACGATGGTAGAAATTAGCCCTGCAACCACAGCTAAGGCTATTGGATGCGCTGAAGAAGGACTGACTTTTGACAATGATTGGGAGAAGACCATCAATCAGGAGACGGTGGATAAACTTCTCTACGATGGGGTGAGACCAGCAGACGAAGACTCTAAGAAGAGAGCTACAACCATGAAGAACTTTCTCAGGTCTGCCAACATGACCCACATCTGCAGACTTCTTCACAACATGCTCCTCAACATTGTGCTCCTAAGGACGGGGTCAAGGGACTACATAAGCAAAAGGGACAGATTCTGCATCTACAACATAGTGATAGGAGAAAAGATCAATCTCCCTGATATGATTTTCTACCATTTGGAGCAAGCCTTCAAAGACAGATTCTCAACGAAGAAGCAAAAGAACCCCATCCCTTACTGTATTTTGTTCACTCAACTAATGAGGGATGCTGGTGTTGATATGACAGAGTTTGAAGCCTCTGGAGGACCCACACAGGTGACAGGAACCACCTTTGTGAGAATAGGAATAGCTCACAAATTCCCTGAGTGGGTAAAGAAGCAAGGAACCAAGGTGAAAAATGAGCCCAAGGAGGAATCGTTTGAAGAACTTGTATCTGTAGCAGAGTCACAAACTCTACCTAAGCCTCAGCCTACACAGACACAAACCAAACCAACCACCAGACACACCCAACCTCCTTCCTCAGACCAACCTAAAAAGCCTAAACAACAACCATATTTAGATCCTTCCTCATTACTTAAGAGAAAGGTTGCAGAAACTTCATCTGAACCAATCTCTGGACCTCCCCTCAAAAAGCCTTTCATCGGAACCACCAAAATCTGCATCATCACTAAAGCCAAACTAACCACCTCACCAAAATCCCAACTTGAACCCCAACTAGCACTCCTATCTGAACCTCAACCCTTACCTTCCCAAACTCAAGAATTTAATGTTGAGATTCTTGATGCACCACTCTCTAAACCCCAAATCTCTTCCAAACCCAAGCCTGCACCCAAGCCCAAACCTTCATCTTTTCCTCCACCAGCTGACAAGAAGGATGCAGCAGCCAGCTGGAAAGCTCAGGAGCTATCAAGAAAGGAGGCTGCCAAGAAGACCAAGATAGGCAAGAGTCTCAAGAAGAAGGAGCAGATTGAGTTAGAGCAATCTGTAGTAGAGTCTGTCAAGACTCTATCAGCTGATGAATTGAAGAGGAAGGCTGCTGAAGAAGCCTTGGCTCCAACAAATGACGCTTCAGAGAAAGAAACCATGGAAGAAGTTGTTCTTGAGTCTATCAAGACTCTGTCTAAAGAAGAATAGAGGCAATCAACTATAGAAGATTTTACGAGAATTGAATCTGCCCTGATTCAAATAGCTGAAATAGCGTCTGCAGAGGTTGCTGCTAAGCAAATAGAGTTTCAGACGCTCACAGTGGACGAAGATGCAGACGAAGCTGAAATAGAAGAACTAAATGAAGCACTTCTTTAGTCTATTTTGGAAGCAAGCCCCCAAGGTCTGGATATTGGAAAAGACCTGGTTGAAGTTGTGACTCCGGTCCTCGTGCTATCTACAGACCAATCACTGAAGAGGATGAAAGAAAAGTAGATGAGCACCTGACATAATCTGACATAGACCGCGCTGCCAAATAGATGGCCATTTATGGTGGCTCATCATCTGTACCCACCAATGAACTTCAGACTCAGACTGATGAAGAAATCCAGACTCTGACTGAAGATGAACTGTTCAGACGAAGAAGGTATGCTGCCAAGGCCACTCTCTCTCTTGGGTACATCTATGGAAGTCTAGCTCTAGACTTAGCTCCAAAGTATAGAGGCTATGACTGGATTATCAGACGAAGCCCCAACATCCCACTCCCTCCAGTGCAACCACCAACAGACCTAGACGTCAACGTCAGATACTACCGTGTGTGGAAGCGACCTAGAGTAAATGAATGGAAACGCTGCAACAGGGAATGAAGGAGGAAGGATATCTGCACTGATGAGGATCAAGCTTTCTTACTTAATTCCATTAACTTCATCTAGTTGTGGAAGAAAGGTGTTCCTGGGATTGATCCCTTCAATCTTCCTAACCATGAAGTCCTTCCAGAAGAGGGACTGCCTGCACTCTCATGCTATAAGAAGGAACCTCAGTTCAGGATCTTCCCTCCTCGATAGACGTCACCACCTGCTCTTAAGCATAACCCACGTGGAAGACAATGCTACCTTCCTGAAGCCTCAGTTTGGTGATGATTCTCAGTGCTAACTGATGAAGTACCTTTCTATGAGCCTGTCAACCTACAACAAATGATGGGGCTGCTAGCTTATCTCAACGTGATTCTCCCCTGGAATCATGCTGAGCCTGGGCATTCTGTCTACTCTGAAGATCTCAACTTGGATGATCCAAAAGCAAGTCCAACTTTTAATATGTGGAAATCTTCAGACTACTCTGCAGAGTTACGCATGAAGCTATAGACATATAAGGAGGAAATAAAGAAGAGGCAAAACTCCTTCAGGCAGATCCAAAGAAGAACACAGATGATGCCTCATTTCCTAGGCACACAATTTCACTGTGTGGCCTCCAATCAAACCCAATTCAAGCTTGCTCTAGACAAGGTCATTCCTATCCTCCCAATCTTGAATTATAAGGGTAAGGAGAAACCAGAAGAAGAAGACGATGCTCCTCAAAGAAACATTCACGTACAAAGAGGCAGACCCTTCAGATGAGAAATTGAAGCCATCTGCCAGAAGTCAGCTGCTTAAAGTACATGTGAAGACTTAAAGACCATCAGACGTGTCAGGAAGTTTGATGCTTTCTGTTCTGGTCTGGAACCTGAAGACAAACCTCCAGCAGATGGGTATCATCTGAAGATCGGAAGATGCTATCAATTCAAAGGACATCAGCCTTTCCCATCCTCATCTGGTCCTTCAGAACTCATGCCTTGGAAGTCCACCTTCTACTATCTGTCTGATAGGGACTTCTCTTTTGTTGTGGAGCTGTTACATTCAACCTTCTTCTTTGACCCCATTTATTCTGGGCATTATGCAAGAAACTGAAGATGCCATTGTTCCATACAGGCCTCCTATTACTGATGAGGAAGTTTATGATCTGTATGCTAAACTCTAGGCAACCAGAAAAGCTTTGCGACAAGCTTTGGAAGACAAGAAGGCCCTAGAGTCTGAGCTCAAGAAGTGGATCAATATAGATGCCTTCTTTAGAGCACGCGGCCACAGACGCACTCGCACTCCACCAGGATCCCCTATGGTACTCTCATCAGACTCTGACTCTAACACCTCTGATTCTGACGGTCCCATTCCTAGGAAACTAGGTTTTGCTGATCGCCATGCAAAAGGGGGAGAAGGGAAGAGTAAAAAGAAAGCATGAAGATAGGGATGCATCTAAGGGGGAGCTACATCTAAAGGGGAGACTAAGAAAAAGGGAGAGTATTTTTTTTCTTCTGTTTATCATCTGTAAAAACACATCATCTTGATGTGAAAACTTTTTAATAAGACGAGTTGTTTGATTGCTCATCAAATCTGAGTCTTCTTTTCTCTCTGTTTAAATTCTATGTTTATAGTTAATATTATTAGTAGCTCTGATACATCTTTTTACAATATTTGCTTGGCATCATAAAAAAGGGGGAGATTGCTGAGTCATAAGACGAATCAGGTCCCTCAATTATTTTTATTTTATGCAAAACAAATATTAAGTAAAAAGATTGCATCTTATAAATGCCAATAGACGAAAACGTTTGATCAGCGTCTGTAAGATACAGATGATGCGTAGACAGACGTTTAAGTCTGAAGAAGCATTTAAAGGCATAGTAAATGCACTATCATTTTGTAATCTGGTTTGCAGGGAATGTTCATAGAACATCCTCCTAGGATCTGTCGAAGTGCATAAAGGGAAACAAAAAGAATAGTCAAACTATCAGAAGTTCCCCTCGCCTCAAAAGACGTGCTATAGCTAGCAATGAGTACTTGTCTGAGCAAGCGATGTGACCACTGCAACAAAAGGATATGGAGTATATCTCAAGAAAGATAAGCAGAATGCTTTATCAGCTCAGAATGACTAGTTGGTGACAAGCATTTAATGCTTGCATTAAATGCCCTTCAACCACTCTCCTTCAGACGCTGGTCAGACGCAAGAAAGAAGACCGTTTAGAGACAATAGTTACTTCATCAGAAAGTCTATATATAGAAGAAGATTTGAAGTGCTGAATACAACACATGAGCTAAATTCATAATTCAAGCATTCTTTCAAGCCTTCATTTTTCTCTTATAAATTTTATTTGTAAAAGCTCTCAAACCACCTTGTATATCCTGAGAAAAAAAGACTTCGTTCTTAACCTTGTATATTCGTCTGTAAGACGATAGTTGAAAAGTCTGTGCACCCTTACAAAAATAAATCTTGTGATTTGTTTTAGAGCCAGAAGTGGCTTGGTAGTAAAGAATACTTGGGTTTTTAGCTTGGAGAGGCTAAATGTGAAAAACTACTTGGGTGAGCCAGAAGTGGCAGTGAATAATACTCGTAACTTGTGAAAGTTAGTGGAACTTGGTGGTTTACCAAGAAATGGACGTAGTCTTGGGGTGAAACGAACTAGTATAAACTCCTATGTTTTCTTTCCTGCCTTCTATCTCTTATAACTGTTTGAACTGACTTCGTCTTGTGATTTAAACTCGTTTTATTAAAAAGGCTTTCATTTGTTGTCTTCGTCTGTCAAACGTTTCCTTCAAAATTGTTTTCTTTTTGCTACAGACGAAACATGCGTTCTATAAATATTTGCGAAAATTTTTATAAGTCACAATTCAACCCACTTTCTTGTGACTTTTGCCTTTACATCCTCTTTATAAGTTCTTAAATAGAACCTAAGCATGCATCAATTATCAAAAGCACATACAATTTGTCAATGAACCTCACCAAAGTTATCACTCAAAAGCCAAGAAAAAGGAAAACTTCTAGACAAAACTAAAAAGGAATTTAAAAGACAAACAAGAAAAGCTAATTTGAAAAAAAGGTAAAACTCAAAAGGAATTGCAAGAAAGACAAGACGGAAAAAACAAGGAAGAAGAAAGGATGTGCAATTTTGAAAATGAAAAACAACACCAAATTTTATAAATTCCTCAAAGGCAAATAAAACTTCTTTAAGTGCAAGGGGCAATCCTTTCTTTCTTTCTTTTTTTATTCTTTAGGAATATTCTCTTTTTTTCATTTTTATTTTATTTTATTTTATTGAAACATATTTTTTTTACCTCTATTTGTTTTGCACTTGTAACAGATAACTATGCCCAATAAAGAAAATAGGAATTATTATTCTTCAAACTAAGGTGTCATTTAAGATATAGTGACAATGATTGCAAGATTGCAACATTAATTGCGTAGAATTAAGAAAAATAAATTGCACAAAATAAGGACAATTATGACTAAAATATGACCCAAAAATGACAATTAATGACACAATGATGACAGAAATATGACAATTATGATAGAATAATGACAATTAATGACACAATTATGATAATTGCTGACATGATTATGACAATTTAGAAATGGTGAAATAAAGAAAAACAAAAGAACACTACCAACGCTAGGATTCGGGCTCTGATACCACATGATATGATCCTAGTTAGGAGTCATGTTGTTTTTATGGATCGTCCTTGAGTTGGTTATTGTGCTTAGAGGAATTAAAGACAAAAGTAGAAGGAAATGGAAAATAGCAAATGGCGCAAAATTTAGAAAACAACAAAGTAATGAAATAAACACAAAAGATGGGAAGAAAGAAGATGGCAGAAGACACCACACTCTATAGAGAGTGATAAGTCCAGCCAAGATTCACCACAAAGGTATAGAAACCTTTGATAAGAACCAAGAAAGATTCAATCTAAGAACCCACAAGAGGTATAGCTCTTAAACTCACAAAAGGAGTGAAATTCTAATCTTATTCAATGGTGAGAAAAACAAAGGAATTACATCCCTATTTATAGGAAAAGTAGTGCCTTCCTTCCTCTACTATAAGTGGCAGCTAGGGTTAGCAGTAGCTTGTGCTTAACCTAGTGTAATTAGGCCCAAGCCCAATAAGGAGACAACACCTAACCTTAGATTCTTTATGCTCATACTTCAGCCCAAAACAATAGGCCCAATTACAAATTATTCCAGAAATAAAAAAAAGAAACAAATTAAGAAATAATATGCATAATTAAACAAAATAGAAGTCATGCCCCCACATCAGGCCCTTCATCAACTTGGATCAAATGCATCTTGGGCTCTTCCTTCTCACTTTAAGTTTGAGCTTGTAGGTGTTGATCTCTTCTTCAAGCAACATCTCCTTTACTTTCTTAGCTCTTGCCCTTGTTGTTTGGCCTTCTAGCCCAATTAGTTTCTTCTTCTCCCTAGCTCTTCGTTTTTCCCTTGAAGGCTTTCCTTGATCTCCATCAAAGAGGGTATCTTCTTGTAGGGTTCAAGAAGAAAGGACAACTAGGATATCTGTGTGTGTACATAGTGTTTGTATACACATTGGTTTTCTTAGTGGAAATGCAACTCAAGTTGTTAGGTAACTAGATGTAGATCCATTAGATTGAACCAGTATAAATCCTGTGCTTCCTTAAATCTTTCCTCTCTACAATTTTCATTTCAGCATTTAAGTCAATTAACCAATTGAGTTTTCCAAAAGATTTCAATTTTATTTTTTGTTAATTGTTTTATTGAAACTTGTTTTTGATCTTATCACCTTATAACATTGTTTTGGTAAAAATCTTGATTAAAGGGTGTGAAAGAAAATAACATTTTTCTAAAAAATTGTTCAAAGTTTTTGAAATCTATTCACCCTTTTCTAGACTCTCAACCCTAGTCCAACACCTTGTAGAATTTCCAGAAGGTTGCAAGAGAGTCGGGTGTAAGTGGATTTTTAAGACTAAACGTGATTCTTATGGCAACCTTGAACGTTACAAGGATAGACTTGTTGCTAAGGGTTTTACTTAGAAAGATGACATTGATTATAAAGAGACATTTTCACCAGTCTCATGAAAGGATTCATTCAAGGTTATCATGGCACTAGTAGCCCATTATGACTTGGAGCTACATCAGATGGATGTGAAAATCGCCTTTCTTAATGGAGATTTAGAGGAGAATGTTTACATGGACCAACCAATGGGGTTCTTAGTTGAAGAAAAGGAACACATGGTGTGCAAACTAAAGAAATCAATATATGGACTTAAACAAGTTTCCCGCCAATGGTATTTGAAGTTTAATGACACCATTGTTTCCTTTGGATTTAAGGAAAATATTGTTGATCGATGTATATATCTGAAGGTCAGTGGGAGTAAGGTTTTCTGAAGGGTTGTTTTCAATAATTAATTAATTATTTTCGCAAATTTTAAAATAATAATAAAAAATTCTTAATCGTAACAAGGGGTGTTACAGTTTTCACTCTGCATGGAACCCTTTATTAAGTAATGAGATAAGAAAATAACAAGTGATTCAATGCTGAAATGTATAAGGTCCATATCGGGTAGTTTTTCATTCTATATTCAGTTGTAGCTACTATAAATACTTTTGTATAGCCTTTATTATTGATGTATAAGTTTAATATAGCTTTTCAGTCAATGTATCAAATATTTCTTTCACTATGATGTAGGTAGGATGTGTATTTACAAGTCCCTCAAGGTGTGCATTCTCCTAAGCTTGGACAGGTTTGCAAATTAATCAAGTCCTTGTATGGACTTAAGCAAGCAAGTCGTCGTTGGTTTGAAAAGCTTGCTTTCTTTCTCTCTAAACATAGCTTTATACAGGCTCATGCAGATCATGCTTTATTCATAAAGACCACTTGTTCTTTATTCTTGAAGGCACATCATTAGTTGAGCTTGGCATTATAAAACAGTTGACTCATTCCACATTTCGTATAAAAAAAATTGGGCCAACTAAAGTACTTTTTAGGCCTTGAAGTCGCCCATTCTGAACGTGGTATCTTTGTATGTCAATGTAAATATTGTGTTGATCTTCTTGCTAATTCCAGTTTGACTGGCTGCAAACCTGCCAACACACCTCTAGATCCTGCTACTCGTCTTCACCAAGATTTTAGTCCTTTGTTTTTAGATCCTGCTAGTTATCGTCGTTTAATTGGCAGATTAATCTATTTAACTACAACCAGACCGGATATCAGTTATACTACTCAGCAACTCAGCCAATTTATGGCTGCACGTACTGAGTCTCATCATAGAGTTGCTTTGCGAGTTTTGCGTTACTTGAAACAATGGACGTGGTTTGTTCTTCCCACGCATTTCTGAAGTTCAATTTCTTGGCTTCAATGATGCAGATTGGGGGGATGTTTAGATACTCGACGCTCAGTAAGTGGTTTTTGCTTCTTTCTCGGGAATTCATTGATAAACTGGAAATCAAAGAAGTAAGACACAATATCCTCCTCTTCCTCTGAAGCTGAGTATAGGGCCCTTGTTTCTGCCACTAGAGAGCTCCAATGGCTTACAATTGTTCTTAATGATCTTCAGCAAGTTCTTATTAGAAATTTAGTCTTGTACTGTGACAATCAGAGTGCATTACATATTGCTGCCAATCCCGTTTTCCATGAACGGACCAAACATCTTGACATTAACTATCATGTTGTAAAGGAAAAGGTGAATGCTGGGTTGATGCGGTTACTGCCTGGTTCATCTGTCAACCAAGTGGCTGATCTGTTCGCTAAGGCTTCCAACCCTTCCATTTTTAACACTCACATTTCCAAGCTGGGGATGATAGATATTTTTCATCCTCTAGCTTGTGGAGGGTATTAAGTAATGAGATAAGAAAATAATAAGTGATTCAATGTGATGATGCTGAAATGTATAAGGTCCATATGTAGTTTTTCATTCTATATTCAATTGTAGTTACTATAAATACTTTTGTATAGCCTTTATTATTGATGTATCAGTTTAGAGGAGGGATCCACTTACTCTAAGAGTAAGTATAAGAGAGTTACTCTCCATCCTCAGCATTCATTTTATTGAAATCTAGTGGTTGTAATAAGTAACTAATCTTAACCTTTAGATTTCAAGAAAATGAATGGTGAGGATGGAGAGTAACTCTCTTATACTTACTCTTGGAGTAAGTGGATCCCTCCTCATCAGTTTAATATAGCTTTTCAGTCAATGTATCAAATCTTTCTTTCACCATGAATTTTCTACTATCCTCTCTTCTCTCGTGCCCATGATCTGTTTTAATTTCCAAATATACATTTTCTTATTCTAACACTTATAAGATGAAAAAGAAACTAATAAAAAAAAGGTCATATTCCTAAAAAAAAAAAAAAATCATTCAAGCTTGCAACCAAAAGGTCACAAAACAATTTAAAAAAAGGAGAGAAAGAAGAATCTAACATAAACCCAGTTGACACGAAAGGCAAAATATTCAATGTTTAGGTTTTTATTACAAGTGGGTCATTTTGTGTCGTGTAAATTATTGAGTGCAGTTGAGAGATGTTTGTTACCTATAGAATTTGTCAAACATTAGGTGTCATTCACTTTTTATGTTTTACTTACTAATATTGATAACATAATATTATTAATAAGATAATATAATAAATAAATATTTTAAAAGATTATATTAACAATAAAATAAATATTTTATAAATAATAATTAGAATTTTTACTGTATTATTATTTTTTGTAATTTTTCAAAATTGATTGAGAAAATAATTACATTTTTACTTTTTGTTAAAAAAAACATAGAAAACATCTAGTTATTTGACATCAATAGCTTTTTTTAATTATATAATATATTTTATACATAATTATTATAAAATCTTTTTTTAAAAATAAACTCAAATTATTTAAGATTACATAATGGTGTAAAATGTTTGAGAGTAAAAATATAAGTTTATTAAACTCAAATTTATACTGTTTTTTTTTTTTTTTTTGTTCTATTTTTCTCTTCTAACTCTCAGACAAAAATAGAATGTAAAAGTAACATTATTTTGTCCAAAAAAAAAAGAAAAGAAATTTCCGGAAACGTCTGAACGTTGATAGAAATTTCTGGAAAATACAGGAATACTCCTCCATTCCATTTAAATACCTCGCTCCTGTATTCAACGTCTTCACACCTGAATTCTCAGCAGTTAATAACAATCTCGATCAGCAGAGTTCCCAAATTCAGTTAAGAGAAAATGTCTCTCATTCCAAATTCTTTTGGTGGCCGTAGGAGCAACGTGTTCGATCCTTTCTCCCTGGACGTGTGGGATCCCTTCAAGGATTTTCCCTTCCCAAATTCTCTCTCTGCTTCCTTCCCTGAATTTTCTCGGGAAAATTCAGCATTTGTGAGCACCCGGGTGGATTGGAAGGAGACCCCAGAAGCACACGTGTTCAAGGCTGATATTCCAGGGCTGAAGAAGGAGGAAGTTAAGGTACAGATTGAAGATGATAAGGTTCTTCAGATCAGCGGAGAGAGGAATGTTGAGAAGGAAGATAAGAACGACACGTGGCATCGCGTGGAGCGTAGCAGCGGCAAGTTCATGAGGAGGTTCAGATTGCCCGAAAATGCCAAAGTGGATCAAGTTAAGGCTTCCATGGAGAATGGGGTTCTCACTGTCACTGTTCCTAAGGAAGAGGTTAAGAAGCCTGATGTTAAGACCGTGCAAATCTCTGGTTAAGCAGAAGCAAAATGTTGTTGGTCTTTTTCGTTTCTGTTTGAAATCGCGTGCTTTTCTTTGTTCTAATGTGATGTGAGTGGGAAAATATAAGGTAGTAGGAGTTGTGATTGTATAAATAAGTAAATAGTTGTTGGTGAGATATTCTGGAACTCTAATGTAAAGCATGAGATTTGGGACAAAAACGTGTTCTAGTATGTGGTTCTGTACTATATTTGTTGATTTTGGAATGGAGAAGTGAAATGTTCTTTTTCTGCTTACTGAGGTTAATGCACTTCAACTAACTTTAAGATGCCGAATGTATGGCAAAATGAGTAGTACCAATTAACAATAGATAAGTTTTGAGAGGACATGGTGTTATCTAGCTCGAATAAATACTTCAGGAATATTGAATAAGTGTAGAATTTAGACAAGAATAAGAAAATGCAGACTTCAAGTTCCCGAGTATCTACAATTCAGATAGCATGAAGACTTGAGCGAACCAAAAGTTACAATAGCATGAAATCTACTGCGCTGACCAACAAAAAAAAAAAGCATGAAATCTACTGCCTGCAACAGAAATCCTTTGTATGTAGGAGTGACATTAATGCATTCGTTGTATTAATGTTCCATATTTTCAAATAGGACTTCACTGTGAAGCTAAAAGTAACCTCTTTCAATCTTGGCTTTGGAAGCAGGAAATTTTCAGAATTTTGCTTGTGTTATTTTTGTTAAGAGTTAGTTTTGGATATTGCAGTGATCGCAGCAGGTTTCAAACTTTCAATAGTTAATTTGTCTCGGACGGACCTTAACACTCAGAGCCACCTGAACTCCATTTCAGGTATTCACCTCGGCATTTTGCAACTAAGGCTTTATAACTTGCATAATGTTCACAGGTTACAGAGAAGGAAAAGGAAGATTATTCACAATCAGAGATGCTGGGGATAGCGTGTGTGAAAATTGAGTTATACTTCCCAATGAACTACTAAATAGAAGGGATTCTGCTCACCATTCCTTAAAACGGAGTACTAGTAGTAGAGAAGAGATTATAAAACAAACACACTTTGTATCAGTGAATGATTTAACAAAAAGAAAAAGCTTCAACGTCACTCACTCCTCGGCATGGTCATCCTTTCACCAGGGACAACATCAAGTTTAACCTCATTTTAATAGGAACATATAATTACTTTTAAGCCAATTAATCTCGACCACTTTATACTTACCTATAGTGTTTGAAAATTAATAAGAGATGGCACGGTAAAAAGTACCTTGGTTTAATAGAAAAACAATAAGAAATTTAATGTCTCCCGTCTAGGAAAACAAAGGAAACTTCAATTTGCTAACTAAATCAGTCAAAGCCGAATATTCGTACCCAATTTCAGGCACAAGGTAACGAAAACGAATTGCAGTATTCTATTCACTGCAGCAACATGACATAGAAGAGATTATGAAAATTCCACTTTGTAATGAAGTGGGAGAAGATGAAATCATGTGGTCTTTGAGCAGAGATGGATGTTTTTCAGTGAAGTCCTCATATCACTATATAACTGAATTTCTGTTAGATTATTCTATTCATAAGGTGCAGGATAGCTGGAAGCTGGTTTGGAAGCTGCCAGTTCCAAACAAAGTTCGTGTTTTTCTGTGGCGTGCCATTCGGGATTGCTTACCAACCAGAAGTAGATTGCAGCAAAAAGGTGTCCAGTGTCCGAGTTGGTGCCGCTTCTGTGAGAACAACTTAGAAAATACTTGGCATTGTTTTGTGGGCTGCTCTTTTGTTAGAAATTATTGGGTGGAGGCGGGGTTGTGGAACACTATTAGTAAGTACTTGGATTCAGTTGAAGGAACACTATTAGTAAGTACTTGGTTGAAGGAACACTATTAGTATGTACTTGGTTCAGTTGAAGGCTTCTCGGATTTAATGTTCAAGCTGCTGCAAGATCTTAATTCTGGAATCATGGCAAAGATTGTTATGCTGTTATGGGCTCTGTGGTGGAGGAGGAATAGTAAGATTTGGGAAGATGTGGACCGCCCTTCTTTTTTGATCGCCCAGAGAGCATTTGTGTCCCTGCTGGAGTGGGAAAAAGCGCATTCCAAGCATCAATTTCGACCGCAGCAATGTCAACCCATCTTGCATTGGCAGAAACCACCTCCAGTTATGCTTAAATGCAATGTGGATGCTGCTATGTTTGCTGATGTACAAAGAGTGGGTCTTGGTATGTGCTTACGTGATGAATCTGGATTTTTTTATTAAAGCTAAATCTGCTTCTATTGCTGGCCTCTTTTCCCCTGTTGAGGCAGAAGCATTAGCTTGCTTGGAGGCTATAAATTGGGTCAATCAGCTTAGTTATCATGGTGTCATTTTAGAATTTGACTGTAAAGTTGTTGTGGATGGGATTAAAGGTAATTGTATAGCAAACTCAGAATTAGAGGCTCTTTTACTTGCAAACATAGACTCAAGTTTTTACTAAATTTTGAGATACGTTAGGTTAGGAGACAAGCCAATTACGCCGCTCACTTTTTAGCTAGAGCGATGCAATTTCATGCTAGTCACCAGGTTTATGATTATATACCTCAGTGTATTTATGACATTATCAATACTGAAATGAATTAAGCTTTCTGTTTCAAAAAAAAAAAAAGATTGCTAAAACTGGATATATTGAAAGTTTTAAATTTCATCAAACATGATAGCAAATTTCAGCAAATGATAGCAAGATTCTACATATTCAAGAACTGGACAGAATTATAGAAAAAGACCACAACCAACCAGTGTTTCAAGGGCCACTATGGACCTGAGAAGGACACATTAACAAGTTAGGGAACATAAAAACCGAAGATATGCTAGACTTCCACAGGCTTAGACTTCAGCAAGAAACCTACAGAACATTCTCAGACTTTTAAAATCCACCACGAAGACGCAACACAAGGTGAAGAGTAGACTCTTTCTGAATGTTGTAGTCAGCAAGAGTCCTTCCATCCTCCAATTGCTTCCCAGCAAAGATCAACCTCTGCTGGTCTGGTGGGATTCCCTCCTTGTCCTGGATTTTTGCTTTGACATTATCAATTGTATCTGAACTTTCAACTTCCAAGGTAATAGTCTTCCCTGTCAAAGTCTTTACAAAGATCTGCATACCTCCCCTCAGACGAAGGACAAGGTGGAGGGTGGACTCCTTTTGAATGTTGTAGTCTGCCAGTGTCCGTCCATCTTCAAGCTGCTTTCCAGCAAAAATCAACCTTTGCTGGTCTGGAGGAATACCCTCCTTGTCCTGTATCTTTGCCTTTACATTGTCAATTGTGTCTGAACTCTCTACCTCCAAAGTAATTGTCTTTCCAGTAAGGGTCTTCACAAAAATCTGCATACCACCACGGAGTCGCAAGACAAGGTGGAGAGTTGACTCTTTCTGGATGTTGTAATCTGCCAAGGTTCGACCATCTTCAAGCTGTTTTCCAGCAAAAATGAGCCTCTGTTGATCTGGTGGGATGCCCTCTTTGTCTTGAATCTTAGCCTTGACATTGTCAATGGTATCTGAACTCTCCACCTCAAGGGTAATTGTCTTTCCAGTCAAGGTCTTGACAAAGATTTGCATCCCACCACGCAGACGGAGCACCAAGTGGAGGGTAGATTCCTTTTGGATATTGTAATCAGCCAAGGTTCGGCCATCTTCTAGCTGCTTTCCAGCAAAGATGAGTCTTTGTTGGTCTGGTGGGATACCCTCTTTGTCCTGAATCTTAGCCTTGACATTGTCAATGGTGTCAGAGCTCTCTACTTCAAGGGTGATTGTCTTTCCAGTGAGGGTCTTAACAAAGATCTGCATTCCACCACGGAGACGGAGCACCAAGTGGAGAGTGGACTCCTTTTGGATGTTGTAATCAGCAAGGGTACGTCCATCCTCAAGCTGCTTGCCAGCAAAAATGAGACGTTGCTGGTCTGGTGGAATCCCTTCCTTATCTTGAATTTTGGCCTTCACATTGTCTATGGTATCTGAACTCTCGACTTCGAGGGTGATGGTCTTACCAGTGAGTGTCTTAACGAATATTTGCATCTACATTATACAATACAGTCAACAAAGTAAATAAATCAGTCACCAATTCTTCATCATAACCATTAAAATGTGTAATGGAATGACAACAAAAAACAAAGGACCGAAAGCAAAATTATCCAACATTTTTAATTATAGTTACAGCTAAAAAAATTGAAAAAACTTAGTTCATCAAACCCTCCCAAACAACCAATATAATAACGAAACAAACCATGTTACAAAAACTACATATAGGCAGAATTAAAGCCAGGACAAAAAAAAAAAAAAATGAAAATACGAGGCCTTGATAACACGATTCCAATAAATAAATCAATCAAATCGATGTCCAAAATAGACGAGGAAAATACCTCTGACTAATCTAAAGTACAAGAGATTTAACGATTATACAATACACAGTACTTGTCCCAAATTAAATATATAACTTCATAACATCTATCACGATCGCTTTCAATCAACAAATAATTTGAAACAAAGCCAAAAAATCAATAAAATTTCAAAACGATCTCAGGTTGCGAGATTATTTAGACGGTAAAATCAAAGACATGAAAAAAAAATCCAGATCAAAATCAAAGGGCTTGACAGATCAGAAGATCGGTTAAAATAAAAAATAGCATAAAACCCTAACAATCGGAATCTTAAATCGAAAAGAGAAGAGAAGAGGAGCAGAAGGTACCTTGAAACGGTGCGGTAAGGTTTTCTTTCTCTGCTACGATGATACGAATGAATATATAGAATGAGGATAATTGTGGTGTGGGCTTCGCGTTTATAATTTATAACAAAAATAACAAAACGATGTGTTGCTTCGTCACCGCAACGGCACCTCTTCCAATCATGTTGACACGTGGACGAATTGGGACCGTGAACCCAACCCTGTTAACACGGCAACGTTTGCGATATGAGTCCTTTTCGGCAAGTAATAAGATTTTTTTATCAATTGGCAACTAATAAGATGATTGATGATAAACAACGTTCTAACAACTTCTGGAATCTGTTGGCGGTCACGGGTAAGGATGTCAATAGGTAGGATCTGGGTAGGATCCTATAGTACCCATTCTTATATCTACTTTAAAAAAATATCTGTATCCAGTCTCATACCGGTACGGATAACAACTTTAATCTCCATTCCCGTACCCTTGGGTACCTGTATACCCATACCCGCAGCCGCTACCCGCACTTTACTTATGTATGAAGTTAATAAATCAATAAAAAATAGGCTTAAATGTAATTTTGGTCCCCCTATTTTGCACAATCCACAATTTTAGTCATCCTATTTTAAAATAGAGATATTTAGTCCTCCTATTTTGCACAATCAGAATTCTTAGTCCCTCTATAGAGACATTTAGTCCTCCAATTTTGTAAAATTCGTAATTTTTGTCCTTTAATCAAAATTGAAAGCATTGACAATTAAGAGATTAACGTTGACCTTGACGTGACCAAAATATAGTGATATGACACGAGATTATTTATTTATTTTTTAATTATTTTAAATACTGAGTAATAATTATTTGTTTATCTATGTCACTAAAGCACATGTCAAGTCGATTTTAATGGTAGAGGGTAGTTGTGAGTTCTAAAATAGAAATCACAAGTCTTAATTATTTATTTTAAACAAGTTCTACATTATTGAAGTACGTGACACGTCGTAGTCAAATAAATGATATTACCTTTTTTTTAAAATATATTTTTCATCAATTATTCTACTCAATATTTAAAATAATTAAAAACTAAATAAATAAACTTGTGTCACGTCACTATATTTGGACCACATTAAGGTTAACGTTAATCTCTTAACAATCAACATTTTCAATTTGATGGAAGGACTAAAATTACATATTTTACAAAATTAGGAGACTAAACGTCTCTAGTTTAAAATAGGGAGACCAAAATTGCAGATTATGCAAAATAGATGAACCAAAATTACATTTAAGCTATAAACATATTAATTAAAAAACTTATTACAAATAAATTGAAAATTCACGCTTAAATAATTCAAACTTAACATTAAAAGCATCAACACATAATATTAAAAATATAAAATATAAAATTATTGTAAGTTATAACATAAATCTTTTACAATTAGTGTTAGTTTATGGAAAATATAAAATTATTTTTTTTAGAGAAAAGTATATATATATATAACATAATTATTTATTTAAGTTATTTTAATTATATATATATATATATATATATATATATATATATATATGGTAGGTGCGGGGCGGGACGGGTACTATAGTACCCGCACCCGCAAAAAATTGTGGATAAATACCTGGCCCCGGCCCCAGTCCCAATAAGCGGGTATTTACCCGACCCGCTTGCGGATATTTTTGCAGGTACCCGTAGGGTCCGGGTACACTTTGTCATCCCTAGTCACTGGCTCCGGATATAAAAAAAAAGGTATATTAAATTTATTTTAAAATTAAAATAATTTTTAAGATTTATTGACTTTTTTAATATATATCTCATAATCTTTTTGTCAAATATCTCATGATTTATTTTTATATATTTCATTTTCCTGGAAAACAAAAACAATGACGGAAATTTATCGCTCTTATAATCCTAACATATTCAACTTAGCCTAATCTCAAACGTAATATTTTAATATTTGTAGCCTTATTAACAAAATATTATTTATTTTGTGATTATTTTTTTTGGGTGATTAACAAAATATAATTTTGGTAAAAAAAATATAATTATTACCCAAATTTAATTAGGTTTTATTTATATTTTGATTTTCATATACCACATTAGAGGTAATAAACTTAACAAAAATAGATTATGTACTGACAGTATAAAATAATTTTATACAGTCATTTAATTACAAATCAAATTTATTGAATTTTATAATAATTACCTTAAAAATCATATTAACAATGACTTTTTATTAATTAATAGTATAAAATTATTTTATTTTGTCAATATATGACCAACTAACTCATATATATATATATATATATATATATAACTTAAAGACTATGTAAATCTTGACTAATCAACAAGTCATTCGTCTGAGTGGTGCTGGACTCGGTCCCCTTAAGCAATGTCTCAAGTTCGAACCTTGTGGATGGAAAAAACGTGGTTGGGAGGGGAGAATGCCAGTTAGGTTCCCGACAGAGATTAGTCACCGACAAAATCGGTGGACACTTTGTACCAATAACATGATAACCAAAAAAATATAAATCTTAACTAGGGTGGAAATAGACCGAGTCAAGTTAGGGTTTGCTATGCCTGAGCCTGACCTAAGTTAAAAGTATGTGGCTAAAGCTTGACCTATTTACTTGTCAAAGGCCTTCTTTAAAGGCCCGAGCCTGGCCTACAAGCTTGTTTAAGGAGCCTAAGTTGTGATAATTTAACACAAAGATAAAGGTTAAAATATGTATGTTAAGGCTTTATGAGAATCGAATTTATCTTGTCTATATGATATAAACATATTTTTAACGTTTAATATAACATTCATGATAACTTAAATAATATTTTATAATAAGACATAAATTTGTCTTTCAATAAAGTTAATTATAAGCTTTAGCTTGACTTTTTATGTAGATTAACATGATTAACATTTAAAAAGACAAAATAAATGTAAGATTTAATACAATATAACAAATAATAATAATTATAATAAATATTTATTTATATTTTTTTAAATAGGGCAGCCTGTTAGGCCTAAAAGACTTTTTAAATGGCTTAGGGCCTGTGATTTTTAACTAAATAGGCTTTAATAAAAACATTGGCTTGATTTATTTTCTGAAAAAGTCTGGCCTAACCTGGGCCTAAAGTAGGCTAGGCCATAGGCTCTTTTGAGCGGCCTAGCCTATTTCCACCCCTAATCTTGACTAAATAATTCATTCCATTAATTCTCTCATAATCCAACATTTTGTTTGTTTCTTGTCGAGGATCTCCCTTGATATTCACATTTGCATTGTTTTGCATTTGTTTTGCCTTGCTTGAACAGACATATTCACATACAAATAAACTTTTAGTATGATCTATCACTAATTAAAACATTAACGTTGATATTTTTGGACTTTTAAAAAAGTTACATGCATTTTTTATGAGTTTCAGGACTGGCTTGTTTCGAATTAGACATGGAAATTAAATCTAAATTAAACCTACGAATATTGTTAGACCTTATTCCAACTTCCATGAGAAAAAAACATTCATGACTAAGGCCAGGTTCAGGTTTAAGTTTAAAATTTCCCCACATTATAGAAGCAGGGTTAAGGTAATGTTAGGGATATATTTCATGTGAGTTGGAGGGAAACATCCACATATAATAAAAATCTAATATATAGGTGTTACTTTTACAAAATAAAATAATTATTATTCAAGTTGTCATCTTTCCCACTAAGGATGGCAAACAAACTTGGACTCACCCAACCTCATCTTGACTTTGAAAGGAAAAAACCCACTTTAGTTGGGTTTTTCCTGAATGTTAAAATCAAGGATGGGGACATGAATGTTCATACTTGCTCTGCCAAGACCCCGAACCTGCCCTAGTACCAATGAAATAATAAAATTACCCTTATATATAAATAAAACATTCCTAAATGAGAGTGAAGTTGAATAAAGAGAATTGGGTTGACTACATTAGCTACGTAAAGGATGTTCCACACACAGTATAGAAGAAAGAAGGGTAGAAGACAGAGAAAGAGAGAGGTTTAAAATGAATTTTATTGATGACACACACACGTACACTGATACATCTCAGTCACTATTTATATTGATACAAATCACATGTGTATAGCCAATTAACCACAACTGTATTAATTGTCTAACTGTCACATACTAACTGAATTAATACTATCTATAACACTCCCCCTTTAATTTAGATAGGCTAGAGACACTACTCCTAGCAGCTCCCTTAACTTATTGAATATATATGCAATATGCTTATTGTTTCTCCCCAAAGACTATTAGGCAACTATTTTGATTTGATCATGCTTTGTTAAATTCTAAGACTTTGGATGATGTCCAACCCCTCAAATTTCGGTTTTGATGATAACAAATAAAGGATAAATTTTGGAGTATCTAATGGTCTTGTTTGAGTGTTATAGGATCCACGTCGTCCAATGCCGTAATGGTATTGTATCTCTCAAACTTAGACCTTATATTTCTATAAGCAAAGCGTCCAAAATATGTTTTGTAAAGAACAACAACCAGCGTCCAAGGTTTCTGCAAAGCAAGCGTCCAATGGCGATATAACTTACACTCTGTTTTCTATCTTAAAAGTTATATAATGTGATAATACGTTTTCGATGATGATTCTTTGAAATGTTCGATTATTCCCTCTCATTCTAACATAACATTTCATTTGAGTTTTCGGAAAGTATTGTGCAGGGACAGAAAAGCATTTCTCTGCAGAAATAGTACAAAAGGTGAAGGCGCTACATGTACGATTGTCTCCTTTATCTCTCCACCCCAAGCCGACACGTGGAAAACGGTAATATATTTGGAAGAGAACTGCTACTAGCAAAGGTACAGATCCCACAACAGATACTTTACACCAAGCTGTCTATAAATAGAGGAACAAGCTCATGCATCAAAAAGCGAAGATTGATTAAGAGCCAAAAACTCTGTCAAAACGACTGGACGATTCACACTAAGCGGAAAAGAGCTTTCTACTTAGCTCTGCTAAGCGAATCTGTGTATTCGATATTATTATGGTAATATCCTCTCTGTGAGAGTTATTCTTTCTTTCTATACTCGAACAATTTCTGTTTGGAAAGCCAGGAGTGGCTTAGTGTTAAAGAATACTTGGGTTTGCTTTAATCTCAGGGGGAGATTAAAAGATGTGCCAGGAGTGGCCTAGAGAATACTTGTAGCCAGAAGTGGCAGGTTAAAATACTTGTTTGTAATCAGATTCTAATTAGTAGAACCCTTCAAAGGTTTTTGAAGGAGAACTGGACGTAGCTTAGTTTGAGTGAACCAGTATAAAACTAAATGTTCTACTCTTTCTCTTTCTAGCTTACTCGTAAATCTCTTAAGTTATCTCTTTACATACCACGAAAGAGTTTCTTTACACATTTTATTTACGAAAATATTTTACTTGTGTTCTGACGAAAAATGCAGTTTCATTGAACTGTTATATTTGAACCACTGGACGATAGCATAACCTTCTGTTTCACAAGGTTCTTGTAAAACTTAAGATACACTATCTTCATATTTGAGAAAGGATTTCAAAGAAAATATAAACACACTATTCAACCCCCCTTCTAGTGTGTTTCTCTGTATTGAGTACTTAGCAGTACAGAGGAAAGATCCTAAGAAAGATGGAAAATAAGGGAAAAGTTGTGAATAGACCACCACTCTTCAAGGGTGTCAAATATGATTACTGGAAACAAAGAATGATAGCATTCTTTGAATCCAGTCATATTGACATGTGGGACGTTGTGGAGATGGGTGGCTACATTCCACTTGATGAGAACCTCAACGAAATCCCAAAGACTAGATGGACGGAGGAGCAGAAACAAAGATTTCATCTCAACTCCAGAGCTAGAAACATCATCATATGTGCACTGAGCGAACAAGAATACAACAAGGTGCACAGTCTCAAAAGCGCGAAACAAATGTGGGACACTCTTGCGTTAATTTATGAGGGTTCCACCCAGGTAAAACGTAACAAACTCAGTCTCCTTACTCGTCAATATGAATTGTTTAGTATGGAAGAAAACGAGGACATACAAGGTATGTTTGGACGGTTTCAAACCATACTAAATGAACTTAGAGCACATGGTAAAAATTACAATAACTATGAACATATTGACAAAATTCTGAGAAGTTTGCCTAGGCAATGGAGACCACAGGTTATAGCCTTGAGAATAACAAAAGGACTGGATGATATGTCCCTAAAAGAACTCGTGGGAATTCTCAAGGTGCATGAACTAGAACTGCATCAAGATGGTGATGGTAAGAAAAACAAGTCCTTGGCGCTCAGCGTCCAGAAGCCAAGGAAAGCACCTTCGTCCAAAGCCATGCAAGCTGAAACATCATCAGACGAACAATCTGAAGATGATGACTCAGACGAGAATGATGAGCTATCCTTCATATCCAAGAGGATACACGCTATGTGGAAGAAGAAAGGTGGATCCAGATGGAGAAACCTAAACAAGAAAGGCCTCAAAGAAAAGAAGGAGAATAGTCCAATAGTATGCTATGAATGCAAAAAGCCAAGACACTTCAAATCAAAATGCCCAGATCTCGACAAAAGCAAGGACAAGAAGAAGAAATTCTTCAGCAAAAAGAAGGGCAAGAAAGTTCTGATGTCCACATGGGAAGACCTGGACGATGACTCATCATCGGACGATGAAGAAGAAGAGGAAGCATACATATGCCTAATGGCAGACACTTCAACAGATTCTTCTGAACCAGAAGAAGAAGTTGAGACATGCTTAACAGCAGGAAAGAAACTCCAATCATGGTACCTGGACAGTGGGTGCTCACATCACATGACAGGAGTAAGGTGTATATTCCAAAGCCTCATACCCAAAGCTGGTGGGACGGTCATTTTAGGAGGGAATCAGAAAGGGATGATAGCTGGCGTAGGTAAGATTGGTATACCACCCTATCCTTGTATTGATAAAGTTCTTTATGTTAAAGGTCTTAAACATAATCTACTTAGCATAAGCCAATTATGTGACAGTGAATATGATGTTGCCTTTAACAAACATGAATGTACAGTCAAGAACTCTAATGGATCCAATCTCTTTACTGCGAAGAGGCAAGGTAATCTGTACAAGATTAAACTTGGGGAACTATCAAGTCAAAATGTATCATGCCTAGTTTCAGCACAAGAAAATCATTGGCTATGGCATAAAAGACTTGGTCATGCAAGCTTGAGGTTAATCTCAAAGCTGAATAGGCATAACCTTGTAAGAGGACTACCAAGTATGTCATATAAAGATGATCTTCTTTGTGAAGCTTGTCAGAAAGGGAAACAAGTGAAAAGTTCTTTTCAAAGTAAAAACATTGTTTCCACTTCTAGACTTCTTGAGCTGTTACATATTGACCTGTTTGGACCCACAAGAACAACCTCAGTAAGTGGTAAAAGATACGGATTGGTTATAGTGGACGACTATACCAGATGGACATGGGTAATGTTCCAATCCCACAAAGATGAGTCCTTCAGGGCTTTTTATAACTTCTGCAAAAGAGTTCAAAATGAAAAAAGAGTATGCATTACTTATATCCGAAGTGATCATGGGGGAGAATTCGAAAACGAAAGTTTTCAAAGGTTCTGTGAGGACAATGGTATCCTTCACAACTTCTCAACACCCAGAACACCACAACAGAATGGTGTTGTTGAGAGGAAAAATAGGTCACTCCAGGAAATGGCCAGAACCATGTTGAATGATAATTCAACCCCTAAACACTTCTGGGCTGAAGCAGTGAATACTGCTTGTTATTTACAAAACAGGATTTATATAAGGCCAATATTGAAAAAGACTCCATATGAATTGTGGAAGGAAAGAAGACCCAACATATCCTACTTCCATCCATTTGGATGTCAATGTTTCATTCTAAACACTAAGGATAACTTAGGAAATTTTGATTCTAAGAGTGATGAAGGAATATTGCTTGGATATTCTGAAACTTCAAAGGCATACAGAGTTTATAACTCTGGAACCTTAGTTGTTGAAGAAGCTATCCATGTGAAGTTCAATGATAACAAGCCTGATAAGAAATTATCAGAGCTGGACGAATCATTTGCAGATCTCAGATTGGACGATGCAAGTAAGTCATCAGATACGTCCAACCATGATGTCTCAGGTGAAGAGTTCAATGTACCACTGGAAGGTTCAGTAGCAGAACAGAGAGAACCAACTGGACGCAACTGGCAAATGAAGAAACATCATCCAGAGGAGCAAATCATCGGAGAACCAAAAGATAGAGTCAAAACCAGAGCTTCACTTCAACGACAGCAGGGTCACACAACACTCATATCGCAATTAGAACCTAAGACTATGGACGATGCCTTAGAAGATGAAAGCTAGGTCAAAGTAATGTAGGAAGAACTTGACCAGTTTCAAAAGAACAATGTCTGGAAGCTAGTAGAACTCCCCGACGACAAAGAAGCTGTAGGAGCAAAGTGGGTGTTCAGAAACTAGCTGGACGAAGCAGACAATGTTGTGAGAAACAAAGTGAGGTTGGTAGCAAAAGGTTACTCACAACAGGAAGGTATAGATTATACTGAAACTTATGCTCCAGTTGCATGTCTAGAGGCAATTCACATTTTACTATCATTTGCAGCTCATAGCAATATAAAGCTATATCAAATGGACGTAAAAAGTGCATTCCTCAATGGACTCATAAAAGAAGAAGTCTATGTGGAACAACCCCCAGGATTTGAAAGTGATGCTTTTCCAAATCATGTTTTCAAACTTAACAAAGCCTTATATCGATTGAAATAAGCACCTAGAGCTTGGAATGAAAAACTCAGCTCATTTATGTCAGAAAATGGTTTTTCAAGAGGAAAAGTAGACACTACATTGTTTCGCAAAGACTACTCTTCTGATTTTATTATTACACAAATATATGTTGATGATATCATATTTGGTTCCACTAATGAATCTCTCTGTGAAGAATTTGCCAAATTAATGCAAACAGAGTTTGAGATGAGCATGATGGGTGAGCTAAAATTCTTCCTTGGACTTCAAATCAAACAAACTGAAAAGGACATATACATACATCAAACCAAGTATGTCAAGGAGCTACTAAAGAAGTACAAAATGGACGATGCAAAACCAATGAAAACTCCTATGCATCCAACAACTATACTTGGACTGGACGACAACTCAAAGAAGGTGGATAACACTCTATACAGAGGAATGATAGGATCACTCCTATACCTCACAGCATCCAGACCTGACATCATGTTGAGTGTATGCTTATGTGGCAGATTTCAATCTGACCCAAGGGAAGTTCACTTAACTGCTGTTAAAAGAATCTTTCAATATCTTGTTAGGACCACTAATCTTGGTCTATATTTCAAAAGGCAGAAAGATTTCAGGTTAGTTGGATACTGTGATGCTGATTATGCTGGAGACAGAATTGAAAGAAAAAGCACTAGTGGAGGATGTCACTTCATTGGTGGAAACTTAGTCTCCTAGATATGCAAGAAGCAAGGAACCATTGCACTGTCCACTGCTGAAGCAGAGTATATTTCAGCTGCAAAATATTGTTCTCAAATCTTATGGATCAAACATCAACTTGAGGACTACAACATATATGAGAGTAACATTCCTATCTTCTGTGATAGTAAACCTGCCATAGATCTCTCTAAGAATCCCATATTGCATTCAAGGGCTAAACATGGTCTCTTATAAAGTGATGTTTAATATATAGAGATTAAACATCACTTTATAAGAGACCATGTTCAAAAGGGTACTATGGAACTACACTTTGTAACCACAGATAATCAGCTTGCTGATATATTTACTAAACCCCTTACCGAAGATAAGTTAATCTTTATGAGGAACAAACTTGGCATGGACTCGGTAAAGGAATGATTAACATCTACATGGTGCGTCCAATAAAACCTTAGCGTTCAATGGACATGTCGTCCAAAGATCACTAAGTCATGCACGCGCATTGCACATGCTACACTTAAGTCCAACATCTGGACGATGTTTTTAACTTAGCATTTTTTATTGTTCAAATGGCCAAAATGGTTCGTAACAGAGTAAGTATGAGTTAATGCTATATGTTGAGTCACCTAAATGTTAGTAACCGTACACAGTTACCCACATTCTTCGCACGCCTCATCATGGCGGGTTTTATGGCATAACTCCCATTTCAAATATTCAAATCATAAAAGCCCAAAATCGCTTCACGTTCTCCAAACAAAAGCCCATATATGTAATCTGTCAAATCGTCTCAGAAAATCTTTACCGAATCTCTTTTCTCTGAGCTCATCTTTATCCTTAAGCATTCTCTCTCTCTCTCAAAAACCCAAAACCCTTCTTAGAAAACCTAAAAATCCAAACTTTTCTACCATGTCGAACTCTGCAAGCTCAAGCAACTCTGAAGTCGACGTCCACACCTACCCTGAGACCACAGTTGTATGTCAAGGTGTTGCTACTGTGCACATTGAGCACTTCTTCGACATTGAAGAACTGGAGAAGCTGGGCCTGAACCTGAACGAGAGCCTTCTGAAGTGTAGAATCAGAGGCTACTTCAACGAAAACCAGAAGATATTCCCTGAGTTGATCAGGATGTTCTGGAGGAATGCCAAATTCCAGAATACAAGGGAGCTCGTGGCCACTATTCTTGGACGAGAGGTGACTCTGTCCACTGAGTCCATTGCAAAGGTAACTGGTTGCATCAGGGAGCAGAACCAGTACAGAACAAACTGGGCCGAGCAGTACGGTAATCATGTTGCAAACGTGCTTTGCAAGACCAAATCCACAGACTCAATGAAGATTAAGTACAATAGCCTGTGTGAGGAAGCAAAAATCTGGCAGCAGGTGTGCAACAAGAGTATTCTGCACAAAGCTGGGTCTAAGGACTCAGTCACGAACTTACACAAGTTCGTGATATTCCACATTATGGAAGGTATCCCCTTCAACCTTCCTCACACCATTTACATCAATATTGTGAGAATGATGAAGACTGTTGGTGGGAATGATGACATCTTCTACGCCGCTCTGCTAAACAAGATCTTTTGGGACCAGAAGGTCTATCAATGCTTCTTTGATGAATTGGACGAAGCTGTTCACGAAGCTATCATGAAGAAAGGGCAAATGGTGGCAACACAACAACTATTTGGCAAGTCCAACATAAAGCCTATGAAGATTAAGCTGACAGCCAAGGTCCTAAGGGACTTAGACGAAGATAGCATCAATAAGCAACGACATGAACAGAGCAAGATCATCTCCAATGATGATGAGGAGGAGATTGATCTTCTTAGTATTGGCAAGAAGATCAAAAGGTTGATGGAGGAACAAGGGAGAAGAAAAGTAACACGTCACATGTCTCAAAAGCATGAGGAAGATGCTGAAAAGGAAAGAAGAACCAAGAAAAGACATGCTGACACCTCCACTGCTAAGTCCCCGGCAGAGAAGCGTCCAAGGACTGATGCGTCCAGTTCTGCTCAAGCTAAGTAGCATCCAAAGGCAGCCTCAGTGAAGCCTGTTCCAGAAAAGCCAAAGGTTCAAAAGCTTCAAATACTGGACGACTCTGATGATGATGACCAAATCCCAATTGGTCAAATCATAAAGAAAGCATAGGAGAAGACAACCCCTCAGCAAAAGAAGCAGAAGGTACAACCTGCTGAACCAACTTCTTTTCCTTCTAATGTGCCTCGACGAGTTAAGACTTAGGCAGCTAGACCAAGGAGAGTTGCAGCTCCACCACCTTCCTCCCAAGACACTGACAGCATATCCACCAGTGCTCCACTACCAGCTCCATCCAGTGCTCCATCCACATCAACAATCCAGCATCCACCTCTTCACTTGGACCTGTCCAAGTTTGTGCGTCCAAGGGATGCATGAAGGGATACCTGGTCCCCATGGACCATACCCCCCAAGCAGAAAACCAAAGAAGAAGAAGACAGAGAATGCTTCCCTGTTGCATTCCTTACACGGAATGAACAAAATTACTGTAAGAAGTGCGATGTGATTTGGAGGCCTCAACAAGAACCTTTGGAGAGACATCTGACTACTGCCTCAGCACCAGAGTGGACGAGGTATGATTATGCTTATAATCCTTCAGCTGACTATGCTGCTATGCCAGAAGGAGCAATAATTAGCAACCCTTTGCCTAGTTGGACGAGAGAAGTGTATCCACACTTGATCCGAATGACTCATCCTTACTCCTGTCCAACTGGAACCCAACAAAGGGTGTGTCCAACAGCAGCAGAACTTCCTAAACTAGAGGTAGAGGTTGCATCTCGATTCACAAAGACGGTTGTGGAGCAGAAAGGGAAGGCTCCAAGAAAGAAGAAGGCACCGTCCAAGAAGCCCCCTGTTAGCAGGGATATTGAACTGGCCATGGAATTGAAGTTGGCTATTAAATAAAGCCTGGACCCTTCCAAGTCGAAGTAGCATCCAGATGTACCATGGGTCAAGGATGTTCGCATCTGGACTCCCATTGCAAAGTTCCTACCACTACCTACTGGAACTCCAGTGCTTAATTTCCAGCCAAGCGACTATGATGATCTTGGCAAACTTCTTCAATAGATGTATATACCAAACCAAGCCATTGCCTACCCACCAAACCTTCACATCAGCCGCGCCACAGAAATCAAGTTTGTACCAGACAGGGTGTGTCCTAGACTACCCTTATATTATGCTGGTCGAAAGAAAGGCTACAAGCTCTATGGCATTGAGATGCCAAGCAAGGAAGAGAAAGTTGAAGCCCTGCAACAATCCTCTCATACCTGGGGTCACCTGTTTGACAAGACTGGTAAGCTTACACGTCCACTTGGAACTTTCGATTCTATGACCTTTTGGTGCCAGATCTTATGGAATGACTCCCAGAAGGCCTCCTCCTCAGGAAGCTCCAAGAATGATTTCATTCACCCCCTCATGGTCTTGAGGTGCTGCGTCCAGTGAAGACTCATCACTTCACAGACACCTTTGCTTGCTTTCTGACAGATTCATATGACTATCTGGATTTAATGAAGACATTACCTATCATCAGAAGCAACAAAGTGTTTGATCTTCGAACACTGGATCGCACAGAGTTTGTGGAGGAACTCCAAACTCTGCATGAGGAGTACAAGGCAGAAGAGGCTAGAGCAGCAGAACAAGCTCATCCAAAGCAGCTGGCTCTTGAGCAAGCTGAGACTGCAACCACAGAAAAGGAAGATCAGGTTGCCAAGGCGAAAGATACACAAGCAGAGTTGGATGAAGCATCTACCAAAATAACAAAGGTGTTAGCTCATCTTGACTTGGACCCTTTTGTACCAGTAGAAGTGGAACAAGAACCCACCGTCCAAACTGGAAAGTCCAAGAATGATGGAAAGCCTATTGTTGAAGCATCCAAGCCCATGGAATCAACTGCAGAAAAGCCTCCTGCTGAAGATATCATCAGCCTCCCCGTTGTTGAAGCGTCTACTGAAGCTCACTCGGGTACACGTCAACTGGTTCCCACAGGATCTTCAAGTCCAAGGGGCATCCTTCCCTTGCGATTTTCTGAACTTCAAGGGGTCTCAGAAGATCGTGTTCACGAGATCGTGCAACAGGCTCTGAGGCAACAACAGCTGGAAACCGACGTAGCTCTTCAAGCATTTCAGCAAAGGCAACAGGTTGAGGCTGCTCAACATCGTATGCTGCTGCAGAATGCTATCACTGAATAGTTCATGAGCCTCTCCCAGACGCTTGTGAATCAAATTCAAAATACTGCAACCAACCTGCTTGGACAAGTTGCTCATGCCATTCCACCCGTCCAACCACAACAACTCCAACAACCAGCACCACCCGTCCAACCACAACCTCCTCAACCAGCACAACCTACTCAAGCACCACCAGAACAACCACCACCACCACAAGAACCACTTTCACAGCCATAGGTGACCGTGATGGTCAAGTCATTTTTCCATCTTTCAAACCCATTTTTGTTAATGACAAAGGGGGAGAAATTGTAATTTTGATGTCATAAAGTCATTTTACACTCTGTGAATGTCTTGGCTGTTTTATCAATACGTCTTTAATACATGAGGTGTTTATATCACATATTTCGAATCCATATCCTTGATATTTTTTTTACACTCTTATATCTGTTATATCTGATATATTCTTGCTGTCTATTATACACTGTTATCAGATGCATAAGAAATGTTGAACTCAGGGGGAGTACTTCATTTCACATATATTAACCCTGTCAACATACACTGGCATAACATAATCATCTCTTATATGCTTTATTATATTCATAAATGATTATGTGCCTGTTAACATCAAAATTTAACATTATTTGTCATCATCAAAAAGGGGGAGATTGTTAAATTCTAAGACTTTGGACGATGTCCAACCCCTCAAATTTCGGTTTTGATGATAACAAATAAAGGATAAATTTTGGAGTATCTAATGGTCTTGTTTGAGTGTTATAGGATCCACGTCGTCCAATGCCGTAATGGTATTGTATCTCTCAAACTTAGACCTTATATTTCTATAAGCAAAGCATCCAAAATATGTTTTGTAAAGAACAACAACCAGCGTCCAAGGTTTCTGCAAAGCAAGCATCCAATGCCGATATAACTTACACTCTGTTTTCTATCTTAAAAGTTATATAATGTGACAACACGTTTTCGATGATGATTCTTTGAAATGTTTGATTATTCCCTCTCATTCTAACATAACATTTCATTTGAGTTTTCAGAAAGTATTGTACAGGGACAGAAAAGCATTTCTCTGCAGAAATAGTACAAAAGGTGAAGGCGCTACATGTACGATTGTCTCCTCTATCTCTCCACCCCAAGCCGACACGTGGAAAACGGTAATATATTTGGAAGAGAACTGCTACTAGCAAAGGTACAGATCCCACAACAGATACTTTACACCAAGCTGTCTATAAATAGAGGAACAAGCTCATGCATCAAAAAGCGAAGATTGATTAAGAGCCAAAAACTCTGTCAAAACGACTGGACGATTCACACTAAGCGAAAAAGAGCTTTCTACTTAGCTCTGCTAAGCGAATCTGTGTATTCGATATTATTATGGTAATATCCTCTCTGTGAGAGTTATTCTTTCTTTCTATACTCGAACAATTTCTGTTTGGAAAGCCAGGAGTGGCTTAGTGTTAAAGAATACTTGGGTTTGCTTTAATCTCAGGGGGAGATTAAAAGATGTGCCAGGAGTGGCCTAGAGAATACTTGTAGCCAGAAGTGGCAGGTTAAAATACTTGTTTGTAATCAGATTCTAATTAGTAGAACCCTTCAAAGGTTTTTGAAGGAGAACTGGACGTAGCTCAGTTTGAGTGAACCAGTATAAAACTAAATGTTCTACTCTTTCTCTTTCTAGCTTACTCGTAAATCTCTTAAGTTATCTCTTTACATACCACGAAAGAGTTTCTTTACACATTTTATTTACGAAAATATTTTACTTGTGTTCTGACGAAAAATGCAGTTTCATTGAACTGTTATATTTGAACCACTGGACGATAACATAACCTTCTATTTCACAAGGTTCTTGTAAAACTTAAGATACACTATCTTCATATTTGAGAAAGGATTTCAAAGAAAATATAAACACACTATTCAACCCCCCTTCTAGTGTGTTTCTCTGTATTTCATGCTTCTTGCCATGTTCAATAAAGTTCTATTTCTCCTCTCAGCAAGGCCATTATGTTGAGGCGTGTAAGGTGCAGTAACCTCATGAATAATCCCATTATGTTCACAAAAATCTTCAAACTACCTTCAAGTATATTTGCCGCCTCCATCTGTTCTCATAATTTTAATGTGCTTTCCACTTTGATTCTCTACTGACTTCTTAAATTTTTGAAAAATGGACAACACTTATGTTTTCGTTTTGATAAGAAAGATCCACAATTTCCCTGTATATTCATCAATAAATGACAGAAAGTATTTGTTACCTCCCATTGATTCCACTTCAATTGGCCCATAAACATCCGAGTACACAACTCCTAGTGCTTCAGTTGCTCTTGGTAGTGCATATGACTTGAATGCATTTCTAGGCTGCTTGCCTAACATGCATCCTTAACACACTTTCTCAGGAGGTTTGATTAGAGGAAAACTAGTCACCATATGATCCTTCCCTAATTGACAAAGGTTTCTGAAGTTTAAATGATCATACTTGAAATGCCATAACCAGTTGTCATTTTCAACTCCAGCTGCAAGACATTGTGTATCAACAGTTTGCAAACTGATTTTGAATGTCCTATTAGTAGACAAAGGAACCTTCAAAATCAGTCTTTGCTTTTCATCAAACACATTCAACACACTATGATTTATCTTCATTGAGAATCCCTTTTCAGCCAGTTGCCCGAGGCTTAACAAATTATGCTTCATAGTTGGAACATACAACACATTGGTGATAGTTGCTTGTCTCCATCCTTTCTTTGTACAATGACCTTGTCGATTCCTTCTGCAACCACTTCACTATTATCAGCAAATTTAACCTTGCTTTTCACACTGCCATCGAAGTTAGCTAGCCATTCTTTATGCCCAGTCATGTGATTGGAGCAACCTGTGTCTAGATACCATGTATCTGAGCAACTAATATCTGAATTAGCAGTCACCATCAGCAACACTTGATCAAAGTCAGACCCATCATCAGTAGCCATGTGAGCCTCATCTTCATTTCTCTTTTGACCTCCCTTCTTGCTCCATCATTCATATGCAAAATGTCCCCATTTCTGACAGTTATAACATTGGATCCCTTTCTTGTTAAATTTCTTCTTGCCACCCTTATTGTTCCCCCAATTCTTCTTGTTATTTTCTTCATTATAATTCTGATTCAGAGAATTGCTTGGGCCTTCACTAGAATTTTTCCACTTGTTGTTCTTCCATTTTCCCTTTCCTTTCTTGTTCTTGCCACCATCATTGGTGTTTCCTCTATTTATCTAAGCTTGCAAGGCTTGCTCAGAAGATCTCTGGGAGTTTCTTTCATTAAGCCTCAACTTTTGTGCCTCAAGTATCCCTTGCAACTCTTCCACCTTCATCCCTTCAAGATTTGTGCCTTGTTCTATTGCCACCACTATGTGATCAAACCTTGGAGTTAAGGTTCTCAAGATATTGTCAATGATTGTCGAATCTTCCAGCTTCTCACCACAATTCTTCATTTGATTTGTAAGGGTCAACATATGAGTAAAATACCCAACCACACTTTCTTAATCATTCACCTATAGAAGCTCATACTGCCTTCGTAGGGTCTGCAATTTCACCTTCTTTAATTTGTCAGCACCCCTATAAGACTTATCAAGAATGTCCCATGCCTCCTTTGCAGTAGTAGCAAACACTATTTTCTCAAAATTATCTGTATCTACACATTGATGAATGATGAACAGCGCCTTACCATCTTTCTTGTTTGAATCATGATAAGCTGCCCTTTGTGCATTAGTGGGATTTTTCCCAGTTCTTGAACACCATCTTGCACAATTTCTATGACATCTTGGAAACGAAAGATCACTCTCATTTGGACACACCATCTGTCGTAGTTCTTGCCATTGAGGATGGGTAGAGAAGCAGGGAAATTTACATTGGAGGAAGTCATCTCTTTACCAGCACCAATAGTTCAATGGACACCTGCAACTGTACTGCACCACTCTTTCTTGTAACACTCCATTCCCTAGATCAAACACTTTCTCTGGATACCAATTTTATTGGGGAAAAGACTCATTCAAAACCACACACAGTATAGAAGAAAGAAGGGTAAAAGACAAAGAAAGAGAGAGAGAGAGGTTCAAAATGAATTTTATTGATGACGCACACACGTACACTGATACATCTCAGTCACTGCTTATATTGATACAAATCACTTGTGTACAACCAATTAACCACAACTGTACTAATTGTCTAACTGTCACACACTAACTGAATTAATACTATTTATAACAATATATAAATAAAACATTCCTAAATGGGAGTGAAGTTGAATGAAGAGAATTGGGTTGACTACATTAGCTACGTAAGGGATGTTCGTTGGCTCAAGGAGACCATGGGAGTAGATGGTGTCAAGTTGTGATATCTCAGCTAGACCGACATTTCAGCTAAGTTGAGGGACTCACGTATGCCGACTTGGTGTCCCCAACGAAGATGGAGCATATCCAATGTTGGTTGAGAGTACCCAATCTATTGTACCAGGACTAGGGTATGTACTCCTAATCATCACCCAAACAGTTATGTAAGACCTTGGTGACCTGGATGGTCAAGAGTCATTGGAGCCAAAATGTAAAGCTTAGTGAAAACCTAGAAGAAATGTGTAAGGTTTCCTACAAGCGACATTTATGTTCAAATCATTGTCAAGTGGTTAGTAATTGTATGTAGAACCGAAAGGTTCATATTATATGCGATCTATAGGAAAGAGAAGGAAATCACTCTTATGCTCATTTTTTTTCATAGTTAAAGATGATGGATGATTCACTTGGACGATAAAGATGGCATGGTAATGCTACGATAAGGGTTGCCGATGCTAATGGACGTGACAGAAGAAAAGGAGAATCCTCTTAAGGACACATCGTAGGTTTAGTTGGGTATGTGGGTGTACATTTGTTGTATTTAGTCGAGTCACTACTCTAGGTTTTCTAGTCATTCTTGTCAATATGTGGGTAGACTAGGAATCCATATTTTGATGTATTTATTTCATTCAATCTGTTAGAATCTAAGACTTTGGACGATGTCCAACCCCTCAAACTTCAGTTTTGATGATAACAAATGAGAATAAATTTTGAAGTATCTAATGTCTTATGTTTAAGTATTATAGGTACCACACCGTCCAATGCCTCAATGGTATTGTATTTCTTAAACTCAAACAAGATGTCTCTATGTGTATCGTGCGTCCAATGAGTAACTGGAAACTTGTTTTCTAAACATAAAACCCAGCATCCAATGCTTTGCAAAAACCAGTGTGAAAACACTGCGTCCAATCAAAAAAGCGTCCAACACTTATATAACCTACACTATTGTGTAAAATTACACTTATGCTTTTCGATGTTGATTCTCTAAAATGTTCCTTATTCCATCCCTTATCATATGTGACATTTCATTTGAAAATTTGAAAAGTGTAGCACAGGGGACAGAAAAGCTTCTCTCTACAGAAATCGTACTAAAGTGGAGGCGCTATATGTACTGTTGTCTCCTCCCTCTCTCCACTTCGAGCTGACACTGAGAAACGATCATATGTTTGTGAGAGAATGGTTATTGGCAAAGGCACAGATCCCACAACGGATATCTTTACCAAGCTGCCTATAAATCGAGGATCAAGTTCAAGAAATCAATAACGAAGTATTCAAGTTTTCTAAGAGCTGAAACTCTGCTAAAACGACTGGACGACCTACACTTGTGCTAAAAGAGCGATCTTCTTAGCTTTGCTAAGTCATTCTGTGTATTCAAGTTAAATTGTAATATCCTCTCGGTGAGAGTTATCTATTAACTTGTAAACAAACTATTTTTGGAAAGCCAGGAGTGGCTTAGTGACAAAGAATACTTGGGTGCTCTTTAATCTCAGGGGGATATTAAAGGTGTGCCAGAAGTGGCTTAGAGAATACTTGTAGCCAGAAGTGACAGGGTTTATAATACTTATTTGTAATCAGGATTTGATTAGTAGAACCTTTCAAAGGCTTTTGAAGGAGAACTGGACGTAGCTCAGATTGAGTGAACCAGTATAAACCAAGTGTTTATTACTCTATCGCTTTTAAGCTTACCAGTTATTCTTTTAAGTTGTTTCTTCACATATTCGCACAAGTCTCTTTACTTTATATTTGCAAAAACGTTTTATTTTACGCTTGGACGATACACTAAAAACGCAGTTCCATTGAACTGTTATTTTAAACAATTGGACGATAACTGCAATTTTTGTTTTACAAGTTCCTTGTAAAACTTAAGTTGAAAAAATCTCCATCTTTGCGAAGGATTTTAAAGTTTTATTTAACACACTATTCAACCCCCCTTTTAGTGCGATTCTCTGTATTTCACAATCAACTTAGTTTGTAATATTCTTATAATGATGGAGCTTAAATGGATATTTTACTTGTTGTGTTTGGATTATGTAATGAAATGTCATTTTATACCCATGTAATCTATGGATTTTATTTTAGTGATTTATTATGAATAATTTGTTTAATATGACGCTTCATATCGACATTGTTTCAATGACAAATGTTTTTCAAATAAACGAGATTAAATATAGTGGGCTACATGTTATGTTTTAAAAGAAAATTTTCACTTCCAAAACTTGAGGGGTTACTTTCTTAAAAAATAATTTCTATTTAATTAATCTCAAAATTGAATTAGAAATACCCTTTATAAAATAAAGGTGTTACAAATTCCTTTACATTTTAAGTAGATCGGATACATTAATATTAAAAGGTTCTTAATATGAATTTGTTGGTGTATTGATTAATATTTTAAAAGATAATATATGACCAATAGGTGACCTTATTGTCTCCATCAACAATACTTGATGGCCTGTGGGGATATGTGACTTATCATGGAATAATACTTAAAGTGGGGGGTTCCTATTGTTGATGTATGATCTTGGGGGATTGATTGGTTAAGGCTAATTACAATTAGGTATCTCACATATGCCATGATATGCCTTTTGTATTTATGCTGGTGGCTTCTTTTAACACATCTTGTATTGAATGGTGGTCATATTTTATTAATGAATTTATTTCTTTTGGCCTTTTAAAAAAATATATGACTAATATTTGTGATTTAAATGTTCTAAAATAAAAATATGTATTATATATTTTAAAATTTAGCGTGTCCCTCTTGAAAAGAAATTTTTTAGTGTTTTTAACATTAATCGCTCTTAAGTAAAATAAAAAAGAAATATTCATAAAAAATTTTACTTTGGTAAAAATTTTGTTATTTTTCTGTCAATTATTTCAAGTAAAATTGACTTAAAGATTTCTCTTTTCTATAACCTATTCAATTATATGAAATGATAACTTATTTAGATTAATGTTAATGATAAGAATAAATGAAAATAATTTAATTGAAAATTGGATAATGGGAAAAGTTCACACATACTACTCTTTAATTACATTACAAATCAAAATCTTAAATCTTGCTTACAACATTTATTTTACATTTTTTTTCTTTCAAATTTCATGTTGAAATGTTTATTATGTTTATGATCTATTTTCATTTTCATGATATTCAACACAATGGAATTATATTATTATATAATTATATAATTTTCAAGTACAATAAAAGAATTTTCGAAATGAATTTCTATTAGTAAAAAAAACCATACTGGAACACGCATTAGACAAATTGACAATTTATTTTATATTTAGAAAAATTTAAAATTCATTTCATCTTATTATATATTAATATATATTTATAATTTATATATAATTATAAATTCATATCAATTAGTACAACAATCCGCCTATGTATAACATGGATCATCAAACTAATATTTGAATTAAAAACACCTAAACATTAGGTTCATTCACTTTCTTATTTTTTTACTTACTAATAATCATAACATAATATTATTAACAATATAATCTAATAAATAAATATTTTAAAAATTATAATAACAATAAAAAAATAATGATTATAATTTTTTTACTGTATATTTTTTTTGTAATCTTTTAAAATTGATTAAGATAATGATTATAATATTAACATATATTTATAATTTATATATGAGGAGGGATCAACTATTACACCAGTGTAATTTGATCCCTCATCTTTATATATATATATATATATATATATATATATATATATATATATATATATATATATATATAATTATAAATTCATATCAATTACTACAACAATCTGCCTATGTATGACATGGATCATCAAACTAATATGTGAATTAAAAACACCTAAACATTAGGTGTCATTCACTTTCTTATTTTTTTATTTACTAATATTCATAACATAATATTATTAACAATATAATCTAATAAATAAATATTTTAAAAATTATAATAACAATAATATAAATAATGATTATAATTTTTTTTACTGTATTATTTTTTTGGTAATCTTTCAAAATTGATTAAGAAATTATTTACATTTTTACTTTTATTTTCAAAAACATAGTAAAATGTCTAGTTATTTGATGTCAACATTTTTTTTACAATATAATAATATATTGAACATAAAATTTAAAAGAGGAGGGATCAAATTACACCGCTGTAACTTAAACAACTATTACACAATTCAATAACTTTCAACTGGATGATGTTTTCTTAAAACCTACTGTTGGATTGAAAGTTCCTTTCACATAGATCATATATACAAAATTTCAAATTAATCCAAAATTATTTGCTACCTCATTCATATAGATTAAAATCGACGTAATATAAACTTTTCAAAATATACTAAAATATGGATCATTTGATTACCTTCTTATTGTTATTCAATTTTGACAAAATTTGACACAAATAATCTTGGTAATAAGTAGATATAATTCAACGGTTGGATCGATAAAAATCACATTCTATATCAAATTATTGAATAGTATAATAGTTGTTTAAGTTACACCGGTGTAATTTAATTCCTTCTCAATTTAAAATATTAATAATATAATATATTTTATAGATAATAATTATAAAATTATTTTTTAATTTTGTTTATTTTTTAAACCGAATGCGATATGTTTTAAAACCAACTTTTTCAATTATGTCATTAAATGGGGGTATGTTTTATAAAAATAAATAATAATAGTTATGACTTAATCAAAGATTACCAAATAATAAATTTATTAATCTTTATAACAATTATATTAAAACATATAATTAAAATGATTTAAAATTACATAATGGTATAAAAACTTTTAAACAAAAAATTTATGTCTGTGAAACTCAAATTTTTACTTTTTTTTCATATCTTTTTTTTTTTCCTGTTCTAACTCTCAAACTGGAAAAATAGGATGTAAAAAAATAACATTATTTTTTCGAAAAAGGAAAAGAAAATTCTAGAAAAGTTTGAACGACAAATAGAAATATCTGGAATCTTAATCGAAATGAAGAGAAGAGGAGCAGAAGGTACCTTGAAACGGTGCGCTTAGGTTTTCTTTGTCTGCTACGATACGAATGAATATTTGGAATGAATGAGGACGATTGTGGTGTGGACTTCGGTTTTTATAACAAAACGATGTGTTGCTTGGTCACCGCAACGGCCCTTCTTCCAATCACGTTGTGACACGTGGATGAATCGGGACCGTGAACCCTGTCGAAACGGCAACGTTTGGCATATGAGTCCTTTTCGGTAACTAATAAGATGATCGATGATAAACATTCCAACAACTTCTGGAATCTGTTAACCATCCCGGATATAGAAAAGTATATTAAATTTATTTTAAAATGAAATAATTTTTAAGATCTATTGACCTTTTCAAGAGTTGATTCGGGCTTATAAAAATGTCTTAATTGTTTTTTTAAAAATATATTTTATTACTTAAAGGAATATACATTGACGATAAAATTTTCTCCCCAAAAATGTTAGGGTCATATTTGTAATTTCAATGCATTAAAACAATCACAAAATTTAAAATAAAATTAAATGAAAAATAATATTTTAATTTATCATTTAAGACATTTTATGATTGATGACAGCACTGTTACACTATAAAGTAATAAATCTATTATAAAATCTGATTTATTAATTTATCATTATTTTCGTAACATGATTGATTTGATTTAATAAATATAAAAACAAAGTAATTAATGATTGATTAAACCAGTTAAGATTTTTTTTTTGGTGCTACAAGGGGCTAAGAAGCCCAAACTAGAAACCCCTAAAGAAAGCAACAGAAACATCTGCAAGCCACGCAGGAGGATTATCAAAAACTTGAAGCCTTTCATCCAATCTAAAACCACGCTTTGCTAGAATATCAGCAACCTGATTAGCCTCCCAAAAAACATGATCACATCCTATCAGATCGATTCCTTCCGTCATATCTACTACCTTATTACATAAAGCATAATAGGAGTGATTACGATTGCATCCATCCTTCAAAAACTTAACAGCTATTGCCGAATCAGATTCAACCAACACTCCTCCATTAATCCCTTTCTCTTTGAATATTTTACAATCATGTTACAAAATATTTTTTTTTTGAGAGGATCATGTTACAAAATATTAGAATATATAAACATTTGATTACTAATTATCATAAGATGTGTTTCAAAATTTTTAAAGATTAAAATGTGAAATTCACTTAAAAAAATGTGAAATATTAGAATATATAAATGATTGATTACTAACTATCATAAGATGTGTTTAAAAAATTTTAAAGATTAAAATATGAAATTCAATTAATTCTCTTTTATCGAAATCTTAACTGTTTTTTTATTTAGTTTTCAATTTAATTATAAAAATTCAAAATAACAAAATTGTAGCACCTCTATGGATTTTCAAAATAAGACCTTAAATTTAGACATGCATTTAATAAAAAATCAAATGTATTTTTTAAGAATAATTATATTAGAAATAATAATTAATATAAAAATTAGATGCACGATGATGATTATTATTATAAAATAAACTATATAAGATTTTTCCAATTTTAATAAAACAAATCAATGTAAAATATTTAAGTTATATAATATTAATATTCAATTAACGTTAATAAATACTTTAATATTTAATTATTTATATGTTGTACCTTTAATTAGTATTAACATTTATTTAAAGTAATAATAAACAATGGGAAAGGTTTTCCCCCATTTTTGTCTGCCAAAATGAATAATGAGACAAATTTAATTGTTATTCCTCCTAAAATTCAGCTTAAAATGAGGCAATTAAGTAATTTTTTTCTATTTACTTTAAAATAAAATTAAATATAACATAATATGACATTTTGAATTTCAAACCTTTCTACCTAATTTATTGTGCCTCAGCATTTCTATATTTGTGACAGATTTTAATGAGAGCAACCTATTAGTATATAATGAAATGCTTCAAACAGTGGCGGATCTAGAAAATTTTTTTAGTGGGGGCAAAAAAAATTATAATATTTTCATAGAAGAAAAATATTACAATTTTTTTTAAAATATATAATGTCATGACAAAAAAAAATCCAAAATACTTATATTTTTACAAATTATAATTGCTTTCTACACATTTTTATATTTTAAAAATGTTGTATAACTTTTTCATTGTCAATATTATCAAAAAATTTAAAAATAAAGTGATAAAATTAATATCAATTTATTTACTCTTTTTTATTTTTTTAAACTTTTTACATTCATTTTAAAAAAAATTGTCTTATGGGGGCAACATTATTTTTTTTATGGGGGCAAAAATATTTTCTTTTAAATTATATTAAAGTAAAAAAAAAAAACTTGTGGGGGCAATTGCCCCCACACCATCAAACGTGGATCCGCCACTGGCTTCAAAGATGATTCCTATTGTAGGAAAAAAAAGTGTTATTTTACTAATTTTTTGGACAAATTGTTTTGTGTATGATTGTGCCAATCCCTATCTTTTTTCTTATTTTGTGCTAAAATTGTTTCATATAAAATAAAAGTATCTCTATTTTTGTTCTTCTAATTCTATTTCTTTTTTTTAGACAACAGAGGAAAGTAAAAACCAGAACTAAAGTGCTACACTGCGCACAAAGGAGACGCTCTTAGCATCATCAACCACAATCATTGCAAGCAAAGGGGGAAGGGAATCCACATACGAAACCGAGTACCCTCCTTAATTCTATTTATTCTTTTTTTATAACATTGCTTTGTATATGATAGAGGATATTCTTGACATTTTCTTCTTTAAAAAATTTGCTTCATATTAAAAAAAGTCTCTCTCTCTCTTTACTTCTAATATGGCATACTTATTTTTCTTCTTATTTTAAAATTCCAGCTTATGCACCAAGGAGGTCTAGTTCAATTGGTTGAGTAGGGTGCATAAGTGTTGTGATACGGATAAAAAAAATGGCAGCTTATGCTTTGTCCCCAAAACCCATCTTTTCATATTTTTTTCACTTTATTTAGATTTTTGGGTGATTTATATTTATCTTATTTGCTAATACGAAGTTATTTTCACTTTTGATGTTGTATACAAATAATCACAACATGTTGTTGGTTACCAAAAAAAGGTATATATGTTCTTTTCCTTCATCTTTGATAATATTGCTTTGATATGATAAAGTGAATTCTTGTGTTATTCTACTTCTCTGAAAAAATTTGTTTCATATGAAAAAAGTTTATCTTTATTTTCTTTTAATACACAGTTTTTTTTTTTTTGTTCTTCCTTGAAAATGGTGGTCTGTGCGCTTGGTTCCCCAAAACCCCATCTATATTGAATTTTGATTTTCACTTAAGTTAGATTTTTTGACCAATATTATAGTTAGTTCACACACACATGTTGCTCCCTGTAAGTTTAATTTTGACCAATATTATAGTTAGTTTTAAACAGAAAAAGATTTAAAACAATTCAACTTAATCAATTAATTAAGAATATTAGTAAAAAAAATGTAAAATTTGGGAGTTTTAATTATAAGAAAAATGATCAGAGTGCTAAGTTTACATGATTTAAAGAAAAAGATATATATTAAATTGGGTAAAAAAATTTGTAAACCAAACATAATTCAAATTAAATAGATTAAGGTACATTTAAGACAAAATTATTTATATAAAACATAGTATTGGTCATTAACATAAGATTAGTAATATTTAAAACATGATTATTTTCTGTTAATATTTAAAAAGTTGATATATAAGATTATAAAAGCATAATGCACAACATAAGAAATTTTTTGAAATTTTATCTATCCAAATATGAAATAAAATATATACTTTACCATATGATAATGGTGATGTAACCAATAAATGGCAATGATGATAGCAATAATTGAGCTAAGATTAAGGAATTTTTTTATCTAACCATCACTTATAACATGAATTTTAGCTAATCATCAAAAGAAAGAATTTTTAATTACCTTTATGCATAGAAGTCCAAGAGCAAATTACTGCAAGAGAAATTGGGTATGATCATATAATAGTATCATTGTTTCAACGAAAGCAAGCTTCCATTCTTTTTAAGTCATTTTTAGGCTTTTATCTAGAAGGAAAGGAGCTGTAAACTTTATATAATCATTTTTATGTTTAAATATACGGATTAAAATTAATTTGTTATGTAAGAAACTGCATAATCGTGATTTTTATATGCACCAATGTTACGTAAGAAACAATTTCATTTAAATTATGTGGGAAAATATAAAATGGATTGATGGGATAAGTTTTAATAAAATAAAATCAAACAAAAATAAATTTAGCTTTTATTAAAAAAACAAAGGTGCAAGTTTTGTGCTAAAAGATCTGCATCTTTTATTGATTATTATACAATCATTTTTTATATTTAAGAATTTTATTTTTTTAAATATAAATATCAAAATGTAGAAAATAAAAGAAATATTTTTTTTTACTCTTTCGATTTTTAATTTTGAAAATAATTAAAAGTAAAATAAAAAATATAATAAAAACATTTTTTTAGTGAAACATATCCTTATTTTTTATTATATGATTTTGAAGGGAAAATACAAATTTTTACTCACAAAAAATTCTTTTCATGTTATCAAAAAATAAGAAAGTGAGCATAATAAAATTTAGTATGATGAAATAATTAAATGATAAATTTATTTATTCACTCCTTTACTTATTATTATTTTAAAAATATATAAAAGTCATCAAACATGAATATTTTGTAATTCTTCTTATTTCTTCCACTTAATCAACTTGATCACTCCACAAGTTAAATAATATATAAAATATATAAAATTAATTTTTTATTCTTATTGTTCTTCTTTTGTTTATATATTTTTTAATGTTCTCTTTACTTCCAAATAAATCATTGGCATTGTCAAGAAACAAATTTGGTGAAGAAGGGGTTTGGAAAAATAAATAAAATTTGAGATAATAAGTATACTTAGAGTTAGAAGTTGTTTGACCATGAGAAGCTAAAATAAAATTTTGTTGTAATGTCATATTAATTTTTATAAAAAAATATATTTATTTTTTTAATATTCTTCTCAAGCTTTAGTTTTATATTTTTGAAAAATAAAAAATATTACTTCCTCACGCATAATTTGTCCCGTGCATCGAACAGGAATATGCACTAGTTTTTGAACTTATAATAATAAGGTTATGGTCACTAAGGTTTATACTCTGTATTTTTTATGCCTACTTTCTCTTTAGTTTACCTTAGTTTTATATATGATGTTTCTTTCTTCTTTTCTTTTGATTCTCTATGGATGTGTGAGAGAGGCATGTAACTCATTAAGGACTAATAAATAAATAATTAATACTTATGGGTTAAATTGTAAATGTGCTATAAGCTTAAGTAGAGTGATTTCTAAAGATAATTATTATTTGATGGGAGTAGTGTGGTTTTAAAAGGGATTAATACCCTATTAACGTGAAATAAGGTCTCCTTTTTGACATTAGAGTATTCTCTCCATCCAGGGATGGAACTACGTATAGGTGCACAGGGGCAGTCGCCCCCTGGAATAATTAAGCTGCTTTGTATTTACGTTGAAAAAAAAAATTTTGCCCCCCCCCCCCCCCAATCCCCCCCACTTATAGTACCGTATGCTTGTGGCCCAATAAGACAGATTACCCACTATTACATCTGTGTAATATCTACCCACGAATATTAAAACACATCCAACAAATGTTATAAAATTTAATAGATATAACAAGCCGTATTTCATCTCTATAGACCAACCTTGATATCTATTTTTATTTGTTTTTCTATATCTACTGCAAAAAGCTTACGTATTTTTATTTGTTATAACATTTAAATGATACAAAAGTTTACTTTTTTACTTTGGGCCAAAATCTTTTATCTTTTCTGTGTTTTATCTTTAAAACAAATATATATATATATATATATATATATATATATATATATATATATCTTTTATCTTGATGGCTTGAAAAATTATATTATATATATATATATATAGAAAATATATCTAGTGAGAGTGCTTATCTTATATGAGAGTGAGAGGAACAAATATTGACCATTAGATCTTGTTTGAATGGTCAAGATTAAAACATACTCTGTGTCTGTGTGTGTGTTTTTTTTTTCTTTGTATCAAAAGTAGTTACATTCGCATAATAAAAAAAAAAGTAATTACATTTTTCATGGATATATGATATTTTATTTTTCATTGAACTAATTTTAAACAATTTTTAGTAAAACTTAGTCATTGTTTATTTTGCTTACCATATGAATAATTTTCGCCCCCTAATGTTATTTTCTGGTTCCGTCCCTATCTCTATCCTAGCCATCATGAAAGAGAGAGAGAGAGAGAGTAGAAGGAAGAGTCAAGGAAGTGAAATCTTGTTTCCTTCATCTCTCAAGAAAGTCAGAGTGCACCGAAGATTTCGTAGAAGTCTCACTATGGAGAAAGCTACACATTGTTTTCTATTATTTGTGAGAATCATATGTTTCTAAGATCCTATTTAGTTTTTTATTATCGAGATCCCTAGAAAATTAAAACTTACATGTGATATCAGATTATGTGTTGTGAAATTGTATGATTCTCCATGATGATATTTCCCTCTCCCCCCCCCCCCCCCCCCCCCCAATTTGTATGAACCTTAATTTTAAAATCAGGAATGATTGATTATATGTTTTTTTGTTGCAAGTATGTATGTATTTCTCTTTCCACTACGTATCAAAATCATATTCCCAGATGAAATTTATTGTATAAAAAAAAGGTTAAGAATTGAATTGACTTTCATATTGTCAAAGTGGTCATTCACGTTTACATGCATCGTATCTATTACTATATAGGAAAAAGAACTATTAGCACAATTACCTTTTTAGCCCCAACTTTTCCATCCACTTTTCTCTCTCTTTTTTTTCATTTATTTTATTTCTTGTTCTTTCTTTCTTCTTTTTATTACTATATGACATATAAAAGTTATTTAATTAAGAAAAATAATGTTAATTTTAATTTACAATAATAAAAAATATTTTATTTTAGTTGGAAGTCACTAATAAAGAAATTATTGATATGAATATATATTGTTGTTTCACTTATTTTTATTTCTTTTTTCCTTTCTTTTTTTTTTATTAATGTATGACATCTAAAAGTTATTTAATTAAAAAATAATAATTTTAATGTTTAATTCACAATAATAAAAAATATTTATAAACTTCTATATTATCATATATTAATTTTTTAGAAGATAAAAAAATTATTGAAATAAATGTTAATAAAGAAATTATTGATACGAATATATTGTTGTTTCACTTTTTTATTTCTATTTTACAACATTTAAACAAAACAGGGTATGAAACAGAACTCTAATGTAATCGATTACCATCAGGTTAACCGATCACATTAGGTGTTGTTGATGTTTTGATAGCTACTAGTTTTGAGGTAATTGATTACAATTCAAATTAATCGATTACACAAAGCAAAATCAGTTTCTCTCAAACAAGCAAGATTCAATTTTAATTGATAATGTGTCTAGCTTAATTGATTAAATCAATTCAAATTTAAACCCAAGTTCACGAAGAACGTTTTAATCTATTACATGGAGCCTATAATCGATTATTATTGTTATATTTTAAAAATTTATAAATAGTCTTAGCCTTCTTCAAGTCATAACTCTCTTTTTTCGAAAGCACAAGATTTTAGACATTTGAAAGAACTCTGAAGACTTTTATATTTGGATTAATCACTCATCTACATACTTTTATTTTCTCTACTTGTGATCAAGGCTTAGTCTTATTCTTGGTTATTCTTTGAGCACATTTCTCACTTCAGGTGAACTTGTTCCATAGATTTATTTATGTTTAAAGAAAGTTTTAGGTTTCTAAGATAAGGTTTCTCATGTTCTTTGTAGAGGGTTTTTACAAAGAGTGATATGATCCTAGTTAGGAGTCATATTGTTTTTACGGATTGTCCTTAAGTTGGTTATCGTGCTTAGAGGAATTAAAGACAAAAGTAGAAGGAAATGGAAAATAGCAAATGGCGCAAAATTTAGAAAACAAGAAAGTAATGAAATAAACACAAAAGATGGGAAGAAAGAAGATGGCAAAAGACGCCACACTCTATAGAGAGTGATAAGTCCAGCGAAGATTCACCACAAAGGTATAGAAACCTTTGATAAAAACCAAGAAAGGTTCAATCTAAGAACCCACAAGAGGCACAACTCTTAAACTCACAAAAGGAGTGAAATTCTAATCTTATTCAATGGTGAGAAAAACAAAGGAATTACATCCCTATTTATAGGAAAAGTAGTGCCTTCCTTCCTCTACTATAAGTGGCAGCTAGGGTTAGTAGTAGCTTGTGCTTAACCTAGTGTAATTAGGCCCAAGCCTAATAAGGAGACAACACCTAACCTTAGATTCTTTATGCCCATACTTCAGCCCAAAACAATAGGCCCAATTACAAATTATTCCAGAAATAAAATAAAAGAAACAAATTAAGAAATAATATGCATAATTAAACAAAATAGAAGTCATGCCCCCACATAGGGCCCTTCATCAACTTGGATCAAATTCATCTTGGGCTCTTCCTTCTCACTTTAAGTTTGAGCTTGTAGGTGTTGATCTCTTCTTCAAGCAACATCTCCTTTACTTTCTTAGCTCTTGCCCTTGTTGTTGGGCCTCCTAGCCCAATTAGTTTCTTCTTCTCCCTAGCTCTTCATTTTTCCCTTGAAGGCTTTCCTTGATCTCCATCATTCCCTCCTTCTTTAAGGAAATTCGTCCTCGAATTTAAGCCTCCAATACCTACATTAAAAGAAATTTGGTTAGTCTCTTTAAATTTTCCATGAAGCTTGTAACGACCCAATTTTCACCTATAGGAATTTACATCATTAATTTATTTTAAGAAATTAAATATTTTATAAAATAAGCCTTGTTTGAATGAAAGATAATTATGAATGCAAGAAATTGCGAGTAATTCTTTTAATACTGTGTGAATTGTGTGATATTTAGATTATGTGTGAATTCTTCTATGATTACATTTTATTTGATTTCATGTTTTAATAATTCAGTTATTAATTATTTTGTATGTGTTGTTATTATTATGGATCTATAATGAAAATATGTTAGCTTTTGGGCCTAGAAAACAATAAAATAAAAATAAAAGCTGATGGGGGTGTGAATAGCGGAAAAGGGAGGTGCTAGAAGTAAAACTATTCAGATTCTAAAACAAGAATGCCGAAGGTTTTCTTTAATTTAATGGGAATAATTAATTAGTTAAACAAAATTATTAAAATAAAAACAATAAATTAGAATATTAAGAGGTAGAATAATAGACAATTAAAGGCTTAATAATCATAGGATTTATGAGTTCTTATTCATCATTAGTACTATTTACCACCTTGTCTCCCAATCTAGCCTATAAATACCACCCTTCATTCCTCAGTTCATCACACCTTCCTAGAGAGAAGATAGAAAGATTAGAGAAAAAGCTAGAGAGAAGGAAGAGCTCTCCTTAGTGGTGGTGGTGTTGAGCAAGTGGTTGAGGGAAAGGAAAAAGAGGCTTTCAACTTCATCCTAGCTTAGGAGAAATAGGTATGGGTGAGGTTGTATTTTTAAAATGTTATTCTATGTGAGTGTGGAGATGGACCTCAAAAGTCCTCTCATTTCATGGTTTAATCTTATATATGCATGATATGTATTTCTATAATTGTTTGTATGTTATTATTCTAAGTGTGTATGGATTAAATATTGAAATTGGATGAATGTTATGATGAATTTGTAAGAACAAGTATGAACATGATGAGTGTAGTAAGAAAATTATGAATTCAGTCCTTTAATCCTAGAAGGGGGAGTGATTTTTATGATCCCTTGTTAGTGTTTTCTTTATTTTAATTATTATTAAGTATAATGATGTTATTAAACTACGAAAGATACATATTTCTTTACATAACTTATATGAGGAAAATTATATTTTTGAGATATATTGTTGTTACATGATTATATTGAAATTATAACTATGAAAGTCCTTTATTTTAGGGAGAATTATTTTTACAAGTGATTATTATCAATTGTATGTGAAATGTTTTATTTAAATAAATACTAAATTTTATAGGTTGACAACGTTATTATTTTATATTGGAAATGTTTGTTATCATAAGTAACCTTATATATATATATATATATATATATATATATATATATATATATATATATATATATATTCCAAACTTATTTAAATAAATAAATTATATTTTTAGTTACGAATGACTATCTTATTTTATAAAGAAATTAAGTATAATTGAGATATCAAATATTTGAGATTATATACTTGTGTATGATTTTATTATAATAATTTTCTTTTAGTAACGAATATTAAAGGTAATTATTTCCATAATGTTTTGAAAAGAAAAGCATGAAAAATAATAAGTTTAAATGAAAATTATATATAATTACAAGTATTTGTTAAGTGTAAATATGTGAACGCGTTTAATATGTTGTCACCATTAAAACGCATTATATTATGTGTATGAAATTGTTATGACTTGGAATGATTGATAGTGTACCAAGATGATTATTTATCGATGTTTCTCGTACCATATCCTTTATATAAATTGCTAAAGGGTGAGAACGACCCTTATGAGTAGTTTTACTCTGTGAAAATATTCTGAGAGTAAGTACCTTAGAGTCTCGAGGACTAGGATTAGCCAAGTTGGACGGAAGGTACGATTGGATGTGGTGCGGGAAGCTACGGTTTGGTACACCGCGAGTTGAGATGCGTGGCCCAGGTAAGAGGTCTAAGGGATGGAAGGCATCGAGTGTGTGACGTCCCAATGGGTAGGTCGGCCCCCTACGTTCCAGGACTGATAGTGCCAGCTTGTACATCCCGATAAACGCACAGACAACTTATGATGACGCGGAGGGTATACCTCTTTTGAAAATAATTCGATGAGTATTCTGGAAAGTTACGCGTAATGAGATTATTTATCTGACAGCCGGTATTGGTGTCAACGTACCAAGATGGATGTTGACTGCACAGGTATGGGACTGTGGCAGGGTTGAGGTATACTTACTCCCCATTGAAATACAGAGAAATACACTAGAAGGGGGGGTTGAATAGTGTGTTTATAATTTCTTCGAAAACCTTTAACAAAAATGAAGATAGTATATCTTAAGTTTTACAAGAGCTTAGTAAAACAAAAGATTATGCTATCGTCCAGCGGTTCAAATGCAACAGTCCAATGAAACTGCTTTTTCCATTTTTCGTTAGAACACACGTAAGAGATTATCGTAGATAAAATGTGTAAAGAAACACTTTCGTAGTATGTTGAAGAGATAGTTTAAAAGATATGCAAGTAAGCTAGAAAGCGAGAGAATAGAACAGTTAGTTTTATACTGGTTCACTCAACTGAGCTACGCCCAGTTCTCCTTCAAAAACTTTGAAGGGTTCTACTAATCAAGATCTGATTACTCTCAAGTATTCTAACCTTGCCACTTCTGGCTACAAGTATTCTCTAGGCCACTCCTGGCACACCTTTAATCTCCTCCTGAGATTAAAACAAACCCAAGTATTCTTTAACACTAACCCACTCCTGGCTTTCCAAACAGAAATGTTTGAGTATAGAAAGAAAGAGTAACTCTCACAGAGGGGATATTACAATAAACACGAATACACAGAATCGCTTAGCAAAGCTAAGTAGAAAGCTCTTTTTGCTTAAGTGTTGATCGTCCAGTCGTTTTGACAGAGTTTCGGCTCTTTTTCAATGTTTTCGTCACTTTGATGCAGGAGCTGGTTCCTCTATTTATAGGAAGTTTGGTGTAAAGTATCCGTTGTGGGATCTATTTCTTTGCCAAGAGCGGTTCTCTCCAAAGCATGTGACCGTTGTCACGTTTTGACTTGGGGTGGAGAGATAGAGGAGACAGCCGTACATGTAGCGCCTCTGCTACTTGTACTTTTTCTGCAGTCAGAAGCTTCTATGTTCCTGTTCAATACTATTCGAAAGTTCAAATAGATTTTCATGTTATAATGAGAGAGAATATTCGTTGCATAGCAGAGAATCTTCATCGAAGACGTATTGTTATATTATATTAATTTTAAGATAGAAAACATAGTGTGTAGCTTATACAGACATTGGATGTTCGCTTTTACAAGAGCATTGGACGCTCGCTTTTACAAAAGCATTGGACGCTCGCTTTTACAAAACATATCTGGACACTTTCCTTATTGAAACATAAAGTCGAGGTTTGAGAGATATAATACCATTGCGGCATTGGACGACGTAGATCCTATAACACTCAAACAAGACCATTAGATACTTCAAAATTTATCCTTTAATTGTTATCATCAAAATCGAAATCCGAGGGGTTGGACATCGTCCAAGGTCTTAGAACCTAACACCCATCGCTTCCCGAAGGTTGAATCGTGGTCAGTGGTTGATCAACCAAGAGTATGGATCCATACAGTGATGATGATGTAAAGAAGAAGATGATGATGTGATGAGACTTAGGATGTCTACACTTTTCTACTATATATATATATATATATATATATATATATATATATATATATATATATATATACTCTGTTGTTTGTTGTGTGCTGGAATGAGAAAATTTCTCTACTCTTTCCATGGGGTGACATCGAAAGAATACGACCTTACCCCATTTCCTTTTTTTTTTTTTACACATAGATGGACCCAGCAGTATAGAACCTGGAAGTAACATTCAGCCCAACTGGATAGTGGTTTTTCCATAGAGGTGATGGTAGATGTTACTATCAAGGAGATCTCATCATTCTTAACCCACCAACAATAGGCACACCGATAGTACCAGCTGAGCTTATCTTTCCTACCGGAGTATTCTTTGTACCTGATTAGGAGTAGCCCATTGTGAATCCTGGACTCGCCGATGAGTACATATGTCCGCCTCCGTCACCTCTTATACTTGGGGGCGATGACCATCATCCTATTAAGATCGATGACGAGGGTGGGGACTAGATTTATGTTAGGTGCTGCTCTGATGGGATAGGTTGGTCAGTGTTCTCTGTTTGTAGTTATCTTATGTTGCTTTAATGATTTATCTTTTGGATATTTCAGTTCTATTAACCTTTAGCTATGTTTATCAACTTTGTAAGAACATCTTGAATAATGATTAGGTTATATTTCTTTCCGAATTGGTGCTAATATTTTAATTTACACAATTATCCAAAGATGTTTTCAACACGCGAAAAATTCACATGGATTTTCATGAATAAATTAAACAAGAGTTTTATTAAAATTAAATACAAAGCGCTTTATGTATGTTTCAGAGTATTGCAATGAGGGATGTTACAAAGCTCATACTTACCTTGCATATCATCCTTGTAGGCTTTATATTTGGGCTCAACCCAATCCTCCTTCCAAGTTGGCCTTCTAAGTAAAGGGGCAGTAGGAATTAGGCCTAATGAATCTTGGTTGCACTTCTTCCTTGGGTTAGCACTTCCAATTTTCTGCAAAAGAGAGTTATAACCTCTAGACAAAATATCAATGTTAGTGTGTGCACAAGAGTTCATAGATTGCCTAGCTAGAAGCATTCTCTTTCCTTCATTTTCTTTTACAAATAAACTCTCTTTTCTTCTCTCTTTCTCACTTTCCTTCCCCTCATGCTCACTTTCTTTTCCCTCTTTCATGCCAACTCTCTCATTGTTTCCCTCATTCTCCTTTTCTTTTTCTTTTCTCTCTTGCTCTCTTTTCATTCTCATTTTCTTTTGATCCTCACATACCTTTCTTGGAGTTAAAGATACAAGAATGAATTTACAATCATTATGTACAAAGGAGAACTTATTATAATGACCATCATAAATAGTATGTTTATCAAATTGCCATGGTTTCCCAAGTAGAATGTGACAAGTTTCCATGGGAACAACATCACATAATACTTCATCTACATACTTCCCTATGGAAAAATTAATCAAAACTTGTTGGTCCACGAGCAACTCTCCCTTTTCACTTAGCCATTGAAGCTTGTATGGCGTAGGATGTGCAGTAGTCTTTAGGTTGAGTTTGGTGACCATCCTCTTGCTTGCCACATTAGTGCAACTCCCACTATCAATGATAAGAGAATAAACCTTCCCTTGAATGAGACATCTACTATGGAAGATATTTTCTCTTTGGTTTTGGTCCTTTGTTATGGCTTGACCTCCCAAAAGTCTCCTTACCATTAACAAGTCACCATCCAGAGCATAGGCTTCATACTCCTCTTCTCCTTCACTTGTTGGTGGGGAATTTGGACATGAGTCACTAGAGATGCCTCTGTTTTCCCTCAACACCATTGTTCTCTTGTTTGGACATTGAGACGCTATGTGTCCATTTTCCAAACACTTGAAGCACTTGATGTTCCTACTCTTAGAAGAAGAAGAATCATTAGTAGAAGGAAATTTGTTAGAGTTTTTAGAAGTCATACCTTCCTTGGGATGTGTAGAGGAGGTCTCCTTCGGTTGTTGTTCCTTCTAAGGGGAATGTTTGAAGTTGGAAGAATCCTTCTTCCATGCACCTTTCCTTTTGATTTGTTGCTCCACCTTTATGGCTTAATGCACCAAGTCATCAAGTTCTTCATAGTTTTGCAACTCAACTATGTCTCCTATTTCACAGTTTAAATCATGAAGGAAACGTGCCATGGTAGCCTCCCTTTCTTCAACAACATTGGCCCTTATCATGGCCACCTCCATCTCTTTGAAGTACTCATCCACACTCCTACTTCCTTGGGTAAGCCTTTGGAGTTTGTTGTGCAACTCCCTATGGTACCATGAAGGTATAAATCTCCTTCTCATCAAACTTTTCATCTCCTCCCAAGTGTCTACGGGGTAGTCCCTATTCCTTTCCCTCTCCTTTTGTACTTGGTCCCACCAAATTAAGGCATAGTTAGAAAATTCAAGGGCTGCCACCTTTACCTTCCTCTCTTCATTGTATCGGTGGTAGAAAAATATTTGTTCAACTTTGGTTTCCCACTCTAGATATGCCTCAGGATCATTCTTTCCTTGAAAAAAGGTACTTGGGTCTTTACTCCTCCTATGTCTCCTCCCCTTTCATCACTCCTATCATGACTCCTTTCACTTCTATCATGCCTCCTCCTTTTTTCATGGTTTCTCCTATCCCTCCTTTCTCTATCCAAATAATAGGAATCCCCATCCTCATGTGAGACCTCATGTTGAGAATCTCTCCTCCTTTCATTCTCTAACTTTGTGTCAATCTCCACCCTAAACTTCTCTAACTCCTTTGTAAAGAATTGCATTAAGTTTGCAGTCCTAGGGGATGGGGGTGTACTTTCTCCACTCTTTTTTTTTTTTTTGCAAAATTGATAAGATTAAGTTCAAAACTAAAAGGGCCTCACCACTCTATTCACGTGTTTGCACTCTTTAAAATGATTCCACTCATGTTTCACACAACAATTGGCTTTTGATTTAATGAAATCGCTATTTGCCTTTTACCGCTCAAGTTCGCTGTTGAGTCATAAGACGAATCAGGACCCTCAATTATTTTGATTTTATGCAAAATGAATATTAAGTAAAAAGATTACATCTTATAAATGCCAACAGACAAAAACGTTGGATCTATGTCTGTAAGATACAGATGATGCGCAGACAGATGTTTAAGTCTGAAGAAGCATTTAAAGGGATAGTAAATGCACTATCATTTTGTAATCTGGTTTGTAGGGAATGTTCATAGAACATCCTCCTAGGATCTGTCGAAGTGCATAAAGGGAAACAGAAAGAAGAGTCAAACTATCATAAGTTCCCCTCGCCTCAAAAGACACACAACAGCTAGCAATGAGTACTTGTCTGAGCAAATGATATGACCACTCCAATAGAAGGATATGAAGTATATCTCAAGAAAGATAAGTATAATGTTTTATCAGCTCAAAATGACTAGTTGGTGACAAGCATTTAACGCTCGCATTAAATGCCTTTCAACCACTCTCCTTCAGACGCTGGTCAGACGCAAGAAAGAAGATCGTTTAGAGACAACGGTTACTTCCTCAGAAAGTCTATATATAGAAGAAGATTTGAAGTGTTGAATACAACACATGAACTGAATTCATAATTCAAGCATTCTTTCAAGCCTTCATTTTTCTCTTATAAATTCTATTTGTAAAAGCTCTCAAACCACCTTGTATATCCTGAGAGAAAAAGACTTCGTTCTTAACCTTGTATATCTGTCTGTAAGACGATAGTTGAAAAGTCTGTGCGCCCTTACAAAAACAAATCTTGTGATTTGTTTTAGAGCCATAAGTGGCTTGGTAGTAAAGAATACTTGGGTTTTTAGCTTGGAGAGGTTAAGTGTGAAAAACTACTTGGGTGAGCCAGAAGTGGTCGTGAATAATACTTGTAACTTGTGAAAGTTAGTGGAACTTGGTGGTTTACCAAGAAATGGACGTAGTCTTGGGGTGAAACGAACTAGTATAAACTCCTATGTTGCCTTCTATCTCTTATAACTATTTGAACTGACTTCGTCTTATGATTTAAACTCGTTTTTATTAAAAATGCTTTCATCTGTTGTCTTCGTCTGTCAAACGTTTCCTTCAAAATTGTTTTCTTTTTGGTACAAACGTAACACATGTTCTATAAATATTTTCCAAAATTTTTATATGTCACAATTCAACCCCCCTTCTTGTGACTTTTGCCTTTACAGTTTGGTATCAGAGCTCAACCTCTAAGGGTTGAGCACCTGACCGTGTCTAGAGTAAAAGATCCAGATGGCCAGTCACGACAATAAGTTTATTCCCGAGGGAGCCTCTCTAACAATGCCTCCAGCCTTTCTTGAAGATGACTATCCCTACTGGAAAGACCGCATGGAGATGTACATCAAGTCCAATCAATATCAACTATGGAACATCATCATGAATGGAGATAATCCCATCATAAGGCCCGAAGATCAATGGACTCAAGATGACTACAACATCCTTCAACTCAACAACAAGGCCAGATATACTTTGACCTGTGCTTTAACCAGAAATGAACACAAGAAGGTGCGTAGACTAAAGTCGGCCAAGGAAATTTGGGATTCTCTCTGCACCAACTATGAAGGAACAGAAGATGTTCAAATGAGAAAAGCTACCACTCTGACCAGACACTATTAGAGTTTCTCCATGAAAGAAGGAGAAAGTGTAGATGACTTGTTTGGGAGACTTCAGGTTCTTCTCTCAGACCTAGAATCTCTTGGGCACACGTATACTAAAGCTCAGATCAATATGAAGATTCTCGATAGTAAGCCCAAAGTGTGGGAACCTAAGACTACAGCTATCCAAGAGGCAAGGAACATGAGAACCTTATCTTGGGATGAGTTGCTGGGAGTTCTACGAGTGCATGAAGTGCATTTGCAGAATAGAGACCAATTGCCCGTAAATAATGTAAACAATTCCGTTGAAGATTCTGAAGAAAAGAAAAGTGCTTAAAGTTGGTGAAACCAGCACCAAAAATGAAGAAAAGAAAAGAACCCCCAAGGCTCTGAAGATTCAAACAATTCAGCAAGATGAATCAGATAAAAGCTCTGCCAGATCTACAGACGATGAGGTTGTCCTCATGGCAAGAAAATTCAAGCAGATGCTGAAGAAGAAAAACAAGTTCAGACAATCCTCCAGGAAAAAGGATTCCATATTCAAAAAGAAATATAAGGAGGACAATCAGGAGATCATCTATTCCGAGTGCAGAAAGCCTGGACACATGAAGTCTGAATGTCCAAGGCTGAAGAAAAAGAAGTCTTATGGTGACAAGAAAAAGAAGAAAAGTCTGATGGCTACATGGGATGACTCAGACAGTGAACAAAGTAGCAGATCAGATGATGAACAAGCAAATATCTGTCTGATGGCAGAGACAAAAGAAAAAGTTGAGGTAAAAACTTGTTCTGAATCTGAAAGCTCATCTGGTTCTTCATCAGACGATGAAGAAGAGATGCCTTATGACGTTTTACTTCAGAACTGTCATATGGTCTCTCAACAATGTAAACAAATTAAACAAAAGCTCAAACAATATGTTTGTGAAATAAAATTGATGAAGAAATCAAATGCAGAACTGGAAGAAAAAGTCAAGACTCTGGAAGAGAGCCTAAGTCAAACCAGTACCCCTAGTCAAATAGATGATTCATCCATAGTTGAAAAACTAAGGGAAAAAGTAGTTTGTTTAACTAAGGATTTTGGGAAGTTTCTGGAGAGTTCTAACACTCTCACTATGCTTTTAAATATCATCAACATCCCCATGATAAATCTGGTTTAGGCTTAGAAAAAGATGCATCTGCTTCTACTCAGTCTGATCCAGACAAATGTGACTTCTGTGGAAAGTCTGGACACTCCAAGTTCATATCCATACACAAAAAGAAGGAAATGTCTAAGGGCACTAATGCTGCTGGACCTAAGAAGATTTGGGTACCAAAGTCTCAGATTATTCCTATTTCAGATATCCTTGGTAGGAAAAGGCAAGGGTTTGAGCTGGTACCTGGACAGTGGTTGCTCACGACACATGACGGGAGAAAGGTCTATGTTCCTAGACCTAAAGTCAGTTGAAGGCGGAGCAGTTGCCTTTGGAGGCATGGGAAAAGGATGCATCACAGGCATAGGTAAAGTTGGTATGTTTTCCCTAACCTCCATAGACAACGTCTTATATGTTGAAGGTCTGAGGTATAACCTACTGAGCATAAGTCAATTGTGTGACAATGGTTATATAGTCTCCTTCAACAAGGACAGATGTATAATCAAAATAGATGATGGCAAACCTGTCTTTTCTGCCAGATGACACAACAATCTGTATGAAATTGATCTTATAGATCTTAGCAAGCAGAAGGTAATGTGTCTGCTATCCAGAGAAGATGAAAGATGGATTTGGCATAAAAAGCTTGGGCATGTGAATTTGAAACACATTTCAAAAATTTCAAAAAGGAGTTTAGTAAGAAGATTGCTCGAGATTTCTTGGAAAACTCATCTTCTATGTGAAGCATGTCAAAAGGGGAAACAGATTAAAATATCTTTCAAATCTAAAAAATGTTGTTTCCACCTCCAGACCGTTGCAACTCTTGCATATAGATTTATTTGGTCCTACTAGAACGTTGAGTCTGGGCGGAAAGAAATATGGCTTAATTATTGTAGATGACTATTCAAGATATACATGGGTATACTTCCTAGGCCATAAACATGAGTCTTTCAAGGTCTTTGAAATATTCTGTAAACGAGTTCAAAATGAAAAAGGCTTTTGCATCTCTAGCATCAGAAGTGATCATGGAACTGAGTTTGAAAATGCCGAGTTCAAGTCTTTCTGCCAAAAGAATGGGATTTTCCACAACTTCTCTTCACCAAGAACACCTCAGCAAAATGGGGTAGTTGAAAGGAAAAACCGAACTCTACAAGAGATGGCTAGGACCATGCTCTGTGAGAACTCTCTACCTAAACACTTCTGGGCAGAGGCTGTGAACACTATGAAATACAGAGAAATACACTAGAAGGGGGGTTGAATAGTGTATTTCTATTTTCTTCGAAAACCTTTAACAAGAATGATGATAGTATATCTTAAGTTTTACAAGAACTTAGTGAAACAGAAAATAATGCTATCATCCAGTGGTTCAAATGCAACAATCCAATGAATCTGCTTTTTCACTTTTTCGTTAGAACACAAGCAAAAGATTTTCGTAGATAAAATGTGTAACGAAACACTTTCGTAGTGTGTTGAAGAGATAACTTAAGAGATATGCAAATAAGCTAGAACACGAAAGAATAGAACACTTAGTTTTATACTGGTTCACTCAACTGAGCTACGTCCAGTTCTCCTTCAAAAACCTTTGGAGGGTTCTACTAATCAGTATATGATTACTCACAAGTATTCTAACCTTGCCACTTCTGGCTACAAGTATTCTTTAAGCCACTCCTGGCACACCTTTAATCTCCTCCTGAGATTAAAAACAAACCCAAGTATTCTTTAACACTAAGCCACTCCTGGCTTTCCAAACAGAATTGTTTGAGTATAGAAAGTAAGAACAACTCTCACAGAGAGGATATTACAATAAACACGAATACACAGAATCGCTTAGCAAAGCTAAGTAGAAAGCTCGTTTTGCTTAAGTGTTGATCCTCCAATCGTTTTGACAGAGATTAAGCTCTTTATGAATTTTTTTTCAGTCTGATACATGAGCTCATTCCTCTATTTATAGGCAGCTTGGTGTAAAGTATCCGTTATGGGATCTGTTCCTTTTCCAAAAGCGGTTCTCTCCAAAACATGTGACCGTTGTCACGTTTCGACTTGGGGTGGAGAGTTAGAGGAGACAGCCGTACATGTAGCGCCTCTGCTACTTGTACTTTTTCTGCAGAGAGAAACTTCTCTTTTCCTGTTCAATACTATTCGAAAATTCAAATAGAATGACATGTTAGAATGAGAGAGAATAATCGTTGCATTACAGAGAATCACCATCGAAAACGTATTGTCATATGATATTACTTTTTAAGATAGAAACCACAATGTGGGTTATTTAGTCATTGGACGCTTGCTCTCACAGGAGCATTGGACGCTGACTGTAGTAGTCTTACAAAACACATTTGGACACTTTTCTTATTAAAACATAAAGTCGAGGTTTGAGAGATACAATACCATTGCGGCATTCGACGACGTAAATCCTATAACACTCAAACAAGATCATTAGATTCTTCAAAATTTATCCTTTAATTGTTATCATCAAAACCGAAATTCGAGGGGTTGGACATCGTTCAAGGACTTAGAACCTAACAATCTCCCCCTTTTTGATGATGACAAATAATGTTAAATTTTGATGTTAACAGTCACATAATCATATATGAATACAATGAATCAAGTCAGAGATGATTATGTTATGCCAGTGTATAAATGTGAAATGAAGTACTCCCCATGAGTGCAACATTTCTTATGCATCTGATAACAGAGAATAATAAATAGCAAGAATATATCAGATATAACAGATATCAGAGTGTAAAACATATCAAGGATATGGATGCGGAATTTATGAAATAAACAGCTCATGTATTAAAGATGTTTTGATAAAAAAATAGCCAATATATTCACAGAGTTTTAGCTATATACTTCTTTGACATCAAAATTCAAATTTCTCCCCCTTTGTCATTAACAAAAATGGGTTTGAAATATGGAAAAATGACTTGACCATCATGGTCACCTATGGCTGTGGAGGTGGTTCTTGTGGTGGTGGTGGTGGTTGTTCTGGTGGCGCTTGGATAGGTGGTGCTGGTTGATAAGGTTGTGGTTGGATGGGTGGAACTGCATGAGCAACTTGTCCAAGCAAGGTGGCTGCTGTATTTTGAATTTGGTTCACAAGTGTCTGGGAGAGGCTCATGAACTGTTCAGTGATAGCATTCTGCAGCATCAGACGATGTTGAGCAGCCTCAGCCTGTTGCCTTTGCTGAAATGCTTGAAGAGCTGCTTCGGTTTCCAGCTGTTGTTGCCTCAGAGCCTGTTGCACTATCTCGTGAACATGATCTTCTAAGACCCCTTGAGGTTCAGCAAATCGCAAGGGATGGATGCCCCTTGGACTTGAAGATCCTGTGGGAACCAGTTGATGTGTACCCGAATGAGCTTCAGTGGATGCATCAACAATGGGGAAGCTGGTTATATCTTCAACAGTAGGCTTTGCTGCAGTTGATTCCATGGGCTTGGATGCTTCAACAATGGGCTCTCTATCATCCTTGGACTTTCCAGATTGGACGGTAAGTTCTTCATGTGAAGTGACAAAGTGTTCCACGTCCACTGGTACAGATGGGTCCAGGTCAAGATGAGCTAGCACCTTTGTTACTTTGGCAGATGCTTCATCCAACTCTGCTTGTGTAGCTTTCGACTTGGCAACCTTATCTTCCTTTTCTGTGGTTACGGTCTCAGCTTCCTCAAGAGCCAGCTGCTCTAGACGAGCTTGTTCTGCTGTTATGGCTTCTTCTGCTTTGTACTCCTCATGCAGAGTTTGGAGTTCCTCCACAAACTTTGTGCGATCCAGTATTCGAAGATCAAACACTTTGTTGCTTCTGATGATTGGCAATGTCTTCATTAACTCCAGATAATCATCTGAATCTTTCAGAAAGCAGGTAAAGGTGTCTGAGAAGTGGTGAGTCTTCATTGGACGTAGCACCTCAAGACCATGAGGGGGTGAACAAAGTCATCCTTGGAGCTGCCGGAGGAGGAGGCCTTCTGGGAGTCGTTCCATAAGATCTGGCGCCAAAAGGTCATAGAATCAAAAGTTCCAAGTGAACGTGTAAGCTTACCAGTCTTATCAAACAGATGACCCCAGGTATGAGAGGATTTTTGCAGGGTTTCAACTTTCTCTTCCCTGCTTGGCATCTCAATGCCGTAGAACTTGTAGCCTTTCTTTCGACCAGTATCATATAAGGGTAGTCTGGGACATACACTGTCTGGTACAAACTTTATTTCTATGGTGCGGCTTATGTGAAGGTTTGGTGGGTAGGCGATGGCTTGGTTTGGTATATACATTTGTTGAAGAAGTTTTCCAAGTTTATCATAGTCGCCTGGCTGGAAGTTTAGCACTGGAGTTCCAGCAGGTAGAGGCAGGAACTTTGTGATGGGAGTCCAGATGTGAACATCCTTGACCCACTCTACATCTGGACGCTGCTTCGATATGGAAGGGTCCATACTTTCTTTAATGGCCAACTGCAATTCTGCTGCCAGTTCAATATCCCTGCTAACAGGGGGCTTCTTGGACGGTGCCTTTTTTTTTTCTTGGAGCCTTCCCTTTCTACTCTGCAACCGTCTTTGTGAGTCGAGAAGCAACCTCTACTTCTGGTGCAGGCAGGTTTACTGTTGCTGGACGCACTCTTTGCTGAGTTCCAGTTGGACAGGAGTAAGGATGAGGCATGCGGATCAAGTGTGGATACACTTCTCTCGTCCAATTGGGCAGAGGGTTGCTGATGAACGCTCCTTCTGGCATAGCAGCATAGTCAGCTGAAAGAACATGAGCGTAATCATACCTCGTCCACTCTGGTGCTGAGACAGTAGTCAAATGCCTCTTCAAGGGCTCTTGTAGAGGCCTCCGGATCACATCACTTCTCTTACAGTAATTCTGTTTATTTCGTGTAAGGAATGTAACTGGAAAACATTCTCTGTCTTCTTCGTCTTTGGTTTTCTGCTTGGGGGGTATGATCCATAGGGACCAGGAATCCCTCCATGCATCCCTTGGACGCACAAACTTGGACAAGTCCAAGCGAAGATGTGGATGTTGGGTTGTTGATGTGGATGGAGCACTGGATGTTGCTGGTAGTAGGGTGCTTGTGGATATACTGTCGGTGTCTTGAGAGGAAGGTGGTAGAACTGTAATTCTCCTTGGCCTTGGTGCTTGAGTCTTGACTCGTCGCGGCACGTTAGAAGGAAAGGAAATTGGTTTAGCAGGTTGTACCTTCTGCTTCTTTTGCTGAGGGTCCTCCATCTCCTCTGCTTTCTTCATGATTTGACCAATTGGGATCTGGTCATCATCATCAGAGTCGTCCAGTAGTTGAAGCTTCCGAACCTTTGGCTTTTCTAGACCAGGCTTTACTGGAGCTGCCTTTGGACGCTGCTCAGCTTGAGCAGGTCTGGACACATCGGTCCTTGGATGCTTCTCTGCTGGGAACTGAGCAGTGGACGTGTCAACATGTCTTTTCTTGGTTCTTCTCTCCTTTTCAGCATCTTCCTCATGCTTCTGAGACATTTGACGTGTTATCTTTCTGCTCTCCTGTTCCTCCATCAACCTTTTGATCTTTTTGCCAATACCAAGAAGATCAATCTCCTCTTCATCATCATTGGAGATGATCTTGCTCTGTTCATGTCGTTGCTTGTTGATGGTATCTTCGTCCAGGTCCCTTAAGACCTTGGCTGTTAGCTTGATCTTCATAGGTTTTATGTTGGACTCACCAAATAGTTGTTGTGTTGCTACCATTTGCCCTTTCTTCACAATAGCTTCGTAAACATCTTCTTCCAGTTCATCAAAGAAGCATTGATAGACCTTCTGGTCCTAGAAGATCTTGTTCTGCAGGGCGGCGTAGAAAATGTCATCATTGCCACCAACAGACTTCATCATTCTCACGATATTGACGTAAATGGTGTGAGGGAGGTTGAAGGGAATACCTTCCATAATATGGAATATGACGAACTTGTGTAAGTCCGTGATTGAGTCCTTAGACCCAGCTTTGTGTAGGATACTCTTGTTGCACACCTGCTGCCAGATTTTTGCTTCCTCACACAGGTTCCTGTACTCAATCCTTATTGAGTCGGTGGATTTGGTCTTGCAAAGCACGTTCGCAATGTGATTGCCGTACTGTTTGGCCCAGTCTGTTCTGTACTGGTTCTGCTCCCTAATGCAACCAGTTACCTTTGCAATGGTCTCGGTGGACAGTGTCACCTCTCGTCCGAGAACCGTGGCCACGAGCTCCCTTGTGCTCTGGAATTTGGCATTTCTCCATAACATTCTGATCAACTCAGGGAATATCTTCTGGTTTTCATTGAAGTAGCCTCTGATTCCACACTTCAGAAGGCTCTCGTTCAGGTTCAGTCCCAGTTTCTCAAGCTTTTCGATGTCGAAGAAGTGCTCAATGTGCACTGTAGCAGCACCTTGGCACACAACTGTGGTTTCAGGGTAGGTGAGGACATCGAGTTCCGAGTTGCTTGAGCTTGCAGAGTTCGACATGGTAGAAAAGTTTGGATTTTTAGGTTTTCTGAGAGGGTTTTGGGTTTCTGAGAGAGAGAGCTTAGTGGTGATGATAATCTCAGAGAAGATGGGTACGGTAAGGATTTTCTGAGGCAATTTGGTAGTTGTAAATATGGGCTTTGTTCGGAGAATGCGAAACGGTTTTGGGCTTTTTGAATATTTGAAATGTAAATGACGCCATAAAACCCGCCATGATGAGGCGTGCGAAGAATGTGGGTAACTGTGTACGGTTACTAACATTTTGGTGACTCGGCATAGAGTATTAGCTCATACTTACTCTTAAAACGTACCGTTTTGATCATTTGAACAAAAAAAATGCTAAGATAAAAGCATCGTCCAGATATTGGACTTAAGTGAGATATATGCAATGCATGTGCATGACTTAGTGTTCCTTGGACGACATGTCCTTTGGACTCTATGGTTTTATTGGACGCATCATGTAGATGTTAATCATTCCTTTACAGAGTCCATGCCAAGTTTGTTCCTCAGAAGGATTAACTTATCTTCAGTAAGGGTTTGGTGAATATATTAACAAGCTGATTATCTGTGGTTACAAAGTGTAGTTCCACAGTACCCTGTTGAACATGGTCTCTTATAAAGTGATGTTTGATCTCTATATGTTTAGCCCTTGAATGCAATATGGGGTTCTTAGAGAGATCTATGGCAGTTTTACTATCACAGAAGATAGGAATGTTACTCTCATATATGATGTAGTCCTCAAGTTGATGTTTGATCCATAAGATTTGAGAACAACATTTTGCAGCTGAGATATACTCTGCTTCAGCAGTGGACAGAGCAATGGTTCCTTGCTTCTTGTATATCCAGGAGACTAGATTACCACCAATGAAGTGACACCCTCCACTGGTGCTTTTTCTTTCAATTCTATCTCCAGCATAATCAGCATCACAGTATCCAATTAGCCTGAAATCTTTCTGCCTTTTGAAATATAACCCAAGGTTAGTGGTTCCAGCAAGATATCGAAAGATTCTTTTAACAGCAGTTAAATGAACTTCCCTTGGGTCAGATTGGAATCTGCCACATAAGCATACGCTGAACATGGTGTCAGGTCTGGACGCTGTGAGGTATAGGAGTGATCCTATCATTCCTCTGTATAGAGTGTTATCCACCTTCTTTGAGTTGTCGTCCAGTCCAAGTATAGTTGTTGGATGCATAGGAGTTTTCATTGGTTTTGCATCGTCCATTTTGTACTTCTTTAGTAGCTCCTTGACATACTTGGTTTGATGTATGTATACGCCCTTTTCAGTTTGTTTGATTTGAAGTCCAAGGAAGAATTTTAGCTCACCCATCATGCTCATCTCAAACTCTGTTTGCATTAATTTGGCAAATTCATTAGTGGCACCAAATATGATATCATCAACATATATTTGTGCAATAATAAAATCAGAAGAGTAGTCTTTGCGAAATAGTGTAGTGTCTACTTTTCCTCTCGAAAAACCATTTTCTGACAGAAATGAGCTGAGTTTTTCATACCAAGCTCTAGGGGCTTGTTTCAACCAATATAAGGCTTTGTTAAGTTTGAAAACATGGTTTGGAAAAGCATCACTTTCAAATCCTGGGGGTTGTTCCACATAGACTTCTTCCTTTATGAGTCCATTGAGGAATGCACTTTTTACGTCCATTTGATATAGCTTCATATTGCTATGAGCTGCAAATGATAGTAGAATGCGAATTGCCTCTAGACGTGCAACGGGAGCATAAGTTTCAGTATAATCTATACCTTCCTGTTGTGAGTAACCTTTTGCTACCAGCCTCGCTTTGTTTCTCCCAACATTACCTGCTTCGTCCAGCTTGTTTCTGAACACCCACTTTGCTCCTACAGCTTCTTTGTCGTTGGGGAGTTCTACTAGCTTTTAGACATTGTTCTTTTGAAACTGGTCAAGTTCTTCTTGCATTGCTTTGACCCAGCTTTCATCTTCTAAGGAATCGTCCATAGTCTTAGGTTCTATTTGAGATATGAATGTTGTGTGACCTTGCTGTCGTTGAAGTGAAGATCTGGTTTTGACTCTATCTTTTGGATCTCCAATGATTTGCTCTTGTGGATGATGTTTCTTCATTTGCCAGTTGCGTCCAGTGGTGCATTTGACTCTTCAACTGAGACATCATGGTTGGATGAATCTGATGACTTACTTGCATCGTCCAATCTGAGATCTGCAAATGATTTGTCCAGCTCTGATAATTCCTTATCAGGCTTGTTGTCATTAAACTTCACATGGATAGCTTCTTCAACAACTAAGGTTCTAGAGTTATAAACTCTGTATGCCTTTGAAGTTTCAGAATATCCAAGCAGTATTCCTTCATCACACTTAGAATCAAATTTTCCCAGGTTATCCTTAGTGTTCAGAATGAAACATTGACATCCAAATGGATGGAAGTAGGATATGTTGGGTCTTCTACCCTTCCATAATTCATATGGAGTCTTTTTCAATATCGGCCTTATATAGATTCTGTTTTGTAAATAACAAGCAGTATTCACTGCTTCAGCCCAGAAGTGTTTAGGGGTTGAATTATCATTCAACATGGTTCTGGCCATCTCCTGGAGTGACCTGTTTTTCCTCTCAACTACACCATTCTGTTGTGGTGTTCTAGGTGTTGAGAAGTTGTGAAGGATACCATTATCCTCACAGAACCTTTGAAAACTTTCGTTTTTGAATTCTCCCCCATGATCACTTCGGACTGAAGTAATGCATACTCCTTTTTCATTTTGAACTCTTTTGCAGAGGTTATAAAAGGCCTTGAAGGACTCATCTTTGTGGGATAGGAATAAGACCCATGTCCATCTAGTATAGTCGTCCACTATAACCAATCCATATCTTTTACCACTTACTAAGGTTGTTCTTGTGGGTCCAAATAGATCAATATGTAACAGCTCAAGAGGTCTAGAAGTGGAAACAATGTTTTTACTTTGAAAAGAACTTTTCACTTGTTTGCCTTTCTGACAAGCTTCACAAAGAAGATCATCTTTATATGACATACTTGGTAGTCCTCTTACGAGGTTGTGCCTATTCAGCTTTGAGATTAACCTCAAGCTTGCATGACCAAGTCTTTTATGCCATAACCAATGATTTTCTTGTACAGAAACTAGGCATGATACATTTTGACTTGATAGTTCCCCAAGTTTAATCTTATACAGATTGCCTTGCGTCTTTGCGGTAAAGAGAAGGGATCCATCAGAGTTTTTTACTGTACATTCACCTTTGTCAAAGGCAACATTATATCCACTGTCACACAATTGGCTTATGCTAAGTAGATTATGTTTAAGACCTTTAACATAAAGAACTTTATCAATACAAGGATAGGGTGGTATACCAATCTTACCTACGCCAGCTATCATCCCTTTCTGATTCCCTCCAAAAGTGACTGTCCCACCAGTCTTGGATAGGAGGCTTTGGAACATACACCTTTCTCCTGTCATGTGATATGAGCACCCACTGTCCAGGTACCATGATTGGAGTTTCTTTGTTGCTGTTAAGCATGTCTGCAACAAGAACAATTTTATCCTTAGGTACCCAAATTGACTTGGGTATTTTTTTGTTAGCTCGAAGGGCATTGAATGCTCCCTTCTTAGGCAGGTGTCTGCATTTGGACGTTATATGTCTAGGTTTCCCATAGAAGTAGCAAACATCTGTTTCCTCGTCATGAATATATTTCTTTCCCTTATATCCATGTCCTGATCTGTCATTTGGTCTCTTACAACCTTCATATTTTAAAAGCTTTTTGAGGTTGTCAGAGCCCTTGACAAAGTTTGACAGATCCTTCTTTAGGCTGTCAATTTCTTCATGAAGTTTTACAACATCATGTGGTTGACCTCTTAAGGAAGTATCTGCTTCAACTTTCAGAAGCTTCTCAACTAGCCTTTTGTTTTCTACGTTGAGATTTCGAATCTTTATGGAAAGATTTATTTCTCTAGTCCTTGAATCCTCACAGGATTTATGGGCTCGAGCAGCATCATTCCAGAGAGTTCTCCTCTCCATATTTGTAATTTCATTTTGCTTTGAGAGCTCTGTAAACTTTTTCTGTAAATCCTCCTTTTCATTTTCAAGTTGTTTGACACTTTTTTTTAAAGCTTCTTTTTCTTTTGAAAGTGATTTGGATGATTTCTTTAAAGTTCTGTAGGCCTTTGACAAAATAGAAGAGTTTGAAAGTAGTTCATGATAAGCTTCTTGAATTGAATCTATGTCATTAAAGTTTACCTCATCTTCTTCTTCTGGTTCAGAAGAGTCTGTTGAAGTGTCTGCCATCAGACATATGTGTGCTTCCTCTTCTTCTCCATCGTCCGATGATGAGTCATCGTCCAGGTCTTCCCATGTGGACATCAGAACTTTCTGTTAGGTTCTAAGACCTTGGACGATGTCCAACCCCTCGAATTTCGGTTTTGATGATAATAACTAAAGGATAAATTTTGAAGTATCTAATGATCTAGTTTGAGTGTTATAGGATTTACGTCGTCCAATTCCACAACGGTATTGTATCTCTCAAACCTGGACTTTATGTTTTAATAAAGAAAGTGTCCAGATGTGTTTTTATAAGAATCCTACAGGCAGCGTCCAATGCTCCTGTGAGAGCAAGCGTCCAACGCTTGAATAACACTCACCGTAGTTTCTATCTTAAAAATACGTTTTCAATGTTGACTCAATATAAGGCAACGATCACTCTCTCATATTTTAACATGCCATTCTATTTGATTTTTTCGAATAGTACTGAACAGGAATAGAAGAAGCTTCTCTCTGCAGAAAAAGTACAAGTAGGAGAGGCGCTAAAAGTACGGCTGTCACTTCCATCACTTCACCCTAAGTCAAAACGTGACAACGGTCATATGCTACAGAAAGAATCGCTCTTGGAAAAGGAACAGATCCCTCAACAGATACCTTCAACAAGCTTCCTATATATAGAAGAATGAGCTCACATATCAGACTGACGAAAATTGAAAAAGAGTTGAATCTCTACCAAAACGACTGGACGATCTTAAGCAAAAGAGCATTCATCTTAGCTTTGCTAAGCGAGACTGTATATTCATACTTACTGTAATATCCTCTTAGTGAGAGTTAAGTTTTACTTACAATCTCAAACAATTCTGTTTGGAAAGCCAGGAGTGGCTTAGTGTTAAAGAATACTTGGGTTTTGTGTTCAATCTCAAGGGGAGATTAAGGGTGTGCCAGAAGTGGCCTAGAGAATACTTGTAGCCAGAAGTGGCAAGGTTAGAATACTTGAGAGTAATCATTTTGATTAGTAGAACCCTTCAAAAGTTTTTGAAGGAGAACTGGACGTAGCTCAGTTGAGTGAACCAGTATAAAACTAAGTATTCTATTCTTTCGCCTTCTAGCTTACTTGCATTTCTTTTAAAACTATCTCTTCAACATACTACGAAAGGGTTTCTATACACTTTTTATCTAAGATTATCTATTACGTGTATTCTAACGAAAAGGAAGAAGAGTAGTTTCTTTGGACTGTTGTTTTTAATCTGCTAGACGATAGCTTGTTTTTCTGTTTTACTAAGTTCCTGTAAAACGTAAAGATACACTATCTTCACATTAGCTAAAGTTTTCCAAAGAAATTTTAAATACACTATTCAACCCCCCCTTCTAGTGTATTTCTCTATATTTCACTTTCTTGCCCTTTCCTTTGCTGAAGAATTTCTTCTTCTTGTCCTTGCTATTGTCAAGATCTGGGCATTCTGATTTGAAGTGTCCTGGCTTTTTGCATTCGTACCATACGATTGGACTCTTCTCCTTCTTTTCTTTGAAGCCTTTCCTATTTAGGTTTCTCCATCTGGATCCACCTTTCTTCTTCCACATAGCATGTATCCTTTTGGATATAAAGGATAGTTCATCATTCTCGTCTGAGTCATCATCTTCATATTGTTCGTCTGATGATGTTTCAGCTTGCGTGGCTTTGGACGATGATGCTTTCCTTGGCTTCTAGACGCTGAGCGCCAGAGACTTATTTTTCTTACCATCACCATCTTGATGCAGTTCTAGTTCATGCACCTTGAGAGTTCCCACGAGTTCTTCTAAGGACATATCGTCCAGTTCCTTTTTTGTTCTCAAGGCTGTAACCTATGGTCTCCATTGCCTAGGCAAACTTCTTAGAATTTTGTCAATATGTTCATAGTTATTGTAATCTTTCCCATGTGCTCTAAGTTCATTTAGTATGGTTTGAAACCATCCAAACATACTTTGTACGTCCTCATTTTCTTCCATACTAAATAACTCATATTGACGAGTAAGGAGACTGAGTTTGTTACGTTTTACCTAGGTGGAACCCTCATACGTTAACGCAAGAGTGTCCCACATTTATTTTGCGCTTTTGAGACTGTGCACCTTGTTGTATTCTTGTTCGCTTAGTGCACACATGATGATGTTTCTAGCTCTGGAGTTAAGATAAAATCTTTGTTTTTGCTCCTCTGTCCATCCAGTCTTTGGGATTTCGACGAGGTTTGCATCAAGTGGAATATAGTCGCCCATCTCCACAACTTCCCACATGTCAATATGGCTAGATTCAAAGAATGCTATCATTCTTTGTTTCCAGCAATCATATTTGACACCCTTGAAGAGTGGTGGTCTGTTCATAGCTTGTCCCTCGATTTCCATCTTTCTTAGGATCTTTCCTCTGTACTGCTAAGTACTCAACCCAAGAGGCCGAGCTCTGGTACCAACTGAAATACAGAGAAATACACTAGAAGGGGGGTTGAATAGTGTATTTCTATTTTCTTCGAAAACCTTTAACAAGAATGACGATAGTATATCTTAAGTTTTATAAGAACTTAGTGAAACATAAAATAATGCTATCGTCCAGTGGTTCAAATGCAACAGTCCAATGAATCTGCTTTTTCACTTTTTCGTTAGAACACAAGCAAAAGATTTTCGTAGATAAAATGTGTAACGAAACACTTTCGTAGTGTGTTGAAGAGATAACTTAAGAGATATGCAAATAAGCTAGAACACGAGAGAATAGAACACTTAGTTTTATACTGGTTCACTCAACTGAGCTACGTCCAGTTCTCCTTCAAAAACCTTTGAAGGGTTCTACTAATCAGTATATGATTACTCACAAGTATTCTAACCTTGCCACTTCTGGCTACAAGTATTCTTTAAGCCACTCCTGGCACACCTTTAATCTCCCCCTGAGATTAAAAACAAACCCAAGTATTCTTTAACACTAAGCCACTCCTGGCTTTCCAAACAGAATTGTTTGAGTATAGAAAGTAAGAACAACTCTCACAGAGAGGATATTACAATAAACACGAATACATAGAATCGCTTAGCAAAGCTAAGTAGAAAGCTCGTTTTGCTTAAGTGTTGATCGTCCAATCGTTTTGACAGAGATTCAGCTCTTTATGAATTTTTTTTAGTCTGATACATGAGCTCATTCCTTTATTTATAGGTAGCTTGGTGTAAAGTATCCGTTGTGGGATCTGTTCCTTTTCCAGAAGCGGTTCTCTCCAAAACATGTGACCGTTGTCACGTTTCGACTTGGGGTGGAGAGTTAGAGGAGACAGCCGTACATGTAGCGCCTTTGCTACTTGTACTTTTTCTGCAGAGAGAAACTTTTCTTTTCCTGTTCAATACTATTCGAAAATTCAAATAGAATGACATGTTAGAATGAGAAAGAATAATCGTTGCATTACAGAGAATCACCATCGAAAATGTATTTTTATATGATATTACTTTTTAAGATAGAAACCACAGTGTGGGTTATTTAGTCATTGGACGCTTGCTCTCACAGGAGCATTGGACGCTGACTGTAGTATTCTTACAAAACACATTTGGACGCTTTTCTTATTAAAACATAAAGTTGAGGTTTGAGAGATATAATACCATTGCGGCATTGGACGACGTAAATCCTATAACACTCAAACAAGATCATTAGATTCTTCAAAATTTATCCTTTAATTGTTGTCATCAAAACCGAAATTCGAGGGGTTGGACATCGTCCAAGGTCTTAGAACCTAACACACTGCTTGTTATGTTCAAAATAGAGTATTGATCAGACTTATGATTGAAAAGACTCCTTATGAACTATGGAGAGGAAGAAGACCCAACATTGCTTACTTTCATCCTTTCGGATATGAGTGTTACATCTTAAACACCAAAGACCAATTGGGAAAATTTGATTCTAAGGTGGATAAGGGTATCTTTCTAGGATATTCCGATACATCTAAGGCTTACAGAGTTTTTAATACTAGAACCTTAGTTATAGAAAAATCTATTCATCTTAAGTTTAATGATGGACTAACGTCTGATAGGAGACTATCATATCTTGAGGATGATTTTGCAGATATGCATATAGGTCCGTCTGTAGCACCAAAGTCAGACGAAATTCAACCTCCTCAGGAAATTCTTCCTCAGATTGAAGGAGCGTCTGGCTTTCAACCACAAACAAGGGACTGGAAATTCGTAACCTATCATCCATACGATCATATCATAGGAGATAAGAAAGAAGACGTAAAGACTAGATCATGCTTCAGAGATCAAGCATCTTATGCTTTCGTCTCAGAAATAGAGCCAAAAATGATAGACGAAGCCCTGACAGACGATGACTGGATCTTAGCCATGGAAGAAGAATTGAACCAGTTTATAGAACCAGCCAAAAATGATAGACAAAGCCCTGACAGACGAACCCTAGCTCCCAAGCCAAAGAATAAAAGCATCATTGGAACAAGATGGGTTTTCAGAAACAAATTGGATGAGCAAGGAAAGGTGGTAAGAAACAAAGCTAGATTAGTAACTCAAGGCTATAATCAACAAGAAGGAATAGACTTCACTGAAACCTTTGCTCCTGTAGCTAGATTAGAAGCTATAAGAATCATGCTTGCATTTGCTGCTTATAAAAACATTAAGCTTTTTCAAATGGATGTTAAGAGTTCCTTTTTAAATGGTTTTATCGAAGAGGAAGTTTATGTTAAACAACCTCCTGGTTTTGAAGATCCCACTCTTACATATCATGTTTTTAAACTCAAAAAGGCTATGTATGGTCTGAAGCAAGCACCTCGTGGTTGGTATGACAGACTGAGCTATTTTCTCTTACAAAATAGTTTTATGAGAGGCAAAGTAGACACTACTCTTTTCAGAAGAGAAAGTTGGCAAAGATTTCATTATAGTTCAAATTTATGTTGATGATATTATCTTTGGAGCTACTAATGAATCTTTGTGCAAGGATTTTTCTGATCTGATGAAAAGCGAGTTTGAAATGAGTATGATGGGAGAACTTATGTTCTTCTTTGGACTTCAGATCAAACAAGATAGCAAGGGAATTATATTCATCAGCAGAAGTATACAAGGGAGCTTCTTAAGAAGTTCAAAATGGAAGATGCTAAACCAATGAAAACACCTATGCATGCTTCCAGTCCCTTGAGTAAAGACGAATTAGGTAAACCAATAGATCATACGATCTACAGAGGTATGATTGGCTCATTTCTTTATCTTACAGCCAATAGACCTGATATGATGCATAGTGTATGTCTGTGCGCTAGATTTCAGTCAGATCCTAGAGAGTCTCATCTCAAAGCTGTTAAAAGGATCTTACGTTATTTAGTGGGAACCACTAACCTTAGTCTGTTCTATAAGAAAAATCAAGATTTTAGGTTAGTAGGATACTGCGACGCAGACTATGCAGGAGACAGAGTTAAACGAAAAAGTACAAGTGGAGGATGCCACTTTATAGGACCCTGTCTCATTTCATGGGCAAGCAAGAAGCAGAACTCAATTGCTTTATCAACTACAGAAGCTGAATATGTGTTTGTTAAAAGTTACTGCTCGCAGCTGCTATGGGTAAAATATCAGTTAGAAGATTACTCTAGTTTTGAAAATAATATACATGTATATTGTGACAATACTAGTGCAATCAATCTATCAAAAAATCTCATTCAACATTCTAAGGCAAAGCATATTGAAATCAGATATCATTTCATTCGTGATTATGTTTAAAAAGGTGTTTTCGATATTAAGTTTGTAGATACAGATCACCAATGGGCTGATATCTTTACAAAACCTTTGTCTGAAGAACGTTTCGTCTGTATTAGGGATCATCTACATATGCACATGCTTTCAGATTAAAGATTGTATTCATCAGATGGTACCCTTCGTCTTATCTATTTTCATTAATCTGTTGGAACTAATGTGTGTTCAAGTGTGCAGATGATGAAAGCCCCACGTTCACAACGGTTACAAGTCTTTTCGTTTCTCTCAAAACATGCGCCGCCCTTTTCGTCATGATGAGACAGTTTTCAAAAAGTTTTTAATACCTTTAAACCACTCTTTTTATGACATTTTCTCTCCCCTCTCATCTCCTCTGGTATAAAAGGATGAAGTGCCTAAAGAAGAAGGTTCCTTTGATCTTTCTAATCTCTCTGAAATTCTTTGAGTTTCTCAAAGACTTCAAAGATCAAAACTTTCTCATCTTCTCTTTTCTAAAACCTAACTTTCTGTGAAAAATGGCACCAAAGAAGCAAGCTTCATCTTCTGCTACTCCTCTCATCCGCAACATGGACAAAGCAACTGCAACCTTTCCAGAAGAGCTTTTCATCCCTGGAAAGTGGGCAAGTCTGAAGGAGTTGGCAAAGGAGGGTTTCGACGTTCTGGACATGTTCGCCAGAGTTGGGTGGACCAATTTTATTGGGAAGCACAATGTCTGGTACCATGGTTCTTATGCCCTCTTCTAGGGGACTGCAAAGATGGAAGACGACCAATGCATCAGGGGCATCATTGGTCAGACGATGGTAGAAATTAGCCCTGCAACCACAGCTAAGGCTATTGGATGCACTGAAGAGGGACTAACTTTTGACAATGATTGGGAGAAGACCATCAATCAGGAGACGGTGGATAAACTTCTCTACGATGGGGTGAGACCAACAGACGAAGACTCTAAGAAGAGAGCTACAGCCATGAAGAACTTTCTCAGGTCTGCCAACATGACCCACATCTACAGACTTCTTCACAACATGCTCTTCAACATTGTGCTCCCAAGGACGGGGTCAAGGGACCACATAAGCAAAAGGGACAGATTCTACATCTACAACATAGTGATAGGAGAAAAGATCAATCTCCCTGGTCTGATTTTCTACCATTTGGAGCAAGCCTTCAAAGACAGATTCTCAACGAAGAAGCAGAAGAACCCCATCCCTTAATGTATGTTATTCACTCAACTAATGAGGGATGCTGGTGTTGATATGACGGAGTTTAAAGACTCTGGAGGACCCACACAGGTGACAGGAACCACCTTTGTGAGAATGGGAATAGCTCACAAATTCCTTGAGTGGGTAAAGAAGCAAGGAACCAAGGTGAAAAAGGAGTCCAAGGAGGAATCGTTTGAAGAACCTGCATATGTAGCAGAGTCACAAACTCTACCTAAGCCTCAGCCTACACAGACACAAACCAAACCAACCACCAGACACACCCAACCTCCTTCCTCAGACCAACCTAAAAAGCCTAAACAGCAACCACATTTAGATCCTCCCTCATTACTTAAGAGAAAGGTTGTAGAAACTTCATCTAAACCAATCTCTGAACCTCCCCTCAAAAAGTCTTTCACCAGAACCACCAAAATCTGCATCATCACTAAAGCCAAACTAACCACCTCACCAAAATCCCAACTTGAACCCCAACCAGCACTCCTATCTGAACCTCAACCCTTACCTTCCCAAACTCAAGAATTTAATGTTGAGATTCTTGATGCACCACTCTCTAAACCCCAAATCTCTTCCAAACCCAAGCCTGCACCCAAGCCCAAACCTTCATCTTTTCCTCCACCAGCTGACAAGAAGGAAGCAGCAGCCAGCCGGAAAGCTCAAGAGCTATCAAGAAAGGAGGCTGCCAAGAAGACCAAGATAGACAAGAGTCTCAAGAAGAAGGAGCAGATTGAGTTAGAGCAATCTGTAGTAGAGTCTGTCAAGACTCTATCAGCTGATGAATTGAAGAGGAAGGCTGCTGAAGAAGCCTTGGCTCCAACAAATGACGCTTCAGAGAAAGAAACCATGGAAGAAGCTGTTCTTGAGTCTATCAAGACTCAGAAGAACAGAGGCAAGCAGCTATAGAAGATCTTACGAGAATTGAATATGCCCTGATTCAAATAGCTAAAATAGCGTCTGCAGAGGTTGCTGCTAAGCAAATAGAGTTTCAGACGCTCACAGTGGACGAAGATGCAGACGAAGTTGAAATAGAAGAGCTAAATGAAGCACTTCTTCAGTCTATTTTGGAAGCAAGCCCACAAGGTCTGGATATTGGAAAAGACCTGGTTGAAGTTGTGACTTCGGTCCTCGTGCTATCTACAGACCAATCACTGAAGAGGATGAAAGAAAAGTAGATGAGCACTGGCATAATCTGACGTAGACCGTGCTGCCAAACACATGGCCATTTATGGTGGCTCATCATCTGTACCCACCAATGAACTTCAGACTCAGACTGATGAAGAAATCCAAACTCTGACTAAAGACGAACTGTTCAGACGAAGAAGGTATGCTGCCAAGGCCACTCTCTCTCTTGGGTACATCTCTAGACTTAGCTCCAAAGTATAGAGGCTATGACTAGATTATCAGACGAAGCCCCAACATCCCACTCCCTCTAGTGCAACCACCAACAGACCCAAGCGTCAACGTCAGATACTACCGTGTGTGGAAGTGACCTAGAGTAAATGAATGGAAACGCTGCAACAGGGAATGAAGGAGGAAGGGTATCTGCACTGATGAGGATCAAGCTTTCTTGCTTGATTCCATTAACTTCATCGAGTTGTGGAAGAAAGGTGTTCCTAGGATTGATCCCTTCAATCTTCCCAACCATGAAGTCCTTCCATAAGAGGGACTGCCTGCACTCTCATGCTATAAGAAGGAACCTCAGTTCAGGATCTTCCCTCCTCGATAGACGTCACCACCTGCTCTTAACACTCTCATCTTTGAGCATAACCCACGTGGCAGACGATGCTACCTTCCTGAAGCCTCAGTTTGGTGATGATTCTCAGTGCTAACTGATGAAGTACCTTTCTATGAGCCTGTCAACCTACAACAAATGATGGGGCTGCTAGCTTATCTCAACGTGATTCTCCCCTGGAATCATGCTGAGCCTGGGCATTATGTCTACTCTGAAGATCTCAACTTGGACGATCCAAAAGCAAGTCCAACTTTTAATCTGTGGAAATCTTCAGACTACTTTGCAAAGTTACCCATGAAGCTACAGACATATAAGGAGGAAATAAAGAAGAGGCAAAACTCCTTCAGGCAGATCCAAAGAAGAACACAGATGATGCCTCATTTCCTAGGCACACAATTTCACTGTGTGGCCTCCAATCAAACCCAATTCAAGCTTGCTCTAGACAAGGTCATTCCTATCCTCCCAATCTTGAATTATAAGGGTAAGGAGAAAGCAGAAGAAGAAGACGATGCTCCTCAAAGAAACATTCACGTACAAAGAGGCAGACCCTTCAGACGAGAAATTGAAGCCATCTATCAGAAGTCAGCTGCTTAAAGTACATGTGAAGACTTAAAGACCATCAGACGTGCCAGGAAGTTTGATGCTTTCTGTTCTGGTCTGGAACCTGAAGACAAACCTCCAGCAGATGGGTATCATCTGAAGATCGGAATATGCTATCAATTCAAAGGACATCAGCCTTTCCCATCCTCATCTGGTCCTTCAGAACTCATGCCTTGGAAGTCCACCTTTTACTATCTGTCTGATAGGGACTTCTCTTTTGTTGTGGAGCTGCTACATCCAACCTTCTTCTTCGAGCCCATTTATTCTGGGCATTGTGCAAGAAACTGAAGATGCCATTGTTCCGTACAGGCCTCCTATTACTGATGAGGAAGTTTATGATTTGTATGCTAAACTCTAGGCAACCAGAAAAGCTTTGCGACAAGCTTTGGAAGACAAGAAGGCCCTAGAGTCTGAGCTCAATAAGTGGATCAATATAGATGCCTTCTTTAGAGCATGCGGCCGCAGACGCACTCGCACTCCACCAGGATCCCCTATGGTACTCTCATCAGACTCTGACTCTAACACCTCTGATTCTGACGGTCCCATTCCTAGGGAACTAGGTTTTGCTGATCGCCATGCAAAAGGGGGAGAGAAGAGTAAAAAGAAAGCATAAAGATAGGGATGCATCTAAGGGGGAGCTACATCTAAAGGGGAGACTAAGAAAAAGGGAGAGTATTTTTTTTTTCTGTTTATCATCTATAAAAACACATCATCTTGATGTGAAAACTTTTTAATAAGATGAGTTGTTTGATTGCTCATCAAATCTGAGTCTTCTTTTCTCTGTTTAAATTCTATGTTTATAGTTAATATTATTAGTAGCTCTGATACATCTTTTTACAATATTTGCTTGGCATCATAAAAAAGGGGGAGATTGCTGAGTCATAAAACGAATCAGGACCCTCAATTATTTTTATTTTATGCAAAACAAATATTAAGTGTAAAGATTGCATCTTATAAATGTCAATAGACGAAAAAGTTTGATCTGCGTCTGTAAGATACAGATGATGCGTAGACAGGCGTTTAAGTCTGAAGAAGCATTTAAAGGCATAGTAAATGCACTATCATTTTGTAATCTGGTTTGCAAGGAATGTTCATAGAACATCCTCCTAGGATCTGTCGAAGTGCATAAAGGGAAACAGAAAGAATAGTCAAACTATCAGAAGTTCCCCTCGCCTCAAAAGACGCGCTACAACTAGTAATGAGTACTTGTCTGAGCAAGCGATGTGACCACTACAACAAAAGGATATGGAGTATATCTCAAGAAAGATAAGCAGAATGCTTTATCAGCTCAGAATGACTAGTTGGTGACAAGCATTTAATGCTTGCATTAAATGCCCTTCAACCACTCTCCTTCAGACGCTGGTCAGACGCAAGAAAAAAGACCATTTAGAGACAACGGTTACTTCCTCAGAAAGTCTATATATAGAAGAAGATTTGAAGTGCTGAATACAACACATGAACTGAATTCATAATTCAAGCATTCTTTCAAGCCTTCATTTTTCTCTTATAAATTTTATTTGTAAAAGCTCTCAAACCACCTTGTATATCCTGAGAAAAAAAGACTTTGTTCTTAACCTTGTATATTCGTCTGTAAGACGATAGTTGAAAAGTCTGTGCGCCCTTACAAAAATAAATCTTGTGATTTGTTTTAGAGCCAGAAGTGGCTTGGTAGTAAAGAATACTTGGGTTTTTAGCTTGGAGAGGCTAAATGTGAAAAACTACTTGGGTGAGCCAGAAGTGGCAGTGAACAATACTCGTAACTTGTGAAAGTTAGTAGAACTTGGTGGTTTACCAAGAAATGGACGTAGTCTTGGGGTGAAACGAACTAGTATAAACTCCTATGTTTTCTTTCTTGCCTTCTATCTCTTATAATTGTTTGAACTGACTTCGTCTTGTGATTTAAACTCGTTTTATTAAAAAGGCTTTCATTTGTTGTCTTCGTCTGTCAAATGTTTCCTTCAAAATTGTTTTCTTTTTGCTACAGATGAAACACGCGTTCTATAAATATTTGCGAAAATTTTTATAAGTCACAATTCAACCCACTTTCTTGTGACTTTTGCCTTTACATCCTCTTTATAAGTTCTTAAATAGAACGTAAGCATGCATCAATTATCAAAAGCACATACAATTTGTCAATGAACCTCACCAAAGTTATCACTCAAAAGCCAAGAGAAAGGAAAACTTCTAGACAAAACTAAAAAGGAATTTAAAAGACAAACAAGAAAAGCTAATTTGAAAAAAAGGTAAAACTCAAAAGGAATTGCAAGAAAGACAAGACGGAAAAAACAAGGAAGAAGAAAGGATGTGCAATTTTGAAAATGAAAAACAGCACCAAATTTTATAAATTCCTCAAAGGAAAATAAAACTTCTTTAAGTGCAAGGGGCAATCCTTTCTTTCTTTCTTTTTTTATTCTTCAGGAATATTCTCTTTTTTTGTTTTTATTTTATTTTATTTTTTTGAAACATATTTTTTTTACCTCTATTTTTTTTGCACTTGTAACAGATAAATATGCCCAATAAAGAAAATAGGAATTATTATTCTTCAAACTAAGGTGCCATTTAAGATATAGTGACAATGATTGCAAGATTGCAACATTAATTGCGTAGAATTAAGAAAAATAAATTGCACAAAATAAGGACAATTATGACTAAAATATGACCCAAAATGACAATTAATGACACAATGATGACAAAAATATGACAATTATGATAGAATAATGACAATTAATGACATAATTATGATAATTGCTGACATGATTATGACAATTTAGAAATGGTGAAATAAAGAAAAACAAAAGAACACTACCAACGCTAGGATCCGGGCTCTGATACCACATGATATGATCCTAGTTAGGAGTCATGTTATTTTTATGGATCGTCCTTGAGTTGGTTATCGTGCTTAGAGGAATTAAAGACAAAAGTAGAAGGAAATGGAAAATAGCAAATGGCGCAAAATTTAGAAAACAAGAAAGTAATGAAATAAACACAAAAGATGGGAAGAAAGAATATGGCAGAAGACACCACACTCTATAGAGATTGATAAGTCCAGCCAAGATTCACCACAAAGGTATAGAAACCTTTGATAAGAACCAAGAAAGATTCAATCTAAGAACCCACAAGAGGTACAGCTCTTAAACTCACAAAAGGAGTGAAATTCTAATCTTATCCAATGGTGAGAAAAACAAAGGAATTACATCCCTATTCATAGGAAAAGTAGTGCCTTCCTTCCTTTACTATAAGTGGCAGCTAAGGTTAGCAATAGCTTGTGCTTAACCTAGTGTAATTAGGCGCAAGCCCAATAAGGAGACAACACCTAACCTTAGATTCTTTATGCTCATACTTCAGCCCAAAACAATAGCCCAATTACAAATTATTCATGAAATAAAATAAAAGAAACAAATTAAGAAATAATATGCATAATTAAACAAAATAGAAGTCATGCCCCCACATCAGGCCCTTCATCAAGTTGGATCAAATGCATCTTGGGCTCTTCCTTCTCACTTTAAGTTTGAGCTTGTAGGTGTTGATCTCTTCTTCAAGCAACATCTCCTTTACTTTCTTAGCTCTTGCCCTTGTTGTTTGGCCTCCTAGCCCAATTAGTTTCTTCTTCTCCCTAGCTCTTCATTTTTCCCTTGAAGGCTTTCCTTGATCTCCATCAAAGAGGGTATCTTCTTGTAGGGTTCAAGAAGAAAGGACAACTAGGATATCTGTGTGTGTACATAGTGTTTGTATACACATTGGTTTTCTTAGTGGAAACACAACTCAGGTTGTTAGGTAACTAGATGTAGATCCATTAGATTGAACCAGTATAAATCCTGTGCTTCCTTAAATCTTTCCTCTCTACAATTTTCATTTCAGCATTTAAGTCAATTAACCAATTGAGTTTTCCAAAAGATTTCAATTCTATTTTTTGTTAATTGTTTTATTGAAACTTGTTTTTGATCTTATCACCTTATAACATTGTTTTGGTAAAAATCTTGATTAAAGGGTGTGAAAGAAAATAACATTTTTCTAAAAAATTGTTCAAAGTTTTTGAAATCTATTCACCTTTTTCTAGATTCTCAACCCTAGTCCAACACCTTGTAGAATTTCCAGAAGGTTGCAAGAGAGTCGGGTGTAAGTGGGTTTTTAAGACTAAACGTGATTCTTATGGCAACCTTGAACGTTACAAGGATAGACTTGTTGCTAAGGTTTTTACTTAGAAAGATGACATTGATTATAAAGAGACATTTTCACCAGTCTCATGAAAGGATTCATTCAAGGTTATCATGGCACTAGTAGCCCATTATGACTTGGAGCTACATCAGATGGATGTGAAAATCGCCTTTCTTAATGGAGATTTAGAGGAGAATGTTTACATGGACCAACCAATGGGGTTCTTAGTTGAAGAAAAGGAACACATGGTGTGCAAACTAAAGAAATCAATATATGGACTTAAATAAGTTTCCCGCCAATGGTATTTGAAGTTTAATGACACCATTGTTTCCTTTGGATTTAAGGAAAATATTGTTGATCGATGTATATATCTGAAGGTCAGTGGGAGTAAGGTTATATTTTTAATTTTGTATGTTGATGAGATCTTGCTTACAACTAATGATCTTGGTCTTCTTCATGAAACTAAGAAGTTTGTCTCTAGTAACTTTGAAATGAAGGACATGGGTAAGGCAAGCTATGTGATAAGAATAGAAATATTTTGAAACAGATCATAGGGATTGTTAGGCATGTCTCAAAAAGCAAATATCAATAAAATACTAGAGAGATTTAGGATGGAAAAGTGCTCAAGATCACTCCTTCCAATTCAGAAAGGAGACAAGTTTAGTTTCACACAATGTCCTAAAAATGATTTGGAACGGAAACAAATGGAAGAAATTTTGCATGCGTTGATTGTTGGGAGTATTATGTATGCTCAGATTTGTACTTGACTAAACATAAGCTTTGCAGCTGGAATGTTAGGAAGATATCAAAGTAACCCAGGAATGGAACATTGGAAAGCTTCAAAGAAGGTTCTAAGATACTTACAAGGAACAAAGGATCACATGCTTACATATAGAAGGTCTGATCAACTTAAGGTGATTAGGTATTCAGACTCGGACTTTTCTGGATGCATGGATATAAGGAAATCCACACTTGGCTATGTATTTCTTTTAACCAGAGGAGCAATATCGTGGAAGAGTGCAAAGCAATTAGTTGTTGTTGCATCCACTATGGAAGTTGAATTTGTAGCATGTTTTGAGGCTACAATTCAGGCTAATTGGCTATGTTAATGTCCATGTTATGGTTGAAAGTGTTTTGTGTTGTACCAACAGAAGATGTACTCTCATATCATCACCCAAATGATTATCACATAAGACCTTTAAGACTTGGGTGGTCTAGAGGCAATGGGGCCCAAGTGTGAATGAAACCTAGATGGAGGTTTAGGATAACCCATGAGTGGTGTTTGCGCTTAACCACAATGTTATGGTTATATATGTTTATGGAACCATATTGGTTTATTTTGTTTGTGGCATGAACAAGGACGGAAGACTCACCCACACATATATTTTTCAAAGGGCGATGGATGACCTTGTGCGAGTGATGAAGATGGAGTAAAAAAGCTATGATGAGTATCGCAGATGCAACAGACATGATAAGAAGAGGAGGATTCCCTTGAGGATGCCTTGTAGGCTTAATTGGGTATTTGTGTATATAGTTTTGTTTGAGTCACTGCTCTGAGTCCTGGTATTTTCTTGCAATTAGGTGAGTAGACTAGGGATTAATGTTATGATGTAATTATTTCTTTCAGTTGACTCAATTGTAATATGTTCATTTTGAAGAATATAAAAGTGTATTGATATTTGTATTATTAAACTCCTTTAATGATAGATTGGGTATGTATAAATGGGTATATATTATTAGACTCCTTTATTGATATTATTATGCATTATATTTTAATGGTTCTCTATGGATGTGACGTTTTAAAAAATGAGTTGTTTTTACGACAAATTATAATCAATGAACATTTTCAAATAAGTGTTAAATGGGAAAGAATGATTGATGCTTGGTGTTTCAAGTATTAAAGTTAGGAAGAAATCAAATTTAACTCTATTTTAGAAGGGTTGTTTTCAATAATTAATTATTTATTTTCGCAAATTTTAAAATAATAATAAAAAATTCTTAATCGTAACAAGGGGTGATACAGTTTTCACTTTGCATGGAACCCTTTATTAAGTAATGAGATAAGAAAATAACAAGTGATTCAATGCTGAAATGTATAAGGTCCATATCGGGTAGTTTTTCATTCTATATTCAGTTGTAGCTACTATAAATACTTTTGTATAGCCTTTATTATTGATGTATCAGTTTAATATAGCTTTTCAGTCAATGTATCAAATATTTCTTTCACTATGATGTTAGTAGGATGTGTATTTACAAGTCCCTCAAGGTGTGCATTCTCCTAAGCCTGGACAGGTTTGCAAATTAATCAAGTCCTTGTATGGACTTAAGCAAGCAAGTCGTCGTTGGTTTGAAAAGCTTGCTTTCTTTCTCTCTAAACATAGGTTTATACAGGCTCATGCAGATCATGCTTTATTCATAAAGACCACTTGTTCTTTATTCTTGAAGGCACATCATTAGTTGAGCTTGGCATTATAAAACAATTGATTCATTCCACATTTCGTATAAAAAAATTTGGGCCAACTAAAGTACTTTTTAGGCCTTGAAGTCGCCCATTCTAAACGTGGTATCTTTGTATGTCAATGTAAATATTGTGTTGATCTTCTTGCTGATTCCAGTTTGACTGGCTGTAAACCTGCCAACACACCTCTAGATCCTGCTACTCGTCTTCACCAAGATTCTAGTCCTTTGTTTTTAGATCTTGCTAGTTATCGTCGTTTAATTGGCAGATTAATCTATTTAACTACGACCAAACCGGATATCAATTATACTACTCAGCAACTCAGCTAGTTTATGGCTGCACGTATTGAGTCTCATCATAGAGTTGCTTTGCGAGTTTTGCGTTACTTGAAACAATGGACGTGGTTTGTTCTTCCCACGCATTTCTGAAGTTCAATTTCTTGGCTTCAATGATGCAGATTGGGGGATGTTTAGATACTCGACGCTCAGTAAGTGGTTTTTGCTTCTTTCTCGGGAATTCATTGATAAACTGGAAATCAAAGAAGTAAGACACAATATCCTCCTCTTCCTCTGAAGCTGAGTATAGGGCCCTTGTTTCTGCCACTAGAGAGCTCCAATGGCTTACAATTGTTCTTAATGATCTTCAGCAAGTTCTTATTAGAAATTTAGTCTTGTACTGTGACAATCAGAGTGCATTACATATTGCTGCCAATCCCGTTTTCCATGAACGGACCAAACATCTTGACATTAACTATCATGTTGTAAAGGAAAAGGTGAATGCTGGGTTGATGCGGTTACTGCCTGGTTCATCTGTCAACCAAGTGGCTGATCTGTTCGCTAAGGCTTCCAACCCTTCCATTTTTAACACTCACATTTCCAAGCTGGGGATGATAGATATTTTTCATCCTCTAGCTTGTGGAGGGTATTAAGTAATGAGATAAGAAAATAATAAGTGATTCAATGTGATGATGCTGAAATGTATAAGGTCCATATGTAGTTTTTCATTCTATATTCAATTGTAGTTACTATAAATACTTTTGTATAGCCTTTATTATTGATGTATCAGTTTAGAGGAGGGATCCACTTACTCTAAGAGTAAGTATAAGAGAGTTACTCTCCATCCTCAGCATTCATTTTATTGAAATCTAGTGGTTGTAATAAGTAACTAATCTTAACCTTTAGATTTCAAGAAAATGAATGGTGAGGATGGAGAGTAACTCTCTTATACTTACTCTTGGAGTAAGTGGATCCCTCCTCATCAGTTTAATATAGCTTTTCAGTCAATGTATCAAATCTTTCTTTCACCATGAATTTTCTACTATCCTCTCTTCTCTCGTGCCCATGATCTGTTTTAATTTCCAAATATACATTTTCTTATTCTAACACTTATAAGATGAAAAAGAAACTAATAAAAAAAAGGTCATATTCCTAAAAAAAAAAAAAATCATTCAAGCTTGCAACCAAAAGGTCACAAAACAATTTAAAAAAAGGAGAGAAAGAAGAATCTAACATAAACCCAGTTGACACGAAAGGCAAAATATTCAATGTTTAGGTTTTTATTACAAGTGGGTCATTTTGTGTCGTGTAAATTATTGAGTGCAGTTGAGAGATGTTTGTTACCTATAGAATTTGTCAAACATTAGGTGTCATTCACTTTTTATGTTTTACTTACTAATATTGATAACATAATATTATTAATAAGATAATATAATAAATAAATATTTTAAAAGATTATATTAACAATAAAATAAATATTTTATAAATAATAATTAGAATTTTTACTGTATTATTATTTTTTGTAATTTTTCAAAATTGATTGAGAAAATAATTACATTTTTACTTTTTGTTAAAAAAAACATAGAAAACATCTAGTTATTTGACATCAATAGCTTTTTTTAATTATATAATATATTTTATACATAATTATTATAAAATCTTTTTTTAAAAATAAACTCAAATTATTTAAGATTACATAATGGTGTAAAATGTTTGAGAGTAAAAATATAAGTTTATTAAACTCAAATTTATACTGTTTTTTTTTTTTTTTGTTCTATTTTTCTCTTCTAACTCTCAGACAAAAATAGAATGTAAAAGTAACATTATTTTGTCCAAAAAAAAAAGAAAAGAAATTTCCGGAAACGTCTGAACGTTGATAGAAATTTCTGGAAAATACAGGAATACTCCTCCATTCCATTTAAATACCTCGCTCCTGTATTCAACGTCTTCACACCTGAATTCTCAGCAGTTAATAACAATCTCGATCAGCAGAGTTCCCAAATTCAGTTAAGAGAAAATGTCTCTCATTCCAAATTCTTTTGGTGGCCGTAGGAGCAACGTGTTCGATCCTTTCTCCCTGGACGTGTGGGATCCCTTCAAGGATTTTCCCTTCCCAAATTCTCTCTCTGCTTCCTTCCCTGAATTTTCTCGGGAAAATTCAGCATTTGTGAGCACCCGGGTGGATTGGAAGGAGACCCCAGAAGCACACGTGTTCAAGGCTGATATTCCAGGGCTGAAGAAGGAGGAAGTTAAGGTACAGATTGAAGATGATAAGGTTCTTCAGATCAGCGGAGAGAGGAATGTTGAGAAGGAAGATAAGAACGACACGTGGCATCGCGTGGAGCGTAGCAGCGGCAAGTTCATGAGGAGGTTCAGATTGCCCGAAAATGCCAAAGTGGATCAAGTTAAGGCTTCCATGGAGAATGGGGTTCTCACTGTCACTGTTCCTAAGGAAGAGGTTAAGAAGCCTGATGTTAAGACCGTGCAAATCTCTGGTTAAGCAGAAGCAAAATGTTGTTGGTCTTTTTCGTTTCTGTTTGAAATCGCGTGCTTTTCTTTGTTCTAATGTGATGTGAGTGGGAAAATATAAGGTAGTAGGAGTTGTGATTGTATAAATAAGTAAATAGTTGTTGGTGAGATATTCTGGAACTCTAATGTAAAGCATGAGATTTGGGACAAAAACGTGTTCTAGTATGTGGTTCTGTACTATATTTGTTGATTTTGGAATGGAGAAGTGAAATGTTCTTTTTCTGCTTACTGAGGTTAATGCACTTCAACTAACTTTAAGATGCCGAATGTATGGCAAAATGAGTAGTACCAATTAACAATAGATAAGTTTTGAGAGGACATGGTGTTATCTAGCTCGAATAAATACTTCAGGAATATTGAATAAGTGTAGAATTTAGACAAGAATAAGAAAATGCAGACTTCAAGTTCCCGAGTATCTACAATTCAGATAGCATGAAGACTTGAGCGAACCAAAAGTTACAATAGCATGAAATCTACTGCGCTGACCAACAAAAAAAAAAAGCATGAAATCTACTGCCTGCAACAGAAATCCTTTGTATGTAGGAGTGACATTAATGCATTCGTTGTATTAATGTTCCATATTTTCAAATAGGACTTCACTGTGAAGCTAAAAGTAACCTCTTTCAATCTTGGCTTTGGAAGCAGGAAATTTTCAGAATTTTGCTTGTGTTATTTTTGTTAAGAGTTAGTTTTGGATATTGCAGTGATCGCAGCAGGTTTCAAACTTTCAATAGTTAATTTGTCTCGGACGGACCTTAACACTCAGAGCCACCTGAACTCCATTTCAGGTATTCACCTCGGCATTTTGCAACTAAGGCTTTATAACTTGCATAATGTTCACAGGTTACAGAGAAGGAAAAGGAAGATTATTCACAATCAGAGATGCTGGGGATAGCGTGTGTGAAAATTGAGTTATACTTCCCAATGAACTACTAAATAGAAGGGATTCTGCTCACCATTCCTTAAAACGGAGTACTAGTAGTAGAGAAGAGATTATAAAACAAACACACTTTGTATCAGTGAATGATTTAACAAAAAGAAAAAGCTTCAACGTCACTCACTCCTCGGCATGGTCATCCTTTCACCAGGGACAACATCAAGTTTAACCTCATTTTAATAGGAACATATAATTACTTTTAAGCCAATTAATCTCGACCACTTTATACTTACCTATAGTGTTTGAAAATTAATAAGAGATGGCACGGTAAAAAGTACCTTGGTTTAATAGAAAAACAATAAGAAATTTAATGTCTCCCGTCTAGGAAAACAAAGGAAACTTCAATTTGCTAACTAAATCAGTCAAAGCCGAATATTCGTACCCAATTTCAGGCACAAGGTAACGAAAACGAATTGCAGTATTCTATTCACTGCAGCAACATGACATAGAAGAGATGCTGAAAATTCCACTTTGTAATGAAGTGGGTGAAGATGAAATCATGTGGTCTTTGGGCAGAGATGGATGTTTTTCAGTGAAGTCCACATATCACTATATAACTGAATCTCTGTTAGATTATTCTATTCATAAGGTGCAGGGTAGCTGGAAGCTGGTTTGGAAGCTGCCAGTTCCAAACAAAGTTAGTGTTTTTCTGTGGCGCGCCATTCGGGATTGCTTACCAACCAGAAGTAGATTGCAGCAAAAAGGTGTCCAGTGTCCGAGTTGGTGCCGCTTCTGTGAGAACAACTTAGAAAATACTTGGCATTGTTTTGTGGGCTGCTCTTTTGTTAGAAATTATTGGGTGGAGGCGGGGTTGTGGAACACTATTAGTAAGTACTTGGATTCAGTTGAAGGAACACTATTAGTAAGTACTTGGTTGAAGGAACACTATTAGTAAGTACTTGGATTCAGTTGAAGGCTTCTCGGATTTAATGTTCAAGCTGCTGCAAGATCTTAATTCTGGAATCATGGCAAAGATTGTTATGCTGTTATGGGCTCTGTGGCGGAGGAGGAATAGTAAGATTTGGGAAGATGTGGACTGCCATCCTTTTTTGATTGCCCAGAGAGCATTTGTGTCCCTGCTGGAGTGGGAAAAAGCGCATTCCAAGCATCAATTTTGACCGCAGCAATGTCAACCCATCTTGCATTGGCAGAAACCACCTCCAGGTATGCTTAAATGCAATGTGGATGCTGCTATGTTTGCTGATGTACAAAGAGTGGGTCTTGGTATGTGCTTACGTGATGAATCTGGATTTTTAATTAAAGCTAAATCTGCTTCTATTGCTGGCCTCTTTTCCCCTGTTGAGGCAGAAGCATTAGCTTGCTTGGAGGCTATAAATTGGGTCAATCAGCGTCGTTATCATAGTGTCATTTTAGAATTTGACTGTAAAGCTGTTGTGGATGGGATTAAAGGTTTGTATAGCAAACTCAGAATTAGGAGTTCTTTTGCGTTCTTGCAAACAAGTTTGAGATACGTTGGGTTAGGAGACAAGCCAATTACGCCGCTCACTTTTTAGCTAGAGCAACACAATTTCATGTTAGTCACTAAGTTTATGATTATATACCTCAGTGTATTGTATTTATGACATTATCAATACTGAAATGCATTGAGCTTTCTGTTTCAAAGAAAAAAAAAAAAAGATTGCTAAAACCGAATATATTGAAAGTACTAAATTTCATCAAACATGATAGCAAATGTCAGCAAACGATAGCAAATTATACATATTCAAGAACTGGACAGAATTATAGAAAAAGACCAGAACCAACCATAGTGTTTCAAGGGCCACTATGGACCCGAGAAGCACACATTAACAAGTTAGGGAACATGAAAACCAAAGATATGCTAGACTTCCACAGGCTTAGACTTCAGCAAGAGACCTACAGAACATTCTCAAACTTTTAAAATCCACCACGAAGACGCAACACAAGGTGAAGAGTAGACTCTTTCTGAATGTTGTAGTCAGCAAGAGTCCTTCCATCCTCCAATTGCTTCCCAGCAAAGATCAACCTCTGCTGGTCTGGTGGGATTCCCTCCTTGTCCTGGATTTTTGCTTTGACATTATCAACTGTATCTGAACTTTCAACTTCCAAGGTAATAGTCTTCCCTGTCAAAGTCTTTACAAAAACCTGCATACCTCCCCTCAGACGAAGGACAAGGTGGAGGGTGGACTCCTTTTGAATGTTGTAGTCTGCCAGTGTCCGTCCATCTTCAAGTTGCTTTCCAGCAAAAATCAACCTTTGCTGGTCTGGAGGAATACCCTCCTTGTCCTGTATCTTTGCCTTTACATTGTCAATTGTGTCTGAACTCTCTACCTCCAAAGTAATTGTCTTTCCAGTAAGGGTCTTCACAAAAATCTGCATACCACCACGGAGTCGCAAGACAAGGTGGAGAGTTGACTCTTTCTGGATGTTGTAATCTGCCAAGGTTCGGCCATCTTCAAGCTGTTTTCCAGCAAAAATGAGCCTTTGTTGGTCTGGTGGGATACCTTCTTTGTCTTGAATCTTGGCTTTGACATTGTCAATGGTATCAGAGCTCTCCACCTCAAGGGTTATGGTCTTTCCAGTGAGAGTCTTGACAAAGATTTGCATTCCACCGCGAAGACGGAGCACCAAGTGGAGAGTAGATTCTTTTTGGATGTTGTAATCAGCCAAGGTTCGGCCATCTTCTAGCTGCTTTCCAGCAAAAATGAGCCTCTGTTGGTCTGGTGGGATACCCTCTTTGTCCTGAATCTTAGCCTTAACATTGTCAATGGTGTCAGAGCTCTCTACCTCAAGGGTGATCGTCTTTCCAGTCAGAGTCTTAACAAAGATTTGCATTCCACCACGGAGACGGAGCACCAAGTGAAGAGTGGACTCCTTTTGGATATTGTAATCAGCAAGGGTACGTCCATCCTCAAGCTGCTTTCCAGCAAAAATGAGACGTTGCTGGTCTGGTGGAATCCCTTCCTTGTCTTGAATTTTGGCCTTCACATTGTCTATGGTATCTGAACTCTCCACTTCGAGAGTGATGGTCTTACCAGTGAGGGTCTTAACGAAGATTTGCATCTACATTATACAATACAGTCATCAAAATAAATGAATCAGTCACCATTACAATGAGTAAAAACAAACAGAGAATGGAATGGAAAGACAAAACAAAACAAAGGAGAATTAGCCAACATCATCAATTTTATTTACAGCTAATAAAATTGAAAAACTAGTTCATCAAACCCTCCCAAAAAATCTATATACTGAGGAAACAATCCTAGTTACGAAAACCACATGTATAGTGGTATACAACATAGACAGAATTAAATCCCAGACAGAAAAAAAATGAAAATACGATGCCTTGATAACACGATTCCAATAAATAAATCAATCAAATCGATGTCCAAAATAGACGAGGAAAATACCTCTGACTAATCTAAAGTACAAGAGATTTAACGATTATACAATACACAATACTTGTCCCAAATTAAATATATAACTTCATAACATCTATCACGATCGCTTTCAATCAACAAATAATTTGAAACAAAGCCAAAAAATCAATAAAATTTCAAAACGATCTCAGGTTGCGAGATTATTTAGACGGTAAAATCAAAGACATGAAAAAAAAATCCAGATCAAAATCAAAGGGCTTGACAGATCAGAAGATCGGTTAAAATAAAAAATAGCATAAAACCCTAACAATCGGAATCTTAAATCGAAAAGAGAAGAGAAGAGGAGCAGAAGGTACCTTGAAACGGTGCGGTAAGGTTTTCTTTCTCTGCTACGATGATACGAATGAATATTTAGAATGAGGATAATTGTGGTGTGGGCTTCGCTTTTATAATTTATAACAAAAATAACAAAACGATGTTTTGCTTCACCGCAACGGCACCTCTTCCAATCACGTTGTGACACGTGGACGAATTGGGACCGTGAACCTGTTGACACGGCAACGTTTGGGATATGAGTCCTTTTCGGCAACTAACAAGATTTTTTTATCAGTTGGCAACTAATAAGATGATTGATGATAAACAACATTCTAACAACTTCTGGAATCTGTTGGCGGTCACCGGCTCCGGATATAAAAAAAAAATAAAAGGTATATTAGATTTATTTAAAATTAAAATAATTTTTAAGATTTATTGACTTTTTTAATATATCTCATAACATAATCTTTTTGTCAAATATCTCATGATTCATTTTTATATATTTCATTTTCCTCAATGCCTAAGGTTGCATAGAAAACAAAAACAGAAATTTATCGCTCTTATAATCCTAACATATTCAACTTAGCCTAATCTCAAACGTAATATTTTAAGATTTGTAGCCTTATTAACAAAATATTATTTATTTTGTGATGATTTTTTTGGGTGATTAGCAAAATATAATTTTGGTAAAAAAAAATATAATTATTACCCAAATTTAATTAGGTTTTATTTATATTTTGATTTTCATATACCATATTAGAGGTAATAAACTTAACGAAAATAGATTATGTATTGAAAGTATAAAATAATTTTATACTGTCATTTAATTACAAATCAAATTTATTGAATTTTATAATAATTATCTTAAAAATCATATCAACAGTGACTTTTTATTAATTAATAGTATAAAATTATTTTATATTGTCAATATATGACCAACTAACTCATATATATATATATATAGGATCCGTTTATACCAGGTGTAAAAGTTTAAAGACTTACACCAAATCCTGCTCATTAATTTCATTCAATCTCATGGTTCAAATTATTTCACTTAAAAAATCAAATCAAATAAGCTAGTGAGTTATATGCTTCCCTTTTTACAATCGGTTTGTTTCACTTTCTCAACAATTTGTTCTTCCCCATTATGATTTTCACGACGACACACACTCAGATTCTTTCTTCCCTCATTCAAGATTGAAAATATATTTTTCCCTCTCACACACTGACATCTCACGTAAAACCAATTGCAATTGAAAATCCTTTTCCTCACACACACATCAACAACAAGCTTCGTGATCGATGACTATTCATTCATTTATGTTCTTCCTACAGAATCAAATCAAATATATTACAATTTAACTTAATCAAATATTATAATACCACATTTTCTAACTGAATCAAATATATTACAATTTAATTGAATGTAATTTACTTGTAAGGGAATAATATTGGTCATTGTGAGGCAAGGTGGAGTATGCCTACGCAATATATCAGCACTTGCATTGGGAGTGTATGATGCATACGTTCAAGATCCCGCGAAGATGTATCAAACGAAGAAGTCAATGCGGAACAAGAAAGCGAAGATGCATCTGATAAGAACCCTAATTGCTACAGTGGTCAGAAGTTACAACCCTTAATTATTAGGAAGTACAAAACAATAGGGAAGAGAGAAGCACGTGACTAACTAACTTTTATTTTATTTTTTATGTGAAATAATTTGAAACATCAGATTGAATGAAATTAACGGGTAGGATTTGGTGTAAGTCTTTAAACTTACACTTGGTGTAAATGGATCATATCCCTATATATATATATATATATATATATATATATATATATATATATAAAACTTAAAGACTATATAAATCTTGACTAATCAACAAGTCGTTGGTACGAGTGATGTTGGATTCGGTCCCCTTAAGCAAGGTCTCGAGTTCGAGTCTTGTGGATGGAAAAAACGTGCTTGGGAGGGGAGAACGCCAATCAGGTTCCCGACAGAGATTAGTCATCGACAAAATAGGTGGATACTTCGTACCAATAACATGATAACCAAAAAAATATAAATCTTGACTATGGTGGAAATAGACCGAGTCGAGCTAGGGTTTGCTGGGCTTGAGCCCAGCCTAAGTTAAAAGCATTTGGCCAAAGCCTGACCTATTTAATTGTCAAAGGCCTTCTTTAAAGGCCTAAGCCTGTCCTACAAGCCTGTTTAAGGAGCCTACTTTGTGATAATTTAACACAAAGATAAAGGTTAAAATATGTATGTTAAGGCTTTATGATAATCGAATTTGTCTTGTCTATACAATATAAACATATTTTAAGTAGATCAACATGATTAACATTTAAAAAGACAAAATAAATGTAAGATTTAATACAATATAACAAATAATAATAATTATAATAAATATTTTTTTATATTTTTTTAAATAGGGCGGCCTGTTAGGCCTAAAAGGCTTTTTAAATGGCTTAGGGCCTGTCCTTTTTAACTAAATAGGCTTTAATAAAAACATTGGCTTGATTTATTTTCTGAAAAAGTCTGGCCTAACCTGGGCCTAAAGTAGGTTGGGACATAGGCCCCTGTCAAGCGGCCTAACCTATTTCCACCCCTAATCTTGACTAAATAATCCATTCCATTAATTCTCTCATAATCCAACATTTTGTTTGTCTCTTGTTGAGGATCTCCCTTGATATTCACATTTGCATTGTTTTGCATTTGTTTTGCCTTGCTTGAACATACATATTCACATACATATAAACTTTTAGTATGATCTATCACTAATTAAAACATTAATGTTGATATTTTTGGACTTTTAAAAAAGTTACATGCATTTTTTATGAGTTTCAGGACTGGCTTGTTTCGAATTAGACATGGAAATTAAATCTAAATTAAACCTACGAATATTGTTAGACCTTATTCCAACTTTCATGAGAAAAAACATTCATGACTAAGGTCAAGTTCAATTTAAAGTTTAAAATTTCCCCACTTTATAGAAGCAGGGTTAAGGTAATGTTGGGGATATATTTCATGTGAGTTGGAGGGAAACATCCACATATAATAAAAATCTAATACATAGGTATTATTTAAAAAAAAATTATTATTCAAGTTGTCATCTTTCCCACTAAGGATGGCAAACAAACTTGGACTCACCCAACCTCATCCTGACTTTGAAAGGAAAAAACCCACTTTAGTTGGGTTTTTCTTGAATGTTAAAGTCAAGGATGGGGACATGAATGTTCATACTTGCTCTGCCAAGACCCCAAAACTGCCCTAGTACCAATGAAATAATAAAATTACCCTTATATATAAATAAAACATTCCTAAATGAGAGTGAAGTTGAATGAAGAGAATTGGGTTGACTACATTAGCTACGTAAGGGATGTTTGTTGGCTCAAGGAGACCATGGGAGTAGATGGTGTCAAGTTGTTATATCTCAGCTAGACCGACATTTTAGCTAAGTTAAGGGACTCACGTATGCCGACTTGGTGTCCCAGACGAAGATGGAGCATATCCAAGGTTGGTTGAGAGTACCCAATCTATTGTACCAGGACTAGGGTATGTACTCCCAATCATTACCAAACAGTTATGTAAGACCTCTGTGACCTGGATGGTCAAGAGGCATTGGAGCCAAAATGTAAAGCTTAGTGAAAACCTAGAAGAAATATGTAAGGTTGCCTATGAGCGACGTCTACATTAAAATCATTGTCAAGTGGTTAGTAATTGTATATGGAACCGAAAGGTTCATATTATATGCGATCTATAGGAGAGTGAAGGAACTCACTCCTATGCTCATTTTTTTTCATAGTTAAAGATGATGGATGATTCACTTGGACGATAAAGAGGGTGTGGTAATGCTACGACAAGGGTTGCCGATCCTAATGGACGTGACAAAAGAAAAGGAGAATCCTCTTAAGGATACATCGTAGGTTTAGTTGGGTATGTGGGTGTACATTTGTTGTATTTAGTCGAGTCACTACTCTAGGTTTTCTAGTCATTCTTGTCAATATGTGGGTAGACTAGGAATCCATATTTTGATGTATTTATTTCATTCAATCAACTTAGTTTGTAATAGTCTTATAATGATGGAGCTTAAATGGATATTTTACTTGTTGTGTTTGGATTATGTAATGAAAAGTCATTTTATAACCATGCAATCTATTGATTTTATTTTAGTGATTTATTATGAATAATTTGTTTAATATGACACTTCATATCGACATTGTTTCAATGACGAATGTTTTTCAAATAAATGAGATTAAATATAGTGGGCTACATGTTATGTTTTAAAAGAAAATTTTCACCTCCAAAACTTGAGGGTTTACTTTCTTAAAAAATAATTTCTATTTAATTAATCTCAAAATTGAATTAGAAATACCCTTTATAAAATAAAGGTGTTACAGATTCCTTTACATTTTAAGTAGACCGGATACATTAATATTAAAAGGTTCTTAATATGAATTTGTTGGTGTATTGATTAATATTTTAAAAGATTTAATATATGACCAGTAGGTGACCTTATTATATCCATCAACAATACTTGATGGGCTGTGGGGGATATGTGACTTATCGTGGAATAATACTTAGAGTCGGGGGTTCCTATTGTTGATGTATGATCTTGGGGGATTGATTGGTTAAGGCTAATTACAATTAGGTATCTCACATATACCAAGATATGCCTTTTGTATTTATGCTGGTGGCTTCTTTTAACACATCTTGTATTGAATGGTGGTCATATTTTATTAATGAATTTATTTCTTTTGGCCTTTTAAAAAAAATATGACTAATATTTGTGATTTAAATGTTCTAAAATAAAAGTATGTATTATATATTTTAAAATTTAGCGTGTCCCTCTTGAAAAGAATTTTTTTAGTGTTTTTAACATTAATCACTCTTAAGTAAAATAAAAAAGAAATATTCATAAAAAAAATTTACTTTGGTAAAAAATTTGTTATTTTTCTGTCAATTATTTCAAGTAAAATTGACTTAAAGATTTCTCTTTTCTATAACCTATTCAATTATATGAAAGGATAACTTATTTAGATTAATATTAATGATAAGAATAAATGAAAATAATTTAATTGAAAATTGGATAATGGGAAAAGTTCACACATACTACTCTTTAATTCCATTACAAATCAAAATCTTAAAGCTTGCTTACAACATTTATTTTACATTTTTTTTTCTTTCAAATTTCATTTTGAAATGTTTATTATGTTTATGTTTATGATCTATTTTCATTTTCATGATATTCAACACAATGGAATTATATTATTATATAATTATATAATTTTCAAGTACAATAAAAGAATTTTCGAAATGAAATTCTATTAGTAAAAAAAAACATACTTGAACACGCATTAAACAAATTGACAATTTATCTTATATTTAGAAAAATTTAAAATTCATTTCATCTTATTATATATTAATATATATTTATAGTTTATATATATAATTATAAATTCATATCAATTAGTACAACAATCCACCTATATATGAAATGGATCATCAAACTAATATTTGAATTAAAAACACCTAAACATTAGGTGTCATTCACTTTCTTATTTTTTACTTACTAATATTCATAACATAATATTATTAACAATATAATCTAATAAATAAATATTTTAAAAATTATAATAACAATAAAATAAATAATGATTATGATTTTTTTTACTGTATTTTTTTTGTAATCTTTCAAAATTGATTAAGAAATTATTTACATTTTTACTTTTATTTTCAAAAACATAGTAAAATGTCTAGTTATTTAATGTCAATATTTTTTTTTTACAATGTAATAATATATTGAACATAAAATTTAGGCTAAAATGCACTTTTCGTCCCCCTATAATTCTTAATCCACAGTTTTAGTCTTCCTATTTTAAAATCAAGACATTTAATCCCCAATTTTTCAAAATTAGCAATTTTGGTCTTTCCAAAAGTTGACCATCCATGGCACCTATGTAGGATGTTGACTTGGTGCTTATGTGGCAAGAGATTAAATAATATGAAAAGTAAAGTGTCCTAGTGGGAATTGAACACAAGACCTCTTACACAAAAACAACACAATAAATCACTAGGTTAAACACACACGCACACGCACACGCGCACGCACGCACGCACGCACGCACGCACACGCACACGCACCCGCACCCGCACGCACGCACACACACACACACACACACACACACACACACACACACACACACACACACACACACATATATATATATATATATATATATATATATATATATATATATATATATATATATTACAGAGGTTACATATTTTCTTTAGTTAATCGTGTAAACAATATTTGGCATATAGCATAACTAGACAAGTTTTTATTATTTATCTTATTTTAGTCTAATTATTAAAATTAATTAAATTACATAAATTAGTATGTAAATTGTTTGCATAAATTATTTTATGTAATATACATAAATTTATATTAATATGTAAATTATAAAAAAATAAAATTTTATTAATTTGTATAATTTAAATAAAAAAATTTGGGTAATTTGTATAAATTACATAAAATGATTTATATAACTATTTTACATATTAATATATGTAATTATATTGATTTATATAATTAGAATAAAAAAATTTATATATGAAATTAATCAAATATTTTTATGCTATTTATACAAACTTTTTAATAATTTATATATTATCATTATAAGAAATTATTTTGAGTAATTTACATATTTTAATTATACAAATTTGCTTTACGTATTAATATATATATATATATATATATATATATATATATATATGTGTGTGTGTGTGTGTGTGTGTGTGTGTGTGTGTGGGTGGGTGGGAGGGGAGGTAAATTATTCTAAGTTTGTTATGAAGTAATAAAATATTTAATCCCGTGCATATTTTATTCATGGGTAAACTATAATCCCACCTTCAACCAATATTTAATCCCGGCAGAGAGAGTAGGAAAAATTTATTACCATGGTATAAGAATCATCATTATGAATAAAAATCCAAATATACCCTCTTTGTACCCACTACCCTTTCAAAGCTATTATTTCTTCATTCTTGGGGAGGTTGGCAACAAATTTAAATTATGATAGATATATTGATTGAGGTAGGCAATATAGGAAATGAATGTTATATGTAAATGAAAGGGTTACTTTACTATATAGGCTTTTTAATTACATGTTATGGATTTGCATAATTGTAGTTTCGAAAAATTAATTATATATTGGCAATCTGAATGTAACTTTTCTGTAGAAATGGGTGATGTATCACTCTGTTAAAAAAAATATCTTTAACACAATAAGGATATTTTAGTAAATATATTATATATTCCCAAAAAAAAAAAACTAAACCAAACACATGTTTTAATTATGTATGGGAATATAAAAAATATTTCCAACCTATTTTAATAGTTAACCAAACATATTTTTTAATTATACCTGGGAATAATATTCTCATGTTATATTCCAAAGAAAAAATATTCTCAGGATTAAAAAGTTATCCGTGAAACATACACCCCTATATATTAATTATAAAAATTTAATTAATATATAAATTATTTTAATTATACAATTCTAAAATAAAATAATTTATATATTAATTAAATTTTCTAATTAAAATATATATTAATATGTTAAATAATTTTTTTGTAATTAAAATATGTAAATTACTCAAAATAATTTTGTATAATTATAATGTTTTAATTATTAAAAAATTGTATAAATAAAATAAAAATATTTAATTTATAAATTATTTTTTCTAATTATATAAATATATATCAATATAATTACAAAAATTAATATATAAAATATTTATATAAATCATTTTAGATAATTTATAGAAATTACACAAAAAAAATTTACGTAAATTTTTTTATTCAAATTATACAAATTAATAAAATTTTAATATACTTTTATTTTTATTTTTTTGGTGCTATAAGAAAAGTAAACAAAACTACATATTGATATAAATTTATGTAATTTGTGTAAATTACATAAAATAATTTATGTAAATAATTTACATGCTAATTTATGTAATTTAATTAATTTTTTTAATGAGAATAAAATAAGAAAAAATTAATAACTCGTGCAATAATGATATATAACAAATATTGTTTACAATATTAACTAAAGAAACTTTGTAACCTATTGGTTCATTATTTAATTTTTGTGGAAGGGTCTTGGGTTCAATTCCCTGACTTTTTTACGTTAATATACCAAAAAAATAAAAAAAAATCCCCAACTAACTCATCCCATAAATTATTTATGCAAGTAACCTAAAATACTATTCACGTTGAAAAGACGATTGCCCCATAACCGATTTCTCATCCTATATTTTTTTGCTTTTAAAAATAAGTGTTGTGAGAAATCGGTTGAGCATTCACCGATTTCTCAACATGCCCCCCCCCCCCCCCCCCCCTCGGCATCAGTTTTTCTAATTTTTTTTATAATTTTATAATTTTTGTTTTTTATTTTGATTTGTTAATTCTTTTTAAGAAATCATTTTTTTAATGTTTTTTAAAACATTATTGTATTGAATAATTTTTTTTTAAAATTCAATTGTTAAATTGGATTGAATGTCCAACCAATTTTCTTTCTACGTTACTATTATTTTTACAGAAAACTTAAGTGAGAAATCAGTTATTGTACAACATATTTCTCAACATGCACCCCCTCCCTCCCTTTTTTTTTTTTTAAATTTCGGTTGCCTTTTCTTTTGTAAACATTTTTTAATACAATTATTTTTATTGAATTATTATTATAGTGTTAATTAAAATAGTTTGTTGACAATTTTTTATTAAGATATGCTAATTAATTTGTTTTAAAGATGGTAAATTAAATTTATGTATTTATTGTTAATATTTTTTTTTAAAGAAGCAAAATTTAAAAAATTTAAAAAAATTATTAAACTAAATAACAAATAATACACTGAAAATTAATAAACAACACAACATTATGCTAATATTAACTTTAATTAAAATAAGTTACAAGCAATACAATGAAAATTACAGACAATATTTTTTGTTGTTGAAGTTAACACTGTTGGCTTGAGCTTATGTTTCTACCATGATTAGGACATCTGTTTTTTGAATGACCTGGAGTTCGACACATGGAACATCTTTTTGGCTGACCAGGTTCCCTCATATCCATTTCAATGCATACACGGGAGGATCTTGGACGCCCTTTTTTGTTTCTTAGCTTTTCCGGGTCAGGGCACATTGGTGGATCTTCACACTATGGCCAATATGCTTCGTTGTGAAACTCGTCAAACAATCCATTGTACACGTTTGAGATGCTTTCCAACTTGTACACAGGATGTATGTAGGCCTTGTAGTCATGGTGAGCGTGCTTACAAGCAGCAATGACATGAGAACAAGGCATGTGTACTTTTTGGAATTTACCGCAATCACACCACCATTCATCTAGCCTAACTGTGAAATTTCCAGCAGGTCGACCTTCTCTTGGGTTAATTTGCTCCCCCACTAAGAATCGCATATCATGTCGGTCGAACTGAAGAACGTGGTGAGAGTTGGCCTTTCTTTTAACGTCTTCAATGGCCTTGTTTAGCACTTATGTGTATTTTTTGCCAGATTTAATTAGAGCTGCGACCTCCCTTCCTCATTAGTTGAAGAAGTTGTTACACTTTTCGTAAGTTGCCTTTATCAACGCACATATCGGAAGGTTTCTTGTTTTTCTTAATACTGGGTTGATTGCCTCAGCAAGATTAGTGGTCAAGTGTCCCCAGCGTTGGCCTCCATCCCATGCTAATGTCCATTTTTCTCGTGGTATTTGGTCAAGCCAATGAACAGCTCATTCTCTTTCTGGCTCTGCCTTAAAATTGTTGTAGTGGTAGTTGAATCTGGGCTCCGTCATGGCATATGCTGAGGAATTGTAAGAATAGAATTTCATTAATGTCATCAATATACAATGTAATAAATATGTTCGTAAGAGAAATTAATGTGGTACTTACCCATGCTAATTATTTGTTTTTTCTTGTCTACATTCTTGAATTGCCTCATAAAATTTTGTGCGATGTGTCTAATACAAAACACATGCATAGAGTTTTGTGGTGTCCACCCACTGCCTGCTCTTGAGTAGGCACTTTTAATTGCTTCGTGCCTGTCTGAGATCAACCACAAACCTTCTTGAGGTGTCACATGTCTTCTTAAATTTTTCAAGAAGAAGTACCATGCTCCCGTTGTTTCGCCCTCAACAATGGCAAAGGCTATCGGAATGATTTTGCTATTTCCATCTTGTGCAACTGCCAAAAGGAGAGTCCCCTTGTACTTTCCATATAACCAAGTTCCATCGACTTGAACAATGGGTTTGCAGTATTGAAACCCATCGATACATGCTTTGAATGTCCAAAACAGACGATGGAATTGAACGACACCCCCAACTACTTGACCATGCTGGTTTTATTTTGGCTTTGTTTCCTTTTCAAAGATAAAACCATTGACATATGCCTTCATACCTACCAGCAATCTGGGTAAATCAAAGTATGATTGTTCCCAGTTGCCATAGACTTCTTCGATAGCCTTTTGCCTCGCCATCCAGGCTTTCCTGTAGGTGGTAATGTACCCTTCACTTGCTTTTATATGTGCTATCAAGGAAGGCACTGATGTGGATGGATCATTCTCAATTATTGGTTGGATAATTTACTGATGACCATATATCGGAGCCGTCTATGATCCTGGGAAATGATAGCACTTGTACATGTGTGTGGTTCACAAAGCTTTCGTATCTCCCATTGCTAGATTGCTTTTATGAACGCAGCCCTGCACCTCCAAGCACATTGATTGTGACGACATTTACCAACCAGTAGGGTTGTGGTAGATTTCTCGGTCCCGTAATCAACTCCTTTTTTCACATGATACATGTCTAGAGCAAGACGAACTTGGTCTTTGTTTTGAAAACGCATCCCTTCAAAAAGGGTGTCTGGAGCATGCTCCACGTCTTGGCGATCCAACACATGACCGTAATCAGAATCTTCAAAATTAGTTTCCAAGTCAATATGTTGAAGGTGTGGGGGCATGTAGTATGCATCTGCAGGTGCGGTTGTTGATGGGCCTGTAGGCTCAAGCTCTTCATTGTTGTTGTAGTCTTCATCCTCATCGTCATCTTCAGGTTGTTCAGCTAAAATTTCATCCTCGTCCTCACTAAAGGGACCAAGGTATTCGTCTTGTTGTCCGAACTCTGTAAATTCAGTATCATTTTGTTTAGTTGGTGGGATTGCCTCTGAAAGGATAGGCTCTGCTTTAGGGGTACTCCAGGATGCATTAGGTAGATGATTATTCAAACCAAATGTTTGTGAGGGTAACAAATCGGTGGAGAAAGGTGTGGAAAGAAGTTGTGTAAAAGAAGATGTGGCAAACTCCCATTCATTTTGTTGTGATTGGGTAAAATCTAATGTGGGTTGGTAGAAATCGGCATGAATATATGATGTGGTTACATCACAACCATGTGAATAAATGGATTGGGGATATGAAGAATTATGGGGTTGTGAATTTATTGGATAAGGAATGGGGTTGGGAACAGGGCTACGAACAATACCTTGCTTGATTTCTGCATACAACTCAATGCATGTAGCAACCTCATGTTGACGACAAACGGTAATCATACCTTCAACATCGTTGTCATATGAAATTTTACATGCCTTGTACCTGAGTATTCCTCGACCAGCTACATTTGGGTAGCGAAAATAGATCTCTTCGACTTGGTCAGTTGGTTGTAGTTTGATCCTTTGATGGATTTTACTTTTCAAGGCTTCAAGTGTGATGCCTTGCTTTAGTGAAAACATTTTTGAGTTGGTGCAGACAAATGTGTCCCCTTCTTCTGTTTGTGTAATGTGACCATTGTAGTGCACAAGACAATTGACAGATGAGGAAGCCATATCGTGTATAGTCTTTTGAAATTTGGAAGTAATTGTTTAAGTAAGGAAGTGTTTTGTGGATGAAAATGTTTGTGAGACAATGTCTATATATAGGCCAAATGTCGTTGCTTCCTTTCAATCATTTAATTTTTTAGATTCAATTAGCAACATTAGCAATTGTTTAGATTCCCTAATGGACTAAAGTAAAGCAAAGGAATCACTGACACTCTGATGCAAAGCAATGGATTCCCTGACGGACTGAAGTAAAGCAAAGGAATCAATGACGCTTTGATGCAAAGCTTTGGATTCCCTGAGGACTGAAGTAAAGCAAAGGAATCACTGAAGCTTTAATGCAAAACAATGGATTCCCTAACGGACTGAAGTAAAGCAAAGGAATAACTGACGCTTTGATGCAAAGCTTTGGATTCCCTGACGGACTAAAGTAAAGCAAAGGAATCACTAATATGGATTCCCTAATGGACTAAATTAAAGCAAAGAAATCACTGACCTCTGATGCAAAGCAATGGATTCCCTGACGGACTGAAGTAAAGCAAAGGAATAACTGATTCTTTGATGCAAAGCTTTGGATTCCCTGACGGAATGAAGTAAAGCAAAGGAATCATTGACGCTTTGATGCAAAGCAATGGATTCCCTAACGGACTAAAGTAAAGCAAAGGAATCACTAATATGGATTCCCTGATGAAAAATAATTAATATAAATGACACAAAGATAATATTCACTAAACGAAAAATTTATAATTTAAATAAATTAACAACAACAACAACAACAACAATCAACACTAAACAATATAACATCAATCACTAATAACTAATACAACATTAAACCACATACGGTAACACAACATCAATCACTAATCAGTAATACAACATTAAACAACACACGGAAACATAACATTGAATAACAAACATTAATTGTACAAAACATTAAACTATAAACTGAGAAATCAATAAAGCTTTCGGCATTTATCTTCAAATTGTGATTCTGGGTTCATTGCTTGATCAAGGTATTTTTCTAGACCATCCCAATACGAAGAGGTAGCAAAATTTAGTGGTGGTGGTTGTGCAGATGAATGAGTGGGCGTATCCTCAGTGGTAACATTTAACTTAAGGCATGTAAGGTTGTGGACTTGCTCAGCTATAGAAAACATAGGTATTATGTCTTCTTCATCTTGTAGTTTGCAGGCCTTAAACTGAAAACAACCACCAACATATGATACAGGGCATCGATAATGAATGTCGACCACCAGTTTTTCGTATGGTAGATTAATGTTGCTTTGAACTGCTTGCTTCAAGGCATCTAATGTCATGTCGTTGTTAAGTTGAATTGTCTTTGGCTCAGTGCTTACAAAAGTTGACCCATGCTCATTTGTTATGATAACACCACCATAATAGACAACAACAATTACTGACGAAGAAGCCATAGATTGTTTAGGGGTAGGCTATACTACAAAGTATTGTTGATTGAGGTGATGTTTCAAACTGACTGAATGTAGATGACAATGCAAGACCAAAGTATTTGTATACACTTAATTGACGAATGAACGGTGCATATCACACAGATGAAAACAGAACTCTCGATGCCAGTGTTGTGGATGCCAGCTAATGTGTCAGCCCCAATTTTTTTGCTTTACAGAATCTCTGAATGACCTGTCGCATTCGATTTGAAAATCGACAGTCATGATCCCACCAACAAAATAAATGTTCATGATAGCACTGATTATAGTGCTCTTCTTAAGAATGGTTGAGATCAAATAGAGAAATCGAATAGTGAATATCATTTTTATTTAAAGGTTGTTACTATTCCCATATTTTTTCACTATATATACAACACATGCAATGATCCCAAATACATACATAGACGGAATCCATTTCGTTAACATATATTCCTATTTAACATAAAAATTACGTAATTATCATTTACCAACCATGGAACACCAAAATGCACCTTTGCTTCGGAAACAACATCTTCATAGATCTGGTCAAGTATCTAATGCGGTAAGCCTCATTAAGGTATTTTTACGTTATTCTTCAACGCATTTGTGAAAATATTGTATCTAATATCTTAATGTGAATTTTGATTTTGCAGATAACAAATAATGAGATTATTAAATCGTATTATCATTCGATGCCAGCCCCAGATGACAGAATTGAATCATTGTTGTATCAGGCTGGATTTGCTGAAGTCGCAAAAATTAGACATTTCATCATCGATGACACTTTGGTTATAGCTTTGGTGGAGAGGTAGAGACCCGAGTCACACACGTTTCATCTTCCAATTGGAGAATACACAATAACTTTGGAAGATGTTGCTCTCCAACTAGGTTTACGAGTCGATGGAAAAGCAGTTACCGACCCAACTTACTTTGATTGGGAAGAAATGTGCTCACAATATTTGGGTATGCTTCCTCCAAAAGGGGATGCACTTATCGGCTCAACGCTAAAACTTAAATGGTTAAGAGAAAACATGTTGTCTTTGCCAGAAGAACCAACACAACATCAATTAGAAGCCCATTGTAGAGCATACATTCTAGGTTTGATTGGCGGGGTGTTGATGCCCGACAAGTCAGGTAACAGAGTTCACCTTATGTATCTACCTTGTTGGTAGATTTGGAACATGCTGGACATTACAGCTGCGGTTCTGCTTGTTTAGCACATCTGTACAGAGAAATGTGCAGAGCAATTTATCCAAAATAAAAAAAAATGGGTGGATGTGCATTGTTGTTGCAATCTTGGGCATGGTATCGCATGCCATTCATTCACCCAAAGGTCGAGCGTCAACCATCATATCCACTTGCCATCAGGTAAATAAATATTTTAACAGTAAGAGTGTTATTCATCATTCAAAGGAAAGCATTGGATAATTTTTTGTCACTGACGTATTTTTTTTAACAGATGGAGTGGGAGAGGGCTACGTTTTACTGGAACCCCTCGTGGTGATGTCATAGGCTACAGATAAAGATTCGATAACATGATTAATGATGAGGTGAGATTGTCTTAAATAGTTATATTAATTACAATTATGTTTATATTTATGTTAATTATTTAAACACGTGGCAAACTATTGTTGAAAGTACTAACCCTTTTTTTGCAGTTCTTGTGGATGTCGTATAGAGGGTTTGAGTCATTTTTGCCAAGACATTTACAAGGATTCCCAATTGTGGAGTGCTTGTGTTGTTTTAACTTCATTTGCAGTTGTAGTTTGGCATCAAACCGACAGGGTCAAACTACAAATTGGACTATGGCAAGATATACCAAACCCACCGCATGATAAACTGCATCAAACTGACATGAGAGGACACAATGACACAAACTGGTGGGAGGAGCATGCACAGTGGATTGTAATTTGGAGGGAACGACGAAAATGTGTGCTAGTTGGCCAACCAATTCAAGGACGTCTAGAGCAAACCCGTGAATACATGGAATGGTATTGTGCAAATTCAAAGATTTACCTCTTACTCCATCAACATATGCAACAAACACGGGTTTCACGTAACTCATGTGTTGACGAGACATCTCGTGCAACTCCACAAATGCCAACACAACAATTCTTAGGCCAGGCCAGTGTACCTCCCCCACAAAGCCCACCACTTGATGAAAACTTCCCGGATGAAGACCTGGAACCACCTCCCTATTCATTTGAATTCACTCCATTACAACAACAACAAAGTCAACCTCAACAATATCTGGGGTACAGTCCTCACACTTTTGGAGTTAGCGGAGATGACTTCATGACTAACCTCATAGGTACTAACCTTAGAACGCCGGAATCAGCTTATGCTTACATGCAAAGTATTTCTATTCCTTCATTTGCGTCCTTTCACCAAGCTGTTGTTGGAAGATCTTCAACACCCCGTTGTTGACAATTTTATGAATTATCAACTAGTAGCTGGAACAAATTTAAATGAAAATCCAAACGAGGTAATGCAGAACGATCAAGTTGTTGTTCATGAGGTACAAGTTGAACCATAACAACATCCACGAATACGTCAAAATCCAAGACGAAACAGGCAAGCTCCAAGGTGTGGAACTGGTGGGTACAAGGGCCACTAAATATTCCCAGTTTGTTTTTTGGAACTATATGTATAATTTTCTTTTTCTTGTTGAATAATAAAATCTTTGATTGCTAAATCTAAAAGTTTACTACGTGCAAAAAGTAATTTCTAAAATTTCTAGACATGGTTTTCAACCCTTTCTAAACCAATTCAAGTCGTAAAAGTTGTACCATTGCATTCATCAACATGAAAACAATGCGAAGGAACTATTATTTGTACAAAATAACCTTATATTCATAACCACAATAATGCAAAAAGTAACTCTCAAGAAACTGTTGAAGTGCAAAAAGTGATTTTTTTAAGTTTTTCGACACAATTTTCAACCCTTTCTAAACCGATTCAAGTCGTGAAAGTTGTATTGTTGCATTCATCAACATGAAAACAATGGAAATGAACTATTGTTTGTACAAAATAACCACATATTCATAAGCAAAAGAATGCAAAAACTTACCCTTAGGAAATTGTTAAAGTACAAAAAGTGATTTTTTTTAGTTTTCGGACATGATTTTCAAGTTTTTTTAATCGATTTAAGTTGCCAAAGTTGTACCATTGGATTGATCTACATGAATACAATGGTAATGCACTATTGTTCAAACGAAAAAAATCCTATATGCATAATAAAAAATCGTAAAAACTTATAATGAAAAACTTTAAACACCTTTAAAGTTATATTTTACTCCAATTTAACAAGTGAATTTTTTGAAACAAAAAATTAATTATTATTCAATATAATGATGTTTTAAAAATTATTTTTTAAAAGAATTAAAAAATCAAAATAAAAACAAAAAAATAGAAAAACTGAAAGGGGGGATCAAAATTAAAAAAAAAAAAAATAGCAAAACTGAAACGAGGGACAGGGGGTGGGGGGTTTTTTTTGTTTTGGGGGGGGGGGGGGGGGGGTTGCATGTTGAGAAATGATTTTCAAGTTTTTTTAATCGATTTAAGTTGCCAAAGTTGTACCATTGGATTGATCTACATGAATACAATGGTAATGCACTATTGTTCAAACGAAAAAAATCCTATATGCATAATAAAAAATCGTAAAAACTTATAATGAAAAACTTTAAACACCTTTAAAGTTCAATTTTACTCCAATTTAACAAGTGAATTTTTTGAAACAAAAAATTAATTATTATTCAATATAATGATGTTTTAAAAATTATTTTTTAAAAGAATTAAAAAATCAAAATAAAAACAAAAAAATAGAAAAACTGAAAGGGGGGATCAAAATTAAAAAAAAAAAAAAAATAGCAAAACTGAAACGAGGGACAGGGGGTGGGGGGTTTTTTTGTTTTGGGGGGGGGGGGGGGGGGGGGGGGCATGTTGAGAAATGGATGAGTGCTCAACCGATTTCTCACGGCACTTATTTTTAAAAGCAAAAGAATATAGGATGAGAAATCGGTTACGGGGCCACCGTCTTTTCAACGTGAATAGTATTTTAGGTTATTTGCGTAAATAATTTATGGGATGGGTTAGTTGGGTTTTTTTTTTTGGTATATTAACGTAAAAAAGTCTCAATTCTCACTAGGACATTTTATTTTTCATATTATTTAATTCCTTGCCACATAGGCACCACTGAGGAATAAGCTATTCTTTTTTTTTAAATTGCGTTGACCAAGAGATGTTGAAACTGCATAGATTATTTGAATTGAACCTAATAGCATTAACCAGGGAGAAAATATAGAATGAGTGCGAGATAATAATTCCATATTAATTCGAACCAACCCATATGCTCCCATTTTTAATAATATTCGGCTAAAAGCATACAAGTGTTGTAATGTGCCTCTCCCTGGGTGTCTGGTAACCATGTATGTAAGGGTATAATTGGTGATTTGACAGCAAAAGCAATAAGAAATCCGATATAGAATATTATTTCCAGCGCCACGGGATATGATTGATTAGTTAATGATTCAAAATTTAATGTTGGTTCATTAAAGCTATATGAACCCATACCCAGAATTCCCAGTAATAAAAAAACAGAACTTCCCGCAGTGTACAAAATAAACTTTGTAGCTGAATACAAACGTTTTTTTCCACCCCACATAGATAAAAGTAGATAAACGGGAATTAATTCTAATTCCCACATGATGAAAAAAAGTAAAATGTCTTGAGAAGAAAATGTTCCTATTTGACCACTATACATGTCAGCAGCTTACATAGGTGTCACATCAACACACAAAAGGACTAAAGTTGCCAATTTTGAAAAATTGGGAGACTAGATGTCTTGATTTTAATATAGTATGATTAAAATTGTTAATTTTGAAAAATTGAAAGACTAAATATCTTAATTTTAAAATAGGAGGACTAAAATTACGAATTGAGAATTATAGGAGGGCCAAAAATACATTTTAGCCTAAAATTTAAAATATTAATATTAATAATATAATATATTTTATAGATAATAATTATAAAATTATTTTTTATTTTGTTTATTTTTTAAACCGAATGCGATATGTTTTAAAACCAGCTATTTCAATTCAGTGTATGTTTTATAAAACTAAATAATAATAGTTATGACTTAATCAAAGATTATCAAATAATAAATTTATTAATCTTTATAACAATTATATTAAAATGATTTAAAATTACATAATGGTGTAAAAACTTTTAGACAAAAAAATTTATGTCTGTGAAACTCAAATTTTTACTTTTTTTTTCATATCTTTTTTTTTTTCTGTTCTAACTCTCAAACTGGAAAAATAGAATGTAAAAAAATAACATTATTTTGTCGAAAAAGGAAAAGAAAATTCTGGAAAAGTCTGAACGACAAATAGAAATTTCAGGAAAATACAGGAAAACTCTTCCACTTCATTTTTAAGCTGCTGAATGTATGGTAAAATCAGTGGTACCAATAAACAACAGCTGAGTTTTTAGAGAATGTGGTGTTATCTGGTTCGAACAAATACCTCAGGATTATTGAATATGCTGAGCTGAGTTTTTACTTTTTAGAGAATATGGTGTTATCTAGTTCGAATAAATACCTCATGATTTATTGAATATGTTAGTCACACGAATAAACCCTTGTATCTACAATTCAGATAGCTCTTCATTCAGTCTTCTTTAGCTGGCCTTCTTCCATTCTATGGGCCACCTTACCTGTTTGCTTGCATGTTACATTAAAAATAAAATGTTATTCCCAGGAGATCGATATCGTAGAAAGGTTGGTAATTTGGGTGTTTTTCAAAGAAATAATGCAGAGTTCAACCAACTCTGGTCTAAATGGCCAGCTTGCACCTCATACCTTGTAATGCTCAAGAGTAACTCATGGAGCAGTTTAATATTTCCTTGAAATTGTGGGAGTCTAATCAGTGGTAGAAGTTTAAATGAATAATTACTTAGAAAATTCAACACCGATGACCAAACTCTAAAATTATTAACTAATTCGTAAAATAATAGCATGCTTGATTCTATATTTTGGATGAAATTTTAAGATGTTAATAGTTATAGCTTTTATATTTTAAACGTTATTTTTTTCTCAAATGATTTTTAAATGACTTGAGTTGTACAGTTACAATTACTCGCTCGCTTCAAGGTTACAAATTCAGAATGTGACAGAAAATACTGCCTGCAATAGAAATTGTTTGAGATAACTAACCTGTACCAGTGATGGCCAAGATTCGGTCGTCTGGAAAAGTTTCTTATTTCAATCCCTCTCTGCTGGAGCCAATTAAAACTTCTTGACGACTTTGCGTGACACTGCATAGTGTGCACAGTTAATAACACATAAGAAAATGGAAGGTTACCCACAATCAGAAAGAACTTTTGTAAGATTCACCTCCAATGAACTAGGGGTGTACACGGATCGGGTTGGGTCGGGTTTGGCCAAACCCGATATCTGATCAGATCAAAATTTTACGGGTTAGGTTGGATTGGATTTGTGCATTTTTTTGTGAAATCCGATCCAATCCAACCCGTTCAAAAACGGGTTGGATCGGGTCGGGTTGATCGGGTCAGGACATTTAAAAAATATTTTTTATTTTGTAAAAATTAGAATTTTTTAGAACAACAATTTGTTTTTGCCTAGAACTTTGCACATATATAATTTCTACATGTCCTCCAAAAAGACCAAATTGTAACAACATTTGATTAATAAAATGAATGGTTTCAATGCTAATACAAATATTTTATTTTAAATAGATATTAGCATGAGAAAACATAAACAAAATCAAGACAAAAAATAGAAACAATTAAAAAAGAGAAATATAATTCATGTGTGGTTAAAAATTAGCAAAAAAATATAGTGTTTTGTATTTTTTAATTTAATAATATATATATATATATATATATATATTAGTACGGGTCGGGTCGGATAGGGTCACGGGTTCAAAATGCAAACCCGTTACCCGACCCGTATACTAATGGATTGGATCGGGTTGTGTTCGGATTTGACCCGAACTAAAAAAAAACCCGATCCGAACTAATCGGGTCGGGTTGGATCGGATTAGGTGATCGGGTTACCCGATCCGGTGAACACCCCTACAATGAACTATATACATCATCTTCAGAAAGAAACTGGGAATAGTGAAAATTAAATTATAGTTTAACCTCATTTAAAAAATAACATGAATGTTTCACACCTAAATGTCGTCCAATATAATCAAGGGCCAGTTTTTTTTAGGGATGTAATTAATTTGTTGAATTTTCTAAAAAATATTAGATAACTTTCTGATATATCATTTATTTCTCTTATTAATTATTCATTATATACTATTTCTACTAAGTATTAATTAAAATAGTCATGAAAAAACATATTTAATGTAGCATTGATTTTGTAAAACGACATCTATTTTAAAATATTTTTTTCTCTCTAAAACGTCATATAATCGAAACGAAGGAATAAGAAGGACTCTTAAAGCTCCCCGACCATTCCCGGTGTTTGAGCTAATAAAAAAATGGCACGGCAAAAAATGACAAAAGCACCTTGGTTTTTAGATTAAAATATAAAATTTAATGTCTCCCATCGAGGAAAATAAAGGAAACTTCAACTTGCTTCCTCATAGCAGTCAAAAGCTTAATCATGAATTGCAGCCGCAAGTAATGAAAACGAATTGCAGTATTCTATTAGCTGCTTAATATGTATGTAGTAGATAGTACAAGATCCGCTACTAAAACCGAAGATATTGAAAGTACTAAATTTCATCCATGATAGCAAATTGTCCATATTCATAGCCAAGTACTACATTCATCAAATGGTAGCAAACAATCCAATATTCATGAACAGAGAACTATAAGAACAGAATTACAGAAAAGACCACAACCAACCAAAGTTTTTCAAGAGCCACTATGGACCCGAAATACATTAACAAGTTCAGGAACATAAAAAAACCAAAGATCTACAGGACTTCCACATGCTTAGACTTCAACAAGAAACCTGCAGAACAATCTCAGACTTTTAAAACCCACCACGAAGACGCAACACAAGGTGAAGGGTAGACTCTTTCTGAATGTTGTAGTCAGCAAGAGTCCTTCCATCCTCCAATTGCTTTCCAGCAAAGATCAACCTCTGCTGGTCTGGTGGGATGCCCTCCTTGTCCTGGATTTTTGCTTTGACATTATCAATTGTGTCTGAGCTTTCAACTTCCAAGGTAATAGTCTTCCCTGTCAAAGTCTTCACAAAGATCTGCATACCTCCCCTGAGACGAAGGACAAGGTGAAGAGTGGACTCCTTTTGAATGTTGTAGTCCGCCAGTGTACGTCCATCTTCGAGCTGCTTTCCAGCAAAAATCAACCTCTGCTGGTCTGGAGGAATGCCTTCCTTGTCCTGTATCTTTGCCTTTACATTGTCAATTGTATCTGAGCTCTCTACCTCCAAAGTAATGGTCTTTCCAGTAAGGGTCTTCACAAAAATTTGCATACCACCACGAAGACGGAGCACCAAGTGGAGGGTAGATTCTTTTTGGATGTTGTAGTCAGCCAAGGTTCGGCCATCTTCAAGCTGTTTTCCAGCAAAAATGAGCCTCTGTTGGTCTGGTGGGATACCTTCTTTGTCTTGAATCTTGGCTTTGACATTGTCAATAGTGTCAGAGCTCTCCACCTCAAGGGTGATGGTCTTTCCTGTGAGAGTCTTGACAAAGATTTGCATCCCACCACGAAGACGGAGCACCAAGTGGAGAGTAGATTCCTTTTGGATATTGTAATCAGCCAAGGTTCGGCCATCTTCTAGCTGCTTTCCAGCAAAAATGAGCCTCTGTTGGTCTGGTGGGATTCCCTCTTTGTCTTGAATCTTAGCCTTGACATTGTCAATGGTGTCAGAGCTCTCGACCTCAAGGGTGATAGTCTTTCCGGTCAGAGTCTTAACAAAGATTTGCATTCCACCACGGAGACGGAGCACCAAGTGAAGAGTTGACTCCTTTTGGATGTTGTAATCAGCAAGGGTACGGCCATCCTCAAGCTGCTTGCCAGCAAAAATGAGACGTTGCTGGTCTGGTGGGATACCCTCCTTGTCCTGAATCTTAGCCTTAACATTGTCAATGGTGTCAGAGCTCTCCACTTCTAGAGTGATGGTCTTACCAGTGAGAGTCTTAACAAAGATTTGCATCTACAAAATAATATACAATAAGAAAAAAACCAATGACCAATTCTTCTTCCTCATGACGATTACAATGATTGACCGGCAGGATTACACAAAACAAAGGAGTGTAAGTAAGATTAAGATTAGCCAATTATCAATTCTATACAAAGCAAAAATAAATTAAAAAACTTCATCAAAGTCCTCTCTAATCAACATATCGAGGAAACAGTCAGATACAAAAAATTCGTTTATAGTTGTATATAAGTATACAACATAAACATAATTAAGGCCCATACAAAAAAGCAAACAAGACAAAGAAAATAGACATCCTTGATAACACAATTCCAATCAATAAATTAATCATATCAATATAAAAAATAGACGAGTAAACATCTCTGACTAATCTATATTACAAAAGTTTTTACAATTATACAATACACAATACATGCTCCAGATTTGACAATTTAAATATATAATTTTACAACAGTCTCGAGATTGCTTCAATCAACAAATAATTTGAAACAAACTAGCCAATTATTCAAGACAAGTTTCAAAAACATCTCAGCATGCGTGATTATTGAGAGGGTAAAATCATATACGACGATAGATTTAAAATAATTTCACAGACACGAAAATCCCCAGATCAAAATCAAAGGGCATGACAGATCCGATAATCGGTTAAAAACTAACACAAACCCTAATTAATCGAAATCTTAATCAGAAGGAGAAAAGTAGCAAAAGATACCTTGAAACGGTGCGCTAGGGTTTTCTTTCTCTGCGACAATACGAATGGCTATTAAGCTTTGGTATGAAAAATTGTTGCGTGTGGCTTCGGTTTTATAACAAAACGTAGCGATTGCTTCGTCACGGCAACGGCACCTCCTCCAATCACGTTGTGACACGTGGACGAATTAGGACCGTGAATCCTGTTGACACGGCGAAGTTTTCTATGAGTCTTTTTCGGCAACAGATGAAATGATAAACGTTGCAACCACTTTTGGAATCTGTTGGCCACCACCGCCTCTCGATATAAAACAAAATACAGTATTTTATTTTTTATTTTTAAAAATTATCCATTATCCATTTTTAATAAATTATAATTTTGACTTAAATAATTTTTAAATTCTTCATAAATTTTTTAATTTTATTTTGGATCTCTGATAAAAAAAATTTATTATTTTGAGTCTATGATAAAAAAAAATTAAATCTCTGACATCATATAAATGATTATATTATAATTAAAAATTTTAAAATACAAATTCTGATGGTTCAAAAATTATTACTATTTATTTTGAATTTTAAAATAAAATTTTTAACAACCGAAAACTGCCGAAATCAATTAACGAAGAAGAAAAAAAATCTTCCAAAATCAATTCTCAAACCTAAATCAAGCTTTAACATCACCACCAAACGAAACAAAGAAAACACACTGCATCAATTGAAGAACACCACAATCACAGATGAACAATTTTCAGCCAATAACAACACTGAGCATCGGTCGGATTTGGGCCAAAAATACTCAATCCGACCAAAACCGACTGTTGTTATTTTCGAACGGTATCCGACGTGAAGCTTTTCGGTTTGGTCGGTTGTCAGGTCGTCGGATAGCGGGTGTCACGGGTGGGTTGGGACGGGTTTGCGCGGTTACGAAGAAGACAAGCTTGAACATGCAAGTTCTTTGTTTCGCCAGTGATAGCAGCTCCAGAAAATTTAAATGTGACGACAACGAAGCTACGTCACCGGCGACGTGAGCTCACCCTTGACGAACCAGAGTCATTGATTTCTTCGACGTGAGCTTCGTGAATGACTTCAACGTGCCATGCTGCTAGTCTTGCAAGGTGGTTCCAAATCTCAGAATGAAATATGAAGAGGAAAAGCGAAATGGATGTGAACGCACAGAAAGAGATTTGTAATTTGTAAAAAGAGTGAACATAATTACAATTTGAAATGCTCTCAGATGATGGGACGAGATGAGGGGTTTCAACTTCCAATGTCTGATTCATCATTTTTGTTTATAAAATAATATAAAATGAAAAAGCTGTTTACAACTTACCTCACTGACAAGTTTTAAAAAGTAATAATTTATAAATAAAGTAATAAATAAAAGGGGGAGGGAAAGCACAGAAGGCTAGTAACAGGCTAGCAGGCTAGTTGGTCAGTGGGTAAATTTTAACGTAAAAGTATAACCGTTCTTACATAGGTGGTCTTATTTTTCCTAATCCGAATCCGTCCGGAGAAAACCGTTCTTACTCTATTTTTTTAAGTTATTCAATCCGACGTCCGAATCGACCGTCATCCGGTAACTTTATTTGCTTCGATTTTCCCGGGTTATGGTCGGTTACGGTTTATATGCTCAGGCCTAAAACAACATATAGTATTTTATTTTTTATTTTAAAAATTATCCATTATCCATTTTTAATAATTATAATTTTGGCTTAAATAACTTTTAAGTCCTTCATAAATTTTTAAATTTTGTTTTGGATTTCCAATAAATTTTTTTGTTATTTTGAGTTCCTAATAAAAAAAAGTTTTCTTTTAGATTTTTGTCGTCAGTTATATGATGACGTGATAGTTAAAAATTTAAAAATGCAAATTCTGGTGGCTCAAAAATCGCCATTATTTATTTTGAATTTTAAAATATAATTTCTGACGGCTAAAAATGGCCATAATCAATTAATGAAGAAGAAAAAAAAATATCCCAAAATCAATTCTCAAACCTAAATCAAGCTTTAACATCACCACCAAACAAAACAAAGAAAACACACTGCATCAATTGAAGAACACCACAATCACAGATGAACAATTTTCAGCCAATAACAACACAACTCCAATTATTGAACATAGATTTTGAATATGCCAACATCAACCATAACCAAAACAGAGTTATCTCTTCCTTCACCAATTGAAAAGAAAAAAAAAAAACCCTAAGCCCCAATTGAAGCTCCAACAAAGCATCCCCTCTACCACTGCCTCCGACGAGCGTCCTCCTCTGCCACCGCCTCCAACGACCCTCATCCCTCCTCTATGAACCCAATAAACCTCAGATCTTACTCGCACAAAAAACCCATATTTGAAATGTTGGAATTTTAATCTTTATCCCTTACTTTAGTATTCTTTATTCTTTATGCGAAAGCCAAAATTCACAGGTACATATCCCAGAACAATAATCCAAAAGCCCTAGGATCTACAACATGCTTGATTACTAAGGATTAGATAAAATACCCGGATCCATTGATGGTTCCTGATCTAAGCATTCTTGAACAATTGTTATGGAATCACGAACAACCGACGAACAAGTAGCTGGCGACTTTATGGTTCTTCCTCAACTGGAGCTTCTTTATTCCTCATGGGGACCTTCGTAACTCTTCAGATAAGGATAAGAGAAACTATATGACGGATCAGTATATTGGGGACCATAGTCTTCTTATAGTGTGTTAACCTAATAGGATTCTCATTATCCCTTAATGGGTCAACACTGACATCTGCTCATTAACATAGTTTTAAAAATCGACCCGGTGACCGACCCGATCAAGGCACTGGGTCACTGGGTCAGTGGTCGAACCGGTGGGTCACTAATTGACCCGCATGACCCGGTCTGTATTAAAAAATTTGAAAATTTTATACCTGCCTTAAAAAAGTAAAAAAAAAAATCACATAACAAATTAATATAATTCCACAAGCTCATTTTTCAAATTCAAATCCATTGATATTCATAGTAACAAAATCAAATTATAAATTACTTATTAAACTTTTTTAAAGTTTAAGCAGAATTTAAAATAATATAATCACACTATCAACTGTACCATCACTTCTTTAAACAAAATTCAGAGTGATAGAATCACAATATCAATTACCTAAGAATCACTACTCATAAATAATAAAATAGAATCAACTAAAAATAACATTCAAGTTGGATTAAATAGAATCATGTGGTGTGGATCGATGTGGTTGAGATGAGGGCATTAGGGTTTATCTGTGTGCACTTTGAAGTTTGAAGAAGAAAAGTCACAAACTCACAAACATGACACAGCAAGCAATGTTTTGACAAATGGTCACAGCCACAAAACCTTTCTTTCTTTTGGTTTTTTATCCAAACGACGTCGTTTCAAGCAATTTAAAAAAAATTAAAAAATTAAAAAATTAAAATAAAAAAAAAGGTGCGACCCGGGTCGGGTCACCGGTTTAACCCCGGGTAGCACTGGGTTTGACCGGGTCACACCGGGTTTGACTGGGTCGAAAGCATGGCCGGTCCGATAGCCTGCTCGACCCGATCTAACCTCCGGGTCTCGGTCTGACCGGTCCGACAGGCCGGGTCGGTCCGGGTTTTAAAACAATGCTCATTAAGCCTATATCACCTTATTTAGTAGTCTAAGGGGCTCACTTAATTTGACCACATAAAATAAAGCCCACTAGGGGTGTTCACGGGTCGGGTTGGGCCAGGTTTGGCTAAACCCGTTACCCGACCCAATCAAAATTTTACGGGTTGGATTGGGTCGAATTTGTGCAATTTTATTGAGAAATCCGAAACCGAACCAACCCGTTCACAAACGGATTGGGTTGGGTCGGGTTAATCAGATCTGAACTTTTAAGAATATTTTTTATTATGTAAAAATTAGAATTTTTTAGAACAACAATTTGTTTTTGCCTAGAGCTTTGCAAATATATAATGACTACATACCCTCCAAAGATATCAAATTGTGACAATATTTGATTAATAAAATGAATGGTTTCAATGTTAATACAATATTTTATTTTAGATAGAAATAAACTATTATATTAGTATGAGAAAACATAAATAAAATTAAGACAAAAAATAAAAACAACAATTAAAAAAAGAAATATAATTCATGTGTGGTTAAAACTTAGCAAAAAACTATGGTTTTATGTATTTCTTAATTTAATAATATATATAATAAATTTAATTTCATACTACGGGTTGGGTTGGGTTGGGTCACAGGTTCAAAATGCAGAACTCGTTACCCGACCCGTACATTGACGAGTTTGAACGGGTTGGGTCGGATTTGACTCAAACTCTAAAAAAATCCGAACAGAATTAATTAGGTCGGGTTGGGTTCATGGGTTACACATACTCGTGAACACCCCTAAAGCCCACTAATGATAAATAACTAATGTAATTGTCTTATAATATTAGCCCACATTAATTATTTAAACATAAAATTCCAACAATCTCCCACTTGGGCTACATATTGTAACAATTATATCATAATTCCTTAGGTGCACATCCGTATGCTATTTATCTTTAGACTTCCACTTTAATAATCTGGTCCATCTCATGTATCAACAATGGAACCACCGCGGCTTTTGTCACTATGGTAAATGTGACTAGACCCCAATGACCACCACATCAATACACTCAATGACATATATCAATATGGATGAGCAGCATGGAAATTACATGCAATGTGATCTCAATCATGCCTATTTCCAACTGGTCCAACCTTAGCCTTTAATGAGATCAATCTGAAGTCCTCAAGTGCAATTTAAATATTGCACATAAATAAACAAGTTTAATAATAAACTTGTAAACCGTAATCTTTATTTCTGGAGAAAATCAAATACATAAAATCTGAATCTAAACATAGAACATAATGACTCCCACTAAACCAAGGCAACAACTGAAACAACGCCATATGAGCAACATGCTCATGCTCAAGTGTCAACCCTTAGTTAGTGGGTCAGCTAGCATACTGTCTTTTCCTATATGATCTATAAATATCTATATTTCCTGAATTGTTTCTTTAACAACCAAATACTTTATGTCAATAACCTTTGACCTGGTTGAACTCCTATTATTGTTGGAGTGTAATACTGTCGAATTATTGTCACAATAAATCCTTAATGACCTCCAAATACTTTATTCCTCAATATATATATATATATATATATATATATATATATATATATATATATATGTAATGTGTATAAAATATAGAATATTATATATATTATTATATAAATAGGTCAGCCTATCAGGCTTAATAGGCTTTTTTTAAAGCCTAAAACCTGACCTTTTTAATTAAAAAGGCTTTTTAAAAAGTCAAAGTCTGACCTTTTTAATAAACAAGCCAGGTCAGGCCGTAGGCCCCTAATGGGCCGCCTGACCTATTTCCACCCCGATTGGTTGGCTTAGACGTGAATGGCTTAAGCTACAATTTCAATTGTTACTATGTCTGAGTTATGGTTCAATTTAGATTGTTATATGACGTGAATAGTTTGCTATTAACTGCCATTGTGCTAAAATTTAGCTTACTAAGATTTGAAACCACGTGCTCGAATTTACATGAAAGTTTAGTCACTACACCAATCTTTGTTGTTGTTATTACACTAATGTGTTAAATATATTCAAACATGAATATATGTTAATATTTAGAATATGTACCTTTTGGTGTGTTTTGAGGTTAATTTATTCAGTTTCTGCTGCTGAGAATTTATTATTGATTTTTAGTTAGTTGAATTTTTTAAATTAAAATGTTTTAATATATAGCCATTTGAGACTGTTTGAGTACAAAAAATGTTGGGAATGCAACTAATTGATGTATGACCAATAAGGGTGCTCTTTAACAATGCATTTGCCTGTTGACTAAGTCATGATTTTGGACAAGAGAAAATTGATTCTTATGCAAAAAAATTTATGGGTTGCTATAAGTCATTACCACCAAAGTGGGACCACTTGTATTGGTTCATGGAAATTTTTTGTAGTTTGAGGAATGCTTTTGATCTTTGCATGCGATTGTCTGCCCAAAGGGGGTTGTTGTATGTTTTGGCTAAAAGTTAAGAATGGATGGAGTTATTGGGGAAAGCACTAGGTTAAGGGATTTGTCTTCCCAAAGGGGACAATTTTCTGAACTTGGTGTGTGCTCATGGATTAACTCATCCGAGGTATTGACCTAGGTTGTGACCTTGGTTTGTGCATTCTGTCCAAAGGGGAATGTACTATTATACTGACCTCATCTTGATAGCTTGTCTCAAGCTATATCTTGTCTTATAATTTATTTTGGTGCATTCATGTCTTGTCTTAACAATGAATTTATGAAAATGAGTTATTGGAGAACATGTTGGGTTAAGGAATTTATCTGCCCAAAGGGGATAATTTTCTGAATCTAATATGTGCTCACTGATTAACCCATATGAGGTTTTGGCCAAGGCTATAACCTTGGTTAGTGCATTCTGCCCCAAGGTGAATGTGCTATTATATTAGCCTCATTATTGATAATTTATTATCTCCTAAGCTATATCTTGCCATAGTATATGTCTCTATTAACTTTGGTAGGGTGATAGTGGTTTTAAAACCCATATTCCTATATCTTTAAACGAGATTAGAATTTGAGAGTCTCAAATATAAGGGAAAGCAAACTTAGGATAGGACATGATCTTGAAGTAGTAGTGAAATTAATGGGAGACATTTGCTTGGCCTTAGAATTTGGATTTTAGCTTGTTTTGAAGGATACGTTTTATATACCTTCCTTAAGGGAGTATTATGGTAAATGTGGTGCCATAGAGCAACATATGAGACCATTTACTACATACTTGTAGGATTGTGAAATAGTTCCATGATATACCATGTATAGGTGTCCTGGTCTGAATGATGTGATTGAAAGGCGTAATCGCACACTCAATGATATGATAGGGATGACTAGGATTAAGGAGCCTGTGCTTGCCAAGTTCTTGGAGATTAATGTAGTAGACCTTTCCATGTCATTAGATGAGCATGATGATCCTTTGACAAAGATCATTTCTTGGTAGTTGGTCAGTGTTGGCAACAATGTTACATCTATTGTCCTCGATGAAGCTCGCATTTCCCATCAAGGATGTGAGTAATCCTCAAGTTGAGAATGTGGTAGATTCTCCTACTATGGTTGAGGTTTCACAACTTATTTCCAAACATTCCTAAATGAGAGTGAAGTTGAATGAAGAGAATTGGGTTGACTACATTAGCTACGTAAGGGATGTTCGTTGGCTCAAGGAGACCATGGGAGTAGATGGTGTCAAGTTGTGATATCTTAGCTAGACCAAAATTTCAGCTAAGTTGAGGGACTCACGTATGCCGACTTGGTGTCCCCGAAGAAGATGGATCATATCCAAGGTTGGTTGAGAGTACCCAATCTCATTTTTTTTCATAGTTAAAGATGATGGATGATTCACTTGGACGATAAAGATGGCGTGGTAATGCTACGACAAGGGTTGCCGATGCTAATGGACGTGACAAAAGAAAAGGAGAATCCTCTTAAGGATACATCGTAGGTTTAGTTGGGTATATGGGTGTACATTTGTTGTATTTAGTCGAGCCACTACTCTAAGTTTTCTAGTCATTCTTGTCAATATGTGGGTAGACTAGGAATCCATATTTTGATGTATTTATTTCATTCAATCAACTTAGTTTGTAATATTCTTATAATGATGGAGCTTAAATGGATATTTTACTTGTTGTGTTTGGATTATGTAATGAAATGTCATTTTATACCCATGCAATCTATGGATTTTATTTTAGTGATTTATTATGAATAATTTGTTTAATATGACGCTTCATATCGACATTGTTTCAATGATGAATGTTTTTCAAATAAACGAGATTAAATATAGTGGGCTACATGTTATGTTTTAAAAGAAAATTTTCACCTCCAAAACTTGAGGGTTTACTTTCTTAAAAAATAATTTCTTTAATTAATCTCAAAATTGAATTAGAAATACCCTTTATAAAATAAAGGTGTTACAAATTTCTTTACATTTTAAGTAGACCGGATACATTAACATTAAAAGGTTCTTAATATGAATTTGCTGGTGTATTGATTAATATTTTAAAAGATTTAATATATGACCAGTAGGTGACCTTATTGTATCCATCAACAATACTTGATGGGCTTTGGGGGATATGTGACTTATCGTGGAATAATACTTAGAGTGGGGGGTTCCTATTGTTGATGTATGATCTTGGGGGATTGATTGGTTAAGGCTAATTACAATTAGGTATCTCACGTATGCCAAGATATGCCTTTTGTATTTATGCTGGTGACTTCTTTTAACACATCTTGTATTGAAGGGTGGTCATATTTTATTAATGAATTTATTTCTTTTGGTCTTTTAAAAAAATATATGACTAATATTTGTGATTTAAATGTTCTAAAATAAAAGTATGTATTATATATTTTAAAATTTAGCGTGTCCCTCTTGAAAAGAAATTTTTTGGTGTTTTTAACATTAATCACTCTTAAGTAAAATAAAAAATAAATATTCATAAAAAATTTTACTTTGGTAAAAATTTTGTTCTTTTTCTGTCAATTATTTCAAGTAAAATTGACTTAAATATTTCTCTTTTCTATAACCTATTCAATTATATGAAATGATAACTTATTTAGATTAATATTAATGATAAGAATAAATGAAAATAATTTAATTGAAAATTGGATAATGGGAAAAGTTCACACATACTCCTCTTTAATTACATTACAAATCAAAATCTTAAATCTTGCTTACAACATTTATTTTACATTTTTTTCTTTCAAATTTCATTTTGAAATGTTTATTATGTTTATGTTTATGATCTATTTTCATTTTCATGATATTCAACACAATGGAATTATATTATTATATAATTATATAATTTTCAAGTACAATAAAAGAATTTTTGAAATGAAATTCTATTAGTAAAAAAAAACATACTTGAACACGCATTACACAAATTGACAATTTATTTTATATTTAGAAAATTTAAAATTCATTTCATCTTATTATATATTAATATATATATTTATAATTTATATATATAATTATAAATTCATATAAATTAGTACAACAATCCACCACATGGATCATCAAACTAATATTTGAATGGATCTTGCTAACTAGTGTCCTAAGGGCACTGATTAAGGAATTAAAAGGAGAAAGTATTTGTTGTGTAAATCATAGGAGAGCGCAAAAAAAAATCATGAACAGCGTAATTTTGCATCTCTCAATAAAAACATTTATCCTTTTAGTTCCTTAACCAGTGCCCTTAGGACACTGGTTAACATTTGCCTATTTGAATTAAAAATACCTAAACATTAGGTGTCATTCACTTTCTTATTTTTTACTTACTAATATTCATAACATAATATTATTAACAATATAATCTAATAAATAATTTTAAAATTTATAATAACAATAAAATAAATAATGATTATAATTTTTTTACTGTATGTTTTTTTGTAATCTTTCAAAATTGATTAAGAAATTATTTACATTTTTACTTTTATTTTCAAAAACATAGTAAAATGTCTAGTTATTTGATGTCAATATTTTTTTTACAATATAATAATATATTGAACATAAAATTTAGGCTAAAATGCACTTTTTGTCATCCTATAATTCTTATTCCGCAATTTTAGTCCTCCTATTTTAAAATCAAGACATTTAGTCTCCCAATTTTTCAAAATTAGCAATTTTGATCCTTCCAAAAGCTGACCATCCATGGCACCTATGTAGGATGCTGACTTGACGCTTATGTGGCAAGAGATTAAAAAATATGAAAAATAAATTGTCCTAGTGGGAATTGAACCCAATACCTCTTACACAAAAACAACACAATAAATCACTATGTTACATATTTTCTTTTTCTTTATTTAAAGAGGTTACATATTTTCTTTAGTTAATAGTGTAAACAATATTTGCCATATATCATAACTAGACAAGTTTTTATTATTTATCTTATTTTATTTTAATTATTAAAATTAATTAAATTACGTAAGTTAGTTTGTAGATTGTTTGCATAAATTATTTTGTGTAATATACCTAAATTTATATTAATATGTAAATTATAAAAAAATAAAATTTTATTAATTTGTATAATTTGAATAAAAATAATTTAAATAAAAAAATTTATGTAATTTGTATAAATTACATAAAATGATTTATACAAATATTTTACATATTAATATATGTAATTATATTGATATATATAATTAGAATAAAAATAATTTATATATGAAATTAATCAAATATTTTTATGGTATTTATAAAAAAAATTTAATAATTTATATATTATCATTATAAGAAATTATTTTGAGTAATTTACATATTTTAATTATACAAATTTGTTTTACATATTAATATATATAGGGGAGTTGGTTTCACTTTTAATCCCGGGAATACAGGAGGGGAAAAAATTATTCTACGTTATTTACGAAGTAATAAAATATTTAATCCCGGCGGAGAGAGTAGGAGAAATTTATTCCCATGGGATAGGAACCGTCTTTATGAATAAAAATCTAAATATACCCTCTTTGTATCCAATACCCTTTCAATGCTATTATTCCTTCGTTCTTGGGGAGGTCGGCAACAAATTTAAATTATGATAGATATATTGATTGAGGTAGGCAATATAGGAAATGAATGTTACATGTACATAAAAGGGGTTACTTTACTATATAGGCTTTTTGATTACATGTTATGAATTTGCAGAATTGTAGTTTCGGCAAATTAATTATATATTTGCAATCTGAATGTAACTCTTTTGTAGAAATTTAAAAAACATCTTTAACATAATAAGAATATTTTAGTAATTATAACATATATTCCCAGGAAAAAAAAATAACTAAATCAAACACATATTTTAATTATGCATGGGAATATAAAAAATATTCTCAACCTTTTTAATAGTTAACCAAACACATTTTTTAATTATACCCTGGAATAACATTCACATATTATATTCCCAAGAAAACATATTCTCGGGATTAAAAAAGTTATCCGTGAAACAAACGCCCCTATATATTAATTATAAAAATTTAATTAATATATAAATTATTTTAATTATACAATTCTAAAATAAAAATAATTTATATATTAATTAAAATTTCTAATTAAAATATATATTAATATGTTAAATAAATTTGTGTAATTAAAATATGTAAATTACTCAAAATAATTTTGTATACGTATAATGTTTTAATTATTAAAAAAATTGTATAAATAAAATAAAAATATTTATTTTATTTAATTTATAAATTATTTTTTCTAATTATATAAATATATATCAATATAATTACAAAAATTAATATATAAAATATTTATATAAATCATTTTAGATATTTTATAGAAATTACATAAATTTATTTTTATGTAAATTATTTTTATTCAAATCATACAAATTAATAAAATTTTAATATTTTTTTATATTTTTTTTGGTGCTGTAAGAAAAATAAACAAAACTATATATTGATATATAACAAATATTGTTTACAATATTAACTAAGGAAATTTTGTAACCTATTGCTTCATTGTTTAATTTTTGTGGAAGGGGTCTTGGGTTCAATTCTCACTATGACACTTTATTTTTTATATTATTTATTTTCTTGCCACATAGGTGCCATGTCAGCAGCTTACACATGTGTCACATCAACACACGGAAGGACTAAAATTGTCAAATTTGAAAAATTGAGAGACTAAATGTCTTGATTTTAAAATAGGATGATTAAAATTACCGATTTTGAAAAATTATGGGATTAAATGTCTTAATTTTAAAATAAGAGAACTAAAATTGCGGATTGAGAATTATATGGGGACTAAAAATTCATTTTAGCCTAAAATTTAAATATTAATATTAATAATATAATATATTTTATAGATAATAATTATAAAATTATTTTTTAATTTCGTTTATTTTTTAAACCGAATGCGATATGTTTTAAAACTAGCTATTTCAATTCTGTTACTAAATGGGGAATGTTTTATAAAAATTAATAATAATAGTTATGACTTAATCAAAGATTATTAAATAAAAAATTTATTTATCTTTATAACAATTATATTAAAACATATAATTAAAATGATTTAAAATTACATAATGGTGTAAAAACTTTTAGACAAAAAATTTATGTCTGTGAAACTCAAATTCTTACTTTTTTTTTTTCTGTTCTAACTCTCAAACTGGAAAAATAGAATGTAAAAAAATAGCATTATTTTGTCGAAAAAGAAAAAGAAAATTCTGGAAAAGTCTGAACGATAAATAGAAATTTCTGGAAATACAGGAAAACTCTTCCAATTCATTTAAATACCTCGGCCTCGCTCCTGTATTCAAGTCTTCACACCTAAATTCAGTTAATAACAATTTTCTATCAACAGAGTTCCCAAATTCAGCTAAGAGAAGATGTCTCTGATTCCAAATTTTTTCGGGGGCCGAAGGAGCAACGTGTTCGATCCTTTATCCCTGGACGTGTGGGATCCCTTCAAGGATTTTCCTTTCCCAAACACTCTCTCTGCTTCCTTCCCTGAATTTTCTCGGGAAAATTCTGCGTTTGTGAGCACCCGGGTGGATTGGAAGGAGACCCCAGAGGCACACGTGTTCAAGGCTGATATTCCAGGGCTGAAGAAGGAGGAAGTGAAGGTTGAGATTGAAGATGATAGGGTTCTTCAGATAAGCGGAGAGAGGAACGTTGAGAAGGAAGATAAGAACGACACGTGGCATCGCGTGGAGCGTAGCAGTGGCACCTTCATGAGAAGGTTCAGATTGCCGGAAAATGCCAAAGTGGATCAAGTGAAGGCTTCTATGGAAAATGGGGTTCTCACTGTTACCGTTCCCAAGGAAGATTGCAAGAAGCCTGATTTTAAGACCGTGCAAATCACTGGTTAAGCAAAAGCAAATGGTCTTTTCGTTTTGTGTTTTTGTTTGAAGTCGTGTGCTTTTCTTTGTTCTAATGTGATGTGAGTGGGAAAATATCATGTAGTGGGAGTTGTGATTGTGTAAATAAGTGAACAGTTGTTGTTGTTGGTGAGGTATTCTGTGAACTCTAATGTAGTGCATGAGATTTGGGACAAAAACGTGTTCTAGTCTGTGGTTCTGTACTTTCCCTTTTGTTGATTTTGCAATGGAGAAGTGAAATGTTCTTTTCTGCTTACTGAGGTTAATGCAATCTTAAGCTGCTGAATGTATGGTAAAATCAGTAGTACCAATAAACAACAGCTTAGTTTTTAGAGAATGTGGTGTTATCTAGTTCGAACAAATACCTCAGGATTATTGAATATGCTGAGCTGAGTTTTTAGTTTTTAGAGAATATGGTGTTATCTAGTTCGAATAAATACCTCATGATTTATTGAATATGGTTAGTCACACGAATAAACCCTTGTATCTACAATTCAGATAGCTCTTCATTCAGTCTTCTTTAGCTGGCCTTCTTCCATTCTATGGGTCACCTTACCTGTTTGCTTGCATGTTACATTAAAAATAAAATGTTATTCCCAGGAGATATCGTAGAAAGGTTGGTAATCTGGGTGTTTTTCAAAGAAATAATGCAGAGTTCAACCAACTCTGGTCTAAATGGCCAGCTTGCGCCTCTTGTAAATTGTAATGCTCAAGAGTAACTCATGGAGCAGTTTAATATTTCCTTGAAATTGTGGGAGTCTAATCAGAGGTAGAAGTTTAAATGAATAATTACTTAGAAAATTCAACACCGATGACCGAACTCTAAAATTATTAACTAATTCGTAAAATAATAGCATGATTGATTCTACATTTTGAATGAAATTTTAAGATGTTAATAGTTATAGCTTTTATAAAATGTGATTTTTTTTTCTCAATTGATTGTTAAATGACTTGAGCTGCATCAAAAGTTACAATACTCGGTCGCCTCAAGGTTACAAATTCAGCATGTGACAGAAATTACTGCCTGCAATAGAAATTGTTTGAGATAACTAACCTGTACCAGTGAAGGCCAAGATTCTGTCTTCTGGAAAAGTTTCTTATTTCAATCCCTCTCAGTTGGAGCCAATTAAAACTTCTTGATGACTTTGCCAGTGACACTGTGCATAGTGTGCACAGTTAATAACACAAAAGAAAATGGAAGGTTACCCACAAATCAGAAAGAGCTTGTAAAAGATTCACCTCCAGTGAACTATATACATCATATCTTCAAAAAGAAATGCTGGGAATATAGCTTGTGTGAAAATTCAATTATAAGTTTAACCTTCATTTCAAAAGCTTCATTTAAAAATAATATTTCCTGCCTAAATGTCGTACAATATCAAAGGCCTGTTTTTTTGGGTAAAATTAATTCGATAGAAACTTATTAGAATGACTTAAGTTCTCGACCACTTTTTACTTTCCCAGTGTTTTGAGCTAATCAAAAGATGGCACGGCAAAAATTGACAAAAGCACCTTGGTTTAATAGAAAACAAAATGCAAAATTTAATGTCTCCCGTGGAGGAAAATAAAGGAAACTTCAACTTGCTTCCTCAACCAGTCAAAAGCTTATTCGTACCCAAATTCAGCCGCAAATAATGAAAACGAATTGCAGTATTCTATTCGCTGCTTAATATGTAGATAGTACAAGATCAGCTACTAAAACCAAATATATTGAAGTACTAAATTTCATCCAACATGATAGCAAATTGTCCACATACATAGCAAAGTACTAAATATCATCAAATGCTAGCAAATTGTCCATATTCATGAACCGAACTGAGAACAGAATTTATAAAAAAGACCACAACATTAACAAGTTCAGGAATATAAAAAAACCAAAGATCTTCAGGACTTTCACATGCTTAGACTTCAACAAGACACCTGCATAACATTCTCAGACTTTTAAAAACCACCACGAAGACGCAACACAAGGTGAAGAGTAGACTCTTTCTGAATGTTGTAGTCAGCAAGAGTCCTTCCATCCTCCAATTGCTTCCCAGCAAAGATCAACCTCTGCTGGTCTGGTGGGATGCCCTCCTTGTCCTGGATTTTTGCTTTGACATTATCGATTGTGTCCGAGCTTTCAACTTCCAAGGTAATAGTCTTCCCTGTCAAAGTCTTCACAAAGATCTGCATACCTCCCCTCAGACGAAGGACAAGGTGAAGGGTGGACTCCTTCTGAATGTTATAGTCTGCCAGTGTACGTCCATCTTCGAGCTGCTTTCCAGCAAAAATCAACCTTTGCTGGTCTGGAGGAATGCCTTCCTTGTCCTGTATCTTTGCCTTTACATTGTCAATTGTGTCTGAGCTCTCTACCTCCAAAGTAATGGTCTTTCCAGTAAGGGTCTTCACAAAGATTTGCATACCACCGCGAAGACGGAGCACCAAGTGGAGGGTAGATTCTTTTTGGATGTTGTAGTCAGCCAAGGTTCGGCCATCTTCAAGCTGTTTTCCAGCAAAAATGAGCCTCTGTTGGTCTGGTGGGATACCCTCTTTGTCCTGAATCTTAGCCTTGACATTGTCAATCGTGTCAGAGCTCTCCACCTCAAGGGTAATGGTCTTTCCTGTGAGGGTCTTGACAAAAATTTGCATACCACCACGAAGACGGAGCACCAAGTGGAGGGTGGACTCTTTCTGAATGTTGTAATCAGCAAGGGTACGGCCATCCTCAAGCTGTTTGCCAGCAAAGATGAGCCTTTGTTGGTCTGGTGGAATACCCTCTTTGTCTTGAATCTTGGCCTTGACATTGTCAATCGTGTCAGAGCTCTCCACTTCAAGGGTGATTGTCTTTCCAGTCAAGGTTTTAACAAAGATTTGCATTCCACCTCGAAGACGGAGCACCAAGTGGAGAGTGGACTCCTTTTGGATGTTGTAATCAGCAAGGGTACGTCCATCCTCAAGTTGCTTGCCAGCAAAAATGAGACGTTGCTGGTCTGGTGGGATTCCTTCCTTATCTTGAATCTTGGCCTTTACATTATCTATGGTATCTGAACTCTCCACTTCGAGAGTGATGGTCTTACCCGTGAGAGTCTTAACGAAGATTTGCATCTACAAAATAATATACAATAAAAAAAAATCAATGACCAATTCTTCCTCATGAATGTTACAATGATTGATCTGATTGATCGGAAAGATTACACAAAACAAAGGAGTGAAAGTAAGATTAAGATTAGCCCATTATCAATTCTATTCCAAGCAAAAATAAATTAAGAAACTTGTTCATCAAAGTCCTCTCTAACAATCAACATACTGAGGAAACAGTCACAGATACAAAAATTACGTTTATCGTTGTATATAACATAAACATAATTAAGGCCCATACACAAAAGCAAACAAAACAAAGAAAATAGACATCCTTGATAACACGATTCCAATCAATAAATCAATCATATCAACATAAAAAATAGACAAGTAAACACTTCTGACTAACCTATATTACAAAAGTTTTTACAATTATAAAATACACAACACATGCTCCAGATTTGCAAATCATATATATATATATATATATATATATATATATATATATATATAATTTTACAACAGGCTCGAGATTGCTTCAATCAACAAATAATTTGAACTAGCCAATTATTCAAGACAAGTTTCAAAAAAATCTCAGCGTGCGTGATTATTGAGAGGTTAAAATCATATACGACGTTAGATTCAAAAGAATTTCATAGACACGAAAAAACCCAAATCAAAATCTAAGGGCTTCACAGATACGATGATCGGATTAAAACTAACACAAACCCTAATTAATCGAAATCTTAATCAGAAGGAGAAGAGGAGCAGAAGATACCTTGAAACGGTGTGCTAGGGTTTTCTTTCTCTGCTACAATACGAATCGCTGTTAAACTTTGGTATGAAAAATTGTTGCGTGGGGCTTCGCTTTTATAACAAAACGTAGCGTTGCTTCGTCACGGCAACGGCACTTCTTCCAATGACGTTGTGACACGTGGACGAATTAGGACCGTAAACCCTGTTGACACGGCGAAGTTTTCTATACGAGTCCTTTTCGGCAACGGAACGTTGCAACCACTTTTGGAATCTGTTGGCCATCACCGCCTCTCGATATAAAAACAACATACAGTATTTTATTTTATTTTCTTAAAAATTTATCCATTTTTAATAAATCACAATTTTTTATATCGAATATCACAATTCATTTTTATATTCACCAAAAAAACAATTCATTTTTTATATATTTTATTTTCTTCATTGCTGCATTGAAAGAAAAAAAAAATGGGGGGGGGGGGGGGGGGGATTTTGATTGTTCGATAAACAAATTTTTTTAGTAACTTATACCATTTTTTGAAACGTTACTTGAAGTGACATTTTTTAAAACGCAAGCTTCTAGCTTCTTATATTTTATTCCATTTTTATCCTTAAAATATTTATTAAATTTTCTTATTACCCATTTTAACTAAAACATGATTTTATTATTATTTATTCACTCATTCACACTTATCACCGTGCTTATCACTTTTTTTTTCTCCAACGTTCTTGCTCATTCTCCTTTTTTTTCTCTGGGTAATCTATTTTTAATTTTTATCAATTACTTTTATTCTTTATTTTTATTATGTTTATTTTTTTTTTGTTATTATATTTTACATTTTTTAGGCTTAATTGTAATTTTTACCCCAATTTTTTACTTTTTGGTGAATTTTACCTCCAACAAATTAATTTGGCACATTTTATTCCCAATTTTTTGAAAAATTTGCAAATTTTACCTTCTATTATTGTGTTGACGTGACATACTGACATAAGCATCAAAAGTGGGGTAAAATTCACCAAAAAATTAAAAAGTTCGGAGTAAAATTCACCAAAAAGTAAAAAGTTTGGAGTAAAATTTGCCAAAAATTAAAAAAGTTGAGGGTAAAAAGTACAATTATTTTAGCATGACACATCAGCAAAATGATGGAAGGTAAAATTTGCAAGTTTTTTAAAAAGTTGGGGTCAAATGCCCCAAATTAATTTGTTGGGGGTAAAATTCGCCAAAAAAGTAAAAAGTTGGGTGTAAAAATTACAATTAAGCCTTTTTTTTATATTACACTATTTATTTTATCCATTGTACCATTTATAATATTTAATTTATTATTTTAACATTATACTTCACAAAATTGACAATGATAAATGTTAGATTTATTTTATTTTACTATTATTTTTTAATAGTTTTATATTAAAAAATTTATTTTAACTATTACACTAATTAGCATAATAAAAGTAGTCTACTTAAGTGTATATTTTTTTTACTTTATTTTAAACTTGCTTAAAAATATTTTATGATATAGAATTAGATTGATAGTAGAATACTTAATATGGAAAAAAATTAATGAAGATAGTTTATCTATAAATAAAAAAATTACAAGAGTTTAAAATAAATTAAAAACTAAAATTATAATACCTCAAAATATTATTTTATCCATAAAATTAAATTTTATATAAAAGTATCATATAAATATGATCATTTATGTCATTTTACATTTTTTAGCTACTTCAATAATTAGTTTTATCGAACATTTATGATTTAATAAGCTAGCTTTCAGCTACCATCTAGCTTTCTAGCTTCTAGCTAGTTTTTCAGCTTTTAGCTAGCTTTTGAGCTAGTTTTGCTGAACATAGCCTCTGTATATTGAATAGGATAAACATTTATTTATATAATTCAAATTTTTAATAAACAAATATCTATCATTATATTTTAAATTTATAATGATTGATTTAAATTTTTAATTGTGAATAAGATTAGTTCTAACTATTGACAATTTTTTTTAAAAAAAAATATTGAAATTTAATTTAAAAATAAAGTTAAGAATACCAAATTAAAAGATGTAGACAGTTAAAAAGATCAAGTATAAAACATAAAAAGAGGGTAATTTGATATGGTTGAAATAATTTTTTGACTAGTTCATATAGTAGTGTATTAAATACATCTCTTAATGAGAGAAAAAAAATAGAATATTGAAAATGTTAAATTGAAAGAGGTAGAAGATTGAGAACCTTCTCTCATTTTGGTACAGAAACCTTCTCTATAAATTATACAATTTTATTTATGATATAGAAGTAAATTTTATTATCTTATAAAAATACTAAACATAAAGATTATGAATCTTTAATTAAATAATTTATTTACATTATTTTCTCTTCTGATCCGCTATTTTGTTTGTTTTTTCATGTGGGTCTCCCTTGATATTTACATTTGTATTGTTTTGCAAATATTTGCGAATATATGAAGAGGTGGATGCCTTGCGTGTGCTCGGGTCTTAAAAGTTTTGACTACAAAGGAAGAAACTGAAAATAATAAAGATATTTGTATGTTTGTTCGGTATTTTGATTTTGGAAAATGCTTAATGGTTCGAAAGATGTTTCGTATGAATGGCACGAATGACGTGTCTTTCCAACGTGGTGTCTCATTTTACCGGTGAATGGTGATTCTCTTTTCAGTTTTTTTTTTTATATACACAATTTCAATTCCAATTAAAGAAAGTCGGCACTTTCAATTCCAATTTTAATTTTATTGCTCGTGGTCTTCTTAACTTGGTATCTCATTTTACTCATGGTCATCTTCCTCGCTCAAACCTCTTCAATGGCACTGGATTGAAATTTTCATGTCATTGAAATTAAAATTTTAATTTTAATTCTTTTAAAAAAAATTAATTTCATTGGTATGCAATTTTAATTTCAATTCCCTCGAATGACTCAGCTTCGCTCTCACTCGCGTCCCATATACGTAGTCTTTAGTTGAATGTCTCAATCAGAACTCTACCCCCATTCTCATATGCCTAAACTCGTCTTTTTTTTTTATATTTAAAAAAAGTAGAAGAACTCCACCCCATTCTCTCCCCTATGCTATCAAACAAGTTTGATTTTTAATCTCCATTTCATTTTCTGTGTTTGAAATACAAGTTTCGCTTCCAGTGTTATTGGATAAAATTTTCCCCAGCCCGCTGCAATTGAGTTGGTTGTTATTACTGTAGGGAAGCTTCCACAATTAGCGGGATACTATGATAATATTTTGATTACTAGGATATTGCGGTTTGATTTTAAAATCTCAACATTTTAATTTATTAATTTTAGAACTAATTACACATAAGCTTTTTGTAAGTTTTCGTACCTTGACCCTTCGTACCATATAGCACTACTGTTTTATTTTTCATATTTTTTTCGTCTCTTTTAAATTTTTTTTTTTTTGTCTTATTTTTATTCTCTATTTTATTTTCTGTCACAATATATTGTATTAATTATATTTTATTATTTTTCTTTCTATGTATTTATTTTGGTCCTTTCTTTAGAGAATATGGGTTTAATTGGGTAAAGTAAGCCGATGTGTTGGCACAAAAGCCATGGTCCAACAATCAAACCTGACGTCAAAAAAAACAATCAAACCTAAGACATACACTATTGAGAACCTTATAGAGCAAGGAGAACCCTAGTGTGGATGTGAAGCGTATGACCATGATTCATATTGCGTTAGAGGTAGCGATTTTGATATGATTTACTCAGTTAGACACTTCACGTACTACCTCACAGAAGGAATGCCACAATAGACAATCAAGAAACAGTATAAATAGATTTCATAGGACCTGAGGTGCTCTAACCTATATGAGTACCTTTTGTATCCTACATACAATAAGCGTCAAAGTCATGACAGGTAGACCACCAAAGCTTAGTTGGCATATATTCATGAATATTTCGTGTGTGTTTGGTTTGTCATTTGCAACCTTGCAAAATGCGGTTCACACTTTCCAAAGCTTCAAACGGAGAAGTAAGTGTCTTGATGGAATGGGGAAAACATGGGTTACGTTCAACCCAACGTTTTCCCAAACACACCTTTCATTTGAATATTCTATCTCAAAGAAATGGTGTTGAATAGAATTATATATATATATATATATATATATATATATTAATTGAAAATTGAGAAATTTGAAAAGGACATCTTATCCTTTCAAAATGAATTTGCATTGGCTAATCACAAGTTTTAAATGATGAATTAATTTTGTGTTCGGTTTTCAATCAATTCCCACCTAATGCATATATGAAGTGAAGCAAAAAGGAATAACTTTGCGAATTTTGTAGTTTTTATATGTTTTTTTTAATCTCAACACACGTAATGAACGTTATATACATTGATATTACTCAACTGATTAGTCCTTATAATTGTTTTCTGACATTACTCAACTTCTTATTACGTGATTCTTTAATTTTAGTGTAAATACTCTATACATTGATAATGTAAAGTGTTTTTACTGTTATCTAATTACAAATTGTTATATATGATATTTATTGATTTTTATTATGACTTCTTTAAAAGTTATACTTTTCACATTTTTTATTAGTTAACAGTTTAACCTAATTTATAGACAATGCATAAAAATTAAATTATTAATTTTATAATGTAAAATTTTGTGACTATAATAAAAATTTTATTTATTTATGTTTTATTCATTGTAATTAAATGAAATGCATATTGAAGGATTTGTAGTGCCAATCAAAATGTTGATATATGTAAAACCCTGTAATCAAATTAATTTTAGTATGACCTATAACTAATAAAAATATTATTGTTGATAGTTTTGCATATTGTTGAATGTTTTGATGTTAAAAAAGTGACATGGAATTGAAATAAAGATTTGGCTTAATTGCAAATTTTACCATCCAATTTTCATAATTTTGTAAATTTTACCACCCAAGTTTTAATTTTGCAAATTTTACCATCCAAGTTTTCAATTTTTGCACATTTTACCACTCTGATATTTTACCAAAAAAAAGTTAAAGAATTCAAAAAAAAAAATTTGTGAAACATCAGGGTGGTAAAATGCGCAAAAATTGAAAACTTAGGTGGTAAAATTCGCAAAATGATGAAAGTTGGGTGGTAAAATTCGTAAAGAAAAAAAACTTGAGTGGTAAAATTCACAAAATTATGAAAGTTGAGTGGTAAAATTCGCAAAAAAATAACTTGGATGGTAAAATTTACAAAATTATGAAAGTTAGGTGGTAAAATCTGTAATTAAGCCTAAAGATTTCTATGTTTACTAACAGGAATAAATATTTTTTTAGCATGAAAGATTATTAGGAATGTTAATTTGTGAATAAATTAGAATAAAACTTTGCTACCCTTCACAGGTGAGAACAAACTTTTTTTGTTTATAAAGTTATTAAACTTTTCTATGGTAACTGATTTGATTATAAACATATTACTATTTTTTTTAAAAAAGAAATTGAATAATGATCATCAAACACATTTCATACCTTTTCTCAGAATACCTAGAAATTTCTCATTTCCAAGAAAATGACTTAGCTGGGAATGAAAAAAATTCCGATGTCAAACGCTGCCTAATAGACGTTTTGCACTTTTTCCACAAGCAAATTCAGTTTTTCAAATACCCCATACCATATTTCCAAAAAATAATATCAACAACTTTGACATTTCAACCATTGACAGTTAGTTTTAGCCAGAAATTCGATTGACAGTTGATAGCCATGAAAAGGAATCTCTTTGTTTTCTTGCTGAATTTGGTTATGACTACCCATTGTTTCTATGAGAACCAGACATTGCTTCAATTGCACAATCCAAATTTACTTTCTAGATTCGTTATATTTTCCACGAACGTTGGAGGAACTCGACAGTCAACAGGTTTCCGTGTGGAAATCGTCCCGTGACAGTCCCCTTACGTAGTGTTTGGTAAAGAGGTTAGAAAAATGTAAATATGTGAAAAATGAAAATGAATGAAAAGAAATAAAAAGAATAAAAAAAGAGTAGAAAATATAACGTTGTTTGGTTAAGATGAAAGAAAATTAAAAATAAATGAAATATTTGAATTAAAGTAGTTTGATAGATAAGAAAAAAAGAATTTAATATTAAATAAAAATATATTATTATTATTATTATTATTTTTATTAGTATTATTTTTTAATATTATTTATATTTTTATTATTACTTATTAGTATTATTTATTATTATTTTATTATTATAATATAGAGTAAATTATATGGATCCTTTCTGAATTTTACTTATATTGCACCGACATCCCTGCTTTTTTGAATCATACAAAAAATCCTATTTATTGGTTCTAAATTACACGGACCCCTCCTGAGTTTTATTTATATTACACAGACCTTCCTGAGTTTTACTTATATTACATCGACACCCCTGTTTTTTTGAACTACAAGGGGTCAAAAGTAATGTTTAAAAAGGCAGGGAGTGTCGATGTAATATATGTAAAACTCAGGAAGGATCCGTGTAATTTACTCAATAATATATGAATAGTCCATCCGTGTCATTTGAATGAGTCTAGGCCAAAAGCGTGTGGCCATAATCGGTTACAAAAACATTAACCGATTGTGGCTATTAGGAGCTTGTGATCGTATATAAAAGACGCTTTGGCACCACTTTTTCTCGATTTGCATGCACTTTCATATCTTTTCTCTTCATTTTATAACAAAATACTGTGCACGTGGATTCCACATATTTTTCAAAACTTTAAACAACATTTCATACGTAGCCAACGCCAATTCTTTCATTGCTTTTTCAGTGCAATTCACTTTCAATGCTCTTCCATTCCTCCAAACCAAACAATGTGTTACTCATGTTAACAATTAACATGTGTTTAATATAGTTCTCTTTATCTAGAAAAAAATAATCCCATAATTTTCAAAAACTTTCTTAAAACTAATTAATAAAAATAAGCAATTATTCATTCAAAATAAACCGAGTGAAAGACGTAGTCAATGGGGTACTCAATTGGAGCACCACCTCTTTGTGTAGAAATGTAGAATGCTGATATCTAGGAAATTCATCAGCATGCTACCATATGAAGATGCTACAAAATGATGCTTGTACTTAAAATTCCCTTGATAAACTCAAGTCAATTGGTAAATAGCTGAGAGTATGTTAACAAAAATTCGATTCTTGGCACACACAAAAAAACCCCTTGATGATTCATTCAATTTCTATGTTCGGTTAGTCCTTGACTCAGCTAGGATTCGTTCATAAAATAAAAGTAAAACACTTTGACTCCAAATTCCAAATACTATTATTCATCATTGAAGGCAGTTGTGCCAAAACAAAATCAGACAACCATAATCTACCAAAAACCAACTGAAATTGCCATACTCAAGCCACTTAGCAGAGATGACACTCCCCCCTATATCTATTTTCTTTCTTTTAAAAAAAAAAATAAAAAAATGTATAAGATATTTACAACAAAACAATAACATCATTAACTAACTTCTACTCTCACTACAGCAGATATTCATCCGACAATATAGTCAACAACGAATACTTTGCCTTGATTGAGATTCTACCACCCTCTACACACAGCTTTGCCCCAGTCACCACCCAATACCCTGGTGGATCCTCTGGACCCCTAACCATTTCCTTTGTGTCCACAAAACTCAGCATTTTTGGGGCCCTTGTTGGCACAGGTGGTCCACCCTGATAAATTGCTGAGTTTATATCAACTTTTGTTGCCTTCTGATCAGGTGACTGCAACTCCTTGCTGAGCCTAGTACTCATCAGTGCTGAGAAGAACCCCGATTTTCGCGACGCCGTTGAAGGTCCATCCCATTCTGATCTGCGGATTGTGGCAGATGCTACTGTTGAGAATCCAAGCCTCAGGAAAAGGACCTTCTTCATGCCAACTAGCTTCACCTCAAACCCGGCTTTTGTCACAATGGCCGTGGACTCGTCCATTGTGGAGCTGCTGTACTGCACAGGTGCTGTGTAGACATGGGAAAACATGCTCCATTTCACAGGCTCGTAGTAGCCGCGTTCGTCTGGTTCATCAACTGGACCATAGCCATGATCTTCTGAAATTTCAAGAGCTCCAGGAACCTCTGAAAGATGCTGCAGATGGATTGCCAAGTGGTCACTTTTCTTGCCTTCCAAGTATAGGCGAATTCCTGTCACAGGCCGGTTTCCAGAGTCAACCTGCTTAATGAAAATAATACATCAGTTAATGTTTTTTTCTCAGTTAAATGCATGGTAATAATCGAGGGGGTCTAGCTCAATTGGTTGAGCAAGATGCATGAGTTGTTGTAAATCTCCCGGTACCTGTCTTCGATTCCTACGGATAAAAAAAAAATGCATGGTAATCGAAGTACTGTAACTGAACTTCATGGAAGAAACAAGTTTGTAAATGTAGTTAACTTATTCACATTATGTGTTCTTCCTACTAAAACATTCCATCTAAATAAAGTAGGCAACTTTTAAAGAATTTAATTAGAATGTATTCACAACTCTCACACTGACATTCAATCATAAATTGTTGGGTTATAATAATAATAATTACTTTGAAGTCATATTTAGGGTGATTTTTAATTAGTTGAGAGTTTAAAACTAATGTACCCTGGTTCTCAAAGACTCCTCGCTATGCTAAGATATGGGGGAAGGTTATTGTATGCAACTTTATCCTTACATATGCAAAGAGGTTATTTCTAGATTCAAACCCATGACCAAACCGGTCACCAAGGCACAACTTTACGGCTGTGCTAGGGCTCGCCCTCATTTTACATTAATAGTGTCTCAAAATTAATTTCATTTTGAAATGGCTACAAGCAATTAGAGTGCAGGTGATGTTAGAGCAGGTTTATAATCTTAAGACTATTAAAGACAGTTGTAACAACCAATTACCTTCACGGTGTTAACATAAAGCTTGGGTCCCATGAGAGTGAACTGAAGTGATGGGGACATGCTCTTCTTATACTTTTGGCCGAATCCAAGAGGCAGATCACCATACATTGGAGCCCATTGCCGAGGCAACTGAAATTCTAGAAATTGGTGAAGCTCTTCTATTGCAGGTTTATCTGTTTGAAACAGGAGAATGAAAATGTTAAACACATGTATCAGATAACCAAAGAAAAATAAAATGAGAAATTAAGACAATAAGAGCCTTGAAAGAAACCAAAGTTGCAGGTGTCACTCACATCTAAGATACAAATTCACTGCGTGGCTTAAAAATCCATTGCCTGGAACAGAATTCAGCAGGGAAGTAATAGGCACAAAAGACATTGATATGACATTAGGAGACTGTGATATGGTTGAAAGCCACTGGTTGTAAGATTGACCATTGTCAATACCCCCTCTTCTAACAGAAATGCTCACAATATCCTACAAAGAAATTTATATAATGAAGTCCAACTTTGTCAGATGCAGGATGGCTACAAGGTGCTACAGATGAAATAATGAAAATAGCAACATTCTTGTAACAAAAAAGAAAAAAAAATACTAACATCATTCTTGGAGAGACTTCTTACAACTGGCCTGCCAGCAGCAGGATTCGGTTTGGACCCCCACCGCTTAGCATGATTATCCTGCAGACATGATTACAGATATATTTAGACAACTCAAACTTTTTAGATTTTCATTTCCATTTTATTTTCATGTGTTTTATAAGGACATGCATATATTTTTTTTAGCATTTTAAGCCAGGCATTTCTCTTCAGAACCATCTTTATTGGATTCCTAGTGATATAAAAGGCTTTAATGGTTACCAAAGCCTTTTTATAATTCACTTAGAGATATAAAACCATTCTTGGCCTCTATCTAGTAACTAAAACTTTTGGGAGAGTTAGTCTTATGACAGTTCATTATAAAAGGCTTTGGTAAAAGTAAAGAAGCTAAAATTTTAGGAGTGCAGTGTGAGCAACCTTTAGTTGCACCTAGTTGAAGCAGAATGCTACCATCTTTAAGGGTGTTTTTTCTTTCTGTAAATTTATTATGGATATGGATTTGTCCTTTTCTCTTTGGTGTTCTTTCTGCCCATGCTAGTTGAAATATGATGAGAGACTAGGCTGCCTGATTCCAATCTTCAGTTTATGTATTTATTTAATAATTTTATGTTGCCATATGTATATAGTTTCCATATTTTGAAGAATATCTCTTCCTTCCATGTAGTTTCCTAAACAAATTTCTTTTTTTAACTAACTTAAAAACTCGCTAAAATCATATTCTGCACTTCCTTGTGCCTTTCATTTTTAAAAGCAATTAATGGAATGGAAGGTATGCTGTCCTTTATCAGAAAATATACTGCTTAATCTTTACCTTTACTTTTCTTGATTTGTCTGCAGGATTGACATTAGAACTATGATTTGAAGCCTCAGAAAACCTCTCATCAGCTAATTGCTTTAGCAATTTCTGCACTTCAGTCTGCTGTAAATCTGATTTTTTTGTCTGCTTGATATGAACCACATCCTTACCTCCCATCTGCACCCCAACTATTACATGGGTACCATATTTTTCAATGAACCTGAAGAACCACATTTCGTTTAGAGCACTATTCAGGTCCAAGCAACATAAAGAAAGAGTTTATTTTTATCAAAGTAAGAAAATTAAATAAGGTTGTCTTCAGAACCATATTAATGCTATTATGGTTTTAGTAATTATGGAGCAAGTGATAGGTAATCAAAGTGAAACTATACATAGACAGACTTTCATTATTGTTCATAGTGATGAAAACAAATTATCTGTTCATACCCCCCAAAAAAATCAAAGCTCTTTAATATTTTAATACTATTAACAAGAAGAAAATGAAGAACAACAATAACTATAATACTTACTCAGCAAGAGCTGTGGGGTTCCATGAACAAGGCACTTCTTTTTTCACTGTTTCAGAAAGGGTTATGTTGGTTCTATCTAATTCGACATTATATAATGATATGAACCATCCATCATAGGCAAGGTTTTTAGTAGAAGCTGCGTCTATAGGCCAACATTTTCTCATGTCGAACATGTTATTGAATTGGCCAGATGGAATCTTTCCCGACAAGGATAACTGTTTGTTGAAATGCTCAGACATCTGCAACCAATCAAATTCATTGAAATTCAGACTTTCTCTGTTTACAGTATCTAATCATATGAATGAACCCAAGATTCACTCCTTAATTTTGATTTTATATTAAAAAACCACCTACCATAAATGGAAAGGAAAAATGAAAAATAAAAACATAAGGGAAGTGGGGGAAACTCAACAAAAACACTAAAATGTTTTGGTTGTAACAAACCAAAGTCAACTTTGCTCTTAGAAGTACAGTTGTAGAAGTGAAAAAGTAGCTTTTCCGTTTGGTAAAGAAGTCCATATATACAAACTTGCTTTTGAAATAAAAGTTTCTAAATATTAATCAGTTCTCTTCAACTCCAATTTTAACCAAAATCACAAGACTGATCAAAATCATGTTTGTAAATTGTCCAAACAAGGCCACCAACACATGTTTAGTCCTCAAAAGTCAAAACAACACTGATAATAAATTCAATTCAGTGCATGGTTAAAAAAGGGAATCTCAGTAACCGAATTTCAAATAAACACATCCATCCAACCCGTATGAGGCAAGAATCGCAAACAATTATCAGTAGCAACCAGTAACTTCGATCAAGGTTTTAAATTATGGTCATGATCACAGTCACAAAGAATTACTGACACATGTGGTGTCGATGTGATTATAATTGCAATCACAGACACTCCAAAACCTTGACGTTACAGTCAAAATTGCGGTCGTGAACCATTTTTGGAAACCTTGATCAAAATTCAATTCTGGCAACACCATAATATTAAAACATCAAAAAAGAAAAAAGGAGAGCTTCATCATGAAAAACGGAAACTCATCCAGAGAGACAGAAAAAGACACAATTACAACAGGCCAAAAATCAAACACAGTATCACAGACAAACACTGTTAACACTGTTTCCATACGTAGATGTTGTTGATGATGATGTGATGGATGTACCTGATTAAAAGGGAGCACATCAGAGTGAAACCTGGTGCGTTCACCCTTGTCACACTTGATGGAGCTGGCAACATCCTCGACAACAACCCCACCGGGAAAAACAAGGTCTCTACTATGTGTTTTCTCGATCTCGATCAACCTGGCCTTACAAGCCGAGAACCTGATATCGCTGCAAAGATCATACCCTTGACCAATCACACTCACAGCTTTCTCTGCAGCCATCTGGGAATTCAACCCCGCAATGCTCACATCGATCATCCCCATTATTCTTCTTCCTCACAAAGAGTTTTTTTATTTTTATTTTTTTATCAGTCAAATAAAAGATATATGACTATAAACAAGGTACAAGGTGTACCCAACTCACACAAAGAATGATGAACTGATGATCCAACTGTGTGTATCTCACTCTTTGTTGTTCGTTCCCAATAAGAAGAAGCTGTGATCCACCAAGGAGAAGAACGAGTCTTTTTAAGTGTTTTTTGTTGACTCGACTAATTTAACTACGCTGTTCTTGTTCTTGTTTCACTGTGAAACGAAACGTTTCAAAGGGTCTTGTTTTACGCGGGCACATTTTTTTTCTTTCTTTTCGGAGCGTAAAAGGGACAGAGAGGTTTTTGTTCAAAGGTTGGACCATTGAAGATGGGAACAAACGTGTGGGAACGAGGAAGGAGAGAAAAACATAAAAAGGCGGCTACATCAATAGAGTGCGTGTCTCTGCGTCCTCCACGTGGCACCCCAGCATGGTAAATAACGATGAGAGCCACGTTGGGATTTCGTTAGTGGAACCGGTCATAGCATAGTAGTATGTCATTTGCGTTGACTTGACAAATTTTTATTTATGGGTCCGTGCCTTAACCGAACTTAATCATGACTTAACGAATGAAAGGAATTAATTACACTTTTTTGGCAATTCCTAGAAGTTTAATCCGTTTTGTCGTCATGCGAGTTTGATTGAGATTAAAATAGTTTAAAATTAATCTATTTAACTTTAAAAATAAGTAGAACCTTTGTTGTTTGTATTTTAGTTTATATGTAATTTTGATTTTTTTTGTTTAAATTGCTCATGTTTAATCTTCATAATATTACAATTGTTAAAATAAAGTTTTTTATTTTAAATTCTATCTAATAATTAATGGGAGTGTAATGAGAGTGTGGTGTAACAGCGGTTTATATAAATTAGCAATGGAAATATATACAAAATGTTTAAATAAAAATTAAGAAAAAAAATCTCATTCGTTCGTTATATTTTATACATCTTATTTTCAATTAAATATTTTTTGTATTTTTTACTTTGATAATCTATACTTATTAATATTGATCACACTCTCGTTACATTCTGTTAATTATTGCAGAGATTTTGTGGTCAAAGACTTAATTTAAATAATTAGGAAACGATAAGAACTAAACACAAGAAATTAAAATAATAGAGACAAATCATACATAGACTTATAATTAATTTATTAGACTTATATGGGATTGAAAAAGTAATTAGGACAAAATAAAAGAATTGACTAATAAATAAGTAATATTTAATAAAAATACAATATTTAATGTAAGGATGTTTTTATTTAATACTTTTACTTAAAATTTAATGAATATCTTAAAAATATTTGAGAGTGATTTTTGTAAAAACATTTGGATTTCATTACATAATAGGGTAGATTGAATTCAGATAAAAATGAAGAATTATAAAATATTAGTGCATAGCCTAATAAGTAGAACCTTTGTTGTGGTGTTTTTTAGTTTATATGTAAGTTTGAATTTTTTTTTTAAATTGTTCATATTTGATCTTCATAATATTCTAATTGTTAAAATTAAATTGTTTATTTTAAATTCTATCTAATGATCAATGGGATCGGAGTGTAATGAGAGTGTGATGTAAAGTCGGTTTATACAAATTATCAATGAAAAAAGGATAAAATATGTTTTGGGTCCCTATAAAATATGCAAAATATTAATTTCATCCTCCAAAAGTTTTTCATATTAACTTAGTCCATCTAAAATTGAAATTTATTTTTGTAAGTCTATATTGGTAACTCTGATAAATGGTAATCTGACGTGACTATCGATTTACACATGGAAATGAATTATAAGTTTTATATTTATCAAATTTTCATGTTTTGTTATTGTAAATTTAGAGAATTAAAAAAGAAAAAAATTAAGCTATTGGTATTCATATGGACCTACAAAAATAGATTTTAATTTTAGAGGGACCAAATTAATATGAAAAAGTTTTTAGGGACAAAATTAATATTTTACATATTTTATAGGAATCTAAAACATATTTTACCCATGGGAAAAAAATACAAAATATTTAAATAAAAATTAAGAAAGACAAAAAATATCTCCATTATATTTTATACATCTTATTTCCATTTAAATATTTTTTTTGTATTTTTTCCTTTGATAATCTATACTAATTACTATCGATCCCTCTTTCGTTACATTCTGTTATTGCAGAGAATTTGTGGTCAAAGACTTAATTAATTTAAATAATCAAGAAACGATAAGAACTAAATACAAGAAACGAAAATAGTAGAGACAAATCATACATAGACTTATGGGATTAAAAAAGTAATCAGGTCAAAATAAAAAGAATTGACTAATAAATAAGTAATATTTAATAAAAATACAATATTTGATGTAAAAGAATGTTTTTATCTAATACTTTGACTTGAAATTTAAAGAATATCTTAAAAATATTTGAGAGTGACTAAAAATGAAAAAAAAAAATTATAAGGACTAAAAATGAAACAAAAATTTACCGAATCTAAAAATGAAAAAAAGAATTTATAAGAAGGAAAAAAATACATAGACTAAAAGAGAAAAAAAAGATATATTTCTAGGCACAAACAAATATTCAAGTCTTAAATATAATGTATAAATTTAATTTAAAATTAATATAAAATAAAAATATGAAGGATTTAATTAGAAGATTTTAAACCATTGGATTTAATTAAAAATGATAGAAACAGAGAAGGAAAAAGAATACTATTTGAATGGATAGAAATAATAAAGAAAATAGAATTTTTTTTGCTTATTTATACTAGTGAAAATAAAAATAATAAATTGTATGAAAATTCTATATCTATAATAAATTGTAAAAAAATAATAAATTGTATGAATATTATTCCAATCAATGACTACCATTCTAAACTTTTCACTCTAAAGTTTAACCCTTATTATAGTGGAGCCAAATTCTACATTTAAAATATACATAAACAAACATTGGTGCCTACAAATATTATATTAGAAAATTTAAGCATATAGATAAGAGAAAATTTTCCAAGAGGAATGGATGATGGAATTTAAAATTGCTATTATTCTTTATTTCTAAAGCAACACATCTATATATTTATATGAATTACATGACATAAAAGAAGCATTACATAAATATAACAATTTCATTATCTAGTAACTTTCATATAATTTCTATAGTTATAACAATTTTTCTAATACTATGATATTAGAAAAATGGTTTAAATTACGAATTCGTCCTTGTAAAATAAAATTAGTTTTAGTCTTTGCAAATTATGTTTGTTTTGTTTTTCGTCCATCTAAATCGCTTTAAAGACGAAAAGCAGCTTTAAGGACGAAAAATAAAACAAATATAATTTGCAATAACTAAAACCAAATTTTTTTTATAAGGACGAAAAACAAAAAAAACGCTAAATTACAATAATTAAAAAAATATTTAAGCTAAAATAAATATATGAAATGAATGGCTGAAGGTTCTAAGTGACAAATATAAGGATAAATAAAATAGGGTGAATAATAAGTTTGTGAATAATATATTTTTAAAAAATTAATCATATAAACAATAGTCTTTTATTTGGATATGAATGAAATTACTCTTAGATTTTCTTATCTCATGATGTTATGTGGCGTGTCTTCTAGATGTGAATACTGTAATGACAGTGAAGTCTTTTTATGGTCAAAAGTTTCCACTTTTCATTTAAAAAAATAATAATAACTAGGAATAAAATGAAAGTGCCTTGCCTCGTTACACACACGCAGAAGAAAATTTCCCGGAAGCTAACAAGAGAAAATTGTCTTAAGTGCAGTATATCAATTTATCACTATTCGAATTATTCCATTGATCCATGATGTATGAAGACTTGGGGACTAGACTTTGCTATACGCGTCTTAACTCTTAACAACTTCCTTGTCGTTCTCTCAACGTATTGAAAAACATGCCGTTCAAGACGATTCAATCATTTGGTCCTTTTGACACTCTGTTTGGGGTCCTTTGCATTTACTTTATCATCCCATTTAGGGTGTTCACGAGTTGGGTTGGGTTGGATTTTGCTAAATCCATTATCCGATCCAATCAAAATTTACGGGTTGAGTTGGGTTGGATTTGTGCGATTTTATTGTGAAATCCGAACTGAACCAACCCGTTCACAAACGGGTTGAGTCAGGTTGGATTAATGAACATTTAAAAATATTTTTTATTTTGTAAAAATTAAAATTTTTTAGAATAACAATTTGTTTTTGCCTAGAGCTTTGCAAATATATAATGACTACATGCCCTCCAAAGAGACCAAATTGTTACAATATTTGATTAATAAAATGAATGGTTTCAATGCTAATACAAATATTTTATTTTAGATAGAAATAAACTATTATATTAGTATGAGAAAACATAAACAAGATCAAGACAAAAATAGAAACAATTAAAAAGAGAAATACAAAAAAATATGGTGTTTTGTATTTCTTAATTTATATATATATATATATATATATATATATATATATATATATATATATATATATATATATATATATAAAATTTAATTTCATGTTATGGGTCGGGTCGGTTCACAGGGTTAAAAAGCAAAACCCGTTACCCAACCCGTACAATAACGGGTTTGAACGGGTTGGATTGGGTTTGACCCGAATCCTCAAAAAATCTGAACCGAATTAATTGGATCGGTTTGGGTCGGGTTGGGTTCATGGATTACCTATACCCATGAACACCCCTAATCCCATTGTTACTAACTAGTTAGTCTACCCGGCTTTGCCTGGGTAATTATTATTTTTTAAAAATTAAAATGGTAAAATATGTTTAAATATGCTCTTTTTTTTCTTTGGCAAATTTATTATTTTTTAGAATTAATTATAAATTAATTATTATTTATAACTTGATATAGTTCAACATCAAGTTTAGTGACTCTGAGTATTAATTATAATTTTTTTAAAATAAAAGCTTATAATCTTTTTATTCAATAATATTCGTAAAAATTATACTATAACCTTAAATTATTTTTGTTATAAAGAAAAATAATTTTTCAAAATAAAATTTCATTTTTATTATTAAAAATTAATAGATTTTTTTATAATTGTATAAAAATAATTTTTAAAATAACTTAAGTAAAATAACTTAACATGAAAAGATATCGTTTGTACCCAGAAGAATACATTGAATAATAAACACAATTATTTCTTGGCATGGGATCGTAAAGTTAAAATTAGCACAAAAAAATATCAGTAAATATTCTTTATTGTTTCAGCTATGACTAAATATAAAACATAGATGAGGAAAATTAGATAGTTACGTGATGCTTGCTTTATAGAACTTGAAAGTGCTGTGAATGAAATGATTCATGAACGTTTTAAATGAATAGCATTGAAAAGCAACATATTGTGTGATGAAATACTTTTTACCCCCTGATGATTATATATAAAAACTTGTAAAATAATCAATTAAAATAATATAAACTTTTAAATAATAAAAACCTGTTAAATAAGCAATCAATTAATCAATTAATTAGATTATTTTGTGAATTGTCACATAAATTTTATCTTTCATAATTCATTTGTATGCATTAGAATAATATAAGAATAAAAAATATTATTACTCAAATGTTAATTTAATTATAAGAAATTATCTATTTACTATTATTTTAAAAATAACATAAATTAAATTAAAATAATATATACATTAAAAGCTTTTGCTTTACTTCAAATAGTTTACTTGAAATAAATTAGCATGAATGGTTTGGTTTAAGGCCATCAATGCATAATTTAATTGGAAACTAATTATCAATCATTGCAGTTAACACGAACAAACACTACATAAAGGGTCAAGTTTATTATTATTATTATTATTATTAAAAAACAACATTTAAAGTTAGATTATCTAAAAAGAAAAAATAATAAGGTAGTATATGCATCTTTCAGTACCAAAAAAAGATTAGACTATAAAATTTTTTTTGAAAATAATAAAACTAGCTAAAGCTGGTGCTTGCTCGCAATATCCTTTTACTGTGGGAAAATTGTCCTACTGCATTAGATTTAAACTTGCTGATGCTATTGGCATTGTGTCTTTGAGGGAGTTTTGTTGTCTTGCTTTGTCACAGTCAATAGCATATTTTAAAGAAAAAGAATGTTTTTTTTTTTTAAAAAAAAAAAAAGACAAACTAACATATTGATATGGGAATGGAAAAGAGCACAAGGTGCACCCTTCCACCTGCAAATTAGGTACAGTGCAGCATGTACAAATCTGAAATCTATGCTGCATAATTGTATATGATGCTGCTAGAATAATCTTAAAGCCTGTTTGATATTTCCATGGAGTATTACACCATGACACCAACATAAATCACTTACGCTGTTAAAACATTACTTAAACCAAACACCACCTAAAGGTAATGGTAGTGAAAAGGAAAAATGAGAGATAGAAAAAGAGATGCTGAAACACTATTCCAACAACCCTATAAAAAGCCCTATAAACAAAACCTTTGCATGCAAGGTCTTTCCAGTTCCCATGTACTTTTTCTGTATATTGTAACCCCTTTAAGAGGCTTGATACCAATGTCTTCATATAGTTGAGAATGAGTCAGGTAATCTAAACCACCAATGTCTGCATAAGATTCCAAAGGAGCCAGTTGATATAAGAAAAAAAGCATTGCATCCTTTGTAAGGGGCACATGCAATATGAAGTTAAATATGGTGAAACCTGAATTACCAAGAAACAATTAAATGTCAAATAAAAAAGTCCAATGACAATATATTTAAATGACTATAACAAAAATAGTTATATGAAAACCAAGATCATGAAAAGCCTAGTCCAAAAACCAGAATTTGCTCTAAGAATAAAACATTTAACTCATTTGGGAAACCAATTTAGCAAAAACAGAAATGGCAATTAACCCAACAACCGTGCAAGCTGGCTAGATAATATATTATAGGGTAAAATATATTTTTGGTCCCTCATTTTATCTTGATTTCTGTTTTTAGTCCCTCATAAATTTTTTTTACTGTTTTTAGTCCCTCATAAATTATTTTGTTCTGTTTTTAGTCCTTGACGTTAATTTCAACTGTTAAGTGGTGATATGATAGAAATAAACTATGTGTGTGAAAATTTCTTAATTAAATTTCTAGTGACTTTTAACCGCTACAAATTTTTTGGCAGTCAGAAATGTTTATTTTTGTAACATTTCTTGTGATTTCAGAAAATATGGTGTTTGAGGTTTTGATTTTTTTTAATTAATTTTTTAACATTTCTGACAGTTTTAGTTTACCAGAAAATTTGCAGTAGTTAAAAACAGCTAGAAACTTAAACAGAAATTTTTCAAGCACAAATTATGCTCGTCACGACATCACTTAATAGTTAAAATTAATGTCAGGGACTAAAAATAAAAGAAAACAATTTTTAAGAGACTAAAAACACAGAATTTTTTTTTGAGGGACTAAAAATAGAAATTTAGATAAAATGAGAGATCAAAAACATATTTTACCCTATATTACCTCAGCTCACAGAAGGATGCTTGATTACCTTTGGTATACCATTCCTTAAAAAAGAGAAAATATAGATGGTTGATAAGATATTGAAAAGAGAGATATACGTAAAAGGCCAAAAATATTCTTGACGCCGGAGAAGAGAGGTTTCTGAGTTAGGGAAAAAAAAAAAGAAGCAAATACTGAAATGGAGATTGCAAAGAGTCTGATGACACATGGCCTAAAAGGACTTACTTTTTATAAATAGTTAATAGATTAATTAAAATCACAAATTACCTTTTTTGGGATTTGTTTTGGATTTTCATAACATAAGTTTACTTTTGATTAGATAATTTATTTTTCATTTATTTTGATTAAATTTTTATGAACAACACCTATCAGAAGCGGAAAACCATGTTAAGGAAAAAAAAAAAAATTCTAAAACACGTAAATAATAATGTAAAATTTAAACCATATGGAAATGTATGGAAATGTATTTTTGAGTTTTGAACGTATGCTTTCACGCCTCCATGCATGACTTTGCTAATGCCTTTGTTTGTTGTGAGCGTCCTTGTTAAGCCAAAGCACACTTAGCCGGTTAGCCCCAGCATTATAAACCTGGTATCAGGCAAAAATATTTATCAGGAAAATATAATAAAAGATCACAATAGGAAGGTCTTTTTTTCCAAATAAATGATCGAATCGGTAAGGTGATAATCAAAATATACAAATTGCTAAGCCCTTAGAAATTGACATTTAACTTCTAAGATAAGGTCGGCAATTTAAGTTTCTTGTGACCTAAAGGATTCATTTCCAATGTTATAGTTATTCCCAAAACCAAAATATGCATAAGAATATTCCATTTACACAGAGTTCTATATTCTCTTCAGTAAAATAAATGGCAAGTATAAAGTAATATGCACGTACTCCATTTACTGCAAGATGGAAGTAAAAACTTAAAAAATTCACTTCAAAGACAAATAGTTCTCATTGAAACACGCATAGGTGCTAGGCTGGGGGAATCTCTCTTCTGATCAAGATTCTCAGATTCATTTTTTCTCTTACAATAACAATTGGCACACACACTCATAGTGATGCATAGCATCACAAAAACAGAAAACACTCTCACTCACCATTCATTCACATGTCACACACTAACCACTCCCTTCTCATTAAATCCACTCAGCATTCAATCACAACTAACAAACACTGCAGGGAGGCAATTCACACACACTCAATCACATGACTGTATCAGTATCAATCAATATTTTTGGAAAAAATAGTAAAACAAAAATTTTTATTTTGTTTAACCATAACTCTTGAAATTAAGCTCTCTTCCTAGTAAAAGTAATTTTTTTGAAGTTTTATGATGAGGTATAATTTTCTCTTCTCCATAAAAGCCAAAAGCCGAGAAGTTATTTCAGACAAACATTTATCAACTCCTAGCATAGTTTTTTTTTTTTTTCATCTCCTCCCACAGTTCTGTTCTTTTTTTATCTCTGATCACAGACCCATATCACTTGATGAAGATGATGTTAATGGAAAACTTCATAGGTGCTATACCTTGTAAAATAGATAATACAAATAAATATAAAGAACTAACATCATGAATTAAATCTTTACATGAAGTAAGCTGGAACTATAAATTAAACTAACATATCATACTTTAATTAGCTTATATTCAAAATGTCTATTTGCATGACTGTATTGAGATTGAACTACATTCAATTTTGCTCTCAAAGTAGTCCTTAGTGGAAACTTTTTAACTTTAGGTCCTTGGATCTATGAAATGTTGGTATAGGATCTATTTAGACTTTTATGCTGAGAAGGAAGCAAAATCTCAAAAGTAAACCTTTGCCAATTTCCAAGAGGTTAAGGCTTGAGGCAAAGAGAATTTTGAAAGAAATGATCTAGAATATTGCATATAAGAAACACAAAATGTGAAAGTCACATTCATAAATAAATAGCCCATGTGCAAATATACAGATGGAGTTGGGTAGGGATGGCAATGGGTCGGGTCGGGCACGGATAGTGGTTACCCGCTACCCGATCCGCCGGGAAAAATCCGCCCCGTTACCCGCCGGATTTCCGTTTGAAAAAAATCCGCGGGTTTTTCTTATATCTACGGGTATCCGTAGATACCCATGGATATTTCATATTAAAAAAAATATTTTTTTTAAAAAAAAAGGTGATTTTTTTAGAAGAAATACTAAGAAATAGATCCTTTATGTGCAATAAAATTTGGAAATAAAATCATATTATTTACTACAAGAAGAATAAAGAATCAAATGTGTAGTTAATTGAATTTTCATGTGAAAATTACATGTCTTTAATTAAAAAAAATCAAAGAAATAAGAATCTTATAATGTGATTTTGAATCTCTAGACATAATATTTACTAGTATCAAGAACAAAAATTAGTGATTTTAAATTATATATATATATATATATATATATATATATATATATATGTGTGTGTGTGTGTGTGTGTGTGTGTGTGTGTGTGTGAGAGAGAGAGAGAGAGAGAGAGAGAGTGAGGATAATTTAGTAATTTTACGGGTAACGGGTATCCTCAGGCACGGATAGTATGATACCCGTACCCGTCCGTTAATGAGCGGATAAATAAAAAATCCGTACCCATTACCCACGGATATCCATTTATACTATCCATCTTCTATCCGTGACGAATTTTATCCGCGGATATGAATTTTTTTTGCCATCCGTAGAGTTGGGGTTTTATTGAAGCATATGAACCTATATGGACAAAAATCAATCAAAACTTGGATAGGACCTGTATGTGGCGGGTCTTCTAGATGTGAATGTCCCTTTGTCGGGTGTAACTGTAATGACAGTGAAGTCTTTTTATGGTCAAAAGTTTCCACTTTTCATTAAAAAAAAAAAATAATAACTAGGAATAAAATGAAAGTGCCTTGCCTCGTTACACACACGCAGAAGAAAATTTCCCGGAAGCTAACAAGGGAAAATTGTCTTAAGTGCAGTATATCAATTTATCACTATTCGAATTATTCCATTGATCCATGATGTATGAAGACTTGGGAACTAGACTTTGCTATACGCGTCTTAACTCTTTAACAACTTCCTTTTCGTTCTCTCAACGTATTGGATTTGAATACCGTTCAATCATTTGGTCGTTTTGACACTCTGTTTGTGGGTCCTTTGCATTTAATTTAGAGTTAATTAAATTTTTAGTCCTTAAATTTTTTTTAAAATTCAATTTTAGTCTCTAAATTTTAATTTTTCTGGTCAAGGTTCCTAAATTTTTTAAAAATTTGATTTTTAGTCGCTGGATAAAATTTTGACCGGTTAAAGTCTTTAAACTTTTTAAAAATTCTGTTTTTAGTCCCTAAATTTTTTTAAAATTCAGTTTTTAGTCCCTGAATTAATGAGATTTCAGGAACTAAAAACAGAATTTTTAAAAAGTTTAGAGACTAAAAATCGAATATTTAAAAAGTTTAGGGACCTTGACCGGTCAAACTAAAATTTAGGGACTAAAAACCGAATTTTTAAAAAATTTAGGAATCTTGACTAGTTAAACTAAAGTTTAGGGACTAAAAACTGAATTTTAAAAAAAGTTTAGGGATTAAAAACTTAAGTAATTTTGGTTGAAAGTTTACTTATTCTTTTTAACTTAGCAAAAAATTATATCGAGAGCGAAGAGAACTTGATTTTTGGCACTACAACTTTTTAGTCGTTTAACAACTCTTTTATATTTGGATTTGAATAAATAACTTAAAATTTTAGCTTTTGAAAATATTATGGTCTGCAGTCTGCACTTTATTTTGACGTGTCTTACATTTAATAATTCCTTTTACAGTTATATCTCCACCCTCAATTGAGTCAATTCTATTGCCTACAGAACTTGGTTTTACACATCCTTATATATATATATATACACTCTCCTCTCATGAAGTAGTGTAGTTCAATCTCCTAACATGCATATACATATAGTTCTTCTACTTTTTCTAGAATTTTTCTTATCAATTTCTGTAACTACCCACATTCATAATATTTTTTTTGACCAATTCACAATATTTCTATAACTATCGTCATTTACTTCTTTATCTGATGCTATTTTTTAAAATATTTTTTTATCAATTTTTCTAACTCTATTTTTTAATTCCGAAGATTTCTCTTTCACAAATAATTTCAAATCCTTAATTCAATTTACTTTTTAATTTTCAAAATTAATATTAAAAAATTAAAGTTACATCATTACATCTTCCTTTATCCTTTTTTTATTAAAAAAAATCTATAGTTTCTAATTTCTTTTTTAAAATTTCTTTCGATGTGCTATATAATTTTTTTTTCAAATTTTATAATCTTTAATTTTTTGGGTTTTTTTAATATTTCTTTTATTAATTTTTCTAACTCTATTTTTTAATTCTAAAGATTTCTTTCTTTCATCAATAATTTCAAATCCTTAATTTAATTTACTTTTCAATTTTCAAAATTAATATTAAAAAATTAAAGTTACATCGTTACATCTTCCCTTATCTTTTTTTTTTTTAAATTTTTAATTTTTAATTTCTTTTATAATTATCTCTTTTTTAAAATTTCTTTCGATATACTATATATTCCTTTGTTTTTTAATTTTTTTATTGACTAAATAAATAAGGTAGTAAAAATTTGAATAAGTCCCTACATTACACGGGCTAAAACACTAGTCAACATATATATCATCAAGTTTTTCTAATCGAGTTTGACTTTGTCTTTTTTTTTTTTTGGACATCACTTTGTTTTTCAAGTAATGAAAGAAATACAATATTGTCTTATTAAGGTTGTGTTTGGTATAGAAGAGATAAATAAAGTAGATGAAAATAAAAAGGGAAGAGTGAAAATACGTGAGAAATAAAGTGATAATCAAAGGTGTTTGATTAAAATGAAATAGAGAAGAAATGATGAGAAAAATAAAAAAAAAGAGTAAAAATAGATAGAAAATTGTACAAGTAAATCCTACCATTTTTAATATTATATCTTATCATTCTTTCACACTTACCAAACCCCATTTCTTATTTATGCAGAAGTAATATTATTCCTGTCTGTTGTGCCAAACAGACCGTAAAAGAGCCCATTCTCCGTCATAGATATCAAAAGACTCGACTTTTGGATTAACATGAGCTAGAGCTGACTTTCAAATTACTGGTCTCGAAACTAACAAAAAGACATTGTTTATATTCACTTAAATAACCAAACTATTAATTCTAAAAGATTTTTTTTAAATGACTTAAAGTTTAGAATTTTTAACTAAATGAACATTTATAAACTCTCACAGTTATTATGATTATGTGTAACTAAATTAGTTTTTGTTGTATAATGGCGGTACTTAAATTAAAATTTAGGACTTTCATACAAATTATATTTAAACTCTCATAATTAGGTCAATCTTAATGAGTTATAACTAAATTAATTTGAGCTATATATTTGTGGTGAAACGTATATATTTTTTTATTAGTAAAAAATATAAATCCATAACATTGACGCTGTGATGTAAGGTCCGTGTGCAAAATTCCCTTGGACCATTCAGGGTCTCTGACTCAGGACCAAATGAAAAGTATAATTTTTCAACAGCAACCCAAACAGTTACTAAATTAACCATTGAACAAAAAAAAATTAACCATAGATTAATTGGCGCAAAATTGTTCTAACTTAAATTTTCAGATGATACTTGTAGTTCATACTAGACGCAAATAGACTTGGATGTTTATAAATATAAAGGGATAAGGGGATAGAAATGTACAAAACAAACCGTTCCACAATCTAATAAAAGTTGAAAAGCATAATTTAAAAAATAAAGGCTAAATTGCAATTTTGGTCCCCATAGTTTTCCAAATCCACGATTTTGGTTCTCTTGATTTTTAATTGTAACATTTGGTCCCCCTAATTTGAAAAATTGGCGATTTTGGTACTTGCGTCAATTGGCTTCCGTTGACTGTTACTTTCTCGACGTTGACCCAATTATGTTGACTTTACTCCCTCGGAGACTCATCGGGAGTGCAAGCATCCTTATTCCCCACACACATCATTGCTTCAATCTCACCTCTGAGATCTGAAATTCAAAAATAAAGACAGAAATTGGAAACAAAAAGAAATCAAGAACCAAATTAAGCTTGCTATTCAACATTGGTTGGGAGTTGGGTGTGTCACACAGAGAGGAGAAAGAAATAAATCGAGAAAAGACAAGACAACGATGCAACCAATGCTTCCTCTTCTTGTACTCTTTCACACCTCTCTGTACCTTCTTCATCCTCATTGGAGACTCAAAAACACCTGCGGATAGGTGGAGAACATGGCAGTCCTTGGTCGTGTCGGGGTGCGACAGCGCCGGAGACGTGATGAAGTGAAGGAGCGAAGGAGAGGAGAAAGCGACAGTCGTCGGTCGTGTCGGAGTCCGATGGTACTGACGACGAGTCGAAGGCACACAGAAGTGAAAGAGATCGCAGTGGTGTGGTCTCTCTTGCCAGATGAATTGTTTCATTTGAGGTTTGGCTCTAGGAGAGGTTCAGAGTTGCGGTGCTCATATTGATAGTGCGATGGTTGCTCCGATTGATGGT